>OY728150.1:1783895324-1785171574 GCA_963277665.1 Viscum album
ATGTTTTCAACCCATGTTGGAAATGGATTTCCTTCGTGTGGGATTTCTACCTACTGAGCCTCAAGAGCCTTGAGAAGTGAAATTAGGCAATCCATCAGATTAAAATGGGAAGGATTCATATCATGTTGAGGGTTCCTAACAACAAATTCATTATCATGCTCTTCAATTCGGTAGGTAGGACCAATGACTTGTGGAGTAGATAGTGGAATAACCTATAGAGATACTAGATATTTGACCTCTAGAACAGCTTGAGGAAGAACCTGTAGATCCTCCAATGGAGCTTCTGGGGGAAGTTTCTTGCAAGTATTAGGAAGACTCAGTGATTCATATCATGATTAATTTATATATAACCTAGAATATGACCTATCTAGATGGAAAGCATTGTCAAGGTTAGGAGGAAGAAACTCACTAGTAAAGAGAAATACCTACCTTTTCTTCCCTATTCATGGATCAATGTAATCTAGTCATCATTCTGCAACATGTCCGGAAAGGATATCATCAAAAATCAATTTTTGTTATGTGAGATGTTGACACAACAGAGAATTTTGGGAACCTCTTATATATTTTGCAAGAAACCAGATGGGTCAGACGGGCTTGACATCCTTGTGGGTCCTATTCCAATGATGGGGTCCTGAATGAAAGATAATGACTTGATGGGATCAACGAGGCTGAAAAATTGCATTTATTGAGATGTTAAAATTCCTAGTGGATTCAAAAATTTGGTGCCTCCCCGGGGGGTATGTTCTATTCGAAGAGTCCCACATCGACTTCCTTATTTGTGAGTTCAACCATGTTTACTATTTCTATTCCTGGCAGAATATCCTCAATATCACTAGGTAAATCCGGCAGATATAGAATCGAACTGAATTGGAGGGATACATACTTTTCCCAACCACGAATCAACATATGGGGTGATGCCTTGGCAATAATTCACAAGAGAATCTTAAATCACTAGATGCATCATTGTTAGAGGATCTGGTGGTAACCAGATGATGCAGGATGCTAATCCATAGGGATCACGACTAACTCGACTATAAATAATTTCTAGATGAGGATGTCATAGTGCTCTTTGCTATATGGATATACTAACTGATTATGGAGGATGTGGAAACATGTTTCCCAAATCATCTGTTGGAATCATTTGACCTCCTATTGGGTTAGGAATTGTAGAGTACTTATGTCTTGAGTTGTAGTCAAGAATAATATTTTGGGGAATTGATATGAGGCAAGAGTTTCCCATATGATCCTTTTCTCAGAAGAAAGATATGATATCTGATTTATCCACTCCCTAATTGGAGGTGGAAGGGGAACCGTTAACGGCACTGACAGAGATCTCTATGTTAGAGGACTAGTCATTGGGGAGTATGATGGGTGAGATAATAAACCACTACATGATGAGAAATATTCTAGGTACTTTACTGACTATATCACCACATCCTTGTTGGATAGGTCACTAAGCACTAAATCATATACCAATGTAGCAATATTTGGTGGTAGTAGAGGCTAGTGTTAATCATCTAACAAACCCTATAATGAAACTCAATTATCTCATGTTGAGGCAAATATAGAATCTAGTGATAGTAGAAAACGCAACATGGAAAGACCGTTGAATGGAGCCAGATCTTCATTCTATAGTATATACTTGTAGTGGGATTTTAGGACTGGCTGCATCTCCCTTTCTGAGAAGGTGATGATGAACCATCAGGCTCCTTCCCTAGACCCTAAAATAGAGGATCAAGGAGATGACCCCATCATTAAATCATAATTCACGTCAGAATCCCAAAATCCAATTAGGTTATCTATGACTTGAAGATTCTATCGACTCTTCCTTTGGTGGTGACAATTCACCCTCCAGCCCTAGGTTGGTAATTTAGTTCATGGTAAATCCAAAACAAGAAATGGACCACCATGCTGGTGAGTACTATATGGGGAGGTCATCCACCTTGGAATATTATGATATAAAGAGGGCCTTTATATCATCTATCATTGGGGAAGGTGGGATCTATACTTAGTTGGGCTAGTGTGCGAGGAGCACACAATCATATATAGATTATGAAATAGGGAGGAACTCTGTGATAGATACCAGGTGCATGCAGAGGACCTCTATTGTAGGGAGTACTGGATCTGGTTATGAACTCCACTAGAACTTGTGGGAACATGGTCAGGTCCTCCATGTTGATAGGTGATGGAATGGAAATGACCCTCAGTCTTGTTGGTGCTACTGCAAGTAAGGCCTATGCTTGAGCAACATATGACATGAGGAGTTCCTTCACATTGATGATATAAAATACCTGAAAAAATTGCATACCTGGGATCAAGGGAATAGAGAGGAACTCTTCTTATATCTGTGATAATAGCATTGGGAGGATCTCCATGGTCAGCGCAAGATTGTGGAGGACCTCCACTCTATTTGTTGATAGTATGGGGAGAGACTATGTACTAAAAACCATCACTATTGATTGGACCATTATGGTTTTTGGTCTCTCCAGCAACTTGGAAGTCGACCCCGACCACCCTATGGGTGGTTGGGCCTTCCATTCTGACCAAGCATAGAGATGCCCATGATAGGTAGAAACAAAGGGTGGATAGTGTGAGTCATCAGTGGAATGGGACACTAATGCTATGGATGATGATTCTCCCTGAGAGGCATCCTACTGAGCATGTTCTTGACATTGAAACTGGGTCAACCGAACATGATCCAATTCGGTAGGGGTGAAGACCTGTTCCTTGGTCTGTGAGACTAGATGGTGGAATTGACATGTCCTAGTGGGAGACCTCCTTATTGCTCTCATGAGGATGTTATCTTAGGGATTACATGAACATATGTCACCTCATTAGTGTGAGTGATTGAATCATAGGTGTATTCTAGAGAGAGGCTCTTGAAATGGTTGTACGGCGCAATGGGGAGTAGTGTCTCCCTACGAGAAACTTGGGTGCGATGACGACGTTATGGTAAGGATGCCTCCAAATCTTGGTGGGACATTACCCTAGTTGGGATCAACCACTTCTATTAATTGGTATAAACCAGAGTATCGATCACCTTACATTGAATAAACTCTGAGTGAGAGATAGATCATGGGTTCCCAATTGTCACAGTGGGCGTAGTGGTGATGGTGTAGATGTAATAGAATTGCACATCATCATTCCCCCTAACCCTATGTCTGTGGGTGGGGGAGATTGTTTTCCTATGGAAACAGCTTGGGTCCTAAAATGTATGCAGATTCCAATAATAGAAGAGATATGTGGAATTAAATGCCTAATTATAAAACAAATATTAGTTATCCATGGTCAGAGAGAATGATCCATGCTGACAATTCCACAGATAAAAATGCCCAGTGGTCAACATCCCCATGTTATCGTGAGTTCCGCGCTAGGAACACTATTTTCGTGGCCAGAGCTGGTGCCATATATCTGAATCTGGAGACATTCTTTTATTATAGTGCCTCGAATGCTACTAATTCCCATGTTGAGGAGAAGAGATTCACATCGGGTTCATCATTTCTATTTTTGACACTTTCCGTCATGGTGTTCCCACCCATATAATATGAACGCAAACAGATTATCACATTGTACCCCAAATTCCATATTTGCAAAGGCGAATGACATCCATCGTCTCTTTGGGGATGTTTTGTCTTTGATCGAAATGGAATGATGAGATGTTAGTTCCTCCTTTTGTGGATTCCTCAACCGAAATCATTTCCATGTTTAGGTCTCTAATAATGATTAAGATATTTTTTGTGAAACCCATTCCTAGTGGAATCTCTTTGTGGATACCTATTAATTACACTACATCTTCCTAGGAATTCCAAAGCGTCCAGTCAGGGAAGAATGATTTGATTTGGTGATTAGTCACACTGAGAATGTTGTGTCATGTATTGACAGTAGAACCCGGTAATAGTTGTATTCTTCCTCATCAGAGGGCTTCTCAAGGGTAGAGAAACCCAATTCTTCCCACATCGGTCATGAGGTATTTTATGCCAGAATCATGACTCTGAGGTTTTCCTCGGCTTCCCATATTTAACATGGAGTAATCCAATGTGACAACTTCTTGTAGATATGGATCTGATTGATCAAAACACTGACAATACTGGATCCGAAATACATTTTCCTAGGAAGAAAAATCTGAACGGTTTACCAGATGGATGGATAAGAATTCCCAATGAGGACGGATCTAAGAAGGTGTGTCCCTATAAAGGGATTATTTCTCACCGTGAAGGCAGATCTGTACACAACAAAGGGTGGAACAAAATGTATGATGTTTCCATACAAAGGGGACACCACAGTTTTCCATTGGATGGGATTGGAACTTGAGGAGGCTTCTTATGTACCCTATAGAGAATATAGGGATCATAACCAACATATTTTGAAGGGGTGATTCAATGCATAAACACTGTGACTTCCAGGGTGTTTCAAGGAGAAACTATCATATGGATGAATGGGGATTACACGTTGGGATGACCCATATGAATGGCATGATCTCACCCAGATGTGGTGGCCCAGGTAAAATCAGGATGAATATAGAAGAAGTTTCTGAGGGGGGAGATGAATGAAGATGGAATGGGTCAAAAGGGAACTAGTAGGGAGATGGTATAGTCGATATTGAACCTCACCAAGGTTTCTTACGTATCGGGGAATCAATTTCCATAATGTTATGAAATGGGGTAATGTGTCACCTGAGGGGGGGGGGGGTTCATGAGAATGGATGCATGGATGGGACCCAAAATAAATGGTACCTTGGGAAGAAGAATGATCTT
Organism: Viscum album; assembly: GCA_963277665.1. Classification (NCBI taxonomy): domain Eukaryota; kingdom Viridiplantae; phylum Streptophyta; class Magnoliopsida; order Santalales; family Viscaceae; genus Viscum; species Viscum album. The sequence goes on from OY728150.1 coordinate 1,783,900,079, forward strand.
CCTGAAACACAAGGTCTTGAGGGTGAGACCAGGATGAGAAATGAATGATGGTCTTGAACCACATTGAGTCTTTCTATTATCCCCATAGTAGGGATGTAAATACTCGTAAATTTAAAGCAATTTTTTTTCTTAATTTCTTTATAATTTTACGAGTATGCAGTTTCTAACGGAACCTGATTCTGAGGCCCGGTGTGCCCAGAATCAATTTCCGAAGTTTAGCTTGGATACGTTTAGTGAACGAACGGGCGGGTTTTCATAACTTTTGAACCGGTGCTCGGAATCGAAATCTGAGTGTACCGATGAAACCACAATGATGGTATTTTCTTAGGAACACCTTTTCTGAAGGTGTATTTGTTCGAAAGGAGTTGTTAAAAATGTTAACTATAAAAATATAGTTGTTAAACAATTATATTTTTATTACACTGCTGATGGTTAAGTGTTGTGGAAAAGGAATATGTGGGGAAGTTGGGGTGGGGCCCACACGAGCCCCCACCTCCTTCAATTTCCCAAACACCCCTTTGAACCCCCCCCCCCTCTAGAAATTAATTTGTAACTCTTACACATTAAAATACATGCCAATAAAATGCCTAATTAATTGGAAAATGCACGTTAATTATTTCGGTGAATTCAATTTGAATTTTGAAAAAGGTTGACATGAGTAATAAAATTAGGTAAATCCTTATTTTATTATTGTTTAATTTTTGTGTGGATATTTTTGGAGAGGAGGGCTCTAGTCTTGAAGAAGGTCTTCTTCCTCGTTGAAGAACGTGAAGAACATCAGAGCACCAAGGAGAGACGACGTGCCGATCTCTCCCTTCTCTGCAACCGGTGTGGGACGACATCCTCTTCTTGGACGCTCTCCAATGTCGCCTTCGAACCACCCTCACGACGCCGTTTTTCCATGATGATCCTTGTATGAAAACTTCTTGAGGTAGGGGTTCAACTTCAAATTTAATGGATTAAATTTGTGCTTGCTTTGTCGAAGTAGTTTTATTTTGGGCTACCTGTTATCATTTTAACGGGAGGAGGTCGGACCGCACGAACACGGCTGATCCTCCTCCCCCTTTGTTGATGTTCACCATTGTGGGTTGAAACGGAGGTGGCGCAGTGCAACGACACTGTGCGGGAACGAAGAATATCACCGCAGCGAAGGAGTGCGGCATCGTCGTGCCATGCCGTTGAGGCCGAAAGAGGCTGCGGCCGGAGCGGGGCCGTGGTGGAGGAGCGTGGAGCCTTTGCGCGGCACCGGAGAACTATGGATGGCCGCAGCTGAGGCGGGCCGCAGCGGAGGGGTGCGACTCTGTCGCACCGCGCCGATCGGACAAAGACCGCAGTGGTGCAGGGATGGGCGGCTGGAATCACCACCCGCCTGCGCTTCGGAGGGGTGGGACCGCGGGGTCCCTTGGCGGCGGCACCGGCCGCCCAACCGGGCCGGCCATTCGGAGGAGGCCGGGGGTCGTAACCCCTGGAGGTAGGTAAGAGGGCCCCCCATTCGGGGGTCGTTTCTTCAATCAATGGGGGCAGCACCCCCCCCCCCCCCCCTTTCCGCGTCCGCTTGGCCAACGCCGAGTAGCCCATGCCGGACCGGTCGCGCTGGGCCGGGCCACCCGCGCTGGGTCGGGTCCACGTGATGGGCCGGGCTGCACCGGCTAGGCCGGGCTGCGCCCTAGGGAGCCGGACCCGGACCCGGGTCGGGTCGACCCAGTTCTGGCAGACCTAGGGGGTCTCGGGCCGGGTCAGTCCGGGCCCAAAACCCCCTAAAATCAGACAGCTTTGTACAAAGGCCCATAACATGGGCTACAGACCTCCGATTGACACAACGTCAGTTGAGATGAGATCCTTGGATTGAGACGGTGGTTTAGGTATATTACACTCAAGGTTTTGAAGAACTCTGGGTATGGCCGGGTTGGTTCGAACACGAAACCAACTGGGCCCTTGGAGCGGAAACGCTTATAACATGACCTCCGGGCGTTCGATTGACGTGCCATAGACTTTTTTGGGTTTCTCTCAGTGAGATGGTTCTTTTGGATTATTCCACTCGAGGTTTGGACGCATTTGGAGTATGGTCGGGTTGGTTTTGACTTAAAAACCAACCGGGCCCCTGAAATGAAAAAGCCAATAACTCTTAGGCTGGGCATCCGATTGACGCACCGTCTGTCGCGTTGAGTTCCTTTTGTCGAGACGGAACTTTGGGATACATCAACTCTGGAATATGTGTCAGTTGATGTATCGACCCCCTTGGCTCATGGATCAGACCCTCCTGGAATCGATCTTGCTGTGTGCGGGAACCCTAGAGCTGGCTGCGACTGCGACGACGATGACGACTGTACTGGGATCCTCCGTGGGTTCGGCAGCGACGACGACCTTACTGGAATCCTCCGTGGGTTCCACGGCGAAGAGTACTGTTCTTGTATCCTATGTGGGTACAACAGTACGTGACTACTGTTCTTGTATCCTACGTGGTTCCTGAAGTATTTGACTCTGTACTTGTATCCTACGTGGGTCCAGCAGAGTAGCTGGTCTTGTATCCTTTGCGGGTCCGATAACTTAGCTGGTCTTGTATCCAACGTGGGTCTAACAGATTAGATGAATCAGTGGCTACATCTGATCATCTCTATCGTCTTACGAATAAGTATACCTGTGTGAGGTGAGTCTTGACTTTTTAATCATTGTCTTCGATATGATTATTTGTTATCCTATGTGGATTGGGTTGTGTTATCCTGTGTGGATTGGATTGGGATATCCTGTGTGGACTAGATCGAACTTGGGATCGGATGTTGGAGGCGAACTAGATTTTATGACTTAGGTATATGTATGGGCATATACCTTAGTAGATTTGGTTGTCACTTCATGATTGTATCTTTCCTTTGTGGATTCTAGGAGACATTTGGGGGTCTCGGGGTCCCTACTGAGTAGCGTATACTCACACCTACGCAGGCTATGCCTGCACTACATTGTGTTGGATGCAGATGACGGACATCGCTAATCGTGGTTGAGGCTTGTGGAGGAAGTCGGTACCTGGAGGTGGACCACTGGGCGGGACGTACAGAGGGCGGACTACTGGACCCGAGGAGCTGAGGAGGCTATCTGTACCCACCCTTCAGGTGGAATTTCCAGTGGACAGCTCGGTGTTGCTGCTTTACTTATCAGTTGTTGTACTTTTTTTCAGTTGTACTTTACTTTTAGTTGGGTTTGTATTCTGGCCCATTTACTTTCCAGCACTTACAGTGATACCCAATTTACTTAGTGTTTACTTTATCTTTCTTACTCTGTGGTGTTTGATTACTTTATAAAGCCAATTAATTCCCCTTTTATCAGGATTTACACCTTTGGTGCTAGTTTCCATCCCTTGGCCTATGGAAGGTGGGTTTGGGGTAGTCACGACACCGGCCCCGAGGACGGGTCGTGAAAAATTGGTATCAGAGGAGTTCGGTTCTACCGTAGAACTCGGGACTCTGATATTTCTTCTATGTGAAGCAATAGTGGTACGGGTATTGAGTGTGGTTATCAGTTCAGGGAGTCCTGTGTTGGTGTGGTGGCCGATGTATCCATACACCAGGACCCTGACTTCTAATTTCCGACTCAGTGCACGAAAACATTGATTGTAAGTGTGTTTCGAAAATTTTCTTTGTGATTACATTGTGTTAGCTCACCAGGTATACTTTATTAACCTTGACGCACCTGTTTCTTTTCAATATGGCCCCACGATGGCAGCTAGGTAGGGTTCCGAGCTTTGTGCGAGATGACAGCCCACCGAGCGACGAGGCCTCGGTGCATGGCCCTATTATAGCGGGGGCACCGGCGGTACCTCTACTTGCCGAGCCACCGATGCCACCAGCCCCAGCCGTTGAGAGTGCATGTCGCATTAGTGCACTACACATGTTTCAGCGTCAGAGACTACACAGGTTCCGTGGGGAGATGGACCCTCAGGCATCCGAGGATTGGCTGGAGGCTGTTGTGCGAGTTTTTAGGTTACTAGGGACACCAGCTGATCTCATGGTGATCCTTGCAGTGAGTCTCCTGCATGCGGCAGCATGCATATGGTGGATCCTGATGGTACAGGTGCACGAAGAGGCATCTCTCCTCTGGACGGACTTTGAGAGCCTCTTCTGCTCAGAGTTCATACCATCCAGCCTTCATGCGGTGCGCATTCAGGAGCTACTATAGTTGCGGCAGGGAAGCATGATGGTAGCCCAGTACTCGGAGAGATTTACCAATCTCTCGTGCTATTCCACGGACATGGTACGAGAACCGTTCTTCCGGGCCTGGACCTTCGAGAAGGGATTAAGGCATGAGATCAGGGCATCGATGATCTCCCTCAGCATTCTTACACAGGCAGGAGTACTGGAGCGAGTCCTTCTTGTAGAGAGCTTTCTTTCTGAGCCTACATCAGTAGTGAGACCTACCACAGGATGACACGTAGCAGAGTCTTCTGAAGCTGGAAGTCAACGGATGTCACAGGGTCCAGGAAGACCAGACAATTAAGAGGATGACCTCAGGACACTAGCTTAGAGGTGCGGGGCACACGGCGCAGAGCCAGTCTTATGAGGAGCAGACAGTGCTACACATGAAGCGGGTAGGGCCACATGGCTCGTGACTGCCCGACCCGCTGTGAAGAGGAGGAGCAGACGGTTGGGGGATCACTGATGCATAGGCAAAGGGTCGACCATGGAGGTCTGCAGGGAGTAGGTGGACGAGGCAGAGGAGCGGGCCGAGTAGCAGGTGGTGGGCGACGCTTTGAGGCTTTACCACCACCACCACTAGGAGGTCCACCCCGACCACAGAGAGCTAGCGGGCAGAGGCTGGCTCAGATTCAGGCAGTGGAGGACTACGACCACGGCGCACTAGATATGAGTCAGGGTACTATATTTGTCTACTCCACCCTTTCTGCGATTCTTATTGAAACATGAGCGAGTAATTCTTTCATTGTCGCTGTACTTGTTCGGAGCTCGGAGATTCCGACGGAGCCGATGGCTTGATCCTTACGACTATAGACTCCTACGGGAGTAGACTCGATGATTACACACTAGTTCTGGATGTGTTATATTACTATAGGAGGCGAGATCTTCGGTTGGGATCTCCTTGTAGAGGCGTCGAGGCCTTATGACATCATCTTGGGCATGGATTGGTTATCTACACTCCATGCTCAGATCTACTGTATTAGGCGCAATGTTTGGTGTGTCCGCACCGATGGGAGAAGGTTCACCTTCACTGGTGAGAAGGGAGCCTTTGCAGTGCAAGATGGACTCACACAGAGGAGAGGACAAAAAATCACTCATCATTTGGCTAGCCTCATCCTAGAAGCAGTTGACGTGCGGAGTCCGAGTTTTCCTGTAGTAGTGGATCAGTATGCGGGCGTTTTTCATGACGACGTTCCAGGACTACCTCCTCGTAGAGAGGTATACTTTTATGTTGATATATACCCTGGTAAAACCCTGATATCCACTCCAGCATATCGTATGTCTCTCGACGAGCTTCGAGAGCTACGGGTACCGTTGGAGGACTTGTAGGGAAAAGGATTCATCTGACCCAGTGTTTCACCCTAGGCTTCCCTGATTTTGTTCACCAAGAAGATGGGCGGGAGCTTGCGACTGTGTGTCGATTATCATCACCTGAACTAGGTGATCAAGAGGAACAAGTATCCACTACCAAAGATTGATGATCTCTTTGATCAGATCAAGGGATCACGGTGGTTCTCGAAGATAGGCCTCAGGTCAGGCTATCATCAGCTCAGAGTTCGAGATGAGGATGTGAAGAAGACAGCCTTCAGATGTCGGTATGGCCACTATGAGTTCTTGGTTATTCCTTTCAGCATAACCGATGCTCCAGCAGTGTTCATGAGTCTAATGAACATGATCTTCTAGCCTTATGTCGATCGATTTGTTGTGGTCTTCATTGAAGACATATTGATATACTAGACCACTGAGGAGGAGCACGCCTACCACTTGCGGGTTGTACCAGATACACTATGAGAGCACCATCTTTATGGTATTCTCTTGAAGTGTCAGTTCTGGATTCGAGAGGTCCACTTCATGGGGCACATCATTTTTGAGGCGGGAGTTGCAGTGGATCCTGCGAAGATCGAGGCAGTGCTAGCTTGGGAGCCACCCAGGAGCATGACGGAGGTGCGGAGTTTCTTGGGTCTGGCTGAGTATTATCTGAGATTTGTGCCAGAATTATTCAGAGTTGCAGCACCACTTTCATCTCTGATGAAGAAGGGGAAACCCTTCGTGTGGTCAGATAGATGTCAGCAGATCTTCCAAGAGCTGAGATAGAGATTGACCAGCGCACATATCTTGAGGCTACCAGAGGAGGGAGTAGGGTACGTAGTCTACTATGATGCATCAGGGACCGGAATCGGGTGTGTCCTAATGCAGGAGATGGCAGTTATCACCTATGGATCACAACATTTGAGGCAGCACGAGCAGAACTACACTACCGATGACCTATAATTAACAGAATTGGTCTTTGCTCTGAAGATGTCGCGACACTATCTGATGGGCAAGCGCTTTACAGTCTATTCTGACCACCAAAGTCTCAAGTATATCTTTTCGCAGAAGGACCAGAACCTGAGACAGTGGAGATGGCTCGAGTTCCTCCAAGACTATGACTTTGTGATAGTCTATACTTCTGGAAAGGGGAACATAGTAGCCGATGCTCTCAGCAGGAGGACGGGCATTCAGCTACTTGGGGAGGTGACAGAGCAGCTATCCTCTTTGCAGATATCCTTCGTTAATAGAGATGGACCAGACTTTCTGTAGTCACTCACAATCACTCCTCCACTTTTACAATGGGTCAGGGAGGCACATCGTGGGGACATTGATTTTGAGACGCGACGTGCACAGATATCCTCAGGACAAGAACCTAATAGATTCTCTGTAGGAGGAGAGAATGACATCCTTTTCAGAGGAAGTACCATGGTATCAGCTGCTTTACAGGAGGAGGTGCTGGGAGAGTTTCACACTTCCCTTTTTGCAGTACATCCAGGAGTGGTGAAGATGTACTAGGATCTCAGACGACAACAATGGTGGCCAGGTATAAAGAAAGTTGTAGCAGATTTCGTTTCTCGATGCCTCACCTACCAACAGGTGAAGGTGGAGCACCAGGTACCAGCGGGCTTGGTACAACCCTTGGAGTTCCCGGAGTGGAAGTGGGATGGTATAACTATGGATTTCGTGACTGGACTTCCACGTAATTCCAGAGGTCATGACTTCATTTTGGTGATTGTCGACTGACTCACCAAGTCGGCCCAATGTCTACCCATAAGAAGGTAGGGCTCAGTGGAGATCTTGGGACGCCTCAACATTCAGGAGATTGTATGGATTCATGGTGTAACATCATCTATCGTCTCTGATATGGATGCTCGCTTTACTTCCCGGATTTGGAAGGGGTTACAGAAGGCATTCGGGACGCAACTATGTTTGAGCACCACCTTTCACCCTCAAACAGATGGTCAGACGGAGAGGACCATTCAGACTCTCGAGGACATGCTCCGTGCATGTGTCCTCGACTTTGGTCACAGTTGGGAGGATCACCTACCCTTGGTGGAGTTTGCATACAACAACAGTTACCACTCCACCAAAGGGATGGAACCATACGAGGCATTGTACGGCCGACCTTGCAGATCACCTCTGTGCTGGACAGACCCTAGGGAGTCAGCACTTGTGGGATCAGAGATGGTCCAGACCATGACAGAGAAGGTCCAGTTCATCTAGGAGCGGATGAGGACAACTCATAGAAGACAGAAGTCTTATGCTGACAGGAGGCGGAGACCACTAGAGTTCGAGGATGGAGACCACGTCTTCTTGTGGGTCCCACCTGGACGTGGATTACGAATATTTGGTCGGGGTGACAAGTTATCTCCGAGCTTCATCGGACCATTCCAGGTTCTCAGCAGGATAAGAGAGGTGTCTTATCACTTGGCTCTACCACCTCAGGTGCACCAGGTGCACAATGTCTTCCACGTATCTCAGCTGAGGAGATACGTGCACGACCCGACACATATCATTGACCATGGGGAGCTGGAATTGATGATGGGGCGACTTTTCCAAAGGTCCCGGTGGAGATCGAGTATCGAACGAAGTGGGTCCTATGTTGGTAGTCGATTCCTATAGTGCGCATCAGATGGCAGCACGTGGACCTCTAGGAGAGCACTTGGGAGTGGGAGGCTCAGATGCGTGCTTAGTACCCTCATTTGTTATCCAAGTTTGTGATTTATCTTTACGGGGATGTAAAGCCCTGGCGTGGGAGTAATGTAACGACCCGTAAATTTCAAGGAATTTTTTTTTCTTATTTTTTTTGGGATTTTAAGAGTACGCAGTTTCTGACGGCACCTGATTCCGAGGCCCGGTGTGCCCGGAATCAATTTCCGAAGTTTAGCTCAGGTACGTTTAGTGAACAAACAGGTGGGTTTTCTAACTTTTGAACCAGTTCTCAGAATCGAAATCAGAGGGCACCGATGAAACCACAACACTGGTATTTTCTTAGGAACACCTTTTTTGATGGTTCATTTTCTAGGAAGGAGTTGTTAAAAATGTGAAGTATAAAAATATAGTTATTAAACAATTATATTTTTATTACACTTCTTATGGTAAGGTGTTGTGGAAAAGTAAGATGTGAGGAAGTTGGGGTGGGGCCCACAAGACCCCCCACCTCCTTCAATTTCCCCAACACCCCTTTGAACCCCCCCTCTAGCAATTAATTTGTAACTCCTCCACATTAAAATACATGCCAATAAAATGCCTAATTAAATGGACAACGCTTGTTAATTAATTCGGTGAATTCAATTTGAATTTTGAAAAAGGTTGGAATGAGTAATAAAATAAGGCAAAGACTTATTTCTTTTATTGTTGAATCGTTGTGTGGAGATATTTTGGAGAGGAGGGATCTAGTCTTGAAGAACGTCTTCTTCCTCATTGAAGAACGCGAAGAATGCCAGATCACCAAGGAGAGACGGTGTGCCAATCTCTCCCTTCTCTGCAACCGGTGTGGGACGACATCCTCTTCTTGGACGATCGTCAACCCCGTCTTGAAACCACCCTCATGACGCCGTTTTTCCGCGAAGATCCTTGTACGACAACATCTTGAGGTAGGGGTTCAAGTTCAAATTTAATGGATTAAATTTTTGCTTGCTTTGTCGAAGTTATTTTATTTTGGGAAGTATGTTATCATTTTAATGGGAGGAGGTCAGACCGCATGAACACGACCGATCATCCTCCCCCTTTGTTGATGTTCACCGTTGCGGTTTGGGATAGAGGCGGCGCGGTGCAAAGGAACCGCGTGGGAACAAAGAATATTACCGCGAAGAAGGAGCGCGGTGCCGTCGCGCCACGCCGTTGAGGTCGGATGAGGCCGCGACCAGAGCAGGGATGCGGCCAAGGAATGCGGCACCGTTGCGCCGCGCTAGAGAACCATGGAGGGTCGTGGCCGGGGCAGGCCGCGGTGGAGGGGCGCTGCGCCGTCACGCCGCGCCGATCGGACAAAGGCCATGGCCTAAGGCTGCAACGGTGCAGGTAAGGGAGGCTAGAATCACCGGCCGCTGGCGCTTCAGAGGGGAGGGACCACGGGGTCCCGTGACGGTGGCACTGGCCAGCCAACCGGGTTGGCCATTCGGAGGAGGTCGGGGCTCGTAACCCCCGGAGGCAGGCAGGCAGGCCCCCCATGAAAGTGTCGTTTCTTCAATCAAGGGGGGCATCACCCCCCCCCCTTTCCGCATCCGCTCGGCCAGCACCGAGCCGCCCAGGTCGGACCGGCCGCGCCGGCTGGACCGGGCCGTGCTGGCGGGGAAGGACTGCGCCGGGCCACACCATCCGGGCCGGACCGTGCCCTAGGGGTATGGACCCTGACCCGGGGCGGGCCGACCCAGGGGGTCTCGGGCCGGGTCGGTCCGGGCCCAAAACCCCCTAAAATCAGACAGCTTCGTATAAAGGCCCATAACATGGGCTACGAACCTCCGATTGATGCACCAGCAGTTGTGATGAGATCCTTGGATCGAGAAGGTTGTTTTCGTATATTACACTCAGTGTTTCGGAAAACTTTGTGTGTGGCTGGGTTGGTTCGAACACGAAACCAACCGGGCCCTCGGAGCGAAAACACTTATAACTTGAGCTCCGGATGTCTGATTGACATGCTGTCAACTTTGTTGGTTTCCTGTTAGTAAGACGGTTCTTTTGGATTAATCATATTGAGGTTTGGACGCAGTTGGAGTATGGTAAGGTTGTTTTTGACTTAAAAACAAACCGGGACCCTGGGATGAAAAATCCAATAACTCTCAGAATGGGCGTCTGATTGATGCACCGTCTGTCACGTTGAGTTCTTTTTGTCGAGATGGAACTTTGGGATACATAAGCTCCAGACTACGTGTCAATTGATGTATCGACCCCCTTGGAACGTAGTGTGGACCCTCTCTTAATTGAGCTTGTTGTGTGAGGGAACCCTAGAGCTGGCTGCGACTGCGACGATGATGACGACTGTACTGGGATCCTCCGTGGGTTCGGCAGCGAAGACGACCGTACTGGAATCCTCCGTGGGATCGACGATGAAGACTACTGTTCTTGTATCCTATGTGGGTCTGAAAGTACGTGACTACTGTACTTTTATCCTACGTGGGTCTGGCAGTGTTCGACTCTTTACTTGTATCCTACATGGGTCTGGCAGAGTAGCTGGTCTTGTATCCTTTGTGGGTCCGACAACTTATCTGGTCTTGTATCCTATGTGGGTCCGACAGCTTAGATGAATCAGTGGCTACATCTGATCATCTCTATCGTCTTACGAAGAAGTATACCTGTGTGAGCTGAGTCTTGACTTTTCAATCATGGTCTTCGATATGATTGTTTTGTTATACTGTCTGGATTGGGTTGTGTTGTCCTGTGTGGATTGGATTGGGCTATCTTGTGTGGATAAGATCGACCTTGGGCTTCGATGTTGGAGCCAAACTAGATTTGATGACTTAGGTATATGTATGGGCATATACCTAAGTAGAGTTGGTTGTTACTTCGTGATTGTATCTTTCCTTTGTGGATTAACCTTTGTGGGTTCTGGGAGACCTTCGAGGGTCTCGGGGTCCCTACTGAGTAGCATATACTCACCCCTGCACGGGCTATGCCCGCACTACGTTGTGTTGGATGAAAACGAAGGACAGTGCTGATCGTGGTTGAGGCTTGTTGGGCATGTCGGTACCTGGAGGTGGATCACTGGGCGAGACATACACGGGGAGGACGACTGGACCCGAGGAGCTAAGGAGGCTATCTGTACCCACCCTTCAGGTGTAATTTCCAGTGGACGGCTCGACGTTGCTGCTTTACTTATCAGTTGATGTACTTTCTTTTCAGTTGTACTTTACTTTTAGTTGGGTTTGTATTCTAGCCCATTTACTTTCTATCACTTACAATTTTACCAATTTTACATAGTGTTTACTTTAGTTTGCTTACTCTGTGGTGTTTGTTTACTTTATAAAGGCAATTCATTCCCATTTTATCGGGATTTACGCCTTTGGTGCTAGTCATCAGCCCCTGGCCTATGGAAGGCGGGCTTAGAGTAGTCACGACATGGGCCCCGAGGATGGGTTGTTACAAGGGAATCAAAGTACACAATGTTTAAGAGTAGGGTATATAATCAGTGTGTACATGGGGGATGATGACTCAGGGACATGTTGCGGCTTACGCATGTTTTGAATCCCATTAAAAGATAAAAACTCATGGTTGGAGGTATATTGATTGTGTGTCGCATTCTTATGCACGGTTAGATGCTCGAGTGGATTAGAACTCTTTGTGGAGGTAGAACTAGGAGATTAGTATCATAATGGAAGGATATCAAATCATGAGGGTACATCCCTATGATGATGTAGAAAAGTTTTCCAATTTATAGGTTTATGCTCGAGCAGGTTTCCTAAATAGCCTACCTAGAAGTCAGGTACTAAAATCCATGTAGTTCAAGAATATAGTTTAATGTCATGTGGTATGAAAGGGAAATATGGTTTAACGTCATGCAGTGCATGTAGTTAATGATGGGAAATGGATAGAACAAATGGGTGATGTGCTTGAACCTCAAGAAGGATTCTTATGTATACCTATGGTAGAGAATCAATGTCCATGTAGTTTAGGGGAAGGGGAATGGGGATTACACATGGTTTTCATACAATAAAGGATGTCATGGTCGATGATCACAGTAATCCCGTGTGAGCTATGAAAAGTGTGAGAAATAAGAGGTAGCAAGGGAGCTGGAAATCTTGGCACAAGATATGTGACCACAATATTTGATGTGGTGCTTATGCATGGTTAGTAGATGATAGGGGATTTAATGGTCATTGCTAACTCTATGCTCCCATGATCTATGCACAGTGTGAGAAAAAAAGGCAGCAATAGACCTGATGATAATGTCATGTGATATGCGACCACAAGAGTTGAAGCAGGGCAAAAGCATGGTCATCTTCATAGGGAGATGACGATTGGGACATACTCTTAGATGGAATCTATAGGAGGGGTCCACTAGTATGGGGAGGATATTTCCACCATACAAGGAACACCGTATCAGTGGGTGTTAGGGCTTATGTGGGGGTGGCCTGAAGCTTGCAAAGTGACAAAGCGTAGAAGGAAGGAGAAGGTGGATTAAAACGTTGGGAAGTAAGAGGATCATGATCCCATCCACTTTCTGGACCTCTCAGATAATTCATGACTACAAAAAATAACATATTAATGTCAGGTGTTAGGGATGTGGGTTTCATTTATATTTAACATCCTACAACTCAAGCAGTGATTACTCGCCCCTCACCCATAGGCCAAAGATAACCTATACCAACCCACCCTTGGTAGAGGGAATGCACAAGCAATGACTGATGAGATTGTCGTCTTGGAGTAGTCACTCAAGGGGCTCAAGATATTTTGGATCTGAGAGGATGTAATAGACGTTTGTGTGCCAATGTGAAGAAGCATGAGGCACCACTCAAGGAATCGTGAAGCTACTTTTCATGATCCTGAAGAGCCGCACAAAAGAGGAGTTCCCAAAGTACAGGGCGTCATAAAGAGTAGATTTACAAATCTCTAGCACTTCATGATGATAAAGGGCATCATAAAGAAAAGGGAATTATAAAACAGGGTGACAAGTTCCCATTCAAGAGGAGGATCATCGTAATTCTTGATGACCCAGTCTAGGCATGGATTCAAAATATGTTTGGAGGGCGATTCATGAAGGTTGAATGCCTTGTAAAGACCTGAGTACCCAAAGGGGAATTCTACCATCATGATGGATTTATGGATTCACAAAGGGAATCCCCACTAGATTTAGAGGAAAAAGAGGGTGAAGGGAATGCTGGTTCTCAATGCTCAAGTACCTTGGGTGATAAATGTTTCTCGATTGTTCACATAAACGAGAGAGATTCATGAATCGAGAGCTCATAAGGATAAAGGATAGGGTGTCGATCCTTTTAAGGGGATCACTATCTTTTTATAGGCATAATAGATCACAATGATCTAAATGATAAACACAATGTAAATGGATATTTCTAACTAGAGGTGGCTCTGTCAGATTCATGAAGGCTTCTGTCATGTTTCTCTATGGTGATCGCGATGATCGTCATACTTCATAGTGGATTCCACCGTGAGGATCTATGTTGATAATTAATATATATGTAATATCACAAAGGATTCTATCATTTTCTGTGACATTCGTAGAGAATTCCACTTACTGGTTTTCCACCAGTTGCGGTGACAATGGGCTTTGCGAGGCAATTACATGAAAATGACACTTTGTTGATTTTTCTATTTTTTCACGGACATATTTCAAGGCACCGATTTTGGCACCAATAGGATATTTGATATGGAATGTTATTAAATCGATTATTCAATATATGACGAATGAATTGGATAGTTAAAACATGATTGGGGGTCCAATTATAGATATCCACTCAATTCATATGTAGTCTCATGAGATAGACTAGTTTCCCAAATTAGATGGGTTTTTACATGATATTAAAAACTGTATTCTGAAAGGTATTGATGGAAAAGGTTCTATGTACCTAGGGATCATTGAATCGAATAATTAATAACTTCACTCATTTAAATTATTTTATAATATATCCATGGGTTTTTTTTCATTGACATATCTACGGATAAATTCTATTATTAGTTTATTATTTAGCTGTAATTTGTTTTAATTTCATAACATTCTATATTTATAATGACTTATCAAATTAGTTTATAGGAATGTGTTATTAGTTAGTTACCCTCCCATGTTGATTATACTCACCAATTCATTATTCCATCTTCATTACATTCCATTAGTTATCAATTGATATCACTCCTATTATGTTTCATTTCCCTATGTTTGGGATAATTTTACGTTGAATGAGTTTCAAATATACTGTTAATTTCATTTTACTATATATGAAGTTTCAATTTAATTTTCCCAGTGTATTATGTGTATTTTATATGGAATCTAGTTTTCCAAAAAAAATTAAAATAGTTGGTCCCTTTATATTTGAATTTTGTATCTATGCCAGTCAAATAAATTAAGGAACTATCTCCGAGCATCATGGGGATATGATGTTACAGTTGGTATCATAGCAAGTTAAAAAAGAAATCTTGGAAAATATATTTAGAAAAAATAGATAAGGGTGCATAAAACTATGATATACATTAAGGATATTCATTGAAGAACATTCTGTAAATTGGATATGGTATAGATTATTTGTTTCTTACAAAGAATACTTCCATGTTTGGATGCTACAAGTGGTCAGGGTTCAATCACAGATGTACCAAGGTGTTAAAACTATAATAAGGTGTGTCAGAAAAAACTTGGCATAACCGGGTACATGAAAATGTTCCTTAAGACACAATTATTTAGAATTTCTTGTGAAATTATTTTAGTATCGTTCTCAATTTATTAAAAACTATTATAATGAATTCTAAAGTAAATATATACCTAATGAAACCATCTTCATTATTATTATATTAGTTATGGAAAAAAATTCAATTTATTATTATTTTTTCACTTGTTTTTGAATTATAAATTATCCAACATAATGTTACAATATTATCCAATATATGAAATTATTTAGAAACATTACATTGAATGAAAAATAGTACTATTACACTTGTAAAAGTTATAGATTTTCATATTGATGAAAAAAACTAGAATTGGATCTGAGAATGTCATGGATATATTAGGGATTCTTAATCATGCCATCAAACATTAAATTTAGTATATTGAGCAACCTATTAAAAAATGAGATTATATGATTTTAGATCACATTATGGGATAGATACCCCCATCATTTAGTTGTATAACTGAACAAATGGTGGAAGGTAAATGGATTAAGTCATTGGAGAATATATTTATATCATTTGGATGTGGTTAAAAGAAAAAGAATAAATTCTTAGTGAGTTTTATCAACAGTGATGTACAAAGTTAGTCTTCATGCATATAGAATACTAGAATGTAAGATGAAATAAAACTCATGAAATAGGGAAATTATAAAAGATAATTTTTTGGATAAACACATTCCTCCTATGAAATAAACTAAGATGAAGAGAATATATAATTATTCAAAGAAAAAAATATAATAATGTGTTGTAGAGTATAAAGATACATTTACTATGTTATCATGGTATGCTACATATTTTGTATACAACACAAAAAGTATGATTTTTCATTTCTTTGAAGTGAATAAGGCATATCTTCAAAGGGAACTACTATCTCAAAGATTTTCTTATATGATGAAATAATTTTATGTGCTATAAATAAAGGAAAGGAATTATACATGTCTTATAGATTCAAACGGAATAAAGGGAAGAATATAAAGTAATAGGAAATAATAGAAAAATGGAAGATGGAAGTGAAGGATTTTCCAACATGTGATAACCATGGAAAGAATCACCCTGGTAAATGCTTGAAAGTTTTGGGAGTTTGTTGTATGTGTGTAGAAAATGGTAACTAGGAAAAATAATGGAAATGGATTAAAAAAAGAATATTATTTTGTGTTATAATTATAGGGGGATGGGGCACTATGCAAATGAATTTTCCAAGATTCAAGAAAATATACCTCTAAAGAAGCTCAAGGATCAAGGTGAGGCATATTTTATTAACACAAATTAATTTGAATGATTAATTTAATTATGCATCTATACGTATGAAATATGTTGTAAAAGTATTTCATAGATTATTTACTCAACCTATAATTTATAAAATTTGTAAGGATTGTACTATTGTATTATTTCAGTAAGGAATTGAGATAACATGTTTTATAGTACATAGAAAAGTGAATAATAAGCATGTTTTAATTTTAGGAAAACACATTGTTTTGGGAAATATAACCCTTAACATGTTCCTGAATTTGAAATATTGATGTTTGGACAAAGATATGATTGATACAGAAAAAATGGTCTTCAAATAGAAATACTACAATATTATCATCATTTTTCTTGATATAAATTCCATTTATTCCCACCTACGGGTTTTTATTGTTTTTTCAAAAACATTGATCTGAAAATGTTCTATAACACTATCCATCAGAATAGGATAGTCATATTTTTCTTCTATATATTTGTTTTCACCAATGTTATTTTATTTGAAAGACTAACTTTTTGGTGTCCCTAACATTTCATTTTCTATATTTCCAAGAAGATGTGTTATTAACCCAATTTACTATGTGGGTTTTTAAAAAAAAAATTGAAATTCAGATCATTTGATTAAAAATATGATCTTTAAATTATGAGGATGAATTTTAAGTAATGTGGGTATAATGTAATAATCAAATATTCAAAATTAGAAATATTCTATTTAATTTCATGTAAGACATGCAACAAATATTTTACGTTCAGGTACTCATGTTCTTATGTAAAATAATATCATTAACATTTAAAACATATTTTCAATTTTTAAATTGATTAAATCAATTATATATATTTAAATGCACATAACATATATTTTATATTTAATTCCACATAATGAGAATCCTTGATGGCTTGTGTTACACGGATGACTGAATATTATTGAATAATATTGATTTTATTATTTAAAATGATGATTATATTATACTAGTAAATTTTATTTTCTAAATAGTATTAATTAATTTATAAATATATTTAGATTATTTAATTGGGTACCAATTATTTAAAAGTGAATATAGATACCAAATGAATATAAAGTGAATGATTTTATGAAAAAACAATTTATGTTCCAAATGTGTTTTATCCCAATAAATTACATTAATTAATATTAGTTAATTATATTAATTAAATATCTATATAATATATTAAATCTTATATTTCTTATAATTATCCAATATATTTGATTTCCATATCATAAGAACAAACCAAATTTTACACTTAGACATCTATATTTTTATATATGCTTTTTACTTCTTTTTAATGGCAATCCATCCATAAATATAAATTTTTAAAAATTTATGAAATTATTATTAAAAAATAAACACAATTATTGTAATAGAAACATAATAAATAGGTCAGGGTGAATTTTTGGTATTTTTCAGAGTTGTTTCATTTTTTGATGAATACAGTTAACATGGTGAACTTCATTATATATTTTCTCATTCATCTAATTTATTTATAAGGTTAAATAATATTTTGTGTTTTTCTAAATTATATTTGAAAATTGTTTTTAATTTATATTCTATTAGTCATTAGAAAAATTTCAATTTGAAATTGGATATAAAAACATAGAAAATATTTGAATGTATTAACTTTAAAACCCATCATTATCGTCATTTATACAAGATTAAATTTAAAATAATTTCCAAAAATTATGAGACTATAATTTAGGAAATTTAATTAAAAAATTTAAATTAGAATAATTATTAATGTCTAATAATTTTAAAAAATATTTTACCAAACATATTATTGAATGTAATTAAAATTAATTATATATTTTTATGTTAAAAATTAGCTAAACAATGGACTAAACCATAATCTTAAGAGCCAAAATGACAATGAAACATGTACAAAATCCATTAGAGGTCTATATTTATACAATAAATTCCCTTTTATCTAATGTGGTCCATTATTGGTTCCACATGTCAAAGAATGATGTGGGTGGAATTCACATTCCAAAAATATAGAAGAATACCATCCCTCCACTATAAAAGGCACTCTTGCGTCCAACGTAATAACGCCACTTAAGACAATCTGGATAGACCAATATCTTATCAAATAGATCCTAAAAATACTTCCCTTTAAACTAGAAGCATCACATTGGGTAGAAATCATTCAAAGTTGTAACTTTTGTGAAATAAGGAGTTACCCAAATAAGAAGTAACATCCTTCTTCAAGATCTATAGTTTTTTTTTCATTATCCACTCTTTTAAATTATCCATATTTAATGATTATAAAACAAGGAAAGTTTCCTAAAAATATTAATTTTTTTTGTTAATGGTTAGTCCTATACATACACACACTTCCATCAAATGGGTAATGAAAATTCCGTTCATGTACATTGATCTACTACCTCTTGAAATGATGATTGTTTGATTATCATTTACCACAATTCATATTTGGGAATAACGATGGAAAATATATTTATATATATGAAATATATTATTTTTATAATTTATTTATTATTTATAATTTTTTTTATATATAACATAAATTTATTATTTCAATTTTATGTAAATACGATCACATAATTTGTGGATGTGTGGACTACTGCCTCCTCAATGAGATATGGTTAGTTTATGTGATTTAAGGAATTGATAAATGATGGTTTTAGTTAAAAATATGTGGGTAAATGAATTATATACATATACATATATATATATATATTATATTCATGACATAATTATTATAACATCCCACCCTGACCACATTGTCTTGAGAAGGCAGTGAGATGCTACTTGGAGTTAGGCGACGTTCACAAGGCCATAAATGCTGGAAATAAATTCCAAGGTATTCAAGATGAATTTTGGAGAAATTGTCCTTTATAATAAAACCAACCAACCATAAGAGGCATAACCAACCACCACTACATGATTCATGTTAAGAAACTATACTATCATAACACATTACTAAGATACAACAAAACAAAACAAAACTCTACCATAATTATTTATAATAGCCAAAGAAACTAAATCACAAAAAATCCCAAAATCAAAGTACTAAGTCGATGAATCACCAAAATTACAAAAATGAAACCATGAAACACTCCATAACTCCACACTAATCTCTATGAACTAGGCACCACAATAGTTCTGAAGAATCACGATGAACCGCTAAAAAATGAGATGCATAACCTTTACCAATTTCCCAAAAAATAACATTTTCAAAAGAACCCAAGTTCCAATGTAGGGGTGAGTAATAATTGTCTGTATGTTTTAAAAAATTTAATTCCCTATAAATGAGACTAGGATAAAACTGTCAGCACATTTATATAATGTTTTTTATTTAAATATCAAATAGTGGAACAATATCCAGAAATCCAAACTCACCCTAACCAAGAAAATTTTTCACCAAAATCCAAAAAATATATGGGAAATCCAAAAAACCCAATATACTCTATTTTACCATCAAATATTATCACATCAGTTTCATATTTCCTAATCATATGAATATTCAAAACATAACCATAAACATTCACACACTCAACCTGGTGTAACAATCACGATATAACTTCATGTCCATTCCAATATACTCTTTCCAATATTATGGTACTTCATTCCCACCTATCTTTGATGGTGTACATTCCATAAACTATCCATACCCTTTTAAATATGTTAATCCCCACTCACCTATCATCATTCCAATAGTATACTAAAATGTTCAAGCTAATAAATTTCCACAAACACCCACTAAAGAGACAACAATTTTCAACCAACTATTTCACGACCAAATAATAAATTAGGATATCAACCACACCATAATACATGTCAATAAAACATCTCCTTTTATTGAAAAACATTTTGACAACCCATTTTCATAAATCAGCCCTTGCTACCGATTTTAAAGTGAATAATTTAATGTCCAATAACAAAGAACATTTCACCGTCTTAGACCATTTTCCCTACAATCCGAAAATCATCACAAAATAAATTTCCAACAAGAATCACTGATCATAAGCACCAAAAATACAATAAAAACCATAAAATTGAAAATAAGCCTTCATGTTCCATAAATATTGAATTGAGATAGAATCCACCAACCTTAGGTTTTTGGTGAAATTGACCAACTCACAACCACACCACAAATCCCAGTGAAATATTCACCAAAACCACCATAAATATATTTTCCAAAAATAAAAAAAAATCCAAATTATCATCTTTTTAGGAAACAAGAAACCTAGATCTTAATGAAATGGTTGTAGCTCTATAAAACCAAGAGAGAGGGATATATAGATCTAGGAGAATCCCAGAAAGAACCAAAAGAAGAGACTTATTGGAGAATAATCACATTCACCACTCCTTGAAAACCCAAAAAATAACCACCAAAATGAGTTTGATATCCTCTATATACCTTTATAACTGAAAATACTGAGTGGTGTTCTAGTTGGGGATGAAATGAAGTGTTTTCAGAAAATCACAAGTTCTCTCTTTAAAAAAAAGGATTCTTTAATTTCGCCAATGGTTAGATTGTGCGGTTTGGAAAATATTGCACTAACAGTGTTCATGATACTACATAGAGGGGGAACCTGTATGGTTTCTCCACACAGATATGAAGACCATGCACCCTTTGTGTGAATCCCACTATCTCCACCTACATGATTTCTTAGAGATTCTGCATGTTTTATCCCAACAGTGCTCAAACCGCGCACCCTATGAAAAACCCCCAAACCATTCCAAAACCAACCCAATATCTCCTGAACATTATCCAAACACATCATATAAATAAAACACTTAAAAAAAGGTTAAATTACTCAAACCAAGGGTGCTACCTTCACTCAACCATTGGACATTCCATCCACAGAATGTAGAGAACCATTGCTTTGTCGAATGAGCTTGGGCCATTACTCGACCATCTCTATCTCCCAATCCCAATTATCCTCTTAAACCTTACCATGGAACCACAAAACCCAAACAAGACTAATGAATTATCCATGAAAGTCTTTATATTGTCTATCCACAGTCTGGATTGGCACATTAACAAATGAAGCATGTATCTCTAGCAGGACATGATCCCATCGAATCACATGCTCTGAATCCATCTTATAATTTTTCAACTAGAAAACATGAAACACATTACCCACTATAATAATATATGGTGGAAAATAAAATAGATAATCCACCTCCCCAACCCTATAATGTATCTCAAAATTTCTAATATAGCGTAGAGATAACTTATCCTACTTCCCAACCCAACTATTTCCAACCCTAGGAAATATTCTCAAGAACACATGATCACCCACCTCGAACAAAAACAGTCATCGATAATGATCTAAATCTAATATTAAATTACTTAGAGTCATATACAATCTTTTCATGATAAACATGATATTCATTATAGTCTCTTGGACAAGGATTGGTCAAACTATCATGGTCTCACCTGTTTCCGCCTAACATAGTAGAGAACAACATGAACACCCATACAGTGCTTCAAATATATCCTTATATATCAAGCCTTGAAAAATCTTATTATAGGGGAACTCCACCAATGACAAGAGATCCTCTCATGAGCCTCTGAATCCATGATAGAATCACATAACATATATTCTAATGTTTGTACCATCCTCTTGGATTACCCATCCATTTGCTGATAGTATGTCATACTCATGTCCAGCTATGTCCCAAGGTATTTTTACTAAGATTTCCTAATTCAAGAAGTGTACCTCGAATATCTAACTAATAAAATTAAAACATGAACATCATGCCTCTCTACCACTTCACAGTAATATATTTTGGATGGACACTCTGCTGAATGAGATTCACAAATTAGGATGAAATGAGCTGACTTTTTGAGACCATCCACTATGACCCATCTAGAATCACTCATTCTAAATATTCTTTGGAGACCTATAAAAAAATCAATAACTATTTATTCCCACTTCCATACCTTGATAGTTAAAGACTATAACATACCTGTAGGCCACTGATTCTTTTCCTTGACATGATAACAAGTCAATAATCTAAAAACAAACTCTTCCACATTCCATTTCAAACTAGACCACCAAAATTGTTCATTCAATGATTTATCAATTTTATAAATGTTAGGATGAACATACCATATAGAATGATGATGAGATCTTTGAATTTCAAATTGACAAGCCTCTAGCACATACTTTTGATTCTAAAAAAACAAAACTGCACAACCATTCAGTTCGAAGCCATTAATGGTCTCCCCATGATTTTTTACCTCACCACCATACACTCGAAATCAGATAAAAGTGCCTATATAACCAAATATACTATGTCAGGAACCAATGTGACCAGAATGAAAATTTCTCTTTCACTCAAGTCATCACATTTCAACCACATGTCGGTTATGACTGAAATCAACTACCACTGACCTGATGCATGTTTCACCACATGAGGATACAAATTCTTACTTAATGCATCCACCACTGAATTTCCCTTACATTGTGTGTACATCAATGAAAAATCAATCATGTTGAGATATTATGTCATTCTCCTTTTTCTAAAATTAATATATTATTGTGAGAAAATATTCATTAAAAAATAATACTCAGTAAACCCCATGAATTTCTCAATGAATAGATAATGAAGAATAATTTTCAAGGCACATACCACTGCCACCAACTCCAAATCATGTGTTGGATATTTCTTCTCATGCTACCTCAACTAACGTGATCCATACATAACCAAATTATCTCCTTACTTGAGAGCACAACCTACCCCTAATCTCGATGAATCTCAATACCCCAATTACTCTTTACCTAGTTCCATAAAAACAAGTATTGTTGTTGATGTAAGGAAAAAATGAATCTCTTCAAAATATTTCTGACACTACTCATTCCATTGAAATGAAACATTCTTCCTTTCAGAATCTAGCATCAGTGTGGCTAATAATGGGAAGTTTGTAATAAAACATCAATAATAACCGAGTAGACAAAGGATGATTTGTATTTCGAATACATTCATTCGTGGTTTCAAATAAATAATAGCCTTTTTCTTTTTCATGTAAACTAAATCACCCTTCTCAAAAATAACATGGTCATTGAAATGAACTACCAATATCCAGAAATCCAACTTTGACAATATGGTATATAACTAATGATCTATGATGATCCCTGGAACTATCTTGAAGTGATACTCATGCTCCACCCTTGACTTGGAATAAACCAATATATCATTAATAAATACCACTATGAAATAATTAATATATTTATGAAATATATGATTCGTCATTTCTATAAAAACAATTGGTGAATTATTCAGACCAAAATAGAATAACCATAGCTTCATGATAACCATCTCTACTTCTGATGTTTGTTTTTAGAATATCATCCTTCAATGCCCATAATTTATGATATCTAGATTGAATTTCAATCTTGGAGAACCACTGATCTCCCCTCAACTGTTGAAAAAATCATCAATATGTGGAAGTGGATATTAGTTTTTTTATTGTAACTTGATTTAGCCTATGATAATCAACACACATATATAGAGATCCAACCCCCTTTTTAACAAACAAGACCGACACTTCTCCTGGAGGCATTCTAGGCAAGATGAACCATTTATTTTCAAACTCATCCAACTGTACATTCAATTCCTTAAATTCTATTGGTTCCATCTAGTGTGATAGAGTTATATAAGAAATGTCCTTGAATGGACATCAATCATAAACTCCACTTCTATTATGAGTGGAAACCCTAGGAATTATTCCAGAAAGAAATCTAGAAACAAATCAACAACCACTAAAAATTTTATATTGAACTCCTTCCATTTATGTCAATGAAAACATCGATAACCGATACTAGATCAGGCCAACATTTGTTGTGATCAAGACTGTTGCACCCAGTTTTTTAATCTTTTCTCCTCTAAAAATATGTTCGAAACCATCAACCATGGTGAAACTAAATGTTCCTATATAATATTCAATGTGGTCCTTAAAAATTTCTAACTATTACATTCTTAGGAATATATCTAATGTATTCATCTCATTCATTGAGGTATCCCACATCAGCATAACCCCAAACACTACTATACTGCATGTTTCACATAGGGAGGCTCAACGCACTCATCGACCTAGATAAGTTTGAATATTTAAAACCAGAGGTAGCATTTCTACACATAAAAGCATCAATCTAATAACATGAGAAGTAATAAAATAATCTGATGAAACAATATCAATCAACACATTCATTAAACTAGAATTTAATATAATCAAACCTCGCACCGTAGATGGTCTTGAATGATCATCCAACATATCCTAATCATCTCCAAACAACTTCTTGTTATCCACACTTTCCACTTTACTTCCCTACTGAAGAGTTTTTGTGTTTCTGGAATCACCATGAATATCATTGATTTGCTGATGAGGGGTATGCTGCTACCACCATCCCATCAAGGCATAGGACACCTACAACACCCGAGGTGTGTCACAAACAACCAAAATTAGAGAATTATGTCAATAATTATAATGATGCTCCATATTTTTATAGTTAGGATATTCTTGAACTTATGTCATACACTCCATTTTTATGTGGCCTGTAGAGCCACACTAAAAAAACCCCGAATTAATAGGAGGATTTATAAGAAGATTCAACAATATTATGGTCATATTTTGATCCATACTCCCACCTTGTAAATAAGTACCCCTATCCAGCTCAATCCTAGTGTTAGAGTTCCAACCATTTCCCAGGGGTACCAAATTGCTTCCCCCGTATGTAGGTCCCAAAATATACCTTCAACTATTGATTCTTTATGAACCACTTTAGTATAATCATTTAAACAGAATGCCTCTATTTATTAATGAATTTCTTACGTCAATTAATCATTAAAAATACGTTCTTTCAAGGATGTTCAACTCGCCACCTTGAATTCAAATTGCACTATGTTCATATACTTATTTGTATATTCTGTTACCAAGAGGTTATCTTGTATTAAACTAATGAAATCATTTGTGCAATGAATTATGAATGTATGAGGGTTGAATTTTTTATTAAACATTATCTAAAAAATAACACATGTCTTACCTTGGTTGGTTCCATCTTGAACCTCTAACTCCCACCACTGATGAGAAACATCTTTCAAAAGATGATGGTTCAAATGGTGCTTAAGTTAAGCCACATTTTCAGAAGACTCATATGGTTAGTCTCTATGACACCTACAAGGTTCTATTCCTGTTAAAAAAACAACCATAAGCCTCACTAACGTAGAGAGAAGAGTCTTACAATTTTAAATTCAATTACATTGCAGCTATCACAACCAGACTTTCAATATGTTCACAATTCCCAAGTTGAACCATTTTGGAAAAAGTCTCCATGTTTTGAATATTGCCCCACTTTCAAAATACCCCATCTATCCTCATTTCAAATATTAATCTTTGAAAAAAAAAGTCCAAATTTTTTCACAATTCCATATATCCATACTAGAACAAAAATATTTATGCCATATAAAATAAGACATCCTAATGGGAATTAATTTCTACCATGCATTCCATGCTCATCTCATTGTCTATAACCGCAATAATTAGATCACGTTCCTATAGGCCTCCCCAAAAAACTTAGGTACTCGAATACTTGGTAACATGAAGTTCACCATAAAATGGATAGCTATATACTTTTATGATGTAAATTTAATGTGCAAATAATCCTATGACTTGAAACCATCCCAAATAATAGAATATACCATGAATGAATTCCTACACAATCATCGACCAAAAATTCCTATGAAATGAACAAACTTCAAGATCATAGACTGAACAAACTGATACCACTTGTAACATGCCACCCCTTCCTCATTTTATTGAGAAAGCGGTGATATTAAACTTTTCCTTATGTGACAATCCTAGGTGCCAAAGGATGGAAATAAATTCCTAGGGATTCAAGAACAATTGGTGAATGATTCTCCATTTAAATAAAACTAAAAAAATTAAATAAGGCATGACCAATCACTACTATATGATTCATGTTGTCAAAGTAAAACATGATAACACATTAATAAGAGACAACTAAACAAAAAAAATATTCTATAAATATTCCTAAGAACCAAGACAAATAAATCACCAAAAATATAAAAAATCAGAGTACCAAGAGGAAGAATCAACAACAAGACCAAATGGAAACCATGATAACCTCCATTTCTTGACACCAAGATCCATTCTCCATGAAAAAAATACTACCCTTGCATCACGATGAACCACTAGAAAATTGAAATGCTTTACCTATCCCTATATCACAGAATACAACATCCACAAAGTCACCCATGCTCCAAAAAGGGGGTAAGTAATAATACTTAGTAGTTTTTACAAAAATGGCATCCTTACACACTACACTATGATATAACAGTTATCATATTTATATAAATAACTTTATTTAAACATCAAATACCGCAACAATTTCTAGCAATCCAAACACACCAGTAATAATAAATGTTTCACCCAAATCCACACTATAAAATGAAAATCCAACAAACATGACATAATATATATTACTATCACATATTAGAAAAAAATCATATTTAATTGAGACAAGAATAATTAATACATAACCAAAAAGTGTCACACACTCAACTCGATGTGATCAATCTAGTGGTACATCATTACCTCATATCTTTGACGGTGGAACTTCCATACACTGACCATCCCCTTTTTATAGTGGCACATCCAACCCACTTCTCACTATTAAAATGCAAACATGAAATGTTTATCCTAATAAACATGCACATACACCCACAAAACAACAACAATAAGCAATAAACTGTTTTACAAACAAATAATACATTAGTACATCATGCATGCCACAATAAATATTAATAAAGAATTCATTTTAATTGAAACCATTTTTACAAAACATTTTAATAAATCAAAACATGATACCAATTTTAAAGTCAATATATTAATTTCCAACATAAATGATCATTTCACCACAATACCCCCATTTTCCCAAAAATTAAAAAATAATAAAACAAATGATTTTCTATAAATAATATGACATTATAATCACAAAAAAAATCCCAAAAAAACAACCAATAGAAAATAAGGCTTCTAGTTCATGAAAAATAGGGATGAGAGAGAAGCCACCTTACATTGGGTTTCTATTATATTGACCAACTCACAACCACACCACAAATCTGGGTGAAATCTCCACCATAACTACCATAGATCTATTTTTATAACATCAAAATGACAAACCCTCATCATTTTAAGATACAAAAAACCATATATAAACATGATATGGGTGTATATCGAGATAACAAAGAGATATGGAGTTGTCTATCTAAGATAAACCAAGAAAGAACCATGAGTGGACACTTATTTGAGAAGAATCACCTTTATCAAACCTTGAAAACCCTTCAAATCGCCTCCAAAAAGAGTGGGAGAGCCACTCTAACCATTTAGAACCAAAAGTTCCCTGTGGGGTTCATGTTGAGTAAGAAAGGATTTGTTTTTGGAAAATCCTGAGTGGTCCCATTTTTTAAAACACAAAATTTTAATGTCGCACATGGTTATCCCTCACGGTTAGGAAAATCGTACACTAACTGAGTGCATTCAACTACCTCATGGTGGACCCCACACGGTTGTCCCATATATACAGATACAAAATGTTCTGGAAGTGGAAACCTCACTACCTCAAACCACATGGTTTCCTAGATATTCTAAACGGCCCCAACCGTGCTAAAACTGTACGCCCTTAGAAAAACACCAAAACTATTCCAAAACCATCCCAAACTCTCCAATACATTATCCAATCACTTTATATATATTAAAACACATAAAAATAATTCACATAAGTAAGTTTGTGGGTTCTAAAATTATATTTATGGAAATATAGCATATAATTTTCTCAATTATCCTTTTCAAAACACTAAAATGTGATAACGTCACTCCTGGACATTTGGACTACCGCCTCCTAGACACGATGTAAATATTTTTACATAAATAAATAAATAAATAAATAAATAAATACAAATATATATATAGTTAATCATGATTAAAAAAATGATATTCATGATATAAATTTCATTCTGGAATGATATAAGGAAACATATCTTCTTCCATAATGTTCATTTTAAAATGGGGATATTACTCATGCATATGTGTGAGCTACCCTCTCTATAATTGTAATGTGGATTCATTTTTTATAACTATATTTTATGATTGGTTTTTAAATTAATATTTATTTATAAACATTATAATTATTTCATGATTATTTCTTTATAGATTTATATATAATGATCCACTTTGACCATAGTTGATCGACCAAAGTTGTTTTTGACACATTACACGAATTTGGTAAAAAAACACCTGATGTAATCAATGTTTTTTGTGTAGGTGTGTATGAAAATTCAATAAGTTTTAAGAAATAATGATAAACAAAAAAACGTTCTGAATTAATTAAATAATTATCATATTTTTACATTTATGGAATATAAATACACACATGACTAGTCAGACTCTAGTTAAGGTGTTTAATCATAATTTCATTTCATTGTGTCGTACTGTAATGTTAGGCATATAACATCTTTTATATTATATATATACTATCCATTGAAATGTTCTGTCATCAACATCAATATTCTAATTATATTATATGTTTCATTTAATTTTATTCTTTCAAGAGATTTATAGTTCCAAATTTTTCCAAGTAGTAGGTGACACCATGGAATATTTAAAGACAACTATCTTTAAGAATATGTTTAATGAATACCTTTTCAATCCCATGTAATTTTATATTTGTTAACATTATCTATAAAAAAAACATTTCTTATGATCCTTTTGTGGTACATCTCATTTTTCTTAAATTTCTATATTTTCATGCAATGTATATTATTATAGCATTAACATTATACCATTTTACATATAGTGTTCACTTTGAAGGTTATTTCCTTAAAAAAGGAATGATTAATAAATCCATATTTTTTTCAATATAGACATTTTAAATAGTAATAATTTAAATCAATTATTCTATATATTATTATTATTTTGGATATGTACATCATGGGTGGGGCCAAGTTATTGATATCCCTCGAGACATCAATAGTCAATTAAGATGAATTAGTTGGCCAAATCAGTTTGGTTTTTACTTGATACATGGAAGTGTTTTGTTAAAGAATAAGATAATAAATGTTCCAAATACCTAGGAAATGTGGAATCCAATAGTTATGAATTTACCTAATTTATAATAAGTTGAAATTTATCTGTGATATTTTTTCACTGACATATCTATCGATACATTATTTTTTCAGTTTATTGATTAAATATAATTTGTTTCATTTTCTCACATTTCCATATTGATATTTCATAATCAAGTTATTCTAGTGGAATGTGTTATCAGTTATTTACCTTTCCATGTTGATTATTTTCATGAATTAATTATTTTTTCCATATTACATTCTTTTACCGATCATTTTAGATCACCTTTATTATGATTCCAATCCAAGGTTATAAAGAAGATTCCATTGAATTAGTTTGATGAATGCTGTTTATTTTATTTTATTATGAATCATTTTATTAATTTATTTTCCCAATGTATTGTAGATATTATGTATGTAATCTATTATTCTGAAACCAGTAAATTGTTTGGTCGTTTGGTATTTTATGCTTGTATCTATGTCAACGTAATTATGTAAGAATCCGACTCCAGGATTCTAGAGTCTGTGTGTTACATCAATACATTGGTTTTTTTCTAAAACCAAAATCTTGTGATAATTCCATTTTAATTAATATTACCCAATTAGATTCTCATGATTCTTCCTATTATTATCGATAATGATATTTCTAAATTTCAATTTGTTTTTGGACTCTAATGTAATGGATTAGTGGCTCCTTATATTTCTCATAGTATTTAATGTGTTTTCATTAAATTATATGTCATGATATAATGTATTAAAATTTGTTTCAAATAAAAATATGGAGGTTAGAAATGTATTATTATTCCATGGAAGTTATGAAGATACACATGCTCAAACATATATATATATATATATGATTGTGTGATTGTGTGTGTCTATATTCATATTCACACAAGGATATGTGAATTTCCACAATATGGGTAGTATATATATATATACATACATATATATATTAAGGTGTTTAATTTTACATAAGAATAACACCAATGGAATCGTTGTAATTTAAATTATTATTCAAACATAGTATTTAATCAATGTTCTTTGTTTTTTTTCCGGATGTCAAATTTCGAGGCAGGTTTTGTAGAGTCAAAGTTGATTTCTTAATGTAAAATAATATAATGATAATTTAAACACATTAAAGTTAGTTATAAAGTATTTCAATTATTTTTTATGTATAATTTATTATTTTTAATGATTTTTTCATGTTTTTGAAAGTTTGTAAATTGATTTTCATTTGAATAAAAGTGATTTTTGGATATATAGAAAGAAGTTTTTATAAGGGAACCTTGATACATTAGTGGGTATTCGAGGAAAATTGCTCTAGGAAATGATACGTCTTCCCTAGCATGTCCAATATATAACACTCTAACTAAATTATATTTGGATGTAGATATGGTTAATATTGGAGTTTTTTTTCCTTTATATATTCTCATTAAGAGGAGCAATATTTAATGATTTGATCACATAGTTTATGAGGATCCTACTAATGTGACCCATCTATAGTATCCTATATGATTCCCAAAGTTATTGTTTGATTAAATTTCCTCTTTAAACATTGTATTGTATTTATTAACATATTTAGATACATGGGTTTTTTTAATTTTTTTCTAAATATGCTTTTTGAAATTTAAAAAAAATTGTTTTTCAATAAATAATTAAATAATGAACGAATTATCCAATCTAAATGATTTTCAAGTGAATTTTTCATTTTAGAATATAAAATTTAATCATTTGTAAAACCATCATAGATATGTTTCTTGTTTTTAATATATATTTCAATGAAATCAAAAAAATTATTTTTTATTTCCAACTAGAATGTAATGGATTTTCATTTTAATATTATAAATATTCTATGGTGAATGTGATGTTCATACTTGTAGTTTTACCACATGTATATTTATATAGTACTTATTTTCGGTTTTTTGTTTTTTATTGAACACTCATTAATTGTTTATTAGGAGTGGATGGATAATTTTATAGTTATATCGAGTTATGTTGATTATTTTATTGTCTTGTTTTATTTTTTCATTATCACGTCATCAAAACACTCTGATAGATCATTCCACTTGAGTAAGGAAGTTATATCTTCTGGTGGGCGAATAAAATGCCTTTAGTAGTGGAAATGTTTGTATCTTTACATTGACTAGGAGGGACAATATTGGTGAGAGGAGTGATTAGTATATATTTTTATTTTGGATTCTCAAATTTAATAAATTATTTATTTTGGAATATTTTATTTTGTGTGGATTTTTTATGTACAAATTTTCCATGTCAAAAAATTATTTATGTTCTACTACTTGATGTTGTATTCTTTTATGGGGATAATCAATTCCCTCAAAGTTTACATTGATTCACAATAGTAGTATAAATATTATTAGGCTCATGAAATCCAATTGTTCCTTGTTGTATACTGTTTTGGCTATTTATTTGATGGAAGACATGAGTTGAAAATGATAAAATGTTATTAGAGTTTCCTTTGTTACTTGACCATCGGTGGATGTTTGGTGTTAGGATCATCAGATATTTAGAGATAGGTCATGGGTGGGAGTATTATCACCACTATTCATAATGAATCCTAATTTACCAAGAGATGTAGGGATTTAAATTTTGATTCGGTTTTTTCATTATTCTTTATTCATATGATATTTTCATCAGGATGATAGAATTTTTGAATTGTGTGGATATTTTTTTTGATTTCTGAAATACATTTATTATCGTTGAAAATGATATGGGATTTGATCTAGAGTTACATTAGGATATTTCATTTAATTGAACAACTTGTGATTCCCATGTATATAGTTCTACACAACTCCATTTGAAAATTTTATAATTTATACAAGGCCCACAAAGACATCAATCTATGTAATTATTTTACTCTATCCCAATTGGGAAATATTTGTTTGATATACCATTGATACAAATTTTTTTATGTTATATTTGGGTGTTCTTAGGATTATATTCTATGAGATTTCATGAATAATGTTTAATTTTTAAAAGGTGAGGGTTATTTATAAAAAATTATATTAATAAATTGGTTTTATTAATAAATGAATGAATGTGGGTTTAGTGTATGGAAATAGACTTCTAAGGGTAACATGAAGAGTTATTAAAATTGAGACGGGGTATTGCTAAATAAATTAATTTCTACATGATTTTTACAGGTGGTTAATGTTATTGAAAAATATTAGGGATTGTTCATAGTTATATTTTGTAAAATAAAATTGATATTTCCCGAAAATATTAAGTTATTATTAAAATGGTTTTAGAAAATAACATTATTATATTGTTTAATTTTATAACATTTGGTACTAATTTATAATTAAACTATTTGATAGTTACATTGAGTGGTGAACTATTATAGGTAGGAGTTTTTTAAAATGTAAAATTCATTATGATTTTTTACATTAGTTATATATTTTTTCTAAATACTCTTTTATAGTCTTTTTGTTTTATGGGATATTGAAATTATTTTTAATGAACATTATGAAATTGTCAAACTAGAAATTTTTGATATAGATCTATTCGTGTTTCCATTTCAATGGATTTTGGTTTTGCATTTTGGAATATTTTTTATTGGGTTTTATGGATAAGGGATGTGTTGATTATTCTATTTTTTATAAAGGAATTTAGGGTATTCCTTATAGATATGCCTTGAATGTCATTAGATCTAAGAGATAATCCCTAAATAGTTTCAGCAGGTCTAGTTCTTGTGATGGAAAAAGTGGGGAATATTTATTTATGCATTATTCAAGTTTCCTTTATGGGTTGTAGAACATTTTGAGTTTGTTACCTTTTTCTTATGGGTTTTTGAGAGGTTTTTTTGGTAAATGGTTATAGAGAGATTCATTTCTGGTTTAAGGTGTATGGAATAACATTATGAGAGTTACTTGGGTGATTAATATAGATGTTGGAGATGTTGAGTTCTTACACTGGGTAAATGGGATACAAGTGGTGTACCAATTATGTAGTTCTACATAACCCTTTTTCTTGACCCTATTCTATAGCTACAGTGGTTCAATGAGGTATTGTCAATTTTAATACCTCCATTATTTTCATTAAGCATTCAGAGGGTGTTGGTGATTGGTTTGAAATTATAAATTTTAGGATTTAAATTTCAATAATTTCAATATTTGTTTTCCTTAATTCTCAATATCATGTGTTTATTTTAATTTTTTTTGTTGTTTTCAAGAAATTATAAACATATTTTTTATTGGAGGACCTAGTTTGATCCCCCTCTATTGGGGTTCATTTTTTCATTTTGTGATGTTTTTTATTTCTTATTCCCATTCAATTAACTATAATAGTTATTTTATAAAATGGTTTTGATTCCAAAATCAGTTATTCATTTCGTGATATTATTCTTAAGGTATCTAGGTGAGTATTGTGAGTTATATGTGGTTTTGGGTAAAATTGTTTAAAATAGTATTTTTTGGACATTGAAATTTTTATGAGGAGTGTCTCTCCATATTCGAATGAGGAGTTCTATTTATTTGCCTAATTTTTATTTGATTCCCTATTTGAGTCGTTCATTTTTTTAGTGCACTTATTGGGTCACAATGGTTCACAATGGGGATAATTGTCACTCACAAACCTTGAATTCTTGATATAAGAAATTAATTATTATTTTGGAAAATATTATTTATTAATTTTGAAGTATGGGTCTATATAATTAAATAAGAAATAATCCTTCAATATAATTTATATTTCCCATGGTTAGTACTTGGTTAGTTTTATTAATTGGATTTCCATATATTTTGAAACATCAGTATATAAAACCATTTTTAAAAGTTAGAACATGGTTTTCAAAACATGTTCTAGTACCTTCATGTTCCATGTAAATGGAGTGTGGTTATGATTTGGAAAACTGTTCCTAGATCATGTTATGTACCATAAGTTACAAAAATAAATAAAATAAAATAAAATAAAATAATAATAATAGTACATAAGGTCAATTAATTTTGTCATCACAGAATAAAAAACATAGAATGAAAACTGTAGTAAACAGAAATGACCTAGGACAAGATCCCAGAACTACCCCTTACACCCCCAATCCCAGGCCACCCCACTACAAATGATGGGTAAATAAAAACAACAACAACAACCCAATCCTTGCATATCTCCCTATACCTTATACTTAAAGCAAACCCACCCATTATCCAACTAGTTCATGAGACAACCCTACCTGAAAGGACACTATATGAATGCCTCCTCCCAATCTGGATCAACTCCATTCCCCATATAATCTTATCTGGGGTCTCAAAGTTAGGGATTTAATCCCTCTATTCCACCCTTTCCCCCATTCTTATATTATTTCGTTAATAATTATTTTTGTTTTTTATTATCCCATTCATTGTGGGTTTTTTGGTCAAACCATAGATTGTACAATGGTATTTTTATTTTTTATTCCTTAGGGTCCTCGTGCCTAATTTGAGACCCATTCAGGAAAGATTCTTTAATGGTTATAGATTTCAGACCCTTTGAAACATGATTACATCCATTTTTGGTTTTATTCTGCATGAATTTTCTATATACTTATTAACTATAATTTATTGAAATTTTATGTATCATTTTCAAAAACAATTTATGTTTTAAATTATATTTTCAAGATTATTTGGAAGAACATTCATGTTTTAATTGATTTTCACTTCAATATAAAGAGATTTTTCGAACTAGAAGTATGGAATAAATCTGATTTAATTAGTCACACCAAATTAGTTCTTGTTAAATTGTCTAATTTATTTCAGTAAAGGAAATTGTAATATTAAAATATTTCTTTTGTTTTTGATGTTATGAATTACTACCAATTCAAATTTCTATTAATATTTTAATTATTTGATGAAAATATATGTAATTATTACATTATTTAAAATGATATTTGAATTGAATAATGAGAGATGAAAATGTATTATCATGGCTCAGAATTTATGAACATATATATTGGAACACATAAGAATATGTATGTATATATATATCAGTGAGTGTGTGTGTGTGTGTTTTTATATTAAAATTAAAAAGATGAAATGTGGTTTCATTAAATGAGTTGTATATATATATATATATATTTGTGTGTGTTTAATAATATATTGAAATAACATAAAGGGAAACATTGGAACATAAATTGATATTCAAAATCAGTTTTCAAACAATGTTCTATGTGATTTTCAGAAGTAAATCATCATGGACCGTTGACATCCATTATGTATATGGTTTCTCAAAAAATAAATTTTTTAATAATTTTATGGATTTCATTTTTTTTCTCTCTAAAATTATTTCCATTTTTGATGTTGTAATTTAAGGACTAATTTCAGGTATTTGACTATTTGAAAATTTTAGTCCATTAGGTTATATGTTTTGATTAGATTAATGGAAATAGGTTAGAACATTGTAACCATAGGTACATATTTGGTTAATTTACAAAAGGTAAACTTGAAAAAACATACATTCCCTAGCATTTAAAATATGCTACAAAACTAATAAAACGATATGATGATATCTAGATATTTTCCATAAGAAATTTGATATCATATTCTCCAGTGGCTCATGAATTGGAACATTATTTAATTTTAATATCCTCTAGTCTTAGAGGAAACTAGGATGGGCCCAAAACATTGTATCCTTGTGGATATATATGGATCTTGTTTTATTACATGTAATATTTATCATTTTTATATTATTTTTTATAATCTTACATAAATGTTTTTCCATTAATGTTTTTCCATTAATGTTTTTCAAAACCCTTATTTTAAATGTTTAATTAAATTCATATTTTCAATTTTACCACTAATACATTGGGATTTAGATGGGGAATATTAATGTTTTTCT
The DNA here is from genome assembly GCA_963277665.1 of Viscum album. Classification (NCBI taxonomy): domain Eukaryota; kingdom Viridiplantae; phylum Streptophyta; class Magnoliopsida; order Santalales; family Viscaceae; genus Viscum; species Viscum album. The sequence goes on from OY728150.1 coordinate 1,783,936,089, forward strand.
TCAAGTTGTTGTTTTTATTTAGTGATAATAAATTGAATGTCTTACAAAAATATTATGGATAATTTTCTCTCATTCAATTTATTTTTCATAAAAATAAAAAATTGTATCTTATTTCAAACTAGAATATAATGGTTCAATTATATAAATATATTTCATGTAGTTTATGTTAATTAAATTTCATACTAGGGTATAAATATCACCCCTATCTATATGATTTCATTTTTAGTTTCCAGTTATAATATTGAACACTCATTAAGCATTGATTTTTAGTGGATGATGACTTAATTATTCATAATTAGTTTTTGGTTAATTTTTTGTTTTCATATTTTTTACCAATAAAAAACAAGGTAATTCCAAAATTTTGGTAATGGACTGTAGTGATATTTATTTGTGTTCAATGGAAAGGCATATAGATGGGAATTTTGGGGTATATGTTCATTTCAAGGGAGAAATAATGGGGTTAAATAGAGGGATTAATATATATATTTATTTTGAAAAATCTTTTTTACTAACATACATATTTATACATATTTTTCATGTCATATATGTCTATTTTATAAATTTATCACAAAGATATATTATTTAATTCCCATATCTTCTTTTCATAATTGTTTATCTAGAGAAATCATTCCTAGTTAGTTCAAATTGATGCATACTATATTTCTCGAAGCTGTGGGGATCGAGAATGCCCCTCAGGAATTATTGTGGATTAGAATGGGTGTTCTACCATGGTAACTCTTAGGTTGGTTATATAAAATAATTATATGACTATTTTATGAATAAACACACTTTAAAGGTGATTAAAAATTATGAATCATTTTATTTTTTGATAATTAGAGTTTATTTCTTTTTAATATGAACAATATTTTTGGATTTATAATCACATCCATGTCATGAAAAGATTGAAATCAAATTTAAAAAATAATTTTTTTATCTTATACCACTTTTTATACCCATAATAGATTATACCATATTAGAGTGTTGTGAATAAGGGAAATTCCATAAATTTTATTCTAATTAAGTATCCATTTAATTTTCAATAGGAACTATTCTATCTTCCTCTCTCAATTTAAAAATTTTAAATTTATATAAAAATATATATTTTTACTCGGTTCATCTAGAATTGTATATTTAAATGGATAAATCAATAATTATGTTTATATATATATAATCTTCTGAGTACACTTCATATTATAAGATTGAAGTGGAATCACTATCCTTATCGGTTTAAAAAATTCCCTTCTTATAAAACCACTTTTATCTTTAATATTTTCTTAATAAATTTTATAATTAGTGAATAAATTAATTTCCCTGAATTAAAATAAGAAATATTAAACTATTTCATCTAACCAATACGATTTATCTTCATAATGGAAATAAACCATACATAGACATTCTGGTCGATTAAAAAAAAATCAACCAGTGTACAAAAAATTCATTTCTCTTTTTCATATAATTACCAATATAATTATTCCTTATCTTCATATCTATATGGATCCTACACAACATCATTTTTTTATCTCAGTAGACTTCCTTCTGACTCCATGGAATATTCGACCAATTGTTAAATCACTTGATGTTTTATTAGCCTATTTTGATCCTGATACCAATCATTATAACATAATGGGTGTCCAAATTCATCCCATATGGTCAATGAATATCTCACTAAATTTTCAAAACAATTATAAATTGAAAATATTTAAATTATCAAAATTCGAAGAAATTACAAAAATTAATACATTCTTTTATAAAAAAATATTATAAAGATGATAAAATAATTTCATAATCATGATTTATGATATGTTTTATCATTAATTTTATTTTGTTTTTGGAATCAAGGTATATACTAATAAAATAACCACATTGTGTTAGAAAATAAAATGATATCACTTTAAATTTCTCATAAAACTATTTTTTATTACTATATAATAATCCCTAAAGAAAATATTATTAGCCTAATTTTCTAGAAAATACTACCGTTAAAAACCATGTCGTGACACTATGATGTGTTTAACATATTTTGATGAATAACATTACATATATACTTTAAAAATATTCATCTACCAAATATCAAATAAAACCATCAATTTTTATAGATATAATCCATTCTAATGAGATTCAACGAAAACCATTGCATTCCATTACCACATAGTTCTAAAATTATAACGAATAAAATCAACATATTTTTCTATAAACTTCACTTGATTAATTTTATCCCTAAAATGAAAATCCGTTAGTTTATTTTATGGTTACATGGTGTTTTTTCTATTTTATCCAAACAACATGAAACTATATATAACTATTTAATAATAGAATTATTATTTTTTGATGAATTTATTGCATATTTTTAACTATTACCCCACTAAAAATACTCAAGAATTTATCTTAATTTTTTTGTATCTACCTAAGAAAGATGTTTCATAAAATAAAATATTATATTGATTCTACAAACCTTTAATAACTATCAATTTCTTATAAATAATTTCTTCAAAACATGTTCTATATTTTTTAATAAATACCCATTTTAAAAAATTTTTATTCATTATAATTAGAGGATACGTTGATGTGTAAACTTGGGATTAGTATATAGAATCCTTTAATAAATTCATGAACTATTTTAATTTTTTATCTTCTTGGAAATATACTACTATTTTCATTATATGGTTTCATTATCATGAAAAATATGTTTATTTTATTGATGACTAAAATAACATGTGTATTTGATTATCTATTTTACATAGTTTACATAAAAAAAATTAATTATCAATATTAAATTATTCAATGTGGTCCTTCAAATTTTTTTCCAACCCATATCATGAACATAATGAACCTCAATTTCATTAAATTAAATAATTATCCCATTATTTCCATTAATGACATTATCCCTTTTATAAATTTCACACATATTACCATTCTAACTAATTTATATAAAATATTATGTTTGTAATATCACATTGTATAAATAGTTTTCAAAAAATTGATTTATATCAAATGTTTTTTTGTCCTGATTAGATATAATAAAATGATAGCTATAATTTTTTATGTGATAAACCATATTTCCTCCTATACAAAAACTCATATGGTATCCTTTCTACTACATTGGCTGGAAAACAATTACTCGTATTGGTTAGTGTATACAGTGTGTTTCCTCAGAAGGGTAATGGAACTCTCATATGACTCATCATCAATCAATCTATGTATTAAAATTTGTGATTTGAAATTTTAACATATATTATCCACTGAGGTGTATATAAATGGGTGGGTTGGGAAATCATTTCTCTTACTTATAATATTATTGAATTAATATTTGGTAATTTGTCTCTAACGTGATAAAAATTTTACATATTTTTCTTCTTATTGTGTTGATTCAAATACCATGTTTTTTTTATTTCAAAAATCTATAAATTAAATATAAATTATACGTTGTTATGTTAACATTTCTAAATTTAATTATAAAATTTTTAAAATTGAAGATTTATAAAAATTGTTTCCTTAATTGAACCTAGAATGTCCCACATATATCTATGCGACATAATTTATGAAGCTCTATAGTGATTTTACCATTAATACTAAAAATTTCCATTTCAAATATACCTTATAATAAATCGTATAACACTTTTACTGGTTTCAACTAAATATATTTTAAATATCCATACAGGAATAAATTTTTTCATCACTTCAAGTTTACCTGAAAATTTAATCTATTAAATAATTTTTTTGTAATACATGTCTTCTATGTGTTGAAATTAAAATTTATTTATAAAATTATATTTTATATTTCATGTAATTATATAATATTATATAACTCATTCATATCCATGAAATATTTAATTTCAAAAATAAATACCTTTTATTTTGAAACATGAATAACAATACTTTTTTTCTTAAAAATTTATAAAAGGCATTTTTTTTATAATAATGAGAACCTGATAACAATGTTGTATTACAAATAATAATCATCTATAAAACATAATTTGGTAATATGTTATATATACTGAAATAAATATAGAATAATTAGAAACACAATGATCCACTTTACCTATTTCAATCCTATTGAATTTACTTATTTATTTTTTTGGATACAAAAAAATAAGCTACAAACTACATGAAATAAAAAATAAAAATATATAGTCAATTACATTATATGAAAAAATATAAACATTTTTAATAATTATACTTCATTTTTTTATATTATTTTACTTTTCATCAAATATATTTTCTTAACAAATGGCCTACAGTTCATTAATTTCCCTAATCATCATTATATATGAACCTTAGTAATTATTTTATTTTCCCATATTTTTATTATTAAAAATAATTGTTGACAACATGGTTTTTTCATATCATTATCTCCTTATTAGATCAATTAAAAATGATCTGGTCTAATCTTATAAAAATTTCTTATTCAATTGTAGAAATTCGGTGTTTCTTATATAAGATTAATAGAAAATGGAAATCATATATGTAGTGACTTTAGGATCTCATAAATCTTTGGCCTAAATATCTTAGGGTAACTATTATACAGATATGAAAAAATGTCATATGTACCATTGCACTCATATTGTTTCTATTGATCATTATACACTAATGAAAATAAAATAAATTATCCATATAATACATACTAATAATCTCTCTTTTAAGAATCCTTATCCTCTTTAATATATGCCTATGGTGTCACAATCCATCCCCATGACAACCCTTCCTAATATTGTATTAATGGTGATTGTAACCCCCTAAATCCTTCTTCAAATATTCCATTGATTGAAGAATAGTATTAAAGGATTAAAAATACACATATTGGATTAATTAACTAACAAATTATGTAAAAGATAAATGAATCCCACCAAAAAAACATTAACTAAAAAATATAAAATCAATCCCATATCCCATAGTTCATGTAATTTCTTACATAAACCAACATAAAAAATCCAAATCATGTGGTTGTAAATCTAATTCAAATGATCACACCATTATAGTAATGTATATACCATAACTAAATCTACCATGTAAATCAATAAAATTGGAAATTTTATCTAGTGTTGAGAATGTATAATCAATAAGATCCTCCCAAAAAACATTAATAATTTTTTTGAATAATAATTCTAAGAGGTGAATCAATACATAGTGAGACAAACTCATTACCTAACTTCGTCATTTACTAACTATTCGGACAATCTCTCACTCACCAATACATCACAAAAGTATACCAATATAAAAAGATGAAAAATATTATTAAAGGTAACCTCACACACCAAAAACATATATCTGGGAACTCCCATGACTTCGTATAACTGTCTCTCATAAAACCCCATCTATTATATAGTCATGCATCATGACTATTATAACATAACTATATCTACAATTTCATAGATCAACAACCACTACACAAAAAAAATAATTCACCACCTTATCGTAATATTAATGATTAAATTCAAACGTAATAATCTCATGTTATCATGATAATTAATATTTATGGATGATATGGAGGGTATATGGGAGTATTTAGTCTTTCATATCACTCATATCCAGGTTGATATTAAACAACCTAGGAAAAAACCACTAAAACGGAATCAATAGGGTTAACTTAATTGGATGGTGTTGAAAGAGAAAAAACATAACTATATTGTATATATTATGAATACAAATCTTAACTACAACTCCACATACTCGTTCTATTAGTTCTACAATCTAAGTGACCACTACATCGACTATTAGACTCAAAAAAATCCAACTCTAATATAGAAAAATATCACCACAACATCAATGTAAAATCTATCCATATCATTGTGTTTTAAATCATTAATATAAATTAATTAATCAATTATTAACAACTTTTTTCTTTATTTCCATCACATCATTATTCCAAAAAAATGGATTCCAATTTCCATTATCAATTTTATTTATTTAAAAATATATTTCAACTTCAACCCATATGCCTTGGAAACTACCACACACATACTATAATAACATACCATTTCCATTACACAAAAATATATTATAATAGTACCAATAAGAATTCTCCCTCATCCACACTGACAACCATATTTCCCCATGTTGATTGAATCGTGATACCTCCCCCACAAATTAAATCATCACCCATTCCTCTAACAAAGAAATACAATGACAGTAAAACAACCTCAACCCTATTCAAAATAACATGAAATCATATTTGGGAAAAAAATAAATAATCATAATAATGTTTGGTATTATATTATTTATTTTAGAAATCTAAATGCTCTATTAAAAAATAATATATTTCTAATTACTATCATTATTACCATCATTAAAATACATTTCCAATTTCAAAAATATTACTACATATTTCTAATAACATAAATGATTCGATATATTTATGTCACAATCTTAACTAAAACATAAGCCATATGTTCCAAATATTTATATGAATCTTTATTATATCACATTAAAATAAATAAATTTCAAAATTTGTCATTCTCTTCATAAGGTTAACTCCAACTCTTAAAATAAGAAAACATAAATAATATCAATTTAATATTTCTTCTAAATATGTGATGATACATTCTTAATAAATTATATTAATTATATACACATTATCTGAAACATAAGTTTCAATGAATATGGATAAAAACACCACTAAATATACAAATATAAAATTTTCAATATAGATCATACATTATCCAATATTATAATGTCAACCATAAATCAATAAATTTAAAAATATTCCCCAAAAAAATATTTGAATAAGGAATAATGGAATAAAAATAAAATAAGGAAAATAATTTTACTTTGGATCATAAATGAATGGCCACAAAAAGTATCAGGATTGGAACAAAAAAACCCATAATGGATCACCTAAACAAAGACTTCAATCAATCTATGGTTTGGGATAAACCCAAGTATTAAATTGAAGATTATAGAAATTGGGAAATATATAACAAAAATATGGGTTTATTTTTTATATATTTTTGAATTACATGCCCTGATAGATTTTATCCCAATGAACAATGATCCAATGTTCATAACCTTAAAAATTGTATCATCCCTTGAATATCAAGAATTATTTACCTTGGGAAAAAAACATGGAAATCCTCCATGTAATGTCGAATCCACTACACCATTTTACCTTCGTCATCTTGATATGATCCCAAAACAACACAACAAGACACCATTAAATATCACCATTTATATTATTATTTTATGAAACCACCATGGTATAATGTTCACTTATACACACTATAAAGCACCCTAAAGGATAATAAACCATTTATATCATCCACCATTATTATAGGTATATCACCCAAATATTGTTCTTAATAAACTAATGACCATTGGGGAAAAAAATTAACACACGAGAAAAACAATTCCAAAATGATTGTTTCACCTCCAAGGCTATAGAGAAGGAAAATGCCTTTGTCAACATGCTCACAGTCAGACCATTAATATCCTCAAAGACCATGATGATATAGTAGATGACCATCACACTCACAATGCACCTCATGAATCCCAAAAAAATCTCTTAACATCAAAATTACCTTTTAGATCTTAATATGAAACTATAATACCCCCAAAACCCCAAAATTATAGAACTTGTATATTTCATGCATCTATTGTAGGTGGCTCAACATAATGAAGATAATCAAAAAAATATTTTTTTTCATGGAATTATATATGTGCATGTTATATTCATTATAATTTGTAAATGTTATAATGTCCACATTATAAAAAATTGATCATAATGATGATAATTTTTTTCACTAGCGAACACCAAGATTTATTAAATAGTGTATTGTAGTACATTTTACATGATATAAAATATTGAATAAAAATTGATGATTTATAAATACCAAATGTAAATTACTAAATTATGTCAATTTTCAAATCCCCTCACCATCATATTCAAAATATTTAGTCATTTATATATTAGATATGGAAAAGAAAAATATTTACCTTCAAAAAACCACTGATTATACTACATTAACTCAAAAAAATATTTTGATTGATATTATATATTTCATATAAATATTATATAATTTATTTATATGGTAAAATATTATACATAAATCATAAATTACGATTAATTGTGTTTTTGCCTCCCAAATTTCACCATATATGCTTCAAAGAATTTGAATGCCCCCATGCATCTTTTATATTAGTATGAAAACATTCTATTCTTATAAGGTTATACAAGAAACATCTGATATCTCAATAGCTTCCTTTCTTAGTACAAGGAGGTCTCAGGTCTTGCCATTAGCAGGAACAAATTTTCAATATTCTATGTGAGAAATTTTCGAACTAATAGAAAGATAGGAATTATCAAGGAGTTGAGTATTAATGAAGGATCATTTCAATTCACATATCTTGGTGTTTTTATATTTTGGGGATGGGGCAAATCAAGCAATTTCTCTAATTTTTTTGATCAAATCCTTAATCAGGCCCCCCCTTTCAAAAGAAAAACTCTATCTATTGCATGGAGAATCTACCATATTAAATTGATTATTGTCTCCAAAATGGTCTACTATATGATAGTTTCTAAAGGGACTACTAGTATCATAATAAAATGAAAGTCAACATAATTATTTGGACTCACTACACCTTGGATAAGAAATTAGAGACTATACCTCGGTCTACTTGTGGAAAACCATTGGATAAGGTGGCCTTTGAATTAAAAACATAATTTTCTTTAATGGGGCCCTTCAAACTAGAAATACTTGTAACCTAATAAATAATGTATTTTCGTCTATTTCTTTCATAAAAAATTGATTTCTTGATAAGATGAATAAATTAAACGTGTAAACTCTGAACTCTTCTATATGGACTTCCATTCATAAAATTTATGTCAATATCGTGACTAAATCTAGTTGGATGGTGTCCAAGAAATCCTCCAAGAACTTCTTGTTAGAAAAATAGAATGGTTCTTCCCTAATTTAAATAATCCCTACTGAAAAACATCTAAAAGTATTAATAACACTATTAGATATGTTATTAATTATTATCTTGATAGTATCTCTATGAATTTTTTTCATATCATTTACAACTATCATTTTTCCAATACAAATTATTTTCTACTCTGGGAACCCTCACACAATGGTATGCTAGAATGAAATTTTTTTATATAGACCAATTTCATAACCCTAGAAATGAATTTAGATGGATAAATAAACATTTATAATCCAAGGATAAAGACTTCAAGACTTACTCTTATTATACATATAGCCAACCACATGGATCTCACTGATACTTGTATGCAATCTTCTGGGATCTAAATTTTCTCAAAATGTCATCTCTCTAATAAACATAGAAAAGATTCCATACATTCCCTTCATTCTTTCACCACTGCCACTACACTTTGGATCTATATTTTTGACATCATTGATTGTAGATTTTTGATTCATTACTCTATCAATGACCAACTAAATTTTTGTTTAGATATGGATTACTTCCATGAAATTATGAATTTATTTCTTACTTCAGTCACTGAACATAGTCATATGATCTGGTACGATAGAAATGAAATTATTCACAATTATTACTCACACAAAATTAATGTGTAACAGTTTTAGATCCACATTTATATTAGTGAATCTTATTTGATTTCTAAAGGGGTACTGTAACAACATAGTAAATGACATTATGATTCTGCAGAAACTACATGTTGGGGGATTTTTTTTCCCATCATGACTCACGTTTGAGGTTTTCTAGAAACTTTCTATCCCTAGTTGGATTAAAATTAATGTTGATGGAAATTATAAAGGAAATATGGGCCTCGTAGGATGTAACACCATATTACAGAATCATCGTGATATTAACCTTATGTGTATCATTGGAAGTTGTGGTATTACATCAAATCTGGAAGCAGAAATGATGAGTGTAATTCATTCTATTTTATTCACCAAGAACGAGAGTTAGAACAACATATGGAATTAAAGTGATTCAACTACCATAGTGAAAGAAATTTGGAATGGTGGGATTCATTTAGACTGGTCAATTATGACACCTTGGATGGATTATCTCCATTCACTCAAAGATGTCAATCATTTTATCAATGATACTTATTATGAAGTAATTATGGTTACGGTTGGAATTTACAATAAAGGAGTATGTTATGATATTACTTGTCTTGAGGATCTGCCTAATTATTTAATCCCCCTTCATCTGAAAGATTTTAATGTTATCCTATCCTTTAGACTCATGTATTCTCTTTTTTTATATTATCAATTGATATTTGGCCATTTTTATAAACCACCACTTTATTTAAAATAAAAATATAAATTAAATAAAAAATTCAAAATTTATTCCTGATATAATGATTAGATTTTTAATAAAAACAAACAATATATTGTTTTTTGAAGAAGCACACAAAATACATCATTTTTATTGACAATTTATCATTGATATATTATTATTAAATTAATATATTTATTCTCCATTTGGGATTATTTTATGAGTTTAGTAAAAATTCAACATTAGAGGTCTCTTAGATAACATTAGATTATAATTAAATAAAATTGAATAGAACATTATGTAGTGATATAAAAGTACATTTCGATATGTCTCTATGAAAGAAAATGTAACAAATTCCAAATGAACTGTGTCCCATAGGAGCCTTATTGTGGTAAAAATAGAATTTATTATCAGACCAAGATTTCCATTTAAATTAAATAAAAAATCTAAGTGTATTAAATTAATATAATTGAAAAAGAAAAAATAATCGAATAACTACTTTATTGAATATTAATTACCTATATTAAATAAAAATGATACATTTTTTATTGGGGATTCTCCACATGTCATTTCAAGAAGACTATTATATTTTGATTATTAAATGGATTTAAGATCTTTCCTTATATTTTTAACTTCTAATTTTTATTCCTATTAGAGAAAATAAAAAGATAAACATTCATTATTTTTTGGTAATGCATGTATTTTAAATATAGGATAATAATTACCAAAAATTAAAGACCTCATGGTGAATGTATCCATGCAATTATCTTTTGATAGGTTCACCATAGTATGGTCCTAAGACACCATTAAATTATAACATTGGTTTTATAAAAAAATTTCAATAGGATTTTTAGACTCACTATAGTTTTTTCTAATTATTTAATTAAAATATATTGGGTTAATTGAGGAACAACTCATTGAAAAACATTACCATATAAAAGTTTACATTATTGTCACTGATTTTTATATCATTTCCCTTAGACTTTTTTTTATTCATTTAAAATTATTTTTTATTTTTATCATTATAAAACATAGTTATTAATATGTAATTTTTTTCATGACTGAAATTTCATGAATCGTGAGTGGATAATCACTTTAGTGGTTTGTAATATTGAGTAGAAGGATAAGTGGTTAACTATATATTAAATTAATTAATCAATTGAATATTTTAATTTATAAATTTTTATAATTAATTAGTATCCCAATATTTACTATTAATTTTATATTTTTTTGGAGGAATTACATGATAAATGATAATATTGATCGACTTGTATGGTCATATTCACCCACTACTTTTTGTGAATAAACTTATTACATTTGATTTATTTTATTTCATTGACAAAATATATTAATTGAAAATAATAGAATCATTTGATTTAACCCCAATTAATATTATTACCCTTAAACATCATTTAAACCTATCAAATAAATTTATGAATAAATTAATGACATAATTATTTTTTTGAAATAAAATTAGGTGAATTTGATTCTTATATCTTTATTTTACTGATTATTTTTGACAATTTTTATTAATGTTTTTAGTATATTTATAATTTTTAAAATTTATATGAAGGATATAAAATTTTATTTAAAACCAAGATTTAGGTATATATAATATCCCTAGGGTAAAATTATTAGTCATAGAGAAATTATTTCAATAAAACATTTTTCATGAATTGATCATAAACATATATTATACATATTTTTAACCCATAAGATGTAAGAATTCCACCACTATGGGGGAATAATATAAGTATAATTCTATAGTAATATGGTAAAACTAAGAGTTCCTTAACACATTTTAAATAACCCAAAATTATTATCATATCATTTTCATTTTATTTTCTTGTATTTTTATATAAATGATATGTTTCATTACAAATTTTAGTAGTTAATCAATACATGAGTAATACAACAATCAATAATCCAAGTAGAGTTATTTCAAGAGAACCATTGTAATATAATATTGAGAATGAAATATACCTTCTACACCATTAATTAAAAATAATAGTTTAATACAACCACCATAGTGAACATTAACTTTAAATTTTCACCCATCAAGAATATCAAGAAAATTTACCAAATATACGAAGGGTTGTAAACATTTTAGATTATGGTATTGTATATATTGATAGATATATTGATATTTTTAAACTCCCAATTAATTATAACAATTAAGATATTAATATTATCATTTTATAGAGGATGAAAAATAGGGGTAATTTGAAGCAATGAATCATTAAGAACCACATGACACATTTTCTATTTTTGAGGAGATACTATAAACATTATAGAACAATGGGGTTTCTGTGGATATTATCAGATTAAAGGAATTTTCACTCTCAATCAAGGATATGTAAACATAATTTTGGAATGTTTTTCAGCAATATCCAACAATAAATATGGAATGTTAAAAATTACTTCTTGGATATGTACATTCTGCCATTGAGGATAGTAAATTGATTAAATGAAATTCAAAACTTTTTTTATAATGGTATAGAAAATTTTGTTAATACATGGGATGGATTCAAATCTTTTTTTGAGAAAAATCAAAAACACCTAAAATGGGTTTTAGGTTTAATGGTAAACTGTTCACTATGATTTATAGGTGATATCTCATACCCAGATTTATTATTCAACTGATGTATAACTAATATTAAAAACTCTCAATATTCAAAAAAACTCATTCAAAACCTTCACTATCATTTATATTCTTCGTAATATAGATTAATATTCACTATGGATTATAATTCATCTACTATAGTATTTTCACATTTTGGCTACCCAAGTAAAATACTCTGGGGAATTAAGGATATTTTTATAGTTTTCCAATAAACCAATATTCAACAGACTATATCTAGTCATATTTTAAAATATTTATATATTCATAGATACCCACACACATACTAATAGTGTCTTGATATATTGGAATGAAAACAAATTCCATATCAAAATGACATTAATAAAAATGTACATCCACAGAAATTTAAAAATTATTAAAACTAGGAGGAACAAGTTATTTCAAATTAGAGAACACATCTATTATAAAATAAGTAAAATTATGGGAAAATTTTAAATAGAAAAAAAAATCAACTGGATAAAATACAAAAACTCAACATCCTATACCATTAAAATTTTGATACCAAACCGTGAGATTCAAATACATTTTTACATTTTAGTATTTACATTGAAAATAACATGAAAAACAATACTTCAGACACATAAATTTGTAAATGGTTAAATGAAGATCCCACAAGGAATAAAAGATTAAATTCACTTAACGGTGGTAATTTTCATCTATGGATCAAAATTTTCTATTATTAATATAGTGTAATAATGTTACATTCCAATTATTCGTAGGAGACCATTCCTAGTTATGGATAAAATATTTATTATTGTAAATCCATGATGAATGAATTTAATTTTTTGTGATCAAGAAGTCACCATTGATATGATGATTTCTATTAAAAATGGGGTTAATTCAAAAAACTTTAATGAAACATTTTTCAATTGAGGAACAGGCTAACATAATTATCACATAATAGTGACCAAATGATTACATAATGTGACTCAATTATAATATTGTTCACAAAAGGCAGAACAATTAAATTCAATGAATGAATTAGAGAAATATATTTTCAATAAAACTTTTAAGGAATTTTTACCCAAATTTGATCCCTTTAATCATCAAGTCACTATAATATGAACTAAAATAATTCAATTTAAAAAAGTTAAACATTTTATAATTGAAAAGAGACTCTTATTATCAAAATTTATGTCTATTTTTTATGCTAAAAAGTTATGAAACTCTTTCATATATATAGAAAAAAAAATCAATCTATGATATTGATTATTATAAACATAAAAATGATTAAACACAACATTATTATAGATTATGTCATTTGAGAGGAATTAAAAAAATTATTAAACCATAAATGCGACAATAAAAAATAAAAATTGATACATATATCCTTAATTTAGGAGGTAGTGATGATGAAATATCTAACGATTAATGGTATGTAAATCATATTTTTTATTTTTGATAGTAATTTGTTCAGTCAACTCCATATAATGGTAATTAAGGAAGTATTGATAGTTATAAATAACATGGATGATGAAATTATCCCAATAATGATTACCAAACAAATTATAACATTTACCCGAAAATATTTCCTTATAATCAAATATTTTATTACATAATGAAAGTGACTAGTTTTTTTATGAATCCTTATAATTCTACTAGAGTTGAGATAAAATCCTATAGTGATGTGTGGATGATTCAAATTGAAAGAGTTATATAATTTCTCAATTCATTATCCACTAAAAAACCCCATTTTAATGATAGAATAGTGGAAAATTTGATGCAATGTGTGATGTTTTCCATAACTTTATATTAATATGAATGGAAATTTATTAAATTTTATAATAAATACATATGTATGAGATATATTGACATAAAAAATTAATTTTTACAACACACATAACAAGATGCTGAAGTGTTCATTTCATATGGAATATATTATATGATACCCTTCCTATAATAATTTATAAACACAGAAATTATTGCGTGAGTGGAATACATGTTAAAATTACCAGATTTTGTTTTGTGAAAAAAATAATACAATGTATAAGGTTATCAAAATAATGAAAAATAATTTCGTCTGACCATTTTAAATATATCAGTCACTCAAAAGTCAATATCTAAATTAATTAAAAAAATTGTGAATATTTACTAAAAATTTATTATTTTTTATAATATAATTGTTAGACTCCTCATGTGTTAATGATATTTTAATAATCACAAATCTCATTACTGTTAATTAATCTTGATCTTCAGTGCACATCTTGTTAATGCTCTTCAAACTACACAATAGGTGCATATCATGTTTTTATAATAACAAATCTTATAGATGTTAATTACTCTTTACAAGTTTTATTTGTAATTACAATTCTCTCATATAGTATATCTAATGAGTAACCTTAACTCATATTCTGCATATCACTGTCTTAGTCCAAAAACAGTTTTATTTTTCTAAGTATGGACTCACCGTGAACACTCACCGTAACCTAGACACCGTGAAAGACTCACCGTGACCAGACACCGTGACCAGACACCGTGACCAAACACCGTGAAGAAGACACAGTCTCCATGATCACTGAAACTGTATCTCGTACCTATGAAAATGGAATCATTCATACTGCCAGAACTCATGGAATATAAGAAAGATTGAAATGCAGTACACGTGCAACAAGCGCAAGTAGTGACGTGAAAGTGTGAATGTACAATGAGAAGAACTTGCATACACCAGAGAGCATTGTGCTGAACAAGAAGAACAATCCTGAGCACGAAATAGATTTCCAATTTTTCAAAGAACTCTAATGAATGCAATCCAACACCACTAAAGAACACACGATGAATCAAGAGATCATTCTCACTCCTGTAGAAGACAAGATGAACTACGACACTCTGTTTTTCAACAGAAAACCCAGAGAAGGACTTAGAAGCACTGCTGCTGAATCCAACGAGTCCCGAGATGCATTGATAATCAATAGAGCTTTCTAAACTCTTATCTATATTCTCTACGTGATTTAGTTATTAACTTTCGAGCAGTGTGGTGTACTCTGTATTTCTTATACACACACTGTCTCCTGCACTGAACTGGAGGATATCAAAATCCTCACTCCAAATATCTTATCACTTGTTTACCCACGTCAACTGTGGAAGAGGTCCTTGTGTGGCCTTGTCTTTGCTATGTTTCCCACGTAGACCAGTGGTAGAGGTCCCTGTGTGGCCTGGACAGTTTTGTAAACTGTTGTTCACCCTGATCCACGGTGTGGATCAAATTTATATGAATTTGAGAGGACTAAGTCTCATCTTGAGACTGAACCTCTTGTTATATCGGATGTGCATCTATTATATAAGTTTAATGTATACGACATATATTATATTTATTCCACTTCTATTACTTTAAAAATACAAAATTATTTTGAAGCTACTTTGATAGTTAGATTGGAAAATGATTACACTTATTGTAAATAAGTAGATTAGTTTCAAAAGTTAGTTTGATCTTGTGGTTAAACTAACTGAGACCTAATCAATCTTTGAGAAGCTAAGTGAACATTTACAATCTATATAAATTCACTACTGTTTAACTTATTTTATAAATAGGGGGATTTTTAGCTAGAAAATGTTTTAACAGAAATTTTAATTGGAACTCAATTCATCCCCCTCTTGAGTGTCCACTCTGACCAACATTTGGTATCAGAGGTTTGTTTTTGCTTGTTCAAAGATTTTTGAAATACTCTGTTTTTCAACTGTGATTTTAGTTGCATCTCTAAAGATCATAAATTTCTGTTAGTTATAAATTTTTTCTCATTAAATTGTCTTTCTAAAATCTAGTTATGGATAATAGACTAGAGGGTGCTGCTACTAACATGCCACCTTTCTTCAATGGTACCAATATGCCCAATGGAAGCTTAAAATGAAAATTCATTTAGAAAGCATAGGTTTTGATATATGGACTGCCATAGAATCAGAATATAGACTTCCCACTACTGGTAGATCCACTTGGGATGAACCTACAAAGAATGCTTACAATAATAATTGCAAATCCATGAATGCCATCTACTGTGCTTTAGGAGATGTAGAGTTTAACATAATTTCTTCTTGTAAAACTTCTTTTGAAATTTGGGATACCTTAGCTGTTTCTCATGAAAGAACAACTAATGTTAAGGAAATGAGATTAAACACTTCTACTATTAAATATGATAATTTTAAAATGAAAACTGATGAACCTATTTCTGACATGTATCTCAGGTTTAATGAGATAGTCAATACAATGAATTCACATGGAAAAGCTGTTCCATCAAAGGAAAAAATTATGAGAATCTTGAGATGTTTACCAGACCGATGGATAGTCACATCTATTTCAATCAGAGAGTCATGTGAAATTGCTCCTCTACCTGTTAAAGAACTCATTGGTAAGCTTATGATGTTTGAGGAAGAACTTAAGGTGAACAAATAAGAAGATGATGAACCTAGAAGAAGGTTTGTTTCTTTCAAGACTTCAACTTCAAGGAATAAAGATAAGGAGAAGCTTCAAGCTATAAATGAATGTTCAAGGTGTGAAGGCAGTGAAGGTGCTTCTGATAGTGATGATGAAATGGCTCACATTGACAGAAGGTTTAAGAAGTTTTATAAGAAGAAGAAGTTTTTCAGAAAATCAAATTATAAAGCAAAGTATGACAATAAGGAACATTGGAAGAAGGATTGGAAAAAGCCAGATAGAAGTAATGAAGTTGTCTGTTATGAGTGCAAAAGGAAAGGACATATTAAAGTAGACTACCCAAAGCTCAAATTCATGAATAAATATGATTACAAGGATAGTAAGTATAAAAAGGCTATGAAGGCTACTTGGAGCGCTTATGAGGATAGCTCCACTGAATCTGAAGTCTCTGAAACTGAACACAGAAATAAGGAAAACATGTGTTTTATGAAAAACACTTCTGAGGTAATAGCTGAAACTCCTGCTTTAAATTCTTATTATTCTAGAGATGATACTGACTCTGATAACATGTCAAAATATGACCTATTTGAATATTGTGATATTTTAGAAGAAACTTGTAATGAGCTGAAAGACAAATACAAAGGTTTAATTAAATAGTATGCTTTAACTGTTAAACATAAATCTGATCTTGATATTGAAATGGAAAAGAATGCCCAGTTACTTAAAGAAAAAACTAAACTGAAATTATCTAATGAGCAACTCAGAAAGGATTTAGACAAATTTACAATTGGAAAGGACACACTAACTCAAATGCTAGGAAAGCAAGTTGCACCAAAATACACTACCAGAATAGGCTACAAACCTGGACAGAGACAGTTTACTAAGAATAGATTTATTCCTAAATCTGGACAGAATGTTGCTAATTCTAGTTCTGGTCATTTATATGATTCAACTAGTTATATTCATAGTTATGGATCTAATAAGGTTTACCTTTCAATTTCTGTTGATTCTACAACTTTCATGAGACCCATAAGACAAATTTGGGTACCAAAATCTTTGATTGCTAACCTGTCTAGACCCAAGAAAATCTGGGTACCAAAATCATTTCCTATCTAAATCTTCTTTGTAAGAAACCTGCTTAAAGAGATCCTATAGGAAGACCCGGGTACTTGGATAGTGGATGTTCAAGACATCTGTCTGGAGACTTCTCGTGCTTTAAAAGCTTAGTCAGAGTTGATGGAGGTTTTGTCACCTTTGGTGATAATTCTAAAGGGAAAATCATCGGCTTAGGCCAGATTGGTAACACTGACTCAGTATTAATTTCTAAAGTTTTATTTGTTGATGGACTTAAATATAATCTATTAAGTATTTCTCAGTTCTGTGATGATGGTTTTAATGTTAAATTTGAAAATGATTCGTGGAATGTTTTTAATTCTACACATGCTTTAGTATTTTCTGCCCTGCGAAATGAAAATGTTTATGCTGTTGATTTAAATTCTTTAGCTAAGCAGAATATTACTTGTTTAAATGTTTTTCATAAAGAGTCTTGGCTTTGGCATAGAATATTAGGACACTGATATATACACTCTCTTAGAAAACTTGCTAGGATGAACTTAGTTAGAGACCTACCCAAACTTGAGTTTCCAAATGAAAAAGTTTGTAATCCCTATCAAAAGTGAAAGCAACATAAATTTTCTTTCAAATAAAAGAAATAAGTTCCAACTTCTCAACCTCTCGAGTTGGTTCACATGGATTTATTTGGACCAAATAGAGTTTCTAGCTTAAATGAGAAGCACTGTTTCTATGTCTTAGTAGATGACTTTTCTAGATATACTTGTGTATATTTTCTAGCTCACAAAAGTGAAGCTTGTTCTTACTTTGTTAAATACTGCAAATCTGTATAAAACCTTAGTGGACTTAAGATTAAAACTCTGAGAAGTGATCATGGCTGTGAATTTGAGAATCATGAATTTGAATATTATTGCTCTCAAAATGGCTATAGTCACAATTTCTCTGCCCCTAGGACACCCCAGCAAAATGGTGTAGTAGAAAGAAGGAATAGAACTCTGTAAGAAATTGCTAGAACTATGCTTAAGGAGTATGACCTGCCTGTTTATTTTTTGGGCTGAAGCTGTAAATATCGCTTGTTTAGTTATAAATAGAGTCTTAATCAAACCTGTTCTTAAGAGAACCCCTTATGAGTTGTGGAACCATAGGAAACCCAAGGTTAACTACTATAGAGTTTTTGGTTGAGAAGTCTTTATTCTTAATACTAAAGACAATCTTGACAAATTTGCATCCAATAGTGATGAAGGAATTTTTCTAGGTTACTCTACTTCTAGTAAAGCCTATAGAGTTTTCAATAAGAGAACCAAGTGTGTGGAAGAACCTGTTCACATCATTTTTGATGAAACTGATCCACATGAGCCTAAAACCTCTCTTGAAAATCTTGAAGATGATCAATTTGTTTTTAACCTTAATGATAAGGATTGTGGACCTATAGTTAAAACGTCCAGTTCTGGAAATTTTCCAGAACCTGCTTCGGTTGATTCAAAACCTATTGAGAAACCTAAAATTTCTAGCCCTACCTTTACTAGATCAACTAGAATTCTGATGAATCATCCTTTAGATGCTGTTGTAGGAAATCTTGATAGAGGGACACAGACTAGAGCTTCTCTTAGAAATCAGGTTGAACATCAAGCCTTCTTGTCACAACATGAACCTAAAAACATTGATGATGCTATTAATGATGAATTGTGGGTAATTGCTATGCAAGAAGAACTCAATCAGTTTGAAAGAAATAAAGTTTGGAATCTTCTTGAAAGACCTAATGACACTTTCACAATAGGAACAAAATGGGTGTTTAGAAACAAAGTAGATGAATCCAGAAACATAGTTAGAAATAAATCTAGACTAGTTGCACAAGGCTATAGTCAAGAAGAAGGTATTGACTACGAGGATACTTTTTCTCCAGTATCCAGAATAGAAGCTATTAAGATTTTACTTGCTTATGTTGCACATCTAAATTTCAAACTATATCAAATGGATGTCAAGAGTGCATTCTTAAATGGATATATTGGTGAGGATGTTTTTGTTGAACAACCCCCTGGTTTTTCAAACCCTCATTTTCCAAATCATATTTTTAAATTATCAAAAGCTTTATATGGTTTAAAGAAAGATCCAAGATCTTGATATGATAGATTAAGTACTTTTCTAATTTCTAAAGGTTTTACAAAAGGAATAGCTGATCCTACTCTTTTAATAAAACTAATTTCAAAAGATGTTTGAGTAGTACAAATTTATGTTGATGATATTATCTATGGATCTTCTAAAAATTCTTTATGTACTGATTTTTCAAAAATGATGCAAAATGAATTTGAAATGAGTTTAATAGGTGAACTTAAATTCTTTCTTGGTTTTCAAATTTTTCAAAATGATGATGGAATTATTTTAACTCAAAGTAAATATACTAGAGATCTTTTAAAACGTTTTGTATTGGATAGCACAAAAATTAGTGACACTCCCATGAGTACCACCTGTAAGATGGATCTTGGTGAAAATGGTAAATCTGTTGATCAAACCACTTATAGAGGAATGATTGGAAGTCTACTCTACCCGACTTCTAGTCATCCTGATATTATGTTTAGTGTGTGTATGTGTGCTCATTTTCAAGAAAACCATAAAGAGTCACATTTAAATGATGTAAATAGAATTTTCAAATACCTCAAGCATACTCCTAATTTAGGACTGTTCTATCCCAAATGACAATCATTTGAACTAGTTAGTTATTCTGATGCTGACTTTTCTGGAAGTAAGCTAGATAGAAAAAGCACCTCTAAAACATGTCATCTTTTAGGAAAGTCACTAGTATCATGGTGTAGTAAGAAACAAAATTTTGTTACATTGTCAACTACAGAATCTTAATACATAGCTGCTGGAAGTTGTTGTGCACAAAATTTGAGGATGAAACACACATTACTAGACTATGGATATCAATTCAGACATGTCTCAATAAATTGTGACAACACAAGTGCTATTAATATTTCTAAGAATCATGTTTCTCATTCTAGGACAAAACATATTGATGTAAGATATCACTTTTTGAGGGATCATTATCAAAAAGGTGATATCACTTTGGAATTCATTGGTACTGAATATCAACTTGCTGATATATTCACTAAACCATTAAATTCTGAAGGATTAAACTACATCATACATTATCCTGGTATGATTAATCAAAAATGAATATCTTACTGTTTCTATGTTATTGTTTTTATACTCGCGGTCTGACAACTCACTGTCTCACCGTGACTATATAAACTACTCACTATTTCACCGTGATGAATATAAACTGTCTCGCCGTGATGGCTAGTTTTCTGTCTCACCATGAGAAGTATGATAATTTTTATTATTTTTATTTTTACCCATATCGCGATAATTTTTAGTTCACCGCTATTTGATTTCCCGCGTTTGTTTTTTTATGATGTTTGACATTCCCAAATGATAAAACATAAGGGTTTCATTCGACTCCTTACCCGAATTCTCTCCTGAACCTTCTTTTCCCTCTCGCTCGAACCTTTATTGAATTCCAAGGATGAAGCGTCCTTCTTCACCCTCGTCTGAGAAGCGCCGCTCTAAGAAACAAAGGAGGATACCGAGGATAGCTCCCGAAGGACCTCTAAACCCAAACCTGGTAAGCCGTATAGTTGTAACTGAAAAAGAGGTTTGCCCTGAATGGTTGATGTCTAGTAGATCATTAGTTTTGAAAGTTTTAAAAGAACAAGGATGGCTTGAATGGTTCACTGGATAGAATAGACCGATTTACCCAAGGCTTGTATCTCAATTCTATCAGTATGTGAAGTTCTCTTTTGAGTTTGGAGAAATATTTTTGGTGACCAGCTGGATCGATGGTCAGAAGTTCTCTTTCTCTTCAATGCTGTGGGCTGCATGCCTAATAATTCGACATGAAGGAGTGTGTGAAGATTACCGAATAGACCCTCCTCCAACAACTTACATATTTGACCTAGAAACCTCTTTGGAAATTATAACTGGAAATGGAACCAAGTGAAGGGCCATAGCTTCTGAACTTGATGGGGAGACAAGAATTTTGATCATGTTTGATCAGAATTTGGTTAGTCCAAGAAAATGAGATTTTGCTGTGATGAAGTATCAGGATGTGTTCCTGATTCACCAGTTGAAGAATGGCCAAAAGATTAATCTGTGTAAGTATGTTATCAACCATATTTGTGAGCTGATCAATGTAACTTCCAAATACACATCCCTGTTTTATTCAAGGATGATTTCAGACATGTTAGTCTCAAAAGGAATGGTTGGATCGAATGAAGAAAAATTTGAGGACTTTGATTTCTGCCTATCCATGCCTATCATCAGAAGGATGAAGATTAGCTGGAATCCCTAGAAAAAGCAATGGGTTGAGGATAGTGATCAACTTTATAAAAAGTTTAATCATGTTGACTATCCAAGAAGGCCTAAGAACCTAGCTGATCTTGGTTTGGAACCAGATGAAGTGGCTGAGTACTCAGAAGAAGAATAACAAGAATAAGTAACAGCTGAAGTTCCACCGGGAGAAGAATCTGTAATACCTCCAATGGAAACAGTTCTTGTTGAAGAGGAAAAGGATTTTATCCCTGTTGTTTTCCCTGCTGAAATACCTCAAGGAGAGTAAGTTGTTGTTGAAAAGGAAAGGACTGAGGATCCTTCAGTTGTTCTTCGGGAGGAAGAAGCTCATCCCAATGCTTCAAGGAAATTAGTTTTTCCTGGTTCAGAACAGCAAGAATCCTTTGAGGAAGTTTTTATTGAAGAGACTCTTTCTGTTGAGAAAGAAGCAAGTCTAGAAGCTTATCCAGTGGAACAATTGGTTCCTGAGGTTATTCTATATGCTGAAGAAAGAATGGAAATTGCCTTTCAGCTGGCAAGGTGAGATTTTGCTGAAGAGATTAGGGATGATCCTATGGATCTTGTCCATGTTCCTGAACCTCAAGAATCTAGAAGGGAAGCACAAGTTGAGGGGGGAGGAAACTCGAAATCCTAATATTTTGGAAGCTGGGTCTGGTGAAACTTCTCAACCTTCTGTCACTTTCTCTATACACTCTCGGTATGAGTTCCCAAGCTTTTATGATGTGAATGAGTCACAACAAGTGACTGAAACTAGAATGGATCTTTCTTCTCTGTTTCAACTGAAGTCCTTAGCTCATTCGAAACCAGAATCTGAGCCTCTGCCTTTACCTGAATCCTTACTTAAGCTTCATTACTTTGTAACCAAAGATGATCTGTATGCTTTTGGCGAGAATTTTTTAGCTGGTTTTGAGAAAATTGTCTCTACTCAACCTCGCCCAGTGACTCAATTAAGTCAAGAAGATGCATCAATTCTCTTGGAAAATATTATCTTTCATATTAAACCAAGGATTATCCAAGAAATTCAAGAAGTCTGAGTAGAGAATAAGCTGCTAAGTGCTAATGTTGAAAATATGAAAAGTATGGTAGCAAGTCTGCAGAATGAGCTATCTGTGAGATCAGAGCCTGCTCCTATTTCTGCCCCTGCACCTGCTGCTGTTTCACCTGAGTTTTTGGATTCCCTCCTTGCTAGGGATATTGAGTCTCAAGTTCATCCTTACCTTCTATTATTTGATGAAAAGATTGGAAAAAGGCACACGAAGATGCTGGAACACATGAGAGAGCTTGTGGAAACTCTGAATAAGCTTACAGATGAATACACTGGATGTCTGCAAAAAGTTCTGAAACAGCTCAAAGTTCTAACCGAAGCTGTCAAGGCTTCACCTGCTTCTGGTCAGACCTCCACACCTACATTGGATGATTCTCTTCTGAGATCCTTGATTAAGGAAGAATTACAGAATGCCTTCAGTGGCTTGGATCTATCTTCCTTTTCAGAAGTAATTAGGAACAGTGATAGAGCATTGGACTTGGTTAGGATCCATTCAAAGATAGCCAATGATTCTCAACAAGAGATCTCCAAGAAAATAGATTTGTATCTTTCCCGGATTTTCTCTAAAAGTGACATGAAAGATCACTTTATATATCTTGTGGAAAATCTGAGAATCCCTCCAGTGACTCGAGCTTATAAAGATGAAGTTCAGAAACATTCAGAGTTCACCAGATTGTTGGACATATTTCTGGAGAATACAGATGATTTTGAAAAGGCTATGAAGTATGGTGGTGAAATCATTACTGATTTCATCAATCTTTTGAAGTCGTATCTTCATGTGCAGAGTACTGCTATAGTTTCTCCAGCTGCTGCACCCCTTAGACCTGGACTTCCTTCCATAGCATCTACTACCATGACAGTTAGCCAAGCCCTTTCTCAGATCCGGCCAGTCATTATTGACCAACCTAAGCCTAGATCTTCTACTTCTCCTACTTTGGCTCCATCTGTTTTTGAAGGTCTACCCTTACCCTCGTTTTCCACCTCTTCTATGCCTTCTTCTACTTCAGCACTAGCTCTTGCTGCTGATAAAGGAAAGACAAAAATGGATCCCTAAAGAGTTTACCGCCTGTATTTCTTTTTGATGGGATGTCATTTCTTGTTTCCAGTTTTTAATTCTCTTTTACTTTGTATTATGAATGCTCTGGTTAATGATAATTGCCGAGTTTCATTTCCTTTTCTCTACTTTTTGATAATCCCAAAAGGGGGAGAAAAACCTACAAGTATCAGTTCTATAATAGTATACATGGGGGAGAAAAACTGCAAGTATCTGTTCTATAATGTTTTTGCTATTCTAGTATCTTTAATATTACATATCTTTTATATTCTTCCTATATGTAATTTGTGATCATCAAAAAGGGGGAGATTGTTGGACTCCTCATTTGTTAATCATGTTTTAATAATCACAAATCTCATTACTGTTAATTAATCAAGATTTTCAGTGCGCATATTGCAAATTCTCTTCAAACTACACAATAGGTTCGTATCATGTATTTATAATAACAAATCTTATGGATGTTAATTACTCTTTACATGTTTTATGCATAATTACAATTCTCTCATATATTATCTCTAATGAGTAACCTTAACTCATATTCTGCATATCACTGTCTTAGTCCAAATACAGTTTTTTGTCTAAGTATGGACTCACTGTGACCACTCACTATAACCCAGACACCGTGAAGGACTCACCATGACCAGACACCGTGACCAGACACCGTGACCAGACACCATGATCAGACACCGTGAAGAAGACACCGTCTCCATGATCCCTGAAACCATATCTTATACCTATGAAAAGGGAATCATTCCTACTGCCAGAACTCGTGGAATATAAGAAAGACTGAAATGCAGTACATGTGAAACAAGTGAAAGTAGTGACGTGAAAGTGTGAATGTACAACGAGAAGAACTTGCATACACTAGAGAGCATTGTGCTGAACAAGAAGAACAATCCTGAGCACAAAAGAGATTTCCAGTTTTTCAAAGAACTCTTATGAATGCAATCCAACACCACTGAAGAACACATGCCGAATCAAGAGATCATTCTCACTCCTGTAGAAGACAATCTGAACTACGACACTCTGTTTTTCAATAGAAAAACCAGAGAAGGACTCAGAAGCACTCCTACCGAATCCAATGAGTCCTGAGATGCATTGATAATCACTAGAGCTTTCTAAACCCTTATCTATCTTCTATACGTGATTTATTTATTAACTTTCGAGAAGTGTGGTGTGCTTTGTATTTCTTATACACACACTGTCTCCTGCACTGAACTAGAGGATATCAAAATCCTCACTCCAAATCTCTTATCACTTGTTTACCCATGTCAACTGTGGAAGAGGTCCTTGTGTGGCCTGGTCTTTGCTCTATTTCCCACGTAGAACAGTGGTAGAGGTCCCTGTGTGGCCTGGACAGTTTTGTAAACTGTTGTTAACCCCGATCCAGGGTGTGGATCAAATTTATATAAATTTGAGAGGACTAAGTCTCAGCTTGTGACTTAACCTCTTGTTATATCTGGTATGCATCTTTTATTTTAGTTTAATGTATACGACATATATTATATTTATTCCGCTGCTATTACTTTAAAAATACAAAATTATTTTGAAGCTACTTTGATAGTTAGATTAGAAAGTGTTTACACTTATTGTAAATAAGTAGATTAGTTTCAAAAGTTAGTTTGATCTTGTGGTTAAACTAACTGAGACCTAATCAATATTTGAAAAGCTAAGTGAAAATTTACAATCTGTACAAATTCACTACAGTTTAACTTATTTTATAAATCGGGGGATTGTTAACTAGACAATGTTTTAACAGAAATTTTAATTGGAACACAATTCACCCCCCTCTTGAGTGTCCACTCCGACCAACAATAATAAAACTTTATCACCCAAAAACTTATGGGAATGTGGATTTTCTTAACAATGAGATAAAAAATACTCTAAAAATAATTTAATAATAAAGATAAATGGTATATAGAAATATTAATAATGATGATTTATGCTAATATAAGAGAAAATTAAAAATAAAATTAGTATTTTTTATTTATAACAATTTCAACAAATCTATCTCACATGTATTTTCCAAACCATTTTTTTCTATCCTCTTACCAATAAATTATATATCTTTTTTACCATGTTGTTTTCACCAACACTATATGTACAAAAACCATGAAACCAAAATTACCCCCTCATTCCAATTTCTTAATAAGCTTCCCATCCTCATCTCTACTAAAAAACATGAAGAAGAACCCCAGATTGAAATAAAAACACCAGTTTCATAAGACTTATATTATTGATATTTTGTGATCCCCAAACAATATAAAAAAATACATATGTTTCATTTATATTCATGAAGATATATATTTTTTCCAAAAAATGTCACATCATGTTAAAACCCATATTTACATTTAACCTTAACCTTAAACCCCAAACACTATATTCATTATTAATATGTTTTTAATTTAATGCACCATCCAAAATATCATGTATCGTACCAAAGTATGAGCTTCCATATGACCTGATTCATGTATCCAAAAAATTTATAGGCTTATAAGTATTGCTGAGTTCACTTAAAAATATAGAGGTGACTATTGCCTATACATAAATCCCTATAATAGTTCATTATCTAGTTGAAATTGTTTAATTACACATCCTTATAATGAAATTCTAGAAAAAAAAATTTAATAGATGAATACAAGTTAGTACCCATATTTTAGAACAGAGATATATGTTAAGATAATCAATTTGACTAATTAACTATACAAGATCCACATAATAAAAAAATACCTAACAAGATTCAGATAAAAAACATTAAAAAAATGCCCATTAGGCTCATGTAAATATTGTAAAACTAGAAAAATAAATATATAGTTTCCTTTCATCCAAAACACATGAGAAAATCATATATAATATTATCCTCTAGTAGTATGATTATCTATATATTTTAATCCTTCTTCAAGAAAATACTTATGACTGAAATACTATATGAATATCTACCTATGTTTTTGTATAGGGGTTGATAGTTGGTCCAACAACCATATAGGATTCCCTTTCCTTCCAGGACAAACTAAATTCTTGTGATCAAGCGTATATGTTTTTAATTATTAAGATAACTGATATGTTAGTACATAATGAATTTCAAAATCTCATGAATATAACTCATGAATGTACCTTAAATTGGTTTTATCATTCAACTATGGCTCTAAAAACCTAAATAAATAAGATATAAAAATGAACATGTCCTTGGGTTCTAAATTTCAACCCATTGACTAATCATACCTACTTTATCAAGTGTTTAAACGAGATTATACTACCATAGTTTTAATATAAAATATGTTTTAATCACCTCTTATCAATCATTCAATTAGGAAATGAGAATATGTAATCACCAATACCATTCCCATTGGGAATTAAATATCGTTGAATCATATTCACCTAGTGAATTTCCTTTCATCACACATAGTCCCATAAGGAAGAAATAAATCACTGAATCAAAATCCCAATATTGATGATCCCCCACCCCAATGATCACTATTTGTAATGATCTATCACGGAATCAAAACCATTTGGGTTCATGATGTATATATATATGTTAGTGATGTGTTACTATCCATATGAAATCTTAAATAATGATGAATCTTTATGTGAATAGTGTTTCATTATTGAAACCAACACATGGTGGATGAGGTATCTCTATATTATAAATGAATCAACATATATACATCATTAACAATTATGAATCCTTAGGAAATTGATGTGTCATATAAAAAATAACATTGATAAACAATTTACCACTAAAACTCATCCAAATTTATAGGTGAATCATATATCATAAATCACAACTATCAATAATAAATGATATACTAATAAAACTCATGAAAATGGTATGATTCATTACAATACTCATCAATTAAGGTGAAAATTCTTACTAGGGTTCTGATTTATGAATTATTAAATATTTATGATGAAAAATGAATTATTATTTTTGCAACTAATATTAGTGATTCTTACCTTAATATGGTAAATATTGGTAAATGATCCATAACTATATTCTAAGACAAAAGTTCCCATAAGACTTCACCTCTCTCAAGGGTAAAAGTAATAAGGCACCTTACTATATAAAAGTTCTATAAAATAGGATATTTAATCCATAGCCTATATTATATACAATTACTCCTCAATAATGAATATTTTTGGTCACATTATAAGGCTACTATGGTCACACAAATAATTAATGATGCCCTTTATAGGTCCTAAAGAACAATCACACTACATTTTAAATTTTCCATATGGTAATTTATTACCATGGTGTCAATATATAATCCTCTAGGAGTCTATACATATAAATATGGACTCAACTATAAATCTAGATAAATGTAAAAACATCTACCTCAACCAATATTATAAAACATACGGCTCTTCCACAAAGACTAATGTTTCCAAATAACCATCACAAGGAAGAATTTATTTCTAAATCCTAATATTGACTAACATACCAATCAATTATTCAATAATAAAGAAATAAACATGTTCTAAAGGCATCATAAAGATTCTATAATCCCATAAAAAAAGAATCATACTCTATTCCACAATAAAATTTATCTGAAGTATAACTCAAAGAAGGATTCTCATATAATTATGATGTTATCAAGAATCATCATGAATTATCAAATAAAATACAAACAAACGACAATCAGGATGATTATAAATACAAATAAAATAGTTTTGGAATAAGATATTATTTTCAAGATATTTAATGGAAAAGAAAACTACAAAAAACTAATAATGATATCAATTAAGACCCATGAAAAAATAATTTATGAATAATTCAAAAAAGGGAATATAATATTTCTTTACCTACACAAATTCATAGGCTATAAAAACTTGGAAATACACTTTCACAATCCCTATATTTTGAAAAATAATTTGAAAATAATTTTATTAAATCACTATTTACAATTAAAATTACATATAAAACCAAAAACCCTATTAAAATAACATAATAAGATATATTGATTGTTTAATTTTTCAAAATCGAAATCACACCACCAAGAAACCATAAATTGGTCCATAGACAATCTTTTTACTATAAAACCAACAAAAACCCTTTAACATGCAGTAGTTTTATTTCTTACTGTGACCTCGACAAATGATTTTCCCTTATAGTAGAGAAACATATCACCATACTATAAAATATTGTCCATAATAACAATAAAAATTACACGTGGAAATAATATTTCCAAACCAGTAAATGATTCCATTATTAAGAGGCCAACTATATTAACTAGTTATCCCTAAATAGATATCATGATTTATTTAAAATCCTCAATGTCTATATGTACCTATCATAACTGTAAATAAAATCAATTTATTAAATATTTATTTGAATCAAAATCTTTAAAAGGAAATATGATTTTTTTTTAAATTTCAATGTATCCATTACATCAATACCTTATGTAACATGGTTTTTTTTAAAACTCCTTACCCAAAAGTATGCATGATCCCTAAAAAATAAACAAAATTGATAATTAGTCATATCAAAAAACTAAACTAAAATAAAAAATAACTATATGAATTTATTAACATACATATTTCCGGACAAACAAAATGTTGTGATGATGAAAAATCCATTCCAATCCATATATATGAAATACACAAAAATTCCCGATAATGCAAAATCGATTATACCTTTTTTTTCTAAAATCAGACATCAAAATCCTAAAATTACAAACATTAGATAGGTAAATTCAGTTTGATATAATTAGGGGAGAAGTGGAGACCAAATCACAACTATTAGAGAATAAAATTTACTAAATATCATCACTCAATCTTTGGGGAATTAGTGGGAAACCAAATTATGGGAAATGATGTAGAGTGGTTTTATAAAATAACAATTCTTGATCATCCATCATGAATAATTTAGAGGGGGATAAAATATAAGATTATAGAACTATACCATTTAAAAATGTCTCAAATAGATAATTGTGGTATATGAGTCCCAAGATGTTGGGAAAGCCCAAATTGAAAACAAAATCATGAATGACATACATTAATGTTGTATAAAACGAAAAATATTACATTGAAAGGTACATGAATCCTTTATTCCTCAACATTATGGAAGTAATTTCACAAAAATATGTCACTGTGAAGCACTATAACTCAAATTTAAATAGACCTAATTGTGTCAAATCATTATATTTTCAGTACTGTAACGTCATGGTTACGGGAGCCACCCAAAGTTTCCCCGTACCCGGTTGGAAAGTCCCGGTTTCGGGAGCCGCGCAAAGGTGCCCCGTGCCCTGTTAGTCACTTAACATAAAGCGTATTTCCCAAAACACCAGAGGCTCATGAATAGTAGTGAGGCTCTTGGGTGTGATAGTAGGGAAACTATTCCCTCATTCGCATAGTAACACATCGAATTTAAATAGATATCAATAGAGGAAGCAGTAAAACATGCAATAGGTAAATAGCAGAAATAATAAACAACTAGAGAACACACATATATAGGATTTCTGACACATATGTCTGTGAATGCATCCAAACAAGTCTCAATGTTGGAATACAATACTAAAACCAATTAAAAAAGAAAACTAATAAATATCTCGACAACATCACAAGCCTCATCTTGGTGCCATGCTCCCCAGCTCCCCAACAATGATGTTCCTAAAGTGGAAGGGCACTTGCCCTTATCTATACCAATAACAATATAATCTATTTGGGCCCAAAATAATGACCCAAATAGGGTGTGAGATGAATCGAAATTGGAAACAACCCAATGATCTGTGCCTAACAGTATGTGAATATATATGAAAGACAATAAACAAAATGAAGTAGTAAACAAGGAACTACACATAGTAACATTCCTACAAATTCAATTGCATTCATTTTCATATAAAATGTTTGTAGCTAATCAAAATCAGGTAAGCATCTACAAAATACTCACAGCCTAACCCCTCTATTTTAACAAAATAAACACAAGCAACCCTCTAGTAAGTACTCACAGTCTAACCCCTCTGGTTCAGCTATAGAAAAGACACTCTAAGGAAGCATTCACCATCAATTCCCCAAGTGGTCTTGTATCGGTAACTAGTAGGCACTCTGAGAAAGCACTCAACATCCCATTCCCCCTATGTCCCATATTTAGGAAACTACAAACACTCATAGGGAGAACAAAGTCCACCCCATATGGCTTCACATCATAACAATAAAACAGACACTCTAGAGAATCCCTCAATGTCTATTCCCCCAATGGTCTACTACACTAGGTTCTCATGGCCCTGTGTAAGTCAGTCATGCACAAATGATACATAGAATCCAAAGTAAACGTCAAGATTTACATGGAAAAACAATCTACAACATATCATATCATGTCATATTATAATCACTCCATCCTAACAATACTAGGCATTGGAAGCAATGCAGCCTAACAAGAAAACTAGAACAGACGGTCAAAACAGTCAAGCATGGGAAAAACCTCTATCGCATGAAAAAATTTACCATATTCAAAAACAAACAACCTCTATCCAAACAAACAAGAAATAGAAGGGAAAATAGGGACAATAACCATAAACCCGCAATACCTCGTTCTTGGGTATTTGGTACTTTTGGATATAAAAATCAAAGACTATCTACAGAAAGGAAAAAGACACCAACCTCAGCATCGTGAGATCGATATACGTGAACCTCAAGAATTGAATCTTCCTAGAATGTCGTAGAACTACAAAAATCTTAAAACGTTCAACCGAAGATATCTCGCAAAAGATGAAAAATCAGGAGATGAAGTTCAAGAAGAACTAAGAACTCATTGATGTGATTATAACGCAATCAACGATGTTTGATTTAGAGAATGGATGGCGAATCAAGGGATCATAAAATATTGGTGGTCGTACGGATGCTCATTGATGAGATGGGTGATGAAGAAGAACGTTATGTCAAATATACTTGACTTTGGTCCATTTAATAAAAAAATAAAGTACATTAAGTGTTCTTTAAAAGTACACGGCGTGTATATTCCTTTTTTGGCCTATAATTTTGGCATTATCCAGGTCACTACACACGACCATGTGCTCAGCCATTACACAGCCAGAACACGACCACCAGCAGCAACCAGGTACACAGCTTGTACATAAAAGTAAACGGCGTGTACTCCTAAAATTTCCAGAAACTCCCTTTTTTCTCAAAAACAACCAGAAAATAAAAACATACTTGAAAGGAAGATCAAAGTTCTTAAAAACTTCCTCCCCTAAAGAAATTTGTCCCCGAATTTCCCTAGCATAGTGGTGTATAAGAAAAATCATTGAAAATATCTGGCCACTATGATTATATTTTAGCCTCCCACTCCCATGTCTCGTCCTATACTCACCCATGCTTCCATACCACTCATACTAGAGTAACAGAACTGCCACAGAGAACATTCACACTTCGATCAACAATCCAAATAGGATGCTCCACAAATGTGGTGTCCAACTCGAACTCAACCTCCTCGGGTTGGAAAACATGAGATGGGTTTGAGATGTGACATCGAAGCTGTGAAATGTGAAATATGTCATATATAACTCGGTATCATTGAGGAAACTATAGCTGATTGGAAACTAGCCTGAATCTCACCAATAACTCAAATGTCCCGACGTACCTTGTTGAATGATTACCCTGTCTCCATATCCTCTTATGTCCCATCCTCGGGTTGACACGTAGAGAAACATGATCCCCAACCTCAAACTCCAGAGGTTGTCTTCATCGATCGGCATAAGAATTATATCTTGACCGAGTAGTATCCATCCTTTTATGAATCAACTTTATCTTCTCTATGGTCTCCTAGACAAGACGAGGTCTCAGTATAGCTTCATATCCTACCTCCAGCCAACATAAGGGTGATCGGCATGGCCTACAGTACAAAGCTACCTGAGGTTCCGTCTGAATAGTTTCTTGAAAAATATTATTGTAGGAAAACTCCCCAAGAGGTATGTGCTTTTCCCACACTCCTCTAAAATTGAGGATGCATTCCCGAATAATGTCCTCAAGCACATGAATCGTATGCTTGGACTTGACATCTGTCTAGGGATGGTAAGTTGTACTCATAAGTTGTTGTCTACCCAAACCCTTTTGAAGACCCTTCTAGACCCAAGAAGTAAAACATGAATCCATGTATGAAACAATGGAGTGCAGAACTCCATATAAGCATACAATCTTTTGCATGTAGATCCTTCTTAGCTCATCAACACTGAAGGTCTCCTTTATCGACAATAAGTGAGAATCATTCGTGATTCTGTCATTAAAAAACCAAAATGCTTTATTCCCTAGAGGTGACCTTAGCATACATTTCACAAAATCCATCATGACATCATTAAACATCAACTGAGAAATGGGTAACTACTGAAAAATCCTTACTGGTCACCAATGTTATATCTTCACCTGCGGATAGGTGGAACACCTCATGGAAAAACTAGAAACATCTCTCTTCTTACCTGGACACCAATACTGATGGTGTAGATCACGATACATCTTGGTGATCCCAGGGTGAAATTATCAAATAGTAGAATGAAATTCTCATTTCATATCCTCAGATATCAATGTTAGAGCCCACAAGCGTCCATGAAAATGGAATATCTCGTCATCACCAAATATCCATCTAGTAATAGGGACCTCTCTTGAATCACTCACCCGTAGGACTAGCCATTCTAAATCTAATAGCTGCCTTATTCGCAATTGATGAAGAATAACAGAGGTAACAACTAAAAAATATAAAAACATCTTCCCATGTCCGTCATGGACCTCCATATGCATCTCAGAGAGTAGATCCATATGATGCCACCCACTGATGGAAGCCTGAACTGTGTGTACCTGAGTAATCCTGCTCAACACATCAGTCATTGTGTTTCCCTTCCCAGGTCTGTAGGCAAGCTCAAATTCAAAGGACTGAAGGTACTCAACCCACCTTCACCGTCTCAAATTTAGTACATTCTGAGTGAAGATATACTTGATACTTCTGTGGTTGGTGGAAACCAAAAAATGATCTCCCAGAAGATAATGTCTCCAAAAGCGTAAAGCATGAACAATTGTAGCCAGCTTGAGATTGTCCGTTGGGTAGTTCCTCTCATGTGGACTCTACTATAGAGACTAGTATGTAATGACCCCTTCTCCCAACATAAGCAGTGCTTTTAGCCCCATAAATGATGCATCACAGTAAACAATATAGATCTTTCCCGGCACTAGCATAACAAGTATCAGTGCTGAAGTCAAACTCCCTTTCATCTCTAGAGAGGCAGCCACACAACATTATGACCACAAGTACTATGATCCTTTTTTAGTTAGGACCTTCTGCGGCACTGCTAAGCATGAAAAGCCCTGTATTAAATGCTAATATAAACCATCCATCCCTAGAAAACGTCATACCTCAAATACATTATTTGTTTACTTCTAGGAACTACTTCTCTCACTTTCTATGGATCTACTGATACTCCTGTCTCTGAGATAACATAACCCAAGATGTGAATCAGGTCCAACCAATAGTGGCATTTTGATAACTTAGTATATAACTGATGCTCTCTCAATGTACTGAAAACAGTCTCATGATGTGTGGAATGGTTGTGTCAAGTGTGAGATTACACCAATATATCATATTTGAAGACTACCATGAAGGAAACCAGGTATAGATAGAACACTCGGTTCATCAATTCCATGAAGACTATCATCACATTCGTGAGACCGAATGGCATAACCAAAAACTTTTATAGACTATACCAACATTGGAAGGCAGTAAGAGATACATCTGATGGTATAATGTGCAACTGATGGTAACCGGATCACAAGTCATTCTTTGAGAACACCTGGGCTCCTCGAAGATGATCAATGAGATCATCAATACTCGATAATGGATATCAATTCATGATCATCAACTAGTTCAACATCAGTTAATCCACACAATGTCTTAGGTTATCGTCTTCCTTTGTCGCAAACATGACAGGAGAACCCCAAAGACAAGTACTGGGTTTGATGAAACCCTTTTCTTACGACTCCTCCAACTACTTCTTGAGTTCTTGTTACTCTTCTATAACCATACTATTTAAAGGAATGGACACTGGTGCCACTCCTGGCACAAGCTCGATAGAAAATTCCAACTATCTCTCTAGCGTCAAACCTCAAATGTCCTATAGAAAGACATCCCTAAAATGATCCACCACAAGAGGAAAGTCCATCTGTGAAGTCCCTTTTCCATATAGATATAGACTAGAAATATGGGCTATAACTCCTCCCAACCCATGATGCTAGGGTCCTTCTCTTATTTCTTGGACATCCCACTCGCCCTTATGTAGAAACATACCACCCTCTGGTGATGTAAAACTCACCATGCGGCGTTATAAATCAACTACTGCCTGGAAGGGAACTAACTAGTCTATTTCAAGAATTGCATCGTAGCCTGTCATCTCCATGACATAAAGGTCTTAGAATAAGTCAAATCCACCAAAACCAAGAGGGATCTACTTACACTAAAGTAAACTAGTCATTCTTGTCCCCAACAGAGTGTTTAATGCCAAGATATCAACCTAAGAAAGGATAAAGAGCTCAAGGATCTCCACAACAGTGATAGATATAAAGCTATGGGGAGCACCTATATCGAAAAGAGAAGAAGCTAAAACTGAGGCAACTAAGATTGTACATAAATAAGTAGAGGGTTGGGGATCATGTTCATGTTGGGTCTACTCCACTGGAACTCTGTGACCTGTATCACAGACCTGTAACCCTACCTGACCATTCTGAGCTCATCAACCGTATTTTTCGCTAAAAGCCTGGTGTCTGGATACCATGACCCGGACCTCCACCTCGACTTGAATTGTTGGAAGAACTCTTGTTCCCTGAGTGATGAGAAACTAGTGATGCTACACCAAAACGCAGAGTCATAGAAGAACCCATGTCATCAGCTGTTGGTGAGAAGAATTGAGAGAAGCGCTATAGATGGCCCATATTTCCACATGATCGGCACTCTACTGGGTCTCTCATGTAATGTGGTCCCATATAACCTCTCTTCCTGCACTGATATCATATCATTTGGCTACCAGAATAAGCATCCTTCCTACTAAAATCTTTACACGGAGACTCCCTATGGCGCTTCCTGCTGTCATTTGGTGGGATACCAACTTCGGATGTTGAACATCCCTTTCTCACTAATCCATAATCCCGTAGATTGCACTCCGTGATCAGTTCCTAGTTGACTATAGAAGAGATGTAAGTTATCTTGAAGATGTTCACCATAGATCAGATGTCGCGCCTGAGACCATCCTCTTACTTCCTTTCTAGAAAATAACCCATCAACTCCTAGGAATGGTGTGATGTGTTGTAGCTATGTGATATGAGAAGAATAATCCATAACAAAAAGAGTACCCTACATGAGGCTCATTAACTCTTAGTCCCGATTATCCCTCAAAGTCTCCATGTAGAAGTAATAAAAAAGGCATGTTGTATGTCATCCAAATCAATAGCCTGCTGGTGTCTGGACAATGAGATCACATCCCACCATCTCCTAGTGGAATCCCGAAGCATATATGTAGTGAGCTTCACCCTTCTCTGTAGAGGTATCTCTAGCTGCTTGATGGTAGAAATCATGGCTCCCAAAAATGACTATACATCATGAGATCCTCCTTTCTGTATAAAAGTGGGAGGATTCCAATTCTAGAAAACCCACATCAACTCTATCATAAAAGGGGAATGATGTGGTACTCCTCATATGGTCTTCATTAACCTCATAAAGCCCTCTCGGAACTGTGTGTCATCACCTGTGTCAGGAATGATGGATGGTGCCAAGACTGGCACAACTGGAGGATCCGCTGGTAGTTCCTGATCTGCTATGGTCGGTGTCTGATCACTTCTATGAAACTGGTGGACAACCGGGGGACATCTCGGTGGAACGACTCTGCAAGTTCAAGTTCAAACCATAGATCTAGATTAATATGTACTGAAACATAGGTGTTTAATAAGGTAAAAGATAAATAAATAATTCATGTTTTTCAAAACATGGATACACAGCGTGTATAATTCCTACACAAGGTGGTCCCTTATGCCTTCTCATGGGCATGAACTTCTTCCAAACCAGGTCGTGTAACACCTCAAACACACGGCATGTTGTCCTAACACATGAAGTGTATTTGAATCATCTTCCCCTTAATGAGTTCCCTTACACATCTTCGCCACACGATTCTCCAAGAACAGGACTACAAGACATGTCAGTTCCAGACACGGCGTGCACCTGAAAAACTTCAGAGACTCGTGTTGTTAGTTACATAGCCGACACTATATGGTGTGTTTGTTCATAACACAGCTTGTAATATAAAGATGTTTCTGACCCAGGTCATTCGCTACACAACCGGCTATAAGGGTCACACTACATGGCGTGTTCAATATTGACCTGACATGTGTAAAATAAGTTTTATCCATCTCTGTCGATAGTCTCATAGGTGGACACATGGTCTACACACCACGACATGTAAAACTGGTAAACATTGTGTTCCCCTAAAGATTTCCCAACCCCATGTCACTTCCCACACAGCTAGTGACATTGTTAGATACTACACAACATTTACATACAGTACATGGTGTTTACTTAATAGAAAGATATCCTTCCTAAACAAAAGGACACATGGCAAGTATTCATCGTTACACACCGTGCATGGTAAATGCTTCTAGATTGTAAGCCTCAGAAACTACTCCAGAACCCATAAAACACGAAAAAGAATTTTAAGGTTCATAATTCTAATCCATGAGGGCTCATAATCCCCACGAATCAAATCTGTTCATCTTATACATGTAATAAATAAGGAATAACAATAAAATGATCCACAAAATTCTGATCTATGATGGCCTATAACACCTCAATGACCAATGTTTGGAGTTTACTCAAACAAAACATTACACTATCCAATAATCTATCAAGTAGTAGGTATTCACTCAAGGAATCTATCAAAATAACATCCATATCTAGAACAACATCTATCACAACAACATGAAATCACTAATGCATCCTAAATGGAATGGAAATAATGCATGACATGTGATCTCTAGCAAGTGCCTACATGATGCATGAGATGACAAACCCTAATATAATTAGGTTGCAATAAAAATAGAACAATAATAATATCAATGATAATAGAAATTAACATGTGAATCACCCAATGGTAAAATAAAATCAATTGTAAAATTGTAATACCGGAAAAATTGTAATCATGAGGTAGATTGGATTTTCCCTATACACGGGTTAGAAAATACTGGGCACAACTAATTACCCAGTACCTATTATTTCTTATACCTGGATATAGAAACTAAACAATAAGTCAAGAAGAATAGAATCCTTTTGATTCCACTTTGTAACATACCAGTTCTGGGGGCCATCCATATGTGCCCCGTACCCGGTTGGAAAGTCTCGGTTCCGGGAGCTGTGTAGAGGTGCTCCATTATCTATTGGTCACATGGCCTCAAGTTCATTCACCCGAATTCCAGAGGCTATCAAATAGTAGTGAGGGCCTTGGGTGTGATAGTGGATAAATAGTTCCCCCATTAGTAGAGTAACATAGCATAAGTAAAACAGATAGAAATAACAAAAGCTATAAAACATGCTATAGGTAAACAATAGAAGTAATAAACAAGTAGATCACACACACACATATATATGATGCATGATACATATGTCTTGGAAATTATCCAAACAAGTCAAAATTATGGAATAAAATACTAAAACAATGTACAAAATAAAAAATATAAACTGATCCACAACATCACAAGCCTTAGCTTGGTCCCATGCTCCCCAGCTCCACAATGATCAAGAACCTAAAGTAGAAGGGAGCTTGCACATATATAGACATGCAAATATATAAATCATTTTGGGCCCAAAAGCATGTCCCAAACAAGGTGTGAGATGAATCTAAATAAGAAACCACCCAATGATCTATGCCTATGATTCATTGAATCTATATGGCAGGTAGTAAACCAAATGTTTCAGTAAACAAGGAACTACACATAGTAACAATCCTAAAAATTAAATTTCATTAATTTTCATATATCAAGTATACAGTTAAACAAAAGCAGGTAACCCTTTGGAAAGTACACACTACCTAACTCTTCTGGATCAACCAAACAAACATCAAAAACCCTCTTGGAAGTACTCATATTCTAACCCCTCTGGATCATCATTAGATTAGATACTATGAGGAATCACTCATGGTCAATTCCCCCTCTAGTCTCATATCAGAAACTAATTGGCACTCTGAGTCTGCACTCAACACTAAATTCCCCTAGTGGCATGTATCAAAGAAAATACAGACACTCTGATGGAGCACAAAGTCCACCCCACTATGGTCTGATAATGTAATAGTAAAATAGACACTCTGGAGAAGCCCTCAATGACCATTATTCCTATGGTCTACTACAACAGGTTCTCACAGCCCTGTGTAAGTCATTCACGCACAAACGATACATGGAATCCAAATTAAACCTGAATAACTACTTGTCTAAATAATTTACATCATATCATAGCATGTCAAAAAATAATCACTCCATCTTAACAATACTATGTATGTGAAGCAAAGAATCCATATAGGAAAGCTATAGGAAATGGTGAAAATAAGAAATCATGGGAATAACCTCTATAGCCGTCAAAATTAACCATATTCATAAAAAAAACCTCTATAAAAAAAGGAACATATGAGAAAACGAGGCTAAAAACCATATACACGCAATACCCCATTCTCGGGTTTTGGGAACTTTTGCACATAAAATTCAAACACTATCTACGGAAGGGAACAAACCACTTACCTCAGCGTTGTGAGATTGATATATGTGAACATTTTGCATTGAATCACTCTAGAACGCCGTAGATATACAAAAATGTTGAAAATGATCAACTGAGGATAACTCTTAAAATAGAAGAAATGAGGAGATGAAGTTCAAGAATAAAGGAACAGTCACCAATGTGATTCCAACCCAATCGACATCATTTGATTCAGAGAACAGACGAAAAGTTGGGGGCTCAAAGAAGATCCACGGTTGTACAGATCCTCTCAAAAAAGATGGGTAAAGAATGAGAACATTCTGTCAATTAGACCTGAACCCAGTCCATTTAATAAACAATTATTGTACATGGCGTGTTATTTAAAATTACACATCATTTAGATACCTTTTCCATCCTCCACTTTAGGTGTATAACAATCATGATCATTATTACAAAAATTAACATGATTTATTACATAAACTATTAACTTTATAAATCATGGATGTTCGAGAGGTATTGTGTATTTGGGGCTCAGAAACATTACATGATATCATAGAATATAAAACACAAAATATCATTATTTAAAACTTCCTTTACATGACCACCACATTCCCTCATACTTAGCATTGCATGGAATTACCTGAGGATATGCATAAGAAAATGGTGGGC
The DNA here is from genome assembly GCA_963277665.1 of Viscum album. Lineage (NCBI taxonomy): Eukaryota > Viridiplantae > Streptophyta > Magnoliopsida > Santalales > Viscaceae > Viscum > Viscum album. The sequence continues at coordinate 1,783,977,179 of OY728150.1, forward strand.
TATAAAGCACAGTAAGGGAATAAACATTGAATAACATGAGGAATAAAATACATGTTAGAAAATAGGAATATAAATGGATCACAATAGAAACATGAACATAAAGGCATGATAAAGCATGATAATCATAACATCGAAATTTGGTAACAACACTTTACATCGAATTAGCATGATCTAAGGCTCATTGCACATGAACCATGAGTAAACCCTCATTGCACATGAATTTTGTGTAAAACCTTATTGAACTTGAATTATAATGATTCAACACTCATTTCACATGACGTATCATGATACTATACTTTACTAAATGAATTGGAGCGCTATCAGGGCACAACCTTCTTAAACATTTCATTTCATGCATAAGTATGCCACATAGATCCTATAACATGGAATCAATCAAAATCATAAGTTATTCCATGATTAAATAATGTGGAATAAATACATAAAAGTACCATTCAATATGTATATGTGAATAAAGGTGAATACCATTGATAGATACATGGGTATTGTATTAACTGCACAATGATCTTGGCTTGGAAAAACACTGTGCAATTTCGGCAGCATAATGATGGGACATAATGATTCATGAGAATGGTTCATGGGAGAGAAAATGGTGTGTAATCATATATTAATGAATTGTAAAGTAAGGGGGTCATATAGATACATGTTCCAAAAAATGTAATGTAATTTAGATGCATAATACAAAATAATTACTTTTATGTAAGAGAAGAGAGAGAAATCCCTCATGGAGTTTCAACATGGTAACAGGTGTACATGGGAGACATTAATTAGAGAGAAATGGTTCTACCATTATCAAAACATAAATATAACAGTATAGGTAAGGAGAAAGATCATATTCTAAAATTTTTAATTGAAAAAAATGGGCCTAACAACTTAATGAAAATTGGACAAAATGAGAAAGGAAGAAATCCCTTACATAGAAGTGTGATCCTAAAGGTTTGGGAGAGGCTTGAGAGAGGCTTATTTGGAGCTTGGTAAACCATGGGAGAATTCAAGATAGAGTAGGGTATGGGTTGGTCGAACTCCAATGGCTTTTAGTGAAGAGGAAGTGGGACCTTGGGTGGGTTTATATAAGAAATGAGAGGGAATTCTTTAGTATTTAGGTTTGGTTCACCACACATTAAACTAATCAATACCATAAACCAGCCCACGGTTTTTTCAAAAGAATAGTGGAAAAACTTATTTTATAAGGACAATGGACTAACTTCCAAAAATAAATGGGTTGATTATGTGGAGGCGAGTCACACTCTCAAGGAAAACAATTTAAAAAGACAAAATGTTTTATAAGTCTTGGAGGGTCCACTAAAGCTTTGTAAAATAAATCAAATAAACCCAAAATCACATAATTTTAATGGTAAAACATATATTGGACGAACATAATGTTTATATTATTTCATTACATCACTATTGGGTCATTATGATGTCATAAAAAACATTATATATTTAAACGGTATTTAATTTTTACCCAAAATTTAGATTGTCTCAGAAAATTATGAAAAAAATCATTCTTAGATAATTTCTAAATCCTGATTACAAAAAAATATTTATTTTATCTAAATAATTTCAGAAATATTGGAATTTTAACTTTTAAAATAAAAATAAGAATTTATCGAAAATTCATGGGTTTTGACAAAAACTGGTTTCAAGCCTTAATAAAAATTACAATTGCATTAATAAAATTATACGAAAATTTATATTTAAAAAAATTTAATTTAAATAAATTATATTAAAATATTATTTAATTCAAAGATCCATTAATTCATCAAAATATATTTCATAGTTGAAATTAACTAAAAATAATATTTTTTCTTTTAAAAACTATTTACAAAGTAACAATAGTAAAATGATTGCACATTCTTTATAAAAAAATAATGTACATAGTCATAGTGCTAAGGTCTTATTACATAAACCCTTTTAAAATCCGAATAATATCAATGGGAAAGGTGGGTGATGGTGAAAAACTCTTGGGGTGGCTCAGATAACATCACTCTGATGGTAATCTCTATTAACTTTCCCTTCTCCCATAGTGGGTTCTCCTCAAGCTTAACATGTTCAAGCTCGGTTTGGGATTGGTCAAGAGCGAAGCCCAATAATGTCACCCCCTTTATGATCTCTGAAAAATGGGCTTGGTATGGGGAAAGTCTAATAGATGAGCCCATTGCTTATTTTGTCTGAGTCAATTGGGTTTATTAAAGCCCTATATTTATATTAATCACATGATCGTTATTCAATAGCTATATTAACAACGGTCACAATTTATAATGGTATTTTAAAATCTAGAAACATTAATCCAATGAAGTTCACATTTTATATAACCATAACAATAAATTTAATTAGATCAAGAAGGGTTTTCATTAATGAATGTTTGGGTCATTACAAGGCGGTCTCCAGGTCACCACACACGACCATGTTCTCGACCATTACATGGCTAGCACACAGTCACCAACGACAACCGGGTAAACGGTGTGTACTTAAATGTACACGGAGGGTACTCTTGAAATATCCATAAACTCCTCGTTATCTCAAAAACAACCAAAAAATAAAAACATACATGAAAAAATATCTTGGTTCTTATAGGTACGTTGTGGGGAATTCTTAGTGGGACAACTATTGAACTGATGGAAAAACCCTTTAATGTAACTTACCACACACAAATATTTACCACATAGGGTAGAAGTGGTTATTTTAGCCAGCCATCATGGCGCTTCCATAGAATTCCTTCCCAATCTATGAATCTCTCCATGGAAACATGGAATCTCTATATATCCATTCATTTCCCCTTGGAATAGAATAAATACACATATCCTCTAAGAAAAACATGTTCAATTAGGATAAAAAAGATACATACAATTTATTTCAATTTATATATAATTTTCACTCTTGATTATATACTTAACTAAATTTTAAAACCTCATATGAATGAATTAATGAAAATATATAATTTTAGATTTAAATCATAAGATCTATTCTATTTGGTTGAGGTTATACAGGCTCGGCTTGTAAATTTCAATCTCCCAAGGCTATGCCCATCAAGGATGATCCCATATAGGTCGATCCAATAAGGCTACATCATGAGACAAAATAATGATTCTAGTCTATGTGGTCTATCCTGTGAGGCCAGTGAGTGAAGATAACCTCACAATTTCCATCCAATGAGGATATCAGAAATGAGTCAATTGACAAACTTCCATTCGAAAATAATCTCCCATTTAAGAATACTTCATCATAAAAATATTGTAACAGTCTAATATTTTTTTTTTAAAAAATCTCCTAAAAAATATAAATTCTTTTATACATTTATTTACATGAAAATCATATTTTAATTAATGTGCGATATACTATCAAATTATCATTTTTTACATGTGAGTTATATATCAAAGCTGTTAAATTAGAGGTTTGAATTGAAATATAATTTTTTTAAAAAAAGTATGTATGATGGATTTAAATATTGAAAACTTATTTATTTATTAATGTTAAAAAATTACTAATTTTTTTGTGATGTCATTTAGTTCCTAATAAATATTTTTTCATTTGAAATGTGATTTATAATATTATTTCGTTAGAAATTAAAAAATAATTGATAACATCTTTCTAAATTAGGTTATATGTAAATAATATAAATTTTATAATTATAAATTCAATGTTAACTCATGAGGTATTTATATTATTTTTCTAAAATATTCCATTTTCTAGTGAATGGTAGAAAATACTGATTTTTAATAAAAACTGTCTTCTGTCATCATGTATTTAAAATTTAACAGTTTATTTTGATTTTTTTATTATTTCATTTGTTATATTTGGTTTTAATAATCAAATTAATTTCATTGATGTTAAAATTATTCTATTTCAAAAAACTATTATATAATAAAATATCAATTTTCTTAGAAAACTATAGTTAGTCACACATTGTGGGATTATATTAAAATGAATTTACTCCAATTGCTATTATTAAATTTTATTATATGGATTCCATATTTTTAATCAGGTTGATTAGTAATTTTTATAAGGCTCAAAAAAAAATTCATTATTTATATTGGTAACTGAGAAAAACATGCAATAATGCGTTAAAAGTTAAGAGGGGTCTATGAGGGGTTAATGTAAATAGTAATGAGTTAAAAGAACTGAAAAAATTTCCATATCCAATTTAATTGTCTTATTTAAACCCTATATCATCTATTCTTCTATGATGACTTGTTTTTTATCCATTTTTAGTATTATGTTAATAAATTTTATTCTACTGAAATATTCCATGTGTTTGCTTTCCCCACTTTATAAAAGTAGACCACTTCTCATCTCTTATCAAAATGTCGAGAATATATTATATCAGCCAATAAATACACATCTACATTACTAAAATATATTCCCATGTTGTAATGGTTCTTTTTTTTATCAAAATACCATCATTTCAGGACAAAATGAGTATTCTATAGGAGGTTTATCAACAAAGAGGTATAACACTAGACAAAATACATTCAGTTTTATTTCTTGTTCAACCACCTCTAAATATATGTTATATATTATGAAATAATAACACAATTATATTCTATATAATTATTTTCTACTATGATTATGGTTAAATAGTTATCAATATATTTTACAATAAAGGGGAATTTAATTTACTGCTCAAGCATACATAGAGACTACCACCTATAAATAGTGATATAAATCATTATTAATCACCATAATTAATTGTTTTTCATTAAGATGAAATTAATTTTTAAAAATTACAATTATAAAATATTTATTCTAATATTATTATATAATAGTATTGTAACCTAGATACCATTTCATCTATTGTGAAATGATAATGTCGCTCATGTGTACGTGTGGAATACAACCTATATGAATCGACTTATCTATTTCTTCACATCATATTAAAATGTAATGTAATAATGATGAATTTAGGGAATAAATATGATATTTATGATATCATATTTATTATAAAAAATAGAGTTATTATTTATATTTATTCCATTTGATCCATAAATAAGTTGAAACATCACTCATGTGTATTGATGTGGATATAAATTCTACGGATTTTCCACATCATTTTTATTAACATTTTAATCATTTTATTAATTATTTTATCACAATTTTTATTTAATTTCACATTAATAATTTGACTATTTAAATTTTTAAATAATCATTTTTTTGTAATCATTTTTTTATTTTTAAATTCAAAATATAAAATATGTTTGTATAGGTTTCTTTTATATTGTAAAATATCAGTTTATTTGACCCTTCTTTAATTGTTATTAATAGTATTTTTTGTTAATTAAAACATAATATTATTTATACTTTGTTTATTTAATTTCTAATATTTTAATTTTATTTATTTATTTAGATTAAATTTACTCAATATATATTTTAATGACATTATAACTATATAAAGTAAAATTTGATTTTTTTTTTCTTCTTTTAGTTTTGTTTTTTTATTAATTTCAGTTGGTAGATAATTTATGTTTATTTTCTTAAATATTTTAACCATTGTTTTTTAAATAATTTGGTAATTTATGTTTTTATCCTAAATATATTAATAAATTAATTGTATTTGATTTTATTAAACAGTATATATATTTTTGTTTATGTTCATTTAATTTGAGTAATTTTTTTTACCATTTAAATTTTGAAGTAGAGAAGCCTCCATCGATTTTTATGACTTATCGATGAGTCAACGGTGACTATGAGCCTGATTTGGAGCCTTATTTTCAATAGTGAGTCCTTCACACATAGTTGGAACCCACAATCATTGAATAAAATTTAGTTATTTAATTATATCTCTTTAATTTGATTCCATTTTTTAAAATTATATCATTTTAATTTAATGTTTTAAAGAAATTTTAATATCTTCTATCAGTATAGTTAATTGTTATTATTAATAATTCATTTAGTTTTTAATTTAATTTATTTTTTATGTTATGAAATTAATAATTATCTATTTAATTTAATTTCAATTTAATTTAATTTATTTCATTTTATTTTTTTATTTTGAGTCCATGTTTTATTTTTTTCATTAATTTATTTAACATTTAATATTTATTTTTCTTAATTATTAATTGTTTTAATTATTAATTAATTTAATTTTTTTATTATTTTTTTTAGTAAATTGGTGATTCACCATTGCAGTCCATCAATATCTTGGCTCACCGATAACTAAATAACTCATCGACGTAGTGTCCTTCGGACATCACAACCCCTATCTGTCACAACAATTCTCTCTCGCCTTTTTCTCAACAATGTTTCTTCCATATACATGACCTATAGATAAAATTTCCCCTATTCCCTACCAACACCCCTTCCTTCATCCATCATAACACATTGAGACGTCCCACTGTCTCATTGTTGCTCAGTTTAAAATGCAACCAACTGTTCGGCATGTCACTAAATCACACACACCAGTTCGAAGACATTTTCCCAATGGTGATTCCACCTTTCCTGTGACCATCAATCAAAACAAATATGTCTCATCCTAATATAGCAGAAACCCAGCTCTAATCAAATAAAGAAACCCTTCTAGATCCAAATCCACAAAAAATACATATTACCTGCAAAACATTGTCAAACCACCACCTTCATCACTTCCACCAGGAATACAAACAAAGATGCACGATCCACAGACTTCTTCGAACCAAACATCAAACAAATTCATCCGCATCAAATGTACCACGGCTGAGCTCACCAACAACCGTCATCACCAAACGATAAGTAAAAAAATCCAAGAACAGAAATTGATCCAAAAACCGAATCACCCCAAAATGTAATAATCCAAAATCAAATAGAAACTTCACCAGAATCATGCGCTTCACTGATAACAATAGGAAGTAGACCCTGCCTCCGCCGGATCAAAGCCAACAAATCGCCATCCCAAAATCCATCCAAAAAGGAATAACATATGAAAAATGAAGAACAAATAAAACCTTCACAGAACACCATAAGAGAACACAGAGGGAAACCGAATCAAGATCCCATCGCCGCCATCCTTAACTCCCGTGGAGGACACGCCCAACCACCAAATGGTTGCATCCGATGATGGATTGACTCACTCATACCGCGGAAGCGGAGCTCAACCTCTGGTCTGACTCCGCGCCGCCGAGTAACCCTATCCCGTCAAAGGAGGAGTCGAGCAAGATGGACGGCCAATGATGTGAATCACCGAGATGGCCAATCCAGAAGGAACCACCGTGATAGAGAATCTCCCACCATGAATAGATGAGCATGGGGAGTGAAGGGAGCTGGTCTGAGACAAAGGAAGGAGGCGGCGACAGGAGGAAACCCTAGATCACGTCACCCCTTACGGAATCTATGATCCACTAATTCCATATATGAAAATCCATTAGCTACTGATATTGATGCCACATGACATTCAGCACAACTCGGGCTCACAGGAGCATCACGAGACACTGACGAAGGAGGTCCCACTTCTGAGATTCCACAATTGCATATTGTCATAGAGAACTGAGAAGTCACCATCATGTTGTTCCACTACTGGAGGGAGGAGGAGCCATGCTAGGAGCTTCCATTATCTCATGTGAGACCAGCCACCGAGGAGGGTTTCAGTAGTTTCTTCACAGAGAGGCCATAGACCACCCCTACTAGAGAAGAAGATGGGGGTGATAAAAAAATAATTTTAAAAACATAAAATACCAATTATAATAAAAAACAATTCAATAAATTCAATAATTAATTTTTTAATAAAATAATATAAAATATAATATAAATTAATATAATAAATTAATAAAAACAAAAATAATAATCAAAATAATTTTTAATTAAATGTGTTTTTAAAATTAACTAATTAAATCAAATAAATTTGAAATAAAAAATACATTAATATTTAAAATAAAATTAGTGTATTAATAATATAAATTATAATTAAAATTATAATTAAGTTTACTAACATAAATAAATAACATTATAAAATAATAATTTTTATCATATTATAATAAAATAAATTAAAACTATCTATTATGTTATTAAAATATTAACATTAATAAATTAATAGTTTTAAATAAGACAATATAATTTAAATAATATAATTAATTTAAATATTTATTAATTGATAACAAATTTTTACAAAACAATTATTTAAAATAAAATTTAATCTATTGTAATATTTATGTAAATATTTAATAAAACAATTCTTATTACATTACATACTATTTTTATCTCTTCTCTGTTTTAAATTTACAAATTCATATGAGTGTTAAGATCATGTCCAGATTCACTCAATTCAACTATTTTAGAATTAGTTATATGGTTTAAGATAATATGACACTATTTTCATGGAAAAGACACATGAGTGATATGCGGTAGAGGATGAGAAAACTATGTCAATAAGAGTGGTGGGTGATCAACCAGAGAATGAAAATAGATTTAAAGAGGAGAAGAGTAGTAGTTGAGTGAGATCCCATTCATCTAATTCATCATTTGACATCTGAAGAGAAGGAAAATCCTTGGAAAAGCACTCTGGTAGAACCGAGGAGGAATAGGATCAGAGGGGCATGAGATTTAATGGAGGATTCCTTGTATTTGCCTTTTCATTTATAATACCCTATAATTGTATATTTCCAAATTTTTTAATTAACATGACTGTAGGCTAAAAACATTGAGTTTGGGGGAATTTCACTTATACTAGTTATCTTTTATTTTTTATCACTACTTTTTTCAATGATTTTATAAATGATTGGTGAAATAAATTATAAAACCATTCAATTACTAGGTAAAACTTTTACCTTAGTTCAAACTCCAATATCATTCAGTGATTTTGATTATAGGTTTAATTTTTTAAAATGATTCTTTTTTTCCAAAAGAAAACAACAGAACAAACAGTGAGGGTGTCATGTTTTACCTTTCAAATTCTATTTTTGTAGTTGAATCATTATTTGAGTGATGAACTCAGATATTGATCAATCTATTTCATTTATCTCTTATCAATGGAGATATGAATTTCATTTTTAGTGGTTATATTTGAATTAATTTAATGTGATTAGTAATTTTTTAAACCAGTAGGATAGATTTTTCCCTCAGCACATCTCTTGATTGTATATCTATTAGTATCTATTGTCTCTATTTGTTGATTCATTTTTATATTTCTCTTATTTCACCATAGAATATAAAAAAAATATAAAAGAACATTTTGTGGAATTAATTATTTTATGAAATAATATAAAAATAATAAAATGGAAAAAAATTAAATGAAAAATTCTCCCACTATTAACACAAGTGGGTTGATTTGAAAAAAAATTATACTTGGTTATTCATCATTCCATGCATGTTCGACCCTGATAGCCACTATATAGTAGTAGTAGGAAATCATAAAAATTATAAACATTAACTCATTTTCAATGATTAGAAGGTCATGTTTTTGGTTCCATTGTTAGGGAGGGCTTCAAGTAACTATTTTTTAGTTTAAAAAAATCATTTATAAAAAATTGCACATATTTTTTTTTCAAAAAATGAAATAAGAAAAAAAAAATTCATTCTATACTGTTGTTACAATATAACAATTTTGTCGTTTTTTTTCAATCGGGTATACTTCTTTTACCAACTATTTTTACCATTTTTACTACATCATTGAGTTGTTTATATTGTTATATTGTTTTAATTTTCTCATTGTTATCTATTTTGAATTTCAAATTTTCATGCCTATTGTATAAGAACAAGATCATCAAAAGTTAGACTAGAGCCCCTGTATTTCGAAATAGATAAACAAAAAACAACTCTAAAAAAGAATAATAAAAATGAAATGAATAATTTTGAAGAGAGAGTTCTAAAACCTTATAATCATCCAAACATTCAACCTAAAAATTTTATAGAAAATAAATAGGAATATGATGAGAGAGTTCCAACACCTTCAAGTGACAAGAAATCATTATTCAATTAGTTTAACTCCTAAATCATGGAACAACGAGTTTAAAAAATCTTACATTTCTCTACGACCTCCTTTTAATGCACTCTATAATGAGGAATACATATCCATAATTAGAGATTTCTATAATAATGTTAAATAATTACCTCTTCTAGGACTCAGAAAAAATTAGGTGAGAAAGCGATTGTTTCCCTTTTACCTTAAAGGGAATGCTGGGAATTGGTTCTTGAGTCTAAATGAATTATTTTTTGATAATTGCGATCAATTTTTTAATTCATTATTAATTAAATGTTATCTCTAATGGATTAAATTATAATTATATAAAAAATAAAATACTTCTACCACGATCATAGAGAATCTATTCATGGTGGAAGGGATTGATTTAGGGACTTTCATTGGAACTTTCTCTATCATCTAATAGAAACCCATGTTCCCATGGACATTTTTTATAAAGATTTATCCTCCTCTGTTAATAACTATATTTATCAAAATATGGGGGTAATTAGATCATAAATCATATAAAGAGTTGAGATAATTTTTAACAACCTTGCATTAAATTCTCATCATAAAAATTAAAGAAGAAAAAGAGTGAGTAGAAATGATATCCATGGTTCTGGAATGGAAATGAATACTCAAGCTCAACTGGCTGAAATAACCAAACATATTCAATCCTTAATGAACAATAATTACAAAAATTCTATGAATGAATTGAGATTTTAAAATATAAAACAATCATTAAAGTATTAATTTTTATATTGTGGAAAGGTTAGGTACACAGGTAACTTCTATCCCAAATTAAAAATGTCATTCCAACAATAAAAAAACTCCAATTTTGTCAACTATGGTCCTAGAATTACTTCCATGGAATACCCAATTACCAAAAACTTTATTTAAGGCTATAGAAACCATCCCAATATGTCATGGAAACACCAATGAATAATCAAACAATCCACTTCCACTACTCACTAAAATCATCTTAGAAAATTATTTCAAAACCAACCAAGGAAAGAATAATCTTATTCACTAGGACATTATGATATCTATGAGACATAAAAATTGGATCATATTTTAAATAGAATGGACTCTCATGAGGAAAAATTAAAAACACAACTAAATAAACCTCAAGCCCAATATAAATCAAATAAAATAAAAAATGATGTCAGAATGAAAAAAATAGAATCTACACTGGGCTAAATAATGAAAGAATTTACATCTAGGGATAATGGAATGATACCTAGCACAACTAAATTAATTATTAGGGATAATGTCATTGCATTTGTAACTAGAAGTTGGATTAACACTAAAACATTAGCTAAAAAAGACTCTTAAAATTCCAACTCTTGAAAATTTAAAGAATCAAGAAATAAAAATATGTTTAGCACAAAATCTAGAAATCAATAGAAAAGTGTTGAAAATGAACATAATTTAAATTTTACCCATAAAATGATGCTTGTAATTTTTATGAAAGTAATAAGAATAAATGGAAAGATAATTTTTTTGATGAAATTATCAATATGCCTATGTTCTCTATGATTTCCCCCAACCCATCCATTTCCCAAAAAAACTCAAACCCAATAAAGATTTCAAAGATGAGATAATATAGTTCCTTGTGATTATTACCATTCCCCAAGTGAACATCCAATTCTTTCAATACATAATTAAAATACCATCTTACTTGAAATTGTATAAATATATTGTTTCCAACAAAATGACTCTTGATGAAATTTCTACGTACAACCTCACTGAAGAGTGTAGTAGTGTACTTCAAATGAAATTCCCACCCATGCCCAAATATCGTGGTATATTATTTATACCATGTAACATTAATATTCAATTCAAATCAACTATCTTTTTTATTTAGGTTCTAGCATCAACCTAGTCCCATAATCACAGTTCTGACACCTATGACTGGGTGATATTAAACCCACCACATTCATCCTATAGTTAGTTATATGTTATTTCCCTCATTCTGTGGGGCAGGTAGATTGCATGCTAGTCAGAGTGGGAAAAATATTTCTACCTTCTCACTTCTTAGTGTTTGATGTGGAGTGTGAGAAGGGGGTTCCCATCATTCTGGATATGCCATTCTTGGCCTATGGTGGAGTTTTAATTGCTTTTTCTTAGTGTTAACATATCATTAACATTGGAGAATAACAAGAAGAGTTCATTATCATTAAAAATGTTGATGAACTAATAATCCCTGAAATTGTATAATGATAGAGTTCTTATAAGATAATAATCAATTTCAAAATCTTGAAGAATCTAAAAATAAAGCTTCTTACTAAATAAATTGACATGGGAACATAAAATCTTGATTTTATTAATTCGTATGATATAGAATCTTCTCAAACTGAGAATCCGGACAATTATGTAGAATTAGACAACTGTCTAGTTTCTTCTTTTTCTGGAGATTTTTCATATGTTTATGAATATAAGAACTTTATGAGGGAACTTCAATGTGATTCTGCTATCACCTATACTTCTGAACATTTTTATGAATCATAAAGATAGATTATAAGGCAACTTGATGATTTTTCAATGAAAAATTTGTTAAACCAAAAGCTATAAAATATGAATAGTGATCTATCCACTTTGGATAGTAGTGTTATGAATTATTAAAAGGAGAATGATATTGAAAATCATTCAACATCTAAAACACTATAAAATAATGTTTTTGATGAAAATAGATCTCATAGGACCAAGATAATTCCTTCAAGAAAAAAAGAACCCATTCTTGAACATAAACCACATACTCCTCATATAAAATACCCATTTTGGATGAAAAACACACACTACCTAGTATTATATCTTTTGAGATAAATTATAAACATGAAGAAATATTATGAAATGTTATAAAAAATTAAAAAACTATATTAGTTGGACCATATCTGATATTAATGGAGTAATTCCTTCATTCTCCCTAAATAAAATCCATATTAATCCAAACCAAAAACCTAGAGTAGAATATCAAAGAAGGTTAATAACCAGCATGAAAGAAGTTTTTACAGAGGAATTTATTATGCTGCTCGATATTGGTATAACATATACTATTACTGATAGTACTAGGGTCAGTCTGGTCCCTGTAGTCCCAAAGAAAATAGGTTTCACTATTGTCAAAAATTTTAAAAATGAAGAAATTCAAGTTAGAAAATAACTGAAATGTAGAGTTTGTATAGACTATATGAAACCCAATTAATCTACTGGGAAAGACCATTTTCCAATTTCCTTTATCAAATTCACAAGTTTCTTTTTGGGAATAAAGTTTTATGTTTTCTTTATGGGTACTCCAGTTAAAACCATATTCATGTTTCTCTAGAGGATCAGGATAAATCTACCATTACATACCCCTTTGGTACATTTTCCAACAAGAATATTCCCTTTCGATTTTGTGGATCCCCTACCACCTTTCAACGGTTAATGATAGATATATTCTTTGATATGATTGAGTTAATCAAGGAAAATTTCATGGAATATTTCTCCATTTGTGGGTAGAACATTCAATTATTGTTTTGGAAATTTGTATTTACTGTTATAGAGGTTCTTATATACCATCCTAGTTCATAATTGATAAAAATAAAAATTAATGGTCAATTAAGGGATTGTGGAAGGATATAAAGTTTCCAAGAGAGGTTTCGAGGTTAACACTGCTGAAATCGATGTATTTCAAAAACTACCCATCAAGGAAATTTTATAGGTGTTACATGTTTTCTCGGACATTCCAGATTTTACTAATGTTTTATGAGAGATTTTTTAAAAATCACTAATCCATTGTGTTATTTAGTGGTTATGCATGCACTCTATGTATTTTAAAAAAACTATTTGGATTCTTTTAATCTCTTAAATGAAAAAATCACTAATTCACCTATTAACAATGTACCTAATTAGAAACATTATTTTGAATTAATGTGTGGAGCTAGTGATATGATTGTTGGTGATATCCTATTATATAGGAGTGAAAAGTTTTTTTATATGTTTTATTATGCTAGAATGCTACTAGATGATGAAAAAAAGAAGAATACGGTGACTGATATAGAGTTTTAGCTATTTTTTTTGATATTGAGAAGTTGATATAATATTTGATAGTTTTAATTTTCATCATAGTGATTGAGAATTCTACCTGGAAATACTCTTTGAACAATAAATAATCCAAACCAAGGATCATTAGATGACTTTTATTTTTACATGAATTTGAATTAGAAATTAGTGATAAATAGGGTGCTGAAAATCTATTTAAACACCGTATTTCTAAGGTTCATCACACTCATTGTGGTGATCCAAGGGAGTTTAAATATTCCTTTCTTTATGAAATTTTAATCACTATCTCTATATTCTAGTCTACCTTGTTTTATTATTATGAAAATTTTCGTGAACCAAGTGTCTTTCACAAAGACTTGACTTATAATAAAACAATGAAATTTATTTCAGAATATATGTATTATCTATGGGATGACCAATTATGGTTTTGGAGGTGTGATGATGTAATAATTAAGAGGTGTGTTCCTGAGGAATAAATACGTTAAATTATAGAACTTTGGTATTCTTCCTATTGGGGAGGACACCACGGTGGAGAGAGGACAGATCAAAAATTCATCCAAGATGGATTTTATTGGACCACAATATTATAGGATTATATGAGCTATGTTGTAGTATGTGACTGATTCCAAAGGATAGGAGATGTTAGGAGAATGTAGGAGTTACCACAAAAAGGTATCATGGAATTATATATTTTTTATGTTTGGGGTTTAGATTTTATCGGTCCATTTCCATCATCTCAAGGGAATAAGTTTATTTTATTGGCTCTAGATTGTGTTTCTAATTGGGATGAAGAAGTATCTATTCCCAACAATCAAGAGAAAAATGTAATCAAATTTATTAAAAGAACATATTTTCAATACTTGGAGTACTAAAATCCTTTATCACTAATAATGAAACACAATTTAAAAACTAAAATTTTAAAGCATTAATGAATAAATATGGTTGAAATAAAAAGACTTATATTGCCTACTATCCACAATCTTGTGGACAAGTATAAATTTTAAATAGTGTGCTGAAATGCATTCATGAGAATACTATCTCAAAATATAGTAAGGACGGGTCCCTTATGTTAGATGATACATTATATACATATAGAACATATTTTAATATCCCAATAGATATGACTCTATATAAGTTAATGTTTGGGAAATGCTATCATTTTCTTATGGAGTTGCAGCATAAGTCATATTGGGTAGTTAAGGGATTAAATATTAATTTTAAGAGTGCAGGAGAGGGAATATTTCTTGAGTTATGTGACATTGATTAGATAAGGTTACATTCATTAGATAAATCTAGGATATACCAAGAGAGGTCCAAAATCATTCAATATTATTTCATACAAAACAATGCATTTAATATAGGATAGATGGTCCTTCTCTATAATTCAAGTCATAAGCTCTTTCCTGGGAATTTAAAATCCATGCGGTCTAGACTGTATTCAATTGCTAGAGTGACCAAGAATAGAGGTGTAGATATTGTAGGAGAGGAAAACATACCCCTTCTGGTTAATGGGAAATTATTCGAGCTCTATTTTTAAGGACTACCAAAGGGCTTGAATGCCTTCCCTATTCCTGAAAATTGATGATGGATAAAGTCTAACCGATGACTTAAAACATTGTGTATTATGGGATAGAAACTATGGTTTCTCTTACTTTTAATTTTTTTTTCCTTTTCTTCTTTTAAATTGAATAAAGTGATATCTGCCTGCTATCTTTGTACTCTATTTCTCCCAGATTTTTGTTCACGTTCTTCTTACTTCTTGTTTTCAAAGTTAGATATATGTTGCTCGTGTCATTTTAGGAGCATAAAATTTTCTTCTTCTTTAATTAAAATTAAGTTCATTCTTGATCATAAAGTTATTAAAATATTTTAGGTAAGAACCTTTATCTATGTTTTTCATTCATTTTTCCACACCTTGTTACTTAAATTAAAAATATTCACTACTAAGTCACTGTTACATTTTTTATTAGTGCAGCCCTAACTCATCGATATACTTGAGACACCATTACACTACAATTGGAAAGTCATCTCAATAGTTACTCACTGATCTGGTAGTTTTGGGGAGTCAATGTTTTTCTTCTTATAACTCTATTGGAAAATTATTCTATATATATTTCTTTTCTAGAAAAACCCTTTGCATAGTATTTTTGCTGAAAATTAAATTTCACTATTTTAAAATCTAGCCACTTCTCGAAATTAAGTTTGGGGAGTATATTAAGGTTGAAAATTTATTTTTAACTTAATCTGCTCTTTTGTGGTGGGTGTTTAGCATACCCCACTCTATTCTTTTAAAAATATGCTTGAATCAAACATTAAAGTAAATTATACCCTATTCTCTATTGTTAAATATTTTTTATATGCTATTATTTAAAATTAACTAAAAATTTCTTTGTCATGTTCTTAATTGATAATTCATTTACATTCATGAGAATCCATTGTAATATAAAATTTTATTGGTGTTAGTATTTTATTATAATACAATGTAACCCTTATACATGTCATCAATATATTCAAATGAAAATATTTAAAGACGATTAACATTAAATTTTTCTCTTCCCCTCATGAATTCAATTTTGGGGACATATTTAACTTTAAGTGTGGGGGTGGGGTCAACTTACCTTGATCTAAATTTTGTTTAATGTAATCCCATCAATTCTCCCAACTCTTTATACTTTTTGATAAAAACTGGTCAAAATATTTCAAAAACAAATTCACAATATTAGTTTCATTAGAGATTAAACATTACTTCATATGAGTCTTACATAATGATAATACTTTGCTGGTAAGTTAAAAGTTATCATGAATCTGAAATAATAGTGGATGAATAATTGTTGAGTGATTTTTCAAAGAGATTTATTGAATTTTTAGTTTAAGAACTAATTTTCATAGTGATATTGGATATTTGTTTTTGGAATTGAGATCATAACATTTGTAATGAGAAAATTGAATTTTATCTATGGGACACACATTTAAGTTAAGATGAATGAATACTCACTTTATTGATCTAGTCTAAATAGTTTTCGTATTAATCTTTTGAAACTCGAGTAAATAGGTATTTGGGAACCAATAGTGAATCTCTAAGACCCATGGCATTGCATGCATTTGTGTTATATAAAATCTCTATGTACAACAATGAATAACTGCATATGCACAGTGCTCGACACAATATTCACAACTTGGGAATAATAATAATAAAGTGTTTAGTGTTAAAAATTATTTCATTAGTGTGAGGGGAATAATGATCAATAGATGAATAAGGTGAAATTATAATTTAATGGAATCATTTGAGTTAAATAAATAAGGTGATTAAAAAAATTAATTAAAATTTTCTTTTTGGAACCCACGAGACAGTCAATGTATAGTGTTTTTTTCTTAATCTCTACACTCCACATATAATTATCCTGTTATCACTCTTGAATTTAGTTCATTACCATGAAATGATGTAAGTCAGGGGGTAGTTTCATAAATGAGAAAAGGGATCCCCAGAAGTAAATGATTCATTTCTCTCTTAATTACCTTGTAAGTATATAAAGTTAGGAATGATTCAATTTGAGCATTTCAAATCAAAGCCTTATTCATAGTTTCTGTCTTCTACTTCTAAATTTAATAACATGTTACTTTTTGAGAGGACTAATAAAAACAAACTTCTATAATTCCAATTTTAATAAAGTGTGGGAATGATTGAGATTATTAAATGGTTAACTGTGGGGGAATTTCATGAGACTCTAAATTCCATAGATATTCAATATCTTTTTATTGTTATTTTAATCAATTTTTAATTGTTTTTTCACTTTTTGTTAAGTAATTTCACATTAATAATTTTATACTACAAATTTTAAATTAATAAAATTTTTATAATCAAATTTTTTTACATTCAGATAATTAAATATGTCATTACAGGTTCCATTTATCTTTTAAAATATCAATTTTATTTGACCCATCGTCAATTTTGATTAATAGTTTTTATTTTTTAATTAAAACATAATTTTAGTTAATATTTATTTTATATAATTTATATTCTTTTTATTGTATTTTATTTATTATTTTAACTTTACTTAATAAATTTTATTTAAGAAAATTATGAGAAATTAATTCAATAAATGATTCTCTTAATTTTTTAATTTATTTTTGTTTATTGTAAATTTCGTACGTTTGTTAATTTCTGTTCACTATCTTATATATTCTCACCTTTTCATTTTTAATTAATTCATTGATATATGTTTTTACCTTAAATATTTAAATAAATAAATTATAATTTATTTTATTAATCTATATATTTTTTTATTTTCAATTACATTGAGTAAATTTATATTTTACTATTTAATTTGGATTCATAGAATCCACAACACTTTTGTGACTTATTAATTAGTCATCAGTGACTACAAGCCTTATTTGCAATAGTGTGTCCTTAACTCACTACTAGAACTCTCTATCACCATCACCACATTAATTATATTGTTAAATATTTAATTTGATTCCATTTATCAAATTAAAACATTATAATATAATTTTTTTTAATAAATTTTTAAATCTTTTATAAATCTAGATAATTGTCCTTCTTAATAATTTAGTTCGTCACTCATGTGTATGTGTGGAATACCACCCCCATGAACCGATGTGATTTATTATTCATTTAATGTTTTAAATTTATGTAACAAATATGAATTTAGTGAATATTAATGATATTTATGATATAATATTTATTATAAAATGATGAGTTTTTATTTAAATTTATTTCATTTGATCCATCAATTATTAGAACCATCACTCATGTGTATATTTAGAATACAATATCCATGAAGTGATGGAATTCATTTTCCACAACCACTTTATGTAAATAGTTATAAAAGAATATATAATAAAAAAATATTATACTTGTGACTGTTTCCTCTAGAATTGGGGATGATCTCATTGATTTAAGATTCAAACATTCCAAGTGGTTTCTAACGGGTTTGTTCATAGAACCGGAAACATCCAATGATTCCATATACATTTGGTCTTACATTCCAAGGATAGGTGCTAATTAGTGGTAGGCCAATGAGGCTTAAGAATTTTCATTGGTCAAGAGGATGGGAGGTCGGACTAATCACACCTTTTTAGGGGAATTATTGTCTACTCCAGGACTCTCTTTATAGATTTAAGTTTATGTTCGTGAATCCTTATTACATTACCAAGTATAAAATGATATTTCCTTTAGATCTGACAATCAATGATTAAATATGTATGAAATTTAGATAATAATATATATGTATTTGAGGTTTTCATCGATAGAGAATCATCTGTATTTGTTAGAGGTTCTTATTCAATGGTATCCTCCAAAACATAAAAGTCTCTTGGTCATTATGACGACCATACTGGTTTTAAAGACACTCAGTGGGGAACATGATGTTTATTGTCATTCTTAAGGACATGGATTATTTTAGAGTTGGGATCGTACCCACATATGGGATTCCTACATATCCTTTGTCTTAGAAAAAGAATCAGAACCCACGTAGTTTGAGTAAGGGAGTATGATGTTTATGATTGATGGCTCAAAGAAAGATGTCATAATTACTTTTACACTCTAAGCTCACGTGAGTCAAGATCGGTGTGAGAAACAAGAGGTATTGGTAAAACCAGACAATTGTTCCAAGAAAGATGTAATCGTAAGAAATGATATGGGGATTTTGTATGAATGACTGCCCAAACAGATGAAGATTAAGATTTACTTCAGGGAAGAAATCCAGGAACAAGGTCCATAAATGTATATGTGCTTTATGGAGATTTGGAAACTCTAATCTTGGGGCTTACTCCTAAGGAAGATGCCCAAGTTAGGATGGGACTTATTATTGGGTTTTACTCCTGAGAAGGAAGTCCAAATCAAAAGTAAATTAAGATTGGTTAAAAGATATTTAAGACTGGGGCTTACTCCTAAAGCGGATGCCCAAGTTAAAGGGATTTGAAAACTGGGGCTTACTCCTGAAGGTGAGGCCCAGGTTAAGAGAATTTTAAAATTAAGGTACTTGGGGCTTACTCCTAAAGAGGATGCCCAATTAAGAGAACTTGTACTGGGACTTACTCCTGAAAAGGAGGCCCAGGTTAAGGGAAATTATGACTGGGGCTTACTCCTAAAGAGGATGCCCAAGTTAAGGAGGACTTGGGGCTTACTCCTAAGGAGGATGCCCATGAATAGGGTTCTCTCATCTTAAAGGATGAGGTTGAATAAATGAAATCTCTAATTTTAGTGACATAAAGATGTGTAAATCACTAGGTTTTGAGAGACGTTCCACGAAATTCCTTTCGTATAAGAGAGTCAATCAAGAAAACATGCCATAAATGGCTTCGAAGAGTGTTTTGAAGACTGAATCTTGAATAGGAGAGGTGGAATGGAATAAGAGGGGTTAAATGGGCAAGAAGGGAACTGAAAAATAGAAGGGCACGCAAGTACTGGTGGGAATGCAGGTACTACGTGGGCGCGCAAGTCCTGAGCGCGCAGGTATACCTACACGACACATGGGTACATGCGCGATTGTTAACTAGTAGGGTAATACTTGGTAAATCCTTGACCAAAGTCTTTAGAATTATCCCAATGTACTTCCAAAAGATTGGCGCACAAGTTTCAATGAGTAGGTAAAGAGGCGCGCATGTGTGTCCATTTCCCTTAAGGGTAAAACACTTAGGTGCACAAGTGTTAGTGAATTCTAACACTTAGACCTTATTCATCTTGTTTAGACCTTCCATTATAGGTAAAGAATTACCTTAGAAGTGTTTGGAAGACTTGATGAAGAGACTTGGGCATTCCGAGCTCTGTATCTGAATTCTGGAAAAATATCCTCTCAAAATGGGGGGCCCACTGGGGGTATTTATAGGCTAGAGAAGACCCTAGGCAATTTTCAAAGAGGGCGCGCAAGTCACTTGCGTGACCATCAGGCGTTGTGCAAGTGTACTTGCGCGATAGTGAGGGAACTTGTGCGACCCAAAGGTATTTGACTCCTTTTTCATTACATTGTCGATTTTTTGATGTTTTCTTCAAATGATGAATCAATTTGTGTTAAGTCATTTCCATTTCCATTCTTTTAGACAATGTGACAAAAAGGAGCGTAAAAAAAAAGTCCCCCCTCAGATTTGGATCCGAAAGAATAAGGATGTGACTCTGAAGAAAAGAAGAAAACCAAAGGGAAAGAGGCACGCAGGTGTTCATGGCGCAACTATCATCGCGCTGGTGCGGGTCGCATAGGGCTGGAGCACGCTGGCTGTAGGAATGTAGGTGGCCGGCCTAGCCTATATATATGCTCTCATTTCTCATGCATAGCATCAAATTTCGGATTTTCGAGCTCTCTCCACGTAGGTCACCTTCGTCGCGCAAGTTGCTCTCTTTCCTGCTTTTCCTTTGCTGTCGTGCTGCTATTAAGGTACCTGGATTTGCACTGTGATACTTGCATGCTAAATACTTTTCTGGAACATTATACTTGCACGACACATTCACACTTGCGTGCCAAGATCAGACTTGCGCGCCTTAATGACTTTGCCATTTTTTTTTAATTCTTTCAAAAATTTTATGAAAAATCAACTTACTTAAGGTTTAATTATTCAACTTTTGTGCAGATTCAAATGGCACCCAAATGAATCAGAATGACTGATGAACTGGAAAGAAAACGTCTTGATGATATGATGAACATCATTGGCCACGATTATTATACCGTCTGTGATATCACCCTTCCAGATTTGGCTATGTATCTGAAGAAATATCACTTTGATTTCCCAAAAAAGCACTTATCTTTCTTTGTACGGTTATTCTCATCTGCGAGATGTGACTATTCCAGAAGCAAAGACATATCTCCCATTTTCGTGGTTTCAGAATTACACCAACTTTGCGTTATAAAATGTCTTATGTGGAGGAGGATTTATAAATGATGGAATAGTGGAGACGGCCCACATGATGCATCATAGCCCTTGTACGCCAGATATGAAACCTCATAAGCCTGAGATGAAACCACATTGTCATCCTTCAATCTTTCGAAATTCTTAGATGGATCAATCCAAAGGCAGGAAGAAAAGTTCGGACTTCCGTCCTGGGGGAGGTGTGAAGACAACTTGGATGTGGGCATACTGGGTGTGACAAATTTGTGAAGAATTTGTTGAGGATTTGAAATGAGTGGCGATATACGAAGCTGTCTAGGTTGGACAAACACATGTTTATAGAAATGATAACTTCATGCCAGAGATACTCAGCCACTGGAGCCCAGAAACCAATTCTTTCCATCTGACTCATGGAGAAGTAGGTATCAGTCTGTGGGATTTCCACATGATCTCAGGGGCTCCAATTTTGGGCAACATGTATAATGAATTCATTCCTCCCATGGTGACTTGGAATGATTCAGAGAAGACCCCTGCTTTGGCTCAGGAATTATTTAAAATTTTCCACAGGATCAAGAGTTTAGATACCTCCTTAACTCATTCTTGAAATGATATTCATCCGGAGGAGTGGATGAATATATTTCTTATTGAGATGAAAGAGGAGGAGACAAAGGAGAAGGAGCTGAAGGAGAAAGGATCGAAGAAAAATAAATCAAAGGATTAGAGGCCCACCCGTCCTACCACCTTCCAAAAAACCAAGAAGAGGGGTGCTCCTTGAAGATTCTGGCCAACTCTAAAGGCAGGAGAGTTGGAGAAATGGGGATATGAGGTGAAATAAAGGATCCCAATGAAGACTCTTATGGTAGGCTTCTTGGCTTTGTGGCTCAACGTTTATCTCTTGCCAGTCAGGGACTCGAAGGGAGGTGTCCGACCAGGGACCTTCGTTATTGCGGCAATGTTGGCTGAGGGAAAAATGGTTGGGTTGGGTACCCCCATTTTAGCAAAGATTCACAAAAGTTTACTTCATGTCTTCATGGGTAAATCTCTTTTGATAATAGTGGGACAATTCTATGTTTTATGGGGTTGGATCGCCACCCACTTCAGGACTTATAATGTACAGAATGTAGTACAAATTCTTGGAAGTTATTTCAGGACATCAGTGAAAGAATTCTTTGGAATTGCTCCATTAGATATTAATGATTATAAAATGAATGTGAGGCTAAGAATGTTTAAGGAATTAGACTTCCTTCCCTATGGAAATCCGCCAATCGGGCAGTTTGTTGATGATGGAACAGCCCACTGGGATTTTAGGGCATACATGAAAACCTGCAGAGATGGTGTGCTGGTCGCCAGGATTGACATAGAGATTATATGTGAGGCCTATGCTCCACTTAGATTTGCATGCCAATTCATGTGTTTGCAACAGATTGTTGTATCTCCCCCTGTACATGTTAGGTTAGAGCAGCATCTGATGGGTTCTTGGAAACTATGGTTGGTGATGTCTAGGGAGAAGACTAGGGAGGTTTTTGATCTACCAGTTGAAAGAGAGACACATAACTTGACTACATGGTATGCCGAGCACTGGAAAACGTCATACCCCAAAGAGGTGCTGAATCACCCAGTTTATTAGGTGGGGAAAAAGAAGAGGACTGTAGAGAATGAAACCCTTCATCATGAAGGTGATGCTTCACCACTTGAAGGTGATTCGCCAGATTCCTCCTATAGGACTGATTCACTGGATTCCTATGATGGGGATGATGAGTCCCAATAAGTGGAAAATTGGCCTCGTGCCTGATATAATCCTCTGGACAGAATCAAAAGACCTACTCTATCAAATCCTGGTGAATTAATTCACTGTGGTAATTTAATCACCATCACTTTATAAGGAAATATGTCTTATTATCTTATTATCTATCAATAGGTACAGGAGCTGGGAAGAAATTGAAGTCGAATATTGTAGGACCTTCCTTGCAGCCTTCTAGTACACGCACTGAATATCTACGACCAGAGGCTGTCCATACATGGTAGAGTTTATATGGTGGTATTGAAACTACCTGGCTAGATTTATGCGAGGGGCTACATCTCCCTTGAATAATGACTCTTCTGGCTTCTACCGAAATTATTTTTGAAGATAGCCCCGATGAAGTGCGAGATTATATCAGAGAGCTGTAAATGCTCATATATATCACCGATGATTCAATTCCTGTCACCAAGCGGGTGAAGGAAATGATATATCGTGGCGCCACTGAGGGGACTGATGAGGAGTGGCACGATTATGTGGCCCCTAAAGATGTAAGTTTTCTTTCCTTATTTTCTTTGCAACTTGATTTCTGTCAAAGCTTTGTTACTCAAGGAAGTTATTTTCTTCTTCTTGCAGCTTGCAAAGAAAGTAACTAATGAGGTTTCTTCGCCATAGTATAGCCCTGGTGGTACTGCCAACGGGGCTGCTGCTAAATCTCCTCATGAGTCGGGCGAGATATCTTAGGGCCAGAAAGCCATGGATGAGGAGTTGGACATGGATTTCTATTCTCCCATTCAGGTACCTATAATGGAGACTGCCGACACTCCCAAAAAGCCAAAGAAGAAAAGGCATCAGAGGAAGAAATCCACAACTAAACGCTTCATCAATAGTGGTAAGTCCTTCGGATAATAATGAATTTTAATTCATGAAAAAGATTGATAATATTCCTTGGGATTGCAGGGGATTATTCAGTTTCACATATGAAGGAGAGGAATGATCCTTCTATGAGGACCACAAAGGGTAGTGTGGAACAATCACAAATTCAGGCTAACTTGGCTGCTCCTGGAAAAGATCCAGCATCTGTTCCCAGTATCCCTCATGCTGCTGTTGCAAGAAGAGAAGAACCTACTTCTGGTAAGTTAACAATGCTTCATAAAATGTTGAATGAAACATCTACTAACTTAAATTATGTGATAATTCAGGTTCATCCCCTACATTAGAGCTTTTGGCGGCTATTGAAGCAGATTCCGTGATTTTATCCGAAGATGCTGTCCAGGGTCAGGGACAGCAGGATGAAGGTCGTCAAGAAGACGCATCAAATGCTCCCACTGGTGAGACTAACCAGGATTCTGAGATGACATTAGATGAAATGATGGAACATGGCGCATCTTTCGAAGATTTTATAAACCGTGTTAAATTACCATGTAATATAGAAGATTATGGACGTGAGTGTTATCCTTCGTCCTATTAAGAATAACTTCTTTTTACATGACTAATCATGATTCATTCAAATGTGAAGTTTTGTCTGAGAAAGCTGCTGAACTACCCATACCTGAAGGGGGTACAGAAAACCCTACCACTGTAGAGACATTAGCACAAGTGTAGCAGAACCCAGTAGAGCTTCCTCAAACTCATCCAGAAAATCCTGTCGAAGCTTGGAAAGATGGGGAGGAGCCTTCTCAGGTTTCTGATCTACCATTGGGTAAGGAATAACAATATTTTTGATTGTACTTAATTTTCAAGACAACCGATTCTTTTGTTATCCTTTGAAACTAACCAAAGCTTTCAATTAATTATACAGGTCCATCAATTGCAGTGGCTAGATTTGGAGGTGAGGCCTCAGCCTCCTCCCCAACGAGAATTTAAACTGAAGAAGCTCAGGTCAGGGGGGGAGGAGTAGAACATGGAACTTCCCTAAGTGAATTAATCCCAGTTTATACTCCCCACTGTGACAGTGAAACTGAGTCGGACCTAGAATTTCAGAAGGTGTTCCAATTTTCACGACGCAAGGCATAGAAAAACATATGAAAAAACATATCTAAAGTGACTCTAGAGGAGCTTCCATCAAAGATTCCCCAACTATCATCCATATTTGTCATATTGGGACTTGGTGGTTTCGGATATGAAACGATCCATGCCACGGTGAATTATGTCATTTTCAGGAGGGAGCAGGAGCCAAAGTGTCACGAAGATCTGACCAGGGTGAAACTCTCAGCCAATATTAGTGAATTTGAGGCTGCGGTATCCTGATATGAAGATGAATATGCTACCAAGATGAAGGAGATGAAGCATAAGATCAAAGATAAAGTAGTCCAACAAATGAACCTTCAGCAACAGTTAGGCATTGTTACTGGGGAACTTGACCAACTCAACAATTCATTGGAGGGAGCTCAAACGAATGGTATGAAGGACATCGCGGATGCCAAGAAATCACTCCATTAGGCCGAAAATATTGAAGTTGGTCGGGTGCATGAGCTTCATGTAGCTGCTGATGAAGCTCGGGAAGTTGTTCATCAAGTGAAGATTTATGTTGACAACATCTTGTAATTTCTTTAGAAAAGAGATGAGACTCCAATCTGGGGATGTCCTTTTAATTATTGTGCATCAAATGGAAAGAATTCTTTCATCTTCAATCACTTGTGCACGTATTTTCATGCTACCTACTTTAAAGTTTTACCTAAGCCAATGGGTCTAGTGAGCATAGTTTGATTTTTACTAGGATTATTATAAATAACCCTAAAAACTTTGAATATTTTAATTGCTAAATATTACCTAAATCATACAAAATGTATGTTTAGTGAGCTAGAACTTGACATTTATTCAGAGTTCCCTTGTATTTTGTGGGCAGTTTAATGTCATGCACGTCAGACATAAAGAGGATAATGTTTATGGTCAAAATAGCTTTGACCGAAATGGATGAAAATTGACTCAATTCCTTTACAATTTATCTGAAAACATATTACCACACTCAATTATGAGGGAAAAAATGTAAACTATGACTTAAGAAAATTTGAATCTAAGGAATGATATGAAAAAGAGCTAAAAGGCATTAGATGAAGTAGTTCCCAAGAATGAAGTTACCATTATTTAACAAACCCGTTAGGGGGTTGAATTATGTAAGGCCACCTAAGGGCATTGGCAGCATAGTCAAATAAATATAATCTTTTGGCTGACAAATTCATTATGTTGACTACTTATGCAAGGCTTCCTAAGGGAACATGCTACATAGTCAGGCAAAAGA
The DNA here is from genome assembly GCA_963277665.1 of Viscum album. Classification (NCBI taxonomy): domain Eukaryota; kingdom Viridiplantae; phylum Streptophyta; class Magnoliopsida; order Santalales; family Viscaceae; genus Viscum; species Viscum album. Next base: position 1,784,003,918 of record OY728150.1, read on the forward strand.
ACTCTCAGAAATTTACTTTTCTACTGCTAAGAAGTCAGTGAATGTTTATGGGGATTCAACATTTCCAAAGTATAGAGTTTTCTATATAGAAATAGGTACTTGAATATGGATAAGATATATCCAAAAAATATTGTTTAAGAACTGGATGATTTTCACTCCTACGATGGTCTGGCCCAAACGTAGGGAAGTGAAAATATAAACCATAGACTAGAATATTTACAGAACATGAAAAAGAGTATGAGACAAATATTTAAAGAATGGATATTTTTGCGGATCCCTACATATCGTCATTAAGACAACTAAGGACAAAAAGAGGTTTTCATCCTATGAATGATATTACCATTATTTAACAAACCCGTTAGGGGGAAGAATTATGCAGGGCCGCCTAAGGGAATTTGCTGCATAGTCAAATAATAGAATCTTTTGGCTGACAAGTCTGTTATGTAGACTGTTTATGCAAGCCCCCCTAAGGGCACATGCTGCATGGTCAGGCAAAGTAATTCTCAGAATTTGGACATTTTGTGATTAGAAGTTAGGAAAAAGGGTTATGAAGATCTAAAAAAATTTATGGTTACAATTATGACACAAAAAAATGGGTATTGTTCAATGTATGTAAAGATACATAGATCAATTCTATCTATAATCACGTTGTGGCTGGGTCTTGAATTGAAATATTAGACTTCACTATGTATCCCATAAGGATGGGAATCAAGGCATACATAGTTCTTGAAATACAGTTTAATGTTATGTGGGACAAAAGTATGAGAGATCTTAGTTTAGGGTCATAGAGCTCAGACCATTATAAGAAATATACAGTGTGTGTTTTCATGGGGACTTTTCATCCAGGGGACTGAAAGTGGAATTTGGGGTTAGGCCCAAAAGACTTGGGGCAGGATTCGAGGGAAACTCGAACAATACTATGTATCCCATATGGATGGGAATCAATCCATACATAGTTCTATAAATACCCTCTATACATATTTGGTTTTTACATGTGAAGGGTGAAAGGGGACTTTAGTGTAATGATGGTTTAACCCATGATAAAAGGTTCAGGTATTGCCATGTATGCACATAGTTTTTTTTTAATTTTAACATGATTGAAAATAAATGTAAACAATGATTCCCTCTCAGGTGAGGCTATCAAGAATATTGTAGTTTATTGTCGTAAAAGACAAAAGTTTTGTATAGTTTAACGTCATATAGCAAGGACGAAGGTGAACCAATGTAAAGATATTGATTCTGGGGGCAGTTTCACGAATCAAATTCGTATGAGATAGAGGTGAACCGATGTGAAGAGATTGGTTTTGGGCTTGAACCTTGAGAGGTTGCCTACATACCCAGCCTGGAAGGCATGGACCAAAGTCTGCATAGTTCAATTTAAGAATAAATTAGTGATCAAGTTGTTCTTGGGGACAACGACCTAAAAAATCATGTTGGGGCTTACACATGGTTAGCGGCCCAGAGAGGGTGTTATGGTTGAAGTTTGCTCTAAGATCACGTGAGTCAAACTCGGTGTGAGAAACAGGAGGTAGAAACAACCTTAACGATTCATAGTTTAATGTCATGTAGGACATATGAAGGGACTATGCGTTTAAAGTCTTGCAATTAAGACTATCGGTTCTGTAGAGTTTAGTGTCGTGTAGCAGGGACAAAAATATAGTTTAACATCATGTAGTACGTATTAAGGTATTTCTGTACAGTTTAGCGTCATGTAGTTAAGATGATGGGGACAATACAGTTTAATGTCATGTTAGAAAAAAAGAGGACTGTGCGGTTTAATGTCATGCAATAAGGACAAAAGAGGACACATTTTAATGTCATGTTGGACGTATTAGGGACTTTTTCACAGTTTAATGTAATCATGGATGAAAAAAAAGATGATACAGTTTAGCGTCATGTTGGACGAAAGTGCGAATAGTTTAAGGTCATATGCATGGACCGTGGATGGTTCAGTTTAACATCGTGCTGGACGTAAGGGACGTGCAAATGGTTTCAAGTCATATGCATGGACCATGGATGGTGCAGTTTAACGTCGTGTTGGACGTAAAAGACTTCTGTATAGTTTAGCGTCATGTAGTTAGGATGTCACCGTTTAACGTCGTGTGAGACGAAAGTAATAGAAATAGTTTAAGGTCATATGTATGGACCGTAACAATGTATTTTGTGTTTATACAAAATACTTCATCAGAAATCTGGCATTGGTTGGATTAGTAATGAGTTCTCCATCCATTGAGATTAAAGAATAAGATCCATTGGAATAGACCTTATGTATTGGATAAGGTCCTTCCCACTTTGGTTCTAGCTTGGGCTGTTTCTTTCCTGGTATCATTGGAGTTCTGAGAACTAATTCCAATTCTCCCTGAACAAATGAACAAAGGCAAACTTTTTTGTTGAAAGCTCGTGCTATTCGATTATGATAGACTTCTAAGTGGTGTAGAGTGCACAATATTTTCTCATATAACCATTCCAATTCATTCAATCACTTTTGAGATTGTTCATCTGTAGATGATTGATCACAAGTGGCTACTCTGAGTGAAGGTAATTGAACTTCAATGAGCAAGACTGATTCTGTTCCATATACCCGTGAATGTGGAGTTTACCGCGTTGCAGTGGGGGTGGTAGTTCGATAAGACCATATAGCATGAAAGAGTTTATCTGGCCATTGGCCACTGCATGATACCGAGGTGAATGATTGGATTTTATATTATATTATTGATACAACCTCTTCACCTCGGATGTACAAAAGTTGGTTCCATTGTCTGTCAATATGGTATGAGGGACACAAAATCTGGTAATGATGTTAGACTTGATGAAGCTTACAATGATTTTATAACTAACTTCTTTGAGAGGTATTGCCTCTACCCATTTGGAAAAGAAGTCAGTAGCGGTAAGAATATACTTAAACTGTTTGGCTGTAACAGAAGGATAAGGTCCCACCACATCTATTCCCCATGTGGAAAATGGGCATGAGTATTTATCTATATGAAGAAACTCTGGGGGTAGATGAATGAAGTTGGCATGTACATGGCATGAATGGCACTTCTTTGTGAAATCAATACAATCTTGTACCATTTAAGGCCATAAGTATCCAAGCCTTTGAATCTGATCAGATAGTCTATGTCCACACTAGTGGGAACCACAGACTCCTACATCCACTTCCTTCATGACAGTCATTTCCTCTTCACCATCAATGCATCTTAATAGAACTCCATCAAAACCACACTTGTAGAGAATTTTCTCTAGGTGATCTGGGCCATCATAAAAAGTAAAATTGACCACACGTCTCCAGATTTGTTCTTTCTCGGATCCATCAGGTGGAAGTGTTCCATTTTGAAGGTATTCCCTGATAGGTGTCATCCATCCTGTACTATGACCATACAGTTCAGAAATGGGTCTAATTTCATTGATATCCTATGTTCTGGTTCGAACATAAGGTGAAATTGTATGACGGTGGGCAATACTGATGGTTGGTTTGTCCTGATTTGGATCTGCCAGAGTTGTGGCTATATTATCCAGTGCATCAGCTTGAGCATTTTGTGATCGCGGGACATAAGAAAATGTCGGTTCCGTAGAAAATTATGCCATTAACTCTCTGACGTAATCATACAAAGGGATCAATTCTTATTTTCTGATTGCATAATCCCCATTGACTTGTTTGATTACCAAGTCTGAATCACCTTTCACCCTTAAGTGATTCACTTGTGCTTGAAGCGCCAACTCTAATCCTACGATGAGAGCTTGGTATTCTGCTTCATTATTTGTACCACCTCTTAAAAATGAGAAGGAATAGGGTAACACTACCTTTTCTGGAGAAATGAGCACAATTCCCAAGACAACTTTGTTGAATTTAGGATTTTCCATTTTTTCCCTATTGGACTTCTGGAAGAACCATCAGAGAACATTTCCCATGTTTGAAGACTTTCTTGAATAAAGAATACTTCTTTATCAGGGAGTTCAATATCTGAAGATGTTTCTTCCACTGAAGGGTGTTCAACAAGGAAATAAGCTAGAGATTGGCCCTTTATTTTCTTCTGAGACACATACTGAATGTCAAATTGCTGCAAGATAACTGCCCATCATGCCAGACGTCCTGTAAGCATTGGACGACTAAGGATGAATTTTAGCGGGTTATTGCGAGATACCAATTGGACCTCGTGATGTTGCTGGTAGTGTCTCAACTTATGAACTACAAAGATCAATTCCAGGAAGAACTTATCAATATTTGAATATCAGGTATCTACTTCAAGAATAGTCTGAGTGAGATAGTAGAGGATGTTCTCATTCCCAGCATCATTCTTCTGGGAAAGAAATGCACCCAATGATCGCTCTAAAGCTGTCACATAGAGGATAAGTGGTATTCCTTCAACAGGTGGCATCAACACTGGTGGACTCAAGAGATACTTCTTGAGAATATCAAATGCCTCTTGACATTCTTTAGTCCACTGGTAAGTGACTCCCTTTTTCATCAATTTGGTGAAGGGTAAACTTTTGCCTGCCAAATTGGCGATGAAACGACGAATATAGGTTAACTGTCCTTGTAGTCCTCTCAATAATTTCAAATTTCAAGGAGGTGACATACCAAGTATTGAATTGGTCTTCTCAGGATCGACTTCAATACCACGATGGCTTACAACAAAGCCAAGAAATTTTCCTGAGGTTACCCCAAAAGCACATTTTAAGGGGTTCATCATCAAATTATGTTGCCGAAGTTTGTGGAATATGACTTCCAAATCAGCCAAGTGATTAGAACATTGCATTTATTTGACCACCAAATCGTCCACATAACATTTAATAAACTTCCCTAAAAAGGGTTTGAATATTCGATGCATGTCACACTGATATGTTACACCTGCATTCTTTAGACCAAAGGGAATTACCCGATAGAAAAACACACCCTGAGGGGCTCTGAAGGCTGTAGATTCTTCATCTCTTGGAGATAATCAGATTTGATTATACCCGGAATATCCATCCATGAAGGAAAGTGCTCCATAGCCAGCTGTTGCATCAATTAATAGTTCTGTAACCAGAACTGGAAAATCATCCTTAGGACAATGCCGATTAAGATCCCTGAAATCAATGTAAACTCTAATTTTCCCATTCTTATTTTTCATTGGGACAATATTAGCCAAACACTTGGGATATTGAACTTCTCTAAATAAGTTAGCTTTGATGAGCTTATCCACTTCAGCCTCAATTTTGGAAGCATAGGTTGGGTGTGTTCTTCTAGCATCTTGTTTTAATCCTCGATGTTCTTCTGGGAAACCCAAATGATGAGTGGTAATATCAAGATCAAGCCCTGGCATCTCTGTATAGTTCCAAGCAAATATGTCTTGATTTTTCTTTAAAAATGAAATATACATCTCTTGTTCTTCAAGATTCATAGTCACACTAATTAAAGTGGGGCGTGGATCTTCTTTTGTACCCAGATTTATTTCTCTGAGTTAATCCACGGTAGTAGAGATACCCTCTTCAAATGCTGGAGGAGCATCCCTGAGATCTTCCTATTCTTCTTCAACACATGTTATTTCTTCTGTTTCTACTTGCATAGTAGAGGATGAAGCATAATTTTCAGGATCATAAGAGACATTAAAATTTTCACATCTTGAAGAAGAAGCTTCCATTTATGACCCAAATGATGATGAAGGGTCTTTCTTGGGTAATAAAGAGGAGATTATGGATTCAGAATCAACATCATCATTAACCTCTAACATTTCTATAACTTCTTCTGGCCTGGTTGGCGAAGTATAGAGTTGCTGGATTTCATAAGACGAAATAAAGACATCTCCATTTGAGTTTTCATCATTGCTTGGTGGATCACCACTTTCTCCCATGTTGTCTAGCTTGATTTCCAAGATTGATGTTATGGAGGTTTCCATAAGAGTATTTTCATTTGGGTCTATCCTGTCAATTTGACTGATAGGCAACACATAATCTGTACTCTCATGTGCTAGTGGGTTTACTGGAATCTTTTCCAAACCACATGAATCATTAAATTTGGTAATCTCCTTTGTTGTGGATTCCTCCTTTCCCATTATGTGGTAGAATTTCGCCTCAATGTATTGAGATTAACATGTCTTGAATGGGGCCTTATCACCATACAATGTCCCAACATGACCATCAAAACAATATTTGAGACATTGATGGTATGATGAAGGGATATCCACATGTTGATGTAGCCAGGGTCTTCCAAGAAAGATATTAAAGGCTGAGTCTTCATCAACAACCATGAAATATGAATTGGATACAAGATCTCCAAACTGAGTTCTGAGTGTAATCTCACCCAGTGGTTCTTGTTCATTTTTATCATATCCTTGTAACATCATAGTGGAAGGAGATAAATAAGATTCCATGAGGCCCAATCGATGAAGTGTATGAATGGGCATGAGGTTGACTCCTGAACCATTATCAATGAAAGATCTTCGGATGTCTACACCATTTACCTTGCCATATAAGTACAAAGGTTTAATATGTCCATTCAAGACATCAAATTCATCTTCATCAGTAAAAGATATTATTGCATGGCATTTTGCAAGATTATTCTCTACATGGTAGACTTTAGCTGCAACAATTTGAGTCTCAAACTCTTGAGGACTTGACAAAGCCTCGATGAGTGTCTCTCGAAGATCCTTTGATAAATTCAAGGCATCCAGAATTGATAAAATGGATGGTAATTGGGCCTTGTGTTTCAATATATCATAATTTTTATCCAAAGGCATGTGTTTCCCAACAGGAACATGTGGTTTATCAGGTGCCTTGGAAGTTGATGCTTTGGAATTTAATGAATCATGTACCAGGATAAGAGTTGGCAATACTCCTGGATTTGGAAGATTAGATCGATTAGGTCTATTTACTTGCTGAGAGGAAGAAGATGTAACCTTCAACCAATCTTCCAGAATAATTGTGCCAGGACTAAGTCTACCTTGTATGGAAGAACTTGCTTGTTCTTTTTGGGCTCATTTAAGGGATATACCATGAGTTTCAGCTGCATACATAGTTCTAGTAGGGGTAGAATTGGAATAATGACATCTGAAAGATCCACATCTTCCCCTGTATCCTGATCCTCTGAAACTTCTTATGATTCCTCTATTTGATATAGGGAATTCGGGCTCATCAAAATTGAAACTACGACTGGCCTATGGATCTGTTAATTGAATCATATTAACAGAACTGAAAATAAACTCTTCATCCGATGAAGACTCTGCCTGATTAGCATGTTTAGGCTGTGCTGTTTGGTGGGGCGGTGCCTGTTGCTTTGAAGTAGATGGAATGAAATCGGCCAAAGTCAAAGTCAACTTAGGTTTTGACACACATACTCATATTCTTCTGATTCTTTTTCTTTCTCTGAATTATGTCGTTTCTTTGAATATTTTCCCTCTGATGAAGAGGGTTTGCTGTGGGATTTATAGCAGAAGGCACAATTGGTTTCTTTAATTGTGTTTGCAAAATAGCATGATTTCAGTTGATCATCATTCTGACCATCCAATCACCATATTTTTGTGCATTTTTTTTATTAACTTCTTGCCACTCACCTTCCTCCTCTGGAAATGTAGCAGTAACACATGCTACCGGAGCTGAAAAACCATTTAGTTTGACTTGTCCCAAATCGACTATTTTTTGCCGGAGGTTTTTTGAAAACAAAAAACTCATGAATGGGATTCCCCAACGTTTGAAGAAATGGGAAATAGTTGGGATGGTCTTCATCTCCTTCCATGTTTGGCCTCTTGGTCCTTGGCAATTGAACCAAATTATTTTCCCGAGCCAAAATGAAATAACCAGGAACTTGTTCATTTAAGAAAGAGTAAAATTTGATTTTAAAATCCTCAAATTTTTTTCGTCTTTGATATCTTTGATCATCTTGATGAAACAACCTCTGTTTCTGATGCTCAGGAGGTGGAGCCCTTCGAGAAGATGAAGGTTTTGAAGTAGAAGCAGGTATAGGTGCTTGTTTAAGCATAACTGTAGCAGCTCTGCTTTACCCATTCTCCTACCTAGAGCTGATGGAATTATACAAGCATTATCCTTAGTCTTTATAAGTGAGTCTTCAATCTATTGAGCGATTGAAGTAAGGTCTTGAAACCCTCCTGTGTATTTCACAGGGATCAGCGGTGTGCACAACTCATCATATAAATTCCCAACATATATTGGCAACAATTCCTTTTGAGGGAGTGCTAAGCTTAGGGAATATGTTAATCCCTTCCAGTGAGCAATGAAATATGAGACCCTTTCATTCTCCCTTTGATTACAGTTTGTAAGATCAAACACTTTTTTATTTGGAAACATTGATCTGAATTGAAGAATAAATCTTCTGCGAAGATCCTCCCATATGGTAATTGACCGAGATTGCAGGCTTGTGTACCAGAAAAAAGCTGTTCCATTCAAGGTTCACATGAAGAATCTGAGTTTCACTGATTCTTGATGTTCTGAAGTTCCCATCATAGGATCGCAACAAGACACGTAATGTGTCAAATGCTGTTCAGGATCACCTGATCCATTGAAAATAGGGAATAAAGCGTTCCCAAAACTTGATGGGGGAAGGATTGAATCTACCCATTTAGGGTAAGCTCTCTTTTCTGGTTGAACATGGGAACGCTTCCCTTCCATAGTCTCTAAATGAGCTGTTAATGACTCAATGGTAGTTATTAACTTTTGAGAAACATCTGGTTGAACTTGGACTTGGGCAGGTTCAATAATTGGAGTCTGGACAGGTATGGTGGCTGGTACTGCAACTAATGGTAGCACCATAGATTGTTGTTGCACTTGACCCATAGGATTAGACCTGTGAGTGTGTACTGATATAGAAGGATATTCTTGATCCATCTCAGTAATTTCAACAAACTCCCTTAGTTGACTGACTGCAGCATGCTTTGGAGGAACACTACCTTGAAGTAGTTCTACATTCAACATCCTCAATTCCTTAATTTCATCCTCTTGTTGTACAAATATTTTCTCTAGTGAGAGAGATTGGCCTTCTCCATAGGAAGGGTATGTAACCGGGTTCTTTCCTTTCCCTTTATCGGACACCTTTCAGAGAGGGGGAAGTGGGTTAATTGAAAGATTACCTAGGTTATGAGTAAGCCTTTGATTTCGTGTACGCACACCTTCTTCATTTGTGTTTGTGCGTACAACTTCTTGACTAGGAACCACTTCATTTGATCCCTCTGAATGAGCCTCATCTGTTGGATTAGAAACAACAACATTGATGACATTAATTGATGTATAACGTATCACATCCCTTCTATCATCATTTCTGTGATATTTTTCTCTTCCATGTCTTCGATGAGACATTTCCTTTTTTTGATTCGATCCTTCCGGAACATCTTAACAAACTGTAATTTGGAGAGAATCTACTGATAATGTGGATCTTCATTACTCTTGAGGATTCCTCCCCAATCAAGAGAAGACTGAATTTCTCTGAGGGAGGGATTGAGGATTTGAAAAATTCTCCAGTCCGGTGGACTGGGGCTGTCCCTGCTCAACCCCTCAAATCCTATCTGTTGATTCCAAGGGTTGAGTTAAAAGAGTCCCCAGTCTGGAAAACTAGGGTGGCTCTTGACATGCTATATCTGAGACCTTATTGAAAGCTCTCTTAATCATGCAGACCTTAGTCTGGAAATTAGCTGGATGCATCAATCGACATCCACTTTTGTCACCCGGATCAAAAGACCATTGGATGATTTATGACACTTTTGTCACTTGATGATGTGCTTGCTCCATACAAGAAGCTTGTTCAATATTCTCGTCCACTTGATGAAGGAGTAATTCAACAACTTGTTTTCTGTATTTTTGATTTTGAGAGCAACTAGTTGAAGCCTGTTTTTGGGAAATATTTTGATTACAAACAAAACCCATTGAATTTGTCTAGCCATGGGAAATAACATTGCATGAAACCATTTTCGGCGGGATTTTATGACTGGAGAGCAAAATGAAATGTAGTGCTCAATGAACACCCCATCCTCTGACATGAATACCAGATGGGGCATTGGAAATTAACTGGCGCAATCTTCTTAGTCCACCAATTCATGAGCATTGAAGGGCTCTCTGCTGCTTTTCAGCCTTGGGATATCAAGAGAATGATAGAGATACCAAATCAATCTAACGTTGTAAACCTTCTATTATCTTAACATTATTTTCATATTCATTATAAGATAATAATTTCTTTTTCAACAGAAAAATAGTTTTCTATATGTTGAGAAGAATATCTTGAATCCCATCTTCCGTCAACATCTCTAGAATGTCATTCTGAGAGTCATCCAGAGGCCAAAACATGACTGACACTTCAACTTTTTCCAGTTGTTTTCTCATGTTCAGAATTTCCTCTTTATCATTTAATGAAGATTATTCTACCTGTTTAGACCAGAGCTGGTTCTTTCTTATTGCTTCATTAGATTCAACAAGACTGGTAGAGAATCCACTGTTCAAATTGGAAGATGAATGACCTAGGGTTGGTTCAGAGAATGACCTACACCCCGGGCTATTTTCTGATTGAGAAAGTATTTCACTTGCTGATGGTAAAGCATCAGACATGACTAGATTTACTTTTCCAATTGCTTCAAGATAAGAGGGATTTCTCATCACTACATTGTCTTCTGAAGAATTTTCCAGACAATGTGAATTACTACTGCAGAAAGGGATTTCGCAAAAAATTCATCATCATGGGGAGGACCACCATGGTGGGTTACAGAAAAAGATGAAATATTTTTCTCCATGATCTTCTGACCACACAGAGGGTTTTTGTGGCTCTCATCTGAAGATGAAACATCGAGATCGGTCGAATTGTCATGAAGCAAGGCTTTATGAGGAAATGTCTGGTGCATACCTTCAGAATTAATGTTCCCACTATTAGGAAATGAGAGAGTAGAATCTTGAGTTGCAACAGATAGTTGTATGAGTGCATCAAGAACTCCAGCATCGAGTAAGGCCTTGTTACAAATTGTCCCTTGATTTCTTGACTGTGCTGGGCGGGTATTCTTCATAGACTCTTTCTTACTCAATTTGGCATGAGTGTGTGCCTGCTCGAGAGAAATGATAAAGTTAGGCTAATTATATCCACTCAAACCAGGTGTATGTGCTTGACTTGGTTGTCCGTATGATATGGGGGAGTACACCCCACAACCCTCTTGGACTTGAATAGATGTGTGTGTCTGTTCCGGAGTGAATTGTTGATGTGTCACTCCACTAGTAGGGATAGATTTATGTGTCTTTCCCTGAGATGCTGCTGTAGCTGTTATAATATCCTGGAAGGCATCCAGAATATGAGTAGGGATTTGTTTCTACTCTTTCACCATTGACAGAATGTTTTTGGTGACTTCAGCTGCCGGAACGAGGATATACGTCCATTCCATGCTTGGAGTATGTGTGTGTTCCTTCTCATGTCCTCCTTTTCCTTTCAGTGAATCCTGACAGTACTCAAGTGTGGGGAAGAGAGTTGAGTCTGCCTCCTGTTTGTCACCGGAGAATTCCGACTGACTTCTCTGAGTGCTACCAAACGAGACTGTTGGTAAGATTGATCAATACTAGCAGGTGTATGTGCCTACTAATTGAACTTCGTCGAACGTGGTTGGAAAGCTCCATCATATGTAGTCAGACGAGCCTGCTGACTAGCTCATGATTTATAAACAGGTATATGTTCCTGTCTATAGTACTCCGCCGGAATTGCCTGGCGGGATTACTGTGATGCTGCCAGATGAGTCTGCTGGAAAGCGGAATTAAAACAGATGGGTGTGTGTTCCCATTCGTTGCTTTACACCATGTTAGGTTGGTGGAATTCTTTGGAAATGGCATAGATAAGAACCTGCTCACTGTTAACCGGTTGTCGCCTCTAAAGGTTCGTCTTTCCTGCTCGGGTTCGAGGAACCTATGCTGAATGCCTAGAGTCGATACCCTCATCATGTTGAGGGTGCACTGCCGCAAGAGTCTATCAGTGATTGTTAATGGGAGCCCTCTGGAAAGACTCTTGTCTCCTTGAATTAAGGCCCTGAGGGACCTGCTCATTCACCTCCTCAGAATATGGGAGTGAATGGTGACTGTGTTTCAGGGATAACGACCCAAAATGGTTGGAGATGGTGGTTAGCACTGCCTGCTTCTTGATCACTGGTCATCGCTGTCCGGATGACTAGGTTAAATTATTGACTTGGAGGTATTTTCGAGCGGCCTCCAGAGTTGGATTAGTACCGTTTTTACGGTACTCCTTAACCAACACATTTTATATCCAGCATTGAAGACGCTGAGTAGGTGATGTCATCCTCAGAGCGGACGACGATCTAGCAGGAGTAGCAGTAGTGGCATTTGTAGCAGAGGTTTTCATAGCAAACGTATTCACGTGTGTGAACATAAGAGAAGCCATTTTGGAAATGCATAATATCTTGGAAAAGAGTGCATGTTTGATATAACAGACATAATCAAGATAAGTCTGGCCACTATATCTTTTGGATGATCAAATATTTTACTGATTTCTTTGTTGTCCCTATCATTGAGTTTAAATAGGGTCCTAACAAATAAGAAATGCATCATTTTAACGTGGTTAAGGATTAACGTCGGGTTCACCATTTTTTGTTTCCTCTGGAATTGGGGACGATCTCATTGATTTATTATTCAGACATTCCAAGCAGTATCTAATGGGTTTGTTCATAGAACCGGAAACATCCAATGATTCTATATCCATTTGGACCTACTTTCCAAAGGTATGTGCTCATTAGTTGTGGACCGATGAGGCTTAAGAATTTGCATTGGTCGAGAGGATGGGAGGTCAGACTCATCACACCTTTTTGAGGGGAATTATTTTCTACTCTGGGAATCTCTTTATAGATTTATGTTTATGTTCCTGAATCCTTTTTACATTATGAAGTATAAAATGAGCTTTTCTTTAGATCTGACAATCAATAATAAAATATGTAGTAAATTTAGAGAATCTTTTATATGTATTCGAGGTTTTTCATTGATAGAGAATCATTTGTATTTGTTAGAGATTCTTAGTCAATGGTATCCTTCAATACATAAAAGGTTTTTGGTCATTATGATGACCATAATGGTTTTAAATCCACTCAGTGGGGGAACTTGAAGTTTATTGTCATTCAGAAGGACATGGATTATTTTAGAGTTGGGATCGTACCAATAGATTGGCTACCTACGTATACTTTGTTTTAGAAAAGGAATCAGAACCCACGTTTTTCGAGTAAGGGAGTACGATGTTTATGATTGATGGCTCAAAGAAAGATGTCATAATTACTTTTACACTCTAAGGTCACGTGAGTCATGCTCGGTGTGAGAAAAAAAGAGGCATTGGTAAAACCAGATAACTGTGCCATGAAAGATGTAATCATAAGAAATGAAACGGGGATTTTGTTTGTATGACTGCCCAAGAAGATGAAGATTAATATTTACTTTAAGGAAGAAATCTAAGAATAAGGTCCATAAAGGTATATGTGCTTTATGGATATTTGGATACTCTAATCTTGGGGATTACTCGTAAGTAAGATGCCCATGTTAGGAGGGGACTTATGATTGGGTTTTACTCCTGAGAAGGAAGTCCAAATCAAAAGTAAATTAAGACTGGTTAAGAAAGATTTAAGACTGGGGCTTACTCCTAAAGAGGAGGCCCATGTTAAAGGGATTTAAAAACTGGGGCTTACTCCTAAAGATGAGGCCCAGGTTAAGAGAATTTTAAAATTAAGGGACTTGGGGCTTACTCCTAAAGAGGATTCCCAATTAAGAGAACTTGGACTGTGACTTACCCCTGAAAAGGAGGCCTAAGTTAAGGGAAATTATGACTTGGTCTTACTCCTATGGAGAATGCCCATGTTGAGGAGGACTTGGGGCTTAATCTTAAGGAGGATTCCCATGAATAGGGTCCTCTCATCTTAAAGGATGAGGTTGAATGAATTAAATCTATAATTTTAGTGACATAAAGATGTGTAAATCGCTAGGTTTTGAGGGATGTTCAACAGAATTCCTTTCGGATAAGGAATTCAATAAAGAAAACATGCCATAAATAGCATTGAAGAGTGTCTTGAAGACTGAATCTTGAATAGGAGAGGTGGAATGGAATAAGAGAGGTTAAATGGGTAGGAAGGGCACGCAAAAATATAAGGGCGCGCAAGTCCTGGTGGGCGCACAGGTACTGCGTGGGCGCGCAAGTCCTGTCCGCGCAGGTATACCTGCTGAACACATGGGTACTTGTGCGATTTTTAACCAGTAGGGTAATACTTGGGTGATCCTTGACCAAAGCCTTTAGAATTATCCCGAGGTACTTCCAGAAGATTGGCGCGCAAGTGTCAATGAGTAGGTAAGGAGGCGCGCAAGTGTGTCCATTTCCCTTAAGGGTACAACACTTAGGCGTGAAAGTGTTAGTGAATTCTAACACATAGACCATATTCCTCTTGTTTAGACCTTCCATTCTTGGTAAAGAATTAACTTATAAGTGTTTGGAATACTTGAAGAAGAGACTTGGGCGTTCAGAGCTCAGTATCTGAATTCTGGAAAAATATCCTCTCAAAAAGGGGGGCCCACCGGAGGTATTTATAGGCTGGAGAAGACCCTGGGCGGTTTTCAAAGAGGGTACGCAAGTCACTTTTTTGACTATTAGGCGGCGTGCAAGTGTACTTGCGTGACAGTGAGGGAACATGCGTGACCCAAAGGTATTTGACTCCTTTTTCATTCCTTTGTTGATTTTTTGATGTTTTCTTCAAAGGATGAATCAATTTGTGCTAAGTCATTTCCCTTTCCATTCCTTTAGACAATGTGACAAAAAGGAGCATCAATAGTGACATGATTGACATTATAGATTTTATAGAGCCATAATTAATATAAATGTATTGCAATATAAAAATAGAAACATGCATTAAAATTGAATCAATTATCACCTCAAATGATGATTTTAATGAATAAGTTATAATAATATAGTGATAAAATTTTACTAGTTAATAATATATGGTATGATATGTTTTAATATATAGATATATAATATATTTATAGTATATCCATTTTTATTATACTCTAGATTTGAATTCAAATAATGAAGGGAGAGACATTACATACAGGATTTAAGTTTCATCCTTAATTATTTTTATACTATCCACAATAAATTTAAGTTGAGGTTAATTACAAGTATATTATAATTAGATTGAAATATATTTTATTCAATGTTTTTTGATGTAATTATCTATTAATATTACAATATTCATCTCTTTCGAACCTATAATGAGAAAAAAAATTGCAAGAAAAACTGACATTATTTTGTCTTTGGTGAGAAACAGTCTTCTTTCATGTCTATATATTCATTAAAATCATTTGACCAAATTCTTAAATATTATACAATAAATGAATAAATTAATTTTTATCTATATTTTACTTTCTATTGGAAAAATTTAAATTAATACTTTATTTGTATTTATAATGACACAATTTTTACCAATGGTGGGAAAAATCATTATTTATCATATAACCCATGAATTACATTTTCCACATTCATGGGTACTAAATTATTTAAATATTTTATTACATGATTCAATGGTTTGTTTAAATAAAATTATTTTTCTGATAATTATATAAATTTTAATATTTTAATTATGTGGTTTCCAAATAAATAAGTATTTTTCTCAAAATAATATTCTTGTAATATTCTGATTGAATTTTTTATCTATGAAATCCTCATTTGAGGTTACTTTTGCGTCATTGGTATATTATCTTTTGATACCATCCAGTTCATGTCTCTAGAATCATTATCATGATAATTTTTTATGGATGAATAATTTAAATATGTTACTCTTCTATGGTCTAATTATATTAAGGTTAAATGGAAGCACATTTCATTTCCATGGGTTAAAATATGATGGAATGATTAATGGTTTTATGATCATGTAGAACATTAACGATTCATGATTAAATGATGGGTGGGTTTGGGGTATCCCTCCAATTCATTGGGTAATGATGTATTACTCATTTTATAAATACGTGTTTTGAAAATAATTTCACGTTCAAAAT
Organism: Viscum album; assembly: GCA_963277665.1. Classification (NCBI taxonomy): domain Eukaryota; kingdom Viridiplantae; phylum Streptophyta; class Magnoliopsida; order Santalales; family Viscaceae; genus Viscum; species Viscum album. The sequence goes on from OY728150.1 coordinate 1,784,019,896, forward strand.
AATATCTATTGGATGAGGTTTTTGTATATAAGTTTTTTCATAAGCATTTCTCTCATTTTACTATATTAATGTAAGGATTTAATTTGTGGAATTTAATATAATTAAAAAACATGCTTTTATTTATACATGTTAATAATGTAATAGTCATATTTTTTCCTAAATTAATGTGTTTTTGAAATGCTCTCATGGTTCATGAATAATTGTTAATTATTCTTCACTATTATTAATTTAATCATTTTTAACAACAAATAATTATTATATGACTCATGAATAATTACCTATAAATTAATTAGGTGTGAATTTATATTTTTCTGATCATGTTATCATAACATTATTATAATCTATGATCATTTATTTATATCACATATGTTTACCTTTATAGAGAATTTAATATAACCCTCTATTTTGATTATTTTCCCCATGTTATGATTAAGGGTTTTATGTTTGGTATTAATAATAAGTATACAATGTTAAAAGATTATTGTGGGAGATTTTGATGATCATAAATTAATTAAGATAATTATATATACTCTCCAATGACAGTAAGACTACATGTCCCTATCTTGTGTATTATAAAAATAAATGTGAATATTTATCATTAATGATTTAATATTTATGTATAGAATGATTGTGTTACAAGATATTATACCAGTGTAGGGTTTAGTCATTTTTTTTGTAATTATGATTACATATCAGGTTGAGAAACCTTTGAATAATTTAAAATATTTGATAAAATACTATGTTGAAGTAATAAAATTGGGGATGTTTTATTAAAAATACATCCATGTCTAGTTATTAACAAGTGGATGTAGTTTTTGCGTAGTCTAACCATGGGGTAAAAAAATTTCAATTATGATGATTGGGTATTAACATAACCATCAGTAGTTCCCTACGACTGGGAAAAAGACTGCACACCTAATCAAAAACACATGGGGGATATTCTTTAGTTGATTAGATATACTCTTTATGAACCATTAAGAAGGATTTGAATAGATAAAGACCATGGATGACCTAACCTTGACCTAATGTGTCATTAGTTTATAAGAAGATGTGATAATTTATGAAATCAAAGGAATAATATTCATAAATATATGATCATCCACTCAGGTAATTATATATTTATTCTTACACTATGTATGATTCATTAATTATATGGTTTGATCCCTATGAAATTGTGTGACTAATGATTATGAGTTCCGAAGTATAGACAATAATCATGTTAAACCAAATGCCTTTTGAGATGGGGTGCATTAAAACCTAAATTATCTTGTTCAACTTTCTTATGCTATGGATGGTATCATAGACCATGTTCATATTCTGAATGTATAAAAGTGGGAGAAATGTGCCACTAAATCATTTATTCCACTATATCCACCATATTTCTATTGTACGTCTGATGATATAGTTTCTAAATTATGGGTCAATTATATTGAAATGATATTTTTAATGTTATATTGATTAGACCAAGAGATTATTGTCTTATAATTATATCACTTATGTTGTGAAGAAAATATATTATAGACAATTGTTAGGAACACTGAAAAAATGGATGAAATAAACTCATTGGAATGAGATGAGTTTTAGAGGTTATTTCTTAATAACTGTATTCCCCGAACTATTAAAATATAGAGGAAATTTATAAATTTTAAGAGAAGGATGATGAACCAATTATTACATGAGAAGAAAATATCAGAGGACTTGAGAGGAATGCTTTGGGTTATCCAATCAAGACATAGTGAAATATTGATTTATTATTTAGTTGTTCAAAACCAAGACATTGAAATTATATTTCTATAAAGTAATTTGGAATCTATGAAGAGATATTTCAATGTGAACTCAATGTATAAAAAATTGATAGAATCCCTAATACTAGTGGTAATAGTGGTAAGAAAATGATGTGGTAGTTTTATTGGAGTTGTACTGGTTTGTCACATGAAGGGATGACGTTTCAATGTCCAACATGTCAAAAAAATTAGAAGGTTGACCCTTTTATTTTTATGAAATGATTAGGAAGATTTTTTATTTTTAGCATTATTGACCATCTTGAAAAATAACTTCAATATGATTACAAGAGGCCAGTCAATGAAATTAATTTGGTGAAAGATCAACTAAATTCCCTCCAAACAATTTCATGATTTAGATGTTAGTAATTTGGTAAAAATTTTAATCAATGACATACTACAAGGGTTAATGATGTTAATAGGACCCACTAACATATGATTCCAATGTAAAAGGGAGAAAACAATAACAATCATAAATTTTATAGCTGGTCAGGTGAATGATCTAGTAAAAAGTAATCTTATTATCCAATCAGGAATATAAATTGTTTTTTATTCAAGTTCAACGCACTATTTTAAATCTGATTATATTTCCAATGGTATTGTATCCCTATAAATATAATTGGAATGTAAAATTAAAGGAAAAATTTATTAATGGTATGATTACCATATAAAAACTCTATAGATCCTCTCAAATAGAATAGTTTTGTAATGTGCTTCATCAATGATTTTTTATTCTTCATCTGGTAAAATTTTATGTTTTTTTTGGAATAGATTTCATCAGTATATAATAATAAATTATTAAATATTGATGAAGAGAATTATTGTTTGGTATTCCAAGGAGACATTTGATTGTATATCTATTCAAGGATAAATATTTACATCAAATTTAAATTACATACATTACATGGGACTTAATGCATTTTCATATGGGGTGTTTCAATCAAATGGTTGGGGAGAAAATAAACATTGAATATATAAGTATTGTTCAAGAATATGATGATTTATTTCCAAAGGAAACAACTAGTCTTCCCAAGAATAGTGATATTGTGTTTTCAAATGAATATATTCCTATTGATTCACCTATATAAACTACTCAATATAAAATTTTATGGATTTAATTTTACTTATTTAATAATAAAATCATGCGGAATCTAGATATGTGATTCAATTTATTCACTATAGCGTGGACCTAATCTTCTATTCTAGTGGAATAAATGTTCAATGAATCTTTTACCTGATTCATGGGAACATAACAAGATTGCAATTATGAACAGTATCCTCTACATGGTGTTGATGATTCTATTGATCATTATGATGAGATTAGTATTTTATGTGGAATGATACTTGATATGGATATCATAATCTAAGGGGAAAAAGGATGATATACCCAATACATCCTTCTGTATGAAGTATGTTCATTATTAATATATAGTGATTCCATTTGGACATACCAATTCTTTTGTATTCTCCATTGATTTAAATGAATAGTGTCTTTGGATATTACAATTATTAGTTTTTGGGTCTCTTTAATGATGGTATTCAAATATATTTGTAGAAAAATTATGATCATAGATAAGCATTTTGAATTGTGTTAATGAATTTCAGGGAGGATAATCTATATTTGAAATATACCATCCTTGACCTTTATCTACAGAATTTATAATTCTTAGGATATTAAAATTCAAGTGAGGGATATCTGTTATTGATTATTTTACCATACCATCCACTGTGACAGATATCTATAATTTTTTATTTTTGTATGGATACTAGGAGTTCGCTGTATGAAATTATTCAAAGATATCAAATTCAATATCCATGTTGACATGGAAGGGGGGAAAGTTATTTTGTAAAAATTAATGTGAGGAGAATTTAATGGAACTGAATAGAAGGAAGTTCAATGAAAATGTACAAAAATTACTCTATAATGGATTATGACTTTTTGATCTACAGTGAGGAATTAATGATGATACATATAACAATATTCCTGAAAAATTATATTATTATATCTTATGGAACAGACCAATTGATATTTCATGAAACCAATTAACTAACACCATATTTGGAATCAGTAGTTGTAATTTTTTGTGAAAAAGATAACAAAACATTAATTATGGTTAATGTAGGGATATATATAAAAATTATAATTGAAAAATGTATATATTCACATAGAAATTATTAAATATGAACTAAATGAGTTATTTTCAACTGAATAAATATTACGACTGTTATGTACAATATATCCCTTGAAAGGAATTCATGGAACCTAATCCATCGATTCAAAAATACCATACTAGTTTTTCAATGAGTATTATTGAAATAGATCTAATGTCAATATATTAATTGAAGATGTATCTTGAAATATTATGAATGGAGAAATATAATATATTACTCAAATGAATATTTGACCATCCATCTACGTGAGAAGAGGTTCAAACTAAGTATGTGGAGTTATGAAAGAACATGATTAATGTTCCATATTTCAAAAATAATTGTCATAAAATGAAATTGTTTATTATCTAGTCATGTGTATAACAAATATTAAACATGAAGGAGTTTTCATATGAATCTCATAGTTCATCATTCTATCTACCTCCTATAATTATAATGATTTATAGAGCTGTTAAATAATATTTCGGATATAATAACATGAAAATTAGATATAACAAACTATGTACCTTAATTCCTAGTATGGAATAATAATAAGGAGTAGTAATATATTTATAAGGGTGTTTTACAACCATTACCTATACTTGAATTTTAATAGGAAAAAATTGAAATTTTATTTATTCATTGGAATCCCGAAAACATATAAAGGGAACAATAATTTTCATGTTGTAGTTTTTCTTCTTATGAATTCATCACATTTCATTATAAAGATATATGATTTTTTCCATATTTGATTTCTATAATATAAATCAATGATATGATAAGATTTCATATAGTACCACATCATTTTTTATCTGATGGGGATCTATGTTTTACCTCGATTTTCTTGAGTAGTATTCACCCAGTATTTAATAAATGGGTGATCAATTGTGATCCATATCATACATACAATAATATTAAAACCCTAAATGATATTCTGATTACATTTTCTATGTATTTCAATGGTGGGTGGTATCAACACATTTTGTTGGTGGAATTTTAATTCAATAATAATTTTCCCTCATGATTTTAGATGGATCCTTATAGATCTATCAATGGTAAGAATTAAAAAACATTAATGTATTGGATAAAGTATGAGAATGATATGTATGGAGACCAATGTTAGGTAAGGAGATGAACATAAGGGTTATATCTATTCAATAGAACATCACAGTAGTTTACAGTCGATGGAAGAGTTGTACTAATAATCTTCGAAAAAACATATAATTTTAGGTCACCTAAAAATTATTAAAAAGAATATCCATATATAAAGAGGTTATGTGTTTTTGTAAAAAAGGTAATTTATATATCTATATATATATATATATTGGTATTTTGAGTTTATTAATCAGAATGGGTTTGATTCGTATAACTTTTGTGTTCCATTGAATCTCTCTTAATCTCTCTAAGTGATCAATACAGATTTACTATGGATATACATATTGGATCCTTCACATTTACTAAACTATGATGTAATACCATTAATGATTTTATTATTTTCAAGAAGAAAATAATTTTTGAGGTTTTATATCCTATATTGAATGTAATGTGAAGCCAAACCATTCACATGGTCAATTATTTATAATGAAACAATAAATTTGAGGAAGCTATGTGGTAAACTGATAGTTTGTAAAAGGAAAAAATATGCTCAAATGTATGTAATATATAGGAATTATTTTGATGGATAAATTATTTTATTTTTCTATAATTTAAGGCATATATATATTTTGATTCATTTTCTATCTTTATAAATTTATATACATTTAATGTAAGATTTAAAAAAATATAGTTAGTAAAAAATATGGCATTAAATTGTTAATGTATATATATATGAATGATATATCTGATCTACTAAATTGGTAGTATTAATAGTAAAATCACCTTGTGGAAAATAATTATAAAGGTTTTATATAATTCAAATTTATTATTTATTTCAAATTAAATAAGCACTCAATTTTATGGAACATCATTTAATTATTCATAAACTTATTTTCATAAAAAATGTTTTTAAATCATTTTTTACAAAGAAATTATATTTTACTTCAACTATTTTAGTAAATTTTCATTTATTAAATTAATATAATTTATAAAATAATAATTTCAATATTTTCTTAGGGCCAATTTTTATAATTTTTTTTTAAAAAAGTGGATTATTATGGGAATAGTTGAGAACACCAATTTTTAATGGAAAGTACCTTTTATTTCTTTTTTTTGTATTTTAAAATGATTCCATATATTTTGAATTTCATTAAAAACTTAGTTTATTGTTATTAAAAATAAATAAAATAAAGGTTTTGAAATTAAAATTAAGATTAATATTTGAAGAAAAATTCTTTTATTAAAAAAATGAGTTTTCCAAGATTTTTTTATCACATTTAGTAAGTTTATATTAAAATGAATTTTTGATAAAAATCATTATTGAATTTGATAAAATTATTTCAATATATTTAATTACTGTAATTGATTATATATATTAATTTTAAAATATTTTTTATAAAAAATAACTATAATCATGGTAGAAATTCATTAATATATTTAAATATTGATGGGGTTAACGATGGTTTAATCTAAATATATAAGTATTTAAATATGACCTTAAAAATTATCTAAATCACATTTCTTGGTATTATATATATACTATATCATTAAATAATATATTATATATTATTTTAACCATTTGTATTATGTAAGACTTTATGAAACCTTTGTCTTTAGAAATATTACAAGTGTTCCCTCTCACTCCCTTATAAAAAGAAACCACCTGTCATCTCTTCTACAAACAAAAATATATTCTAATATAATCCATAACCTAGTAAAATAATTCTCAACCATTCCTACCATGTTCTATAGGTCATGAATTGATCTAAATACCACCCTTTCAATTCATAATGTGAAATACAAATGGAGGATCTCAATAGAGATTTATAACTCTTCAACGATTACATTAAATATTATTTATTCTTATACAACTATAACAATATGGTGTTGATATTAAGATAAATACTTTAATATATTATATGTAATAAATTTATATTATTATTATTTAAATATATTTATTTTTACACATAGAATTTTATTTTGGACTTCTGATTCGGTTTATATTTTGGCTATAATTTTTTGAATCAAGACGTAGGTGTGATAGTTTTGATTTTTTAGTTTCAGAGTGTTTTTCTCTTCGAACAGTACTTGTGAACGGTTAGAGAAAAGTCTAAAGAATGCTCCAAGAAATCATGTAGGACTATATATTCTTCTATTTTAGGGGGATCAGACTATGAATAGTTATAAAAACCATGAGATATGCTTGTAAGGATCTACTATCTCATGGAAAATCCATAATTCTTAGTTGGTGCATGGTTTTCCAAACTGTCCAGCCAAACGATGTGAGCTACCCAGATTATAAAAATTGTAATATTCATAAACAACCCTCAAGGGATTGTAGAAAAAACACCCGTTACCACATATTCTCCTAGTTTATGTGACCTAATGTGGTCCCCTCCCTTGTTATCCATTCATTCACTCCTTTTGTATGGTGTGTATCTAGGTTTTTTTTCACATTTTTGGAAATATTTCTCAAGGTAATCTTCTAATTTATTATCCTTCTTCCTCTTTATTTCATTATTTTTTGATATCACCTTCTCCAATAGTAATGTGCATTTTGTGTTAATTATGCATTTCATTTATGTGGGTTTCTACTTTTCTAAGGTTCCTCTTTGTAGATCTTGGAACTTTGAACCATCATGGAGTGGTTTCGAGTGTGTGTTATTGATGTACCATGATATTGAGTTAGGATCCCCTTTAAACATTCTTAATTAATTTAAGAATAATTGGTTTCATGATTCTTGCACTATACATATATATTAAATATTGATGTGTGATATTTTGATAATTTTTTTGGTGTTCAAAGTGGTTATTTCTCCCTTACTTTGTGATTAATGAAACTATTTCAATATATTGTTAACACCATGTATTCTATGAAGAGATAGATTAGAGTTTTTTAAAGATCTATGATATCTAAGACTGAGATTTGGTTTTATGAATATATAGGTGACTTTTGATGTGATTAATTTGGTTCCAAGAATAGGTTTTCAAACTGGTTTTGGATTTAAAATAACTGTTTACATGGATTTTGAAATTGGTTTGGCATGTGATGTTCATTAATGTACCATTTGTAATTTTTAATGAAATGGATTGGTTTATGAATGTGGTGTTGTTATTTAAAATGGAATTATTTTTTAAATTATTTTGAAATAAAAATCAGACTGTTTTCACCCCTTGTAAAGTAGGTTTTGTTTATTTAATATATGATTGTTTTGGTGAGTAAGAGTTTAGGGGTTGTTTGGATTTTTTTTGGAAATGGAGAATGTCTTTATCACAGAAAATATCTTTGCATAAGAATCATTCCATATTTACTTTCAAATGGTTGGGATATCATTTCTATTTAATCCTATTGACCCATTATATTGTTCAAAATTGAGGGATTCTCGTCATGGACTCCTCTGTGATCTTTAGGTATAAGGAATTGGATTTATTTTTAGGTTTACTCAGATTATTTCTATTGTGAAATTATTAAATGTGTTTATCTCATTGGATACTTAGTTGGAATCAGTTGGCTCACCCACTTCTACACTCTTGACATGGATAACCTCACATATTTATTGAATTATTTTTATAATTATTGATGTACTATATAGTTTATCACTAGCTAGTCTCCCATAACATAGGAATATATTTTGAATTTTATTTCTATGGGAGAGTTACCCTCAGTCTTTACCATGTGGGGTGGGGTCGACCATGTAGGTAATATTTGATTTCATCAAGTGAGGCATTATTTTGAAGATGAATTAACATAGATAATTATATTATAGATTTTTCACAAGCTCATTGGTTCCCCCATATCGATTGGTACATAGTTTTCATCAATGTATGGTTGATATAATTTTTCTGTTTACGCTAGTGTTATAATTTACATTTCCCTTATTTTTTGATTTCAGTGTTGTTCCCATGAGTGGGGTACCTCTTTGGAAAGTGGTGGGTTTTATTTCAAATGTTTTTGAAATTTTTTAAGTAGAAATGTTTTACACTCTCATATAGAAATTTTGAAATGAAAACATCACATTCACCTTGAGAATATTAATGATGCCTTAAAAAAATCAATATGTATTTGGAATAAAAAAAAGTAAATGTGTAATGTTTTATTTTAAAGTGAATGTATGTGGAAAAAAATATATTGTAATTTTAATTGAAACATAAAGTTTATTTTTCCTTTATTTTAAATGATTTTCATTGGGAATAGATTTTTTAGTCATGCCTATTAAGTTTTAATACTCATGCTAATTTTTATGTTATTTTTATCATTTTTTGTTGTTTTCATCTTGAGTTGGATTGCAATAGGTGATGGGTGGTTTTGGAATCCAAGAGTGCCCTTCATGGACACATGAAGATGTTGTGATTTTAGGTTTAGTTGGAGATTTTGTTCACTTGTTTTTTTATTTTTCAGATTCTTGTACAATATTTTTTCATTTCTCATTCATTTATATATATTTGGGATAATCTTTTTTTCAATTTAGTTTATTTATATATATTGGAAAAAATCATTCCCTCTTGTTTCTCTATTGATGCCCGAAACTAGTTTCTAACTCATGAGGACTGGGAATGTCTCTTGGGGCATGCCGTAGATTCTCTTAGGTGACTGGTTTGGGCTCAACATGGGCCAGTTAATTAGAAAATATTATTAGAGAAGTATGGTTCTTTAGAGGACAATGAATTTAGAGTCCCCTTTTACTATTTTGGATTTCATGGTAGCTGGAGAACTATCAGATGTTGGGGTGAGATTCTAGGGGAGTGACTATTTAATCCATTCTAGAACAAAACATGACTATCTTTGGGAAGTTAGTTTTGTTTTGGTTTCATTGGAACTTTTTGTTTTTTTGGTTTTTGGGATACGAAATGTGAGTTAAGATAATGGTTTCTGTGAGCGCATAGGGCCTAAATATCCATGTGTAGTTGACGACCTAATCCGAGAGGACTCTCTGGGATGGTGGTGTGTTTAGTATATGGATTCCAACTATATAGTCAAGTCATCCATCAAAACTAGTTTCCATATGGGAATCCTTTTGGGTATTCCATTGTTTTGGAAATTCTTTTGAGAACTCTTGTTTTGAAATTGTGCATGTTATATTTTAGTGTTAATGGGTGGATTTTTAAGACTAGAAAATTTGATTTCATAATTAACACTGAAGAAGGATTTAGAATAAAAAAGGATTTTTTATGTAAAATGAGTTGTTGGGGAAAAACCAGATTGGTTTAACTATAATGGATTTTTATAATCAATGCATGGGGTTTATAGAGATTTTTAATTTTAAAATAGATGTTTGTTTTGTGATTTTGTTAAAAATGTGAAATTATTAGATTTTAGTAAAATGGTTTTGGAGGTATGAGATCTGTTGAGCTATTCAAAATGTTTTAAATAGGATGATTTGGATTTATGAATGGAACCCATGAGATAATTTTGAACATAATAAAATTGATTGGTGTGTAGAGTTGGAAAAAGGTTTTGGTTACTGATATTTTGAAATGTTTTAGGTAATTTTGAAATGTGATGTAGATCGAATGTATGAAATCATTTGTTGAATTATTTTTTAAAGTAAAAATGTATTTTCATGACATTATGTATTTAATTTTGGGATAACATGCATGGATATGTGTGGGAAAGTGAAAAAATGATGATTTGGGAGGTTGAGTGACTGGTAAGGCATGGTTGATCGGTGTGCGGTGTAGCATGAGAATGTGCATATGTGTAAAACTGTAGGGACTTTTAATGGTGAGTGTGAAACCCACTGAGTTATCTTTTAATTAAATATTTAATGATGATAATTTTTTTGGTGTCTTTTATATCCAATGGTTTTGTGGATAGTTTTTATGTGATTTTGTAAGTGTTGTTTTTTCAGTTTTTTGATATTCAAAACTATTTTTGATGAACTAGTTTTGATAGAACTATTGGTTTTGTGTTTCCTAATGTGTACTCAAATGGATTCAATTAATATTCTTGTTGTAACAATGGTAGGTTCCCGATTTGAATACCCTTCGGTTTATCAACCTAGGAATTTTGATCTTGAGAAATGGAAGATGAATTGAAATCTCTTTTATGGTCATCCAAAATCTTTAATAAGTAAAATAGTGTATAGAGTGCATTAAAAAGAACATAACCCTCATTGTGTTAACTGAGTAGTTAAAGGTTTATTTTTCTACCTTTATGATCTATGGACAAAAATGGATGTGGTGGATGCCATTCTCTCATATTAATCCACAGGAATATCTCAACTGGGAGTTATTCAAGGCTTCAATTATCCATTATTATTTCAATGTGGTAGTAAAGGTGGGAAAGGGATGGGAGATGTGTTGTTTATAGTAGGGTGATATATCAGTTTGAGAATAATTCCTTCATTTTTTGGGTCTATTTACTTATATTCTGTTTTATGATGTTGACGATTCCATGAAGGCGCAACATCATGAGTATGGACTTCATCTTAATGTGGAGTCGGATGTTTCAATTTTTTAGTTAACCTATTTTTCCGATATGGCAAGGAATGTTTTCCATGTGGAAGTTGTGATAGAAGGAGTGCTCAAGATATAAAGTCTTCCTCTAATCTCTAAAATCGGTTAATGAAATTCCATTAAGAATTTGGGGAAGTAGCCTGAATCTATTAGTTTCGGTCATAAAATCAAAGGTTTATATGATCATTATTAGCTTCTTCTAGGCATGGAATCATGGTGTGTCATTACTGTGGAATGCAAGATCATAAGAATTAATCACGTCTGAGCACACCAAATAACGTTCATGTTTGTGGGTTCCTAGAACACTTTAGATTTATTTATCTAGGTGATTGTAAGACTCTATGTGGTTTCAGTCCATTGTAGTAGAGTATTGTTTGGGTTTTCTTTAAAGTCCCTTTATGTAATAGTTCCTCCTTATACTGTGGGGTTATTTCCCAATTGTGTTCTCTTTTCCCTGAAATGAAAGGGGATGTTATAGATCTCCTGAGAAATTATTTTTCTATTAAAGTTTTTTTTTCATTTATTAATTCTGAATATTTATATTATATGTGGTGGTGTGTTCAGCGAGTGCATATTAGAGGTCCATGTTTGGGATAATGTATTTTTTTAATAAGAGTGAGTTCTATGGTGGGTTGATATTTCTAGGTTCGATACAGAGTGTTTCATGGATAATTGTGTCATAATGTGAAGGAATTTTATTCACGAATCATTAGTTCATAAGAACTGTAAAAATATACTTCAAACAATAAGAATCCAGCCTTAGGCCCCCCAAGTGAAGCTTTTCATGCAGTCAATAAACTACCTATGGTGTCAAGCACATTGGTTAAGGTCTTGTCTCAAAAGCATTGTTGGGATATGTTAAATGATATTTTTGATGTTATCTATGTTTTTCTTGAGTTTTTATATTTTTATATAATTTTTGGTTGTCTAATTATCATGAAATCAGAAAGATTGTGCATTTTCAGTTATGAGTATCTAATTTTTTTCCTTTGTGAGGTTATTTGTTTGGGGTGTTTCTATTTTATTACCCTACTCCTCCCATTATGGTGGATGTTTTATTTCACATGTGGGGGGAGGGGTTCAATGGTTGGTTCAATATTACTGATTTTTAATGGTGGGGAGACCCATTGAGGGTAACATTGAGTTTTCTTCTAAATTTGACCAGTACTAGTTGGTTTGTAATTTTGCAGAGTATATTCATACCTTCCATGTTGATAATATAGTAATGTTATAATGTTGGCATATAAATGGGTGTTTTGGTTGTTTTTATGTATTTAGAATTTTGAATATGTTAATTTTTTTATGGTTGAAATTTTCTTGGTTTAAGATGTTAGATTATGCAGATATCGAAATACATAGTTTTTGATATACCAAATAGAATATGCGGTGTATTTATAAGGGTGGAGAGAATTAATGGGGCAGATAATTTTCCCACCCAGATTTTTATTCAAGACCCTTGATCTGGTATATCTTTTAAATTCATTTTTTTGGGAAAATTCCAGTGTTTGATAATTTTTTATTTTGAGTTTTGGAGTGTTTTTATCATGGCACATTATTAGTTCATCATTAGAGGAAACCATGTGGCATGCTTCAAGAAACTATTCGGTCAAGGGGATGCTTATAGTTGAGGGAGAACGACCTACACATGGTTATGAAAACAATGTGGTAATCATACTAGGAGACAATGTCTCATAAAATAAAAAACTTCATTGTTGGAATAAGGTTTATCAAATCTTGTGGTCAAACTGCATGAGCTTCATAAAATATAAAATTACGAAATTACGAAACAACCAAATCAATATTTCAAACCCAAAATGCTTCTCATATTTTTTCCTAGTCCATGCAACCTAAATGTATATCCTCCCTTTTTCTTTAAGAATCCAATCCTCTCTGATGGTGTGGATCTAGGGTTTTCTTCAATGTTTTGGTTGTATTTCTCAATGTAATCTCTTCATTTATTCTATTTCTTCTACTTCCATTTATTTTATATAGATATCTACTTCTACCATGCTCATTTGAATCATAGATTCATGTTTTCGTTCATTTATATGGTGTTTTTTTTTCATTTTAAAGGTTTATATTGGTAGATCTTGTCTTGTGAAACCTTTGTGGAGTGCATTTGGGTGTGAATTGTTGAAGCATCATGAGATTGCTATATGTTTCCCTTTTCACATTACATTTTAGTATAAGAATATTTGTTTTCACGAAATTAACACCTTCATTTTATATTAAATATTTATTTTTGATCTATAGATAAATTTTTGGCTATAAAAAGGGGTTATTTCTCCCTTACATTATAGAGAATAGCACTATTTTACAAAATATTATACAGTCATTGTTTAATTAATCACACGATTATCTTCAGTGAATGATTTTGAGTTATACAGTTGGATTTGGATTTTTGAATATATGTTTGACACTTTAAGGGAATAATTGGGTTTCTTGAATGCGTTTTCAATGTATTTTAGGATTTAAATTAAGTGTGTACTTGGATTTTGAAAATGGTTTGCCACATGATATTGATTAATGGATTTCTTGGTATTTTAATGAATATGTATAAGTTGGTGTTTGTGGTGTGGGATTTTGAAATATAATTTTTATATAAATGATTTTGAAATGATAGGAAGTGTTTTTCATCATTTGGAATGGTGGTTTTTGGTTCATTAATAAACGATGGTTTTTTTAAATGATATTTTGGCCCATTTTCAAATTTATAAGAAATGTTGTAAGATATTTGCATGATAATTCTACTAAGATAGTTATTTCTCTAATTTTATTTTTAAATGGTTTGGATCTACTCAATGTGAAATCCTCATGACCCATTAAGTAGTATCGAAACAGGATATCCTCAGTGTGTACTTGATTGTGATATCTTTGAGTAAGGCAAGAGATTGATCATTGTGGTGACTCTAGTGATTCTTATTGTGATATTATTTAATATGTGTATGAAATTAGATACTTAGTTAGAATAGGTTGGTTTACTATCTTCTACAGTTATTACATGGATAACTAGGCATAACTATTGAATTTTGTGAGAACGAGTACCGCACTAGTTAGGTTATGCACTAGGTAGTGTCCCATAACACAAAGATATATTGAGTTCTATTGCTCTAGAATAATGTCCCTCCGTCCATACCATGTGAAGTTAGGCTTTGTGTGTTGGTATTATTTGATGTCATAGAGTGAGTAATTCCTTCCAGGATGAGAAATCATGTATTAGTATGTTCTAGATTATTCACAAGATACTAGGTTCACCCATGTCAATTGGAACGTAGTTGTCTAAAGGGGGATAGTTGATAAACTAGTTCTCTGATACTCTAGTGTGATTATTTCCATTTCTCTTATTGTATGATAATTTTGTTTTTCCCATGTGTGGTGTATCTCTTTAGATAGTGACTGGTTGTCTCTAAATGGGACACAAAAAATGATTTATCTTTTAAATGTTTTACACTCTCTCGAATATGGTTTGATATGAAAGAATCAATTTCCTATTATAAATTTTACCGATTAGTTTAAACTCTTGATTATGTAAATTCACGATACAATATAAATAGAAATAATAAAATTAGAATTTAGAGTTCCACTTAAAAAAATAAATGAGTTTTAAGAGAAAAAAAATGATATATCAGAATGAGACAGATGGTATGGTTCTTGATCAAAAACAAAAAGTAGTAATGGTTAAAGTTAAACCAAAACCACTCACTATCAAGTTGAAGATTGATTTGGGTACTAATAAAAATATGAAGATTCATAGAAACCATGATACAACTAGTATTATAGTATTGAACCATAAAATTGTACCAAGCATTAGATGTTATTTTTGGGAAATAATGGGACACTCACAAAATGATTGATCCATTCCTAAGACGTGCCAAAAAGAACAATATAAATATATGATTTTAAATGGAGATCAATATTCTAGGATATCATTATTGGGTAATTTTTTATTATCTTGAATATTTTGACACATGGATTGATATTTTACATCAAATATATAGAGGAATAAGCCAAAATTGAGTCAAATTGGTTTTAAAAAATAACTTAGAAACCCTTAAAATGAGTAAAAACACAAAAAACAATTTATAAAATTAAAATATTATAGTGTTCCAAAATACTATGATCATCATCACGAATTTCAATAAATGGAATGAATCATAATAAAATGAAATGAATAAACTATGGTTATAGAGATTACATTCAAAGTTTTAGATTGTACTACAATGAGGAACATTGATAGTGGATGCACTGCCCATATGACAAGAAATAAAAAAAAAATATATTAATCAGAGAAAACAATGATGTTATTGTTATATTTGGTAAATGTGAAGGCCAAGAAGCTATTTTCTCCGTTAAATCCATGTTTGGGAGAAAAAAACTTGATATATACAGATTTCTTGGTTTTTTAATGTCTTAGTCAAAACATGCTTTCTGTAAGTCAATATAATTCCTCAGGAAAATAAATATTATTTAAAATGAAATTATGCATCATTATCAAAAATATTGTGAAGTTATTTTTTATGGAAATAAAATGAATGGAAATCTCTACCTTTTATATTGAGATGAGGATATTTTATTTTCTGTCCAAGGTAGAATAAAACATGATATGGCATAAATGACTTGGTTATCTGAGATAAACATCATTTAAGCTTCCTTCTAAATGTGAAGCTTCGTGAGTACTATATAGGATATCCTTTGATTTTACCCATAGTTGTGATCCTTTTCAACAAGTTAAGATCATCTAAATGACATATAAGTCAATAGATCAAGAGTCACCAAATGAGATTTCATTGGTTTATATTTATTTTTGTGGTCCAACAACACTAATATCTATTGATGGGAGAAGCTATTATTTTTTCATCATTATTGATTTTAGCTGAATATATTGGGTTTTAGTAATCCCCAAAAATTATATATTTATAAGTTTTATGATAAATTTTATGAAGGGATGTTGAAAATATGATATGTCATAAAATCCAGAAAATCTGAATAGATAATGGAACAAATCTCACAATGTTAATAGTGGAGGTTTATCTTGAGAAAAATGGGATAAAGAACCAAGTTTCTGTAGTAGGAACACAAAAGAAAAGTAGACTATTTGAGAAAAAAATCGAATAATCAATTAGATGGATACTGGAAATCAAATTTATAAATACCTTCCATAGATGTTTTGGTAAAAAATAGTGATTAAAATAGTATACACATCATATAGATCATTACTGTGTCAAAAATAGGGAAGACTCTTTTTGATAAATGGTATGAAATAAAGCCAACAATGAGGTTCTTTAGAGCGCTTAGAAGTGTTTAATTATCAAGATGTAGGAAAATAGGAATTCGGAATCCCAAGTATATTATAGGATATTTCTTCACTGTAGAATAAAATGAAAATAATATAATTGTTTCAATAAATTACTGGGAAACGCAGTTGGATGTAATGATGTGACTATAGTATTGAATGAGAAGAATAATGAGGGAATACATGATCGGTTTTTGGAGGATATAGATGAATATATAAACATATAAGGGGATGTTCCAATTCTTTTGGATCGTTTAGAAGAGGATTAAAATTATGAAAAGTTTTAACATAAATAAATATATGTATACAGAATGAAGAGATAAGACAAATTTATATAGAGAACATAATTAAGTGATCACACATCTTCGTTGTATACACATAATATGAATACACTATAGAAATCATAGTTTTAATCAGAGGTATAACCTAAATGTTTTGAGGACACAACATGAGTCGAAAACAGGTTTCAACCTATGAATGAAGAGCACGACAAAAAATAGATGAATCAGATATGGGAGATTATTTTGAGACCAATAGAAAATTATTTTAATTTATATTAAATGAGTATATCACAACAATTTGAATGATGTAGGTGTGGTTATTAGAAAAAAAAACAATGATGTTGAAATATTAATCCTAGAAATAGGATACAGACGATGATGAAACATTTTTATGTTATACAAGGCCATAGATAATCACTTTATTCTTTTCTATAGTATTGAAGAAAATGATCAATATTCCTTAGATGGATGTCAAGTTATCATTTATGAATGGGGTTCTAGAAGAAGAAGTTTATATTGAGTATCTAAATGTTTATATAATTCATGAAGATGATAATAAATTTTCTCAGAATAGAATGGAACTATATGGGTTGAAGCAAGCAACCATATCATGGTATTCAGGACCCCTTTAGTTTTTGAATTAAACTGATTTTCATTATGGTGGTATTGATTACAATTTATATCAACAAAATGTACTCAAAATTCATGAAAAGTGAATTTCAAATGTTAATGGTTGTTGTACTGATGAATTTCTTTGTTTTACAGGTGACATAATTAATGAATGGAATAGTCAACTATCAATCTAAATTTTCTATAGATGGTATGAGAGTATTTGGAATGGATAATTCCAAAGATTTTTCTACTCAAGATTATTCCCTGATGAGAATTTCATGAAATAATGAATTTAATAAAGTTAATGTCATAAATAAGGGTAGATCATTGGAAGTCTATCATTTTTTATAATAACAAGACCTGATAATATTTTTCACACATACCATGAAGTAAGATATTAATGAAATATCAATGAAAGTAAGACTATTTAATTGAAAACAATACATCAGGATAGCATGGGAACAATAGATTTTAGTTTTCTATAATATGAAAATGCTCATCAAGAGTCGATGGGAAATACAGATATAGATTGGGTTGAATTAGTAGATTATAAAAAATAAATTTTTTTTGGTTAATTATATATTGGTTGATATTGTATTTTATGGCTCTGAACAAAATATGATTTCATTTCATTGAGATCATCATAAGATGAATATATGTTAGCTACTCAAGATTGTATGCATCTTTTGTGGATAATGTAGTAACATGGTGATATGGGTGTCCTATTGAAGTCATTGGGCATTATCCATTATGAAAATTCATGTACTATAAATATCATAAAAAATCCATTCCATCAAAAAAGGAAAAATCACATTCAAAAAATTATCATGTTATCTAGGAGAGGTTGGAGAAAGTTCTTATGATGTTAGAGTAAATTCCTACAGAACTATTGGTTGTAGACATTTTGACAATGTACTTAGCCAAATAAGCATTTTGGAATCATAAATTGGATCTTGGAGATCATTTTACTCACCACAATAAAAACACTATGGATATTGGACCTCCTCCCATAGAGGTATAATGTGTTTTTCTATAATTTGATGATCTTTATTCTTTAGCCTGTTTCCCACCACAATGAAGGGTCCATGAGATTCTTTGAAAATCTGGGAGATGTAACAGTTATAAAAGTAGAGAAAATTTCATATTCAATATAACAGGACAATCTAATAGAGGGAGATGTGAATTAGGGGGATATTATAAATTCCTTATAAATATATTGAAGTGGTATGAGATTCATTAGGATTAGAGTTATATAAATGTATGAATATTTTTAAATAAAAGTAATGTCACGAAGTCTAGGTTTCATGAATTTGAGGAGAATTGGGAATACATAATGGGTTGTCAGTAATATTTTTAACTATGATAAGTGGATTAAATTATTGAATGTAATATTTATAACAGAGATAATATTTATGAATGGGAAAAATTACCTATTACTTTTCAAAATAGGGTGCTTTAGAAATGAGATTGGAGAGATTTTTGAAAAGGTGTTGATGTGGATAGAAGGTTCTTGAATGGGAGGTAATGCATATAAATAGGCCTCATCCCACCTCATAATTCTAGAGAAATAATTAAAAAATATTCTAAGGCATTGATATTTCAAATTTGATTTGAAAAGGTTAACCTTGTGAAAATCATCATGAAAAATGTATTTTATTTTGAATTCTATGTAATATAAATAAAAGTTATATGCATCATTAAATTATTGAGGTTCATGAAAGCTATAAAAAGCTGACAGAAATTTGTGACCTATATTATGGCAAAGTGAAGATTGAGATAAGGCTGTGTGAGATTTTTGAAGGATGTGAGAATTGAGAATTTTTTTAAAATGGATTTCCCAGTAAATAATTAGTAAAGTGATATTCATCAAGTTGATAAAATTCATAATTCATCTGTACATCAACAAATAATTTGAGATTCATTCATTTTTTTAAATAAGGGACCTAAATTTCCATAAACAGTGTGTCAATTCTTTCCATATCCTAAATAAAACAAAGGTAAATATGGTTATACTTTCTAATGGTAGTGATTCATAGAAATATATATTAGGGGAGATACACTTGAGAAGAAGTGTTATATCCCTAATCATTTTAAAAGAATTAAACCTGGGAATAAAATTGATCTTACCTGAGACACATTTTGGTAGTGAGCCTTAGTATATTTTATTCATTGGAATATTATCATTGAATATTCCATAAATGTAACCTAGTAAGGGAAAAACAAGTAAAATCAATATGTCTTGAGCATTATTTCATTTTTGTTCATACATTTCATGAATTTCACCACCTCCCATTTACGGATCCATGTTTTTATTCTATCCCTTTATTTAATCTGTAGAAAACGGATGGAAAGTAGATAAGAAGAATTTATACATGGGTTCAATAATACAATGTTTTTTATAAAAAGTGGTTGTACATTGGTGAATCAATCACACTAGATGAGTACTTCTTTGTTTATATAATCACCTTTGGATGAAATGATGGCTCTGGTTATATTATGGTACATAGTGAAAACGAATTGTGATATATAGTATTATAATCATTGGGTATGAAATGATGGCTCTAAAAGTACTAGTTTCTTCCTCTGAAATACATAAAATGGCCTAAGTTAAAATCATTAAGGAATAAAAAAGTAAAAAAATAATTAATTATAAATGAAAAAATATTTTTTGGAAAGTAATTGTGGAAGACTCAAGTGATGGAAGGGACATAAAGACAATCAATTGGTTATGAAAAACTTATTTCACCTATATGGATTACATTGTTTATTCCCATAAGTAATCAACGTTATTTCATTATGAATTTACTCTACAAAATCACCTCTCCAAGATACCTCACTCATGTGACTCAGCCATTTCAATCATCCAGATCCCTCAGAAAGCACATTCTCCCATATTTTGTGGCTCACATTAACTCTCTAACGGGGTTTTAGTCAAGTATATTTAACATAAGGGTAGAGTGATAACAATTACAATTACCAAATTGTGAAAAATTCAATGGTTGGTAACTGTGGGGGATCACCTTATATTTATAAGTAACACCTAACTCAATTAGGTATATAACTCGCTTGGAATATAAATTTATAGAACCAATTGATGGAACTATTGTGACCCATCCAATACATAGGCTCAAAATTTCCTTCTTCTTAGATGTTTAATAATTCCAATAATATTTTAACATAAATAATAAATCCTCCTTGTTAAATAAATATTCAACCCTGAGGGAGGTTATTTATATCATATTCTTTTCAGATAAAGGTATTTTCATTGAATAAGGATGTACATCATGAATAGAAAAAATGAAACATTCCATGTCTATTACCATTATTTCACCCAAACCCCATGAATTCACAAAATATGTGTGCCCATGTATAACCTATATACCTTATTTTCATGAACAATTTGGACCTATACACACCATATGTTTGATACACTAACTTCACTTGGGTGCCAGATTTTACAATAAATAGGTCCCATGTGTTCCTCATTTTCACTTATTGTGAGATGATGAGATAACATGATGTTTTGGTCATCCTAGACTCATACCAAATCTATAAATATATCCATTTATCATATTTAATCTTCAAATGATGGTATGTTAAAAAATGATATGGTAAGTGAGATGACCATAGTCGTGGAATACTAATAAAATCATTCGATGAACATTTTCTCCCCTAGTTCATTAATATATGGGTGATGTAACGTTCCAAAAAATAAAAATGCATTTAATTATTCTAAACTCATTTGTTAAGATAACCATTAACTATGGTAATTATTTATACATGTTCTATCACCTGGAATATCATCTATCCCATGAACCATTGGAAACCTCTTCACCAATGTATCACATGGGAGAAACATCATGTCTTCCCTCACTTCGTTAAACTACCTTGGATTCCCTCATTAAGGATAATCGGTTCTCTCAACCATGTATCTCTTGGAAGATACCTCTTACTCTCCATTGTATCATGTAGGTTAAACCATCCTTGATAAATTTATTAAAAAATAAAATCATTTATTTCATTCAAATATATGAATATTGAACAACATTTATTTATTGGTTGATCATTCATTCACTCATGTCTCCCACATGGATATCCAATATTCAATTCCTCCTCAAAAAATGGTCTACCTACAAGATCAGGGCATGTGAATCAAATATCACCATTATAAACATTGATTCCCTTGATAAATGGATGGTCAATAAATATTCTCCTAGATAAGTGAAACTCTAGATGGATCACGTTAATCAATTCCATTAAGAACATGGGTCCCAATCAAGAGGATCATAAAAAGGTCTCTCTTAGAACAGTTATAGATTTCATTCCCACTAAATGTGTAATAATTTTTTTATCTATTATGGTATATTGTACTAAACTTTTATACTATATGTCATATTCCAACCTCTAAATAAATCATTTGATATCAATTGGAATGAAGATAATCATAAATTTTACCCATTTAGAGACACGATGGTTTCTGTTGGTGAAATGATAAATTATCCAAGGATACTAACAAAGGGAAGCCTCAATGTAAAATCTCTATAATAATATAATTATCAACTATCATTAAATGTTGTAGATCATATATTATATATTATTTATCATATAAAAAATAACCCACATCGGCTTAGAGATCATATTTGATAATACTATTATCAAAATAAAAAATGGATCATTGGGACTCTTATTAGGTGTATTCTTCGACCTATCATTAAAATGGTATCCCCTTCTTAATAATGAAAACTAAATATTCTGTTTTCCTACCATTAAAAAAATAAATACCTTCAATTTATTAGGTTGAACTTTGTACCAGAAATCTAGGATTCAAGATGTAGAACTATATTAAATCATACTTATGGAATGAAGTTAAATTTTTTGGAACAATCATCTTACCTGACCATAAACTGTGCATGTCAATATTTGTGTTCAATGGTTCTAGTTTTGTAGAAATATATTGGATGCATCCATGGAGTTAAAAACCATTATATCATATCTACTAAAACAAAAAACATGTGGACTTATTCATGTTGATATCAATACTTTCCTTTATTTTCATGGATATATTCTTATGAGTCTAGATATCCTTTTCTCTAAGGCCACATTCTTGGGTTATACTCTATATTTCTCTATATAACTTATTATATAATACTCCCTACCAATATGACCACATTCCCTAATTATAATACTCATACCATACTCATTTTTTTATATTTATAAAGAGCTACACCCATTGTCATTAGTCAATTTTCCCTAATAGGTTATCCAAAAATGTTCACTCATGCTTGAGTTCCTCACCAATCATTGAATGGTTTTTTTATATTTCATATTATTACGATTTAAAAATGTATGAAAACATCCTCACCACATGATATTAATCTACAAGGTATATTCATTTCACATGACCACAAACTAAATGTCTTAATATATGTGGGAACCGATTTCTACATAGATGGGTTATATAGAATTCTTCCATAAGGTTCTAACCCTACATATTTTTCTTTTCAAAACCAAAATCATGCTTCCATATTCCTCATTATATAACATATATCATTTCATCATATGGTAATATATTTTGAAGGATTAATAATCATTTATATAGGGACACATCCTTTAGATACTCTATTTAATTTATTCTATTCCTAATTTTAAAAAACCCACCTAGAGGTCGATATACCATAGTAATCCCTATTCCTTACGCCCTTGGGAAATATTCATTATGATATATAGGATCGATGTATTATTGTATATGCTCAATTAAAAGATGGGAGGGTTAATTGTAGGTTAAAAAAAATTTCTTAAGAAATTTCTTTATTAATAATGTTAAACATGATTTATTTACAAGAACTCTTTAGTTCTCATCAACGCAATAATATTTCTTAGGATTTGGAAATATGGTTCTGAAAAATAAACTTTTGAAAAATTTACTGAGAGAAATATTCTACATTAATGTGTATACATTATTATTTATCCAAGTATACTAATTTAATAATGTATATGTAATTTATACATAATTTATTTAAAAAAATGATGTGAAATTAAAACATGTAACAAGAACAAATATACAAGTATAAAATATTTTTTCACAAAGAGAAGGGTATCTAATAACCATTGATAAAGGTCCCTTGATTTATAATTTCATGGAATTATGTGTCACCCATGCAAGGGTATGCAATCAATAAGAATATTAGAATCTATGTTTCTATCTCCATATGCGATCAAACATTAAGTTTTTCAGAACCTTTCTCTTTTTATCCCTAGAAACCCTCAATTGTAAATATCAACCACCGGAGTCACACTAGTCCATACATGTTTCTCAGGGTTTAACAAGATGTTCACATATCGTACAAAGCATGAGAGTCTCTCTCCCTCTCTAGAAATTAGTACATATAGTACATCTCAACAGTAATTTTAATTCATTATATGGATGGGGTATTTATATGAAAAAATAATAATCCTCATTTCCTCCTTGAATGGTCATATTTTCCTGGAATTATAGTGGCACCAGTTCATGTTACACTCAGCCAATAATGTGTTAAAAAATGTTTTTAGAACATTGTCTCATTGAAACATAATAATGTGTAAGGAATATTAACATGTAAGAAAAAATTCATAAATTTAGAAAACTTATGTAAACTAGGATCTGAAAAAATGAAATGTCACTTTAAGGAAATGAGGTAACTATAAGAAAACAATTTAATTAGATTCGTAAAAAACTGAGAATTTGTGTCTAGAAATATTAAAAATTAGATTCAGAAAAAATATATCTTCATATTTTAAATTATGTGGAATTTCAAATTTGTATAATGTAGATTTCAGAGTCTGAATTCTAAGGAATTCAGTGTCCGATTTTTATATAATCCAGAGTCTAATTTTCTTAGAATTCAGAGTCTGGTTTTAAGAGAATTCGGAGCCTATATTTCAAGGAATTCTGAGAGTGAATTTCTTAAAATTCATATTCTAAAATTCAAATAACTTGAAGTCAAAATTTTAAGGGATTCTAAGTTTGAATTTCATATAATTTACAGTTTAAATTTCTATGTATTCATTTTCTGAAATTCATAGAATTTAGAGTCTGAATTTCAATGAATTTCGAGATTTAATTTCAAAGTAATAAAAGTCTAATTTATGGATAAATAAGATTCTTATTTCAAATGAAATCAGATTATAAGAAACTATAAGGTTCTATGATTGGTAATGGTCTGATTTTTTGGCCTAAGAAGAACATGGTTAGACTTGGTTTAGGAAAAAAATTAATAATACAATGAAAATAAATGGTAAGAATAATAATTTTCATAGAGATAGAAAATTTTCCCTAAGAATATTATTATTTGAGATATTTTATTTTCCTTAACAAAATGTGTTCTTTATTTTAAAAATATAAAGGAATGGAAAAAATCAATAGGAAACTTATTGACATAATAATCTGCCACATTTTTGAAAGCACAAATATATTTTCATAAAAGAATATAAGGTACAAGGTTTTAAATTTTTTATCATTAAAATAAATACTTATCTCCCTTTTCTTATGCCCATAATGAATATGACTAACTCCTCCTTAGGTTTTGAAATCCATTTGGATCGTATTCTTGTCTTTAAAAGATAAGTAACTTCTTCTTACTCACGAATATTTTCTATGAGTAATCTCCCTCCTTTATAATCACTTATTT
This sequence comes from Viscum album, assembly GCA_963277665.1. Lineage (NCBI taxonomy): Eukaryota > Viridiplantae > Streptophyta > Magnoliopsida > Santalales > Viscaceae > Viscum > Viscum album. The sequence continues at coordinate 1,784,045,229 of OY728150.1, forward strand.
TCTTTGGGAATTCTCTTATTTTAACTTAATACTCATTTTATCATTATCTTCTCCCCCATTGTTATTTTCAAAATGGAATGGTGCAAAATTTGTACTTTAAAGGTTTGGAATATATAAGAAAAAAAGATGGAAAGATAAAAAAAATTCATTATGATCAGAAAATTTTGATACATGGATAATACAACAAAAGATTAGAGTTTTAAGAAAATAATTCATCATTATTCTCATTTTAGATTAAATTTCTCAAGGGTGTCCTCAACTTCATCAACTCTTTGTGATTATCCTATAACTTTTTGAGTAGCCCTTCCTAATCATGATTTTTATTTTCATGATCATTAATCCTTTCTTCGTGAGAATTAAGGATTTCATATTGAGGCCTTATCACATCTTTTTACTTTATTAAATACTCTACTATATATTCCCTGGGATCCATTTCCCTATTAAAATTGAGTTCAACTGGATTTATATTTTCCCTCATGTTTTTATCTTCTAGGATCTGGGCAGTATTATCTTGACTTTGTTTCTATGAAATATTTGATGAAAATTTATTTATCAATTCATTTGAATTATCAAAAGAATCCATTAATGAATCATTGAAATTGTTGATGAAAAATGTTAATACTTTTACCAGTATTCATATATGGTAGTTCTCAAGACCTTTAACAAATAAAAAATTTGATGTTAATACTTTTACTAGAAGAACGATGTTACCTATACAGATAATTTATCCCTAATCATTACCTCCGAAAGTTTCATTCCCTTCTTTCATCTTTAGAATCTTTTCAATGATTTATTGTTACCATTCATGTTATTGGAACATAAACTATCTATGAACCATATGTCATTGTTGGCACATTTTATATTTCCTAGAAAATAAAAATAACTATACTTTCAAAATCCAAACTTTTATTAATATGGAAATTGTAGAAATTAAAATCACTGGTATCCACATTTTCATAGAAAATTAATCATTATGAAAACATAAGACGTTGGTTTTATTTAAGAAATATTTTCCTCCCAAAGTCCACCACATTGACAATTAGTGAAAAAATGAGCACTTAGGGGAACAAAATAGTTATTACTAAAAAGAGGTTTTCTATGGGTATAACCAAATAAATATTTATTCCTAAGAGGAAAAAGTTATGAATACATTTTATAATATTCTTTCCTTCCCAAAGTAAAATTTGATAAATGGTTTTGAAGGAAAATATATCATATTTTATTCTATGGACTAAATTATTATTTTAATAGTTATTAGTCACAAAGTTTCAGTAATTCTCTAAATAATCTTTCTTGGAAGTAATATTTTCAAGATCCATAGAAAGTTTATACTTCTTAGAATTAACATATTTAAGATTTTTTAAAAACTTTTCAAAATCAATACTTTTTTATCAACATCTTTTGAATGATCTAATATTTCATTACTTAAAACAAAAATTGTAGAATTTTCATTCTCAAAATTGTTTTTTATCTTTCCATTCCCACACTAAAGTAATTTAGAAAAACTAGAGACATCATCAAAAGAAGGTAAGGTATTATCTTATGATGAGGAAAATTCTTCATATAAATGTTCATAATATTGTTCACTAACAAATTATAAATTTTTTATAAATATTGGTTATGGATTCATAATTGTGTACCTTATCCCTAAGATAATTATATTCATTAGGTAATCTAGTTATAAGAACAATATTGTTCTAAATAGAAGATTCATATTTCGAGGATTCATCTAAAGAGTCCACACCACTAGAATTTTATGTTTAATTAGCCTCCAAGAATTTTTTATCCATAGATTTATAGTACTTCTTCTTGTTCTTTTCAGAATGATTATCCTTTTTTTTATTTTCAATTGATTATAGGACAATCAGGTCTAAAATGTATATCCCTTTTTCATTCTTAACACGTTAATTAAAAATCATTCATATCCCTTTTGTTTGTCTTCTTAAACCTGTACTGAAAATCATTATTTCCCTCAATCATCATAATCATCTGAGTATGATTGGCTAGTTCGTTCTCAGGTTGATCAATGTCACATGATTTAGATATAAGAATTGATTTTTTAGCTTGAAGTCTAGTTATCCTTTCCAGAGTCTTAAATTTAGATGTAGTAGTGAGAGAAACATTTCAATAACCTTTATTCATCTAATTAAGATCAAAATCTCTCTTAATTATTATATCATGATGAGAATGTTCTCCAAATAACTAATCAAGAGTTATGTTATACACTTTTTTATTCTCATCAATAGTTGTAATTTTAGATTCCCACTAATTGGGAAAAATATCATTTAAAATTTCCACAATAACCTCATAATAAAGACATTTATTTACCATAGACTGAATAATGTTAATGATAGTTATAAATATTTGTTTCACATTACAAACTAGTTCTCCATAAGGGAATATAAAACCGTGATATTTATGTCCTACCATACCTCTTATAGTTTCTATCACTATTGAAGTTCCAAAGTGGGTAACTTCATGTTTTCTCTAGATACTATTAGAAGCACCATAATATGATATTTTACTGTATACATTCATAGTTAGGGAACATAAAAAAGAATTTAATACCTTTTAGTTTATTTGATATTCTTGTTTTTCTTGATTTTTGAATGTTATGATATCTTTGTCCGGAATATTGTATTCACCAGTGATCATGGAAAAAATATCCACTACTATTTTAATAAAAAAAGACCTCATCTAATCTCTCAACTACTCATAATCATTACCATAAAAAATTGCTGTTCTGGTAGGGTTTAAATTTTTTATAGAACCAACATTCATTCCAATTATTTTATAAAAAAATTACCTTCCACAAAAAGAATTAGTTTCAAAATATTTTATAAAGAAAATATTTACGAAAAAATCAAAAATGAAAAATTATGTAGGAATATATGTGAAAGAAAACATATATGTATGTATAATTATTTCATATACATCTTTTGAGACCAATTTTTGGATCAAAAAATATATATAGAAGCTCATTTACAAGAGGGGGTGAATTATATTTTTATTATAAAATTAAAAATATCTATGTTTAACAATTTTGAACAAGATGAATTCAGAAGCCCTCTTTAATTCATTACAATGAATTAATCTTTGTTTGGATTCATAAATTTAGATCTGAACATGAATCTTATGAATATTTACTTAGTTAATGTTTCTACCTTAAAGCATATGGCATCTTATTTATCAGATTATAAATGTATAAGAAACTATAATAATGGTATATGTTCTTTATTAAAAAAATGAAATAGAATTAAAACTTGTAACAAGAACAAGTAAACAAGTAGAAAATCATTTATCCCAAATATAAGGGTATCCAACAACAATGGATAAAGGTCCCATGATTTATAATTTTAAGAAATGATGTCTTACCCACACAAGGGTAAGCCATCTACAAGAATATCTGATCATATCTTGATATCCTCACAAGCCCTCAAACATTAATGTACTCGGTACCTCTGTATTCCTATCATTAGAATCCCTAGATTTTATACAACAACAATTGATGTCACACTAGGCTGAAAATGTTGTTCACAACTGAACAAGATGTTCATAGATCACACATGGCATGATTGTATATCTATATCTCTCTAAAAACCAGTACATCCAACACTTCCCAAAATTGTTTTTAATTATTCAAATTAATGGTGTATTTAGAGGAAAAATCCCAATGTTAATTTCCGTCATCAATGATCATATATATCCTTGAATTTTAGAGAGACATGTAATGATTAGTTAAAAATATATTGTATTTCATCGTTTCATTGAAGTATAATAATGTGTAATGAATTATATTATGTATGGAACACATTTTTAATTTGATGAAACATATATAATATAAGATCCGATAAATTAAAATGTTACTTTAAGGAAATGTGGTATCTATAAGAAAATAATTTAATTATATTCTTAAGAAAGTGAAAAATATGAGTCTAAAAATATTAACATTTTCATTCTGAACGAATAGACATTCAAAGTATGAATTTTTGGGAATTCAGAATCTGAATTATGAAAATTTTATAGTTATAATTTCGAGGAATTTGGAGTCTTATTTTTAGAGAATTCATAGTCTAATATTTATAGAATTTTGGATTATATATTTCAGAGAATTTATAGTCTTAATTTGAGAGAATTTAGAGTTTATATTTCATTAAATTAAGAGTCTAAATTTTATAAAATTCAATGTCTGAATTTTAAAGAATCCAGAGTCTGAATATTAATTGAATTCAGAGTCTTAATTTTAGATATTTTAGAGTCTGAATTTCAGATAATCTAGTGTCTGATTTCAAGAGAAATCATATTCCGATTTCATAAGGAATTGGAATCTATGAAACAATAAGGTTCTATGATATGTAAGGGTCCAATTTTTTTCTTAAGAAAAATATGGTTAGACTTTGTTTTGGAAAAAATTAAATAAGAAAATGAAAATTAAGGGTAAGAATAAAACTTTTCTTAGAGAAAGAAAATATTCCTTACGAGAATATTCATTAGGGAAAGATAATTTTCCTTAAGAAAATGAATTTATGATTTTAAAAACATAATGGAATGGAAATTGCATAATTATACTTAATGACTTAACATGATCTAACTAGATATCCATATAACTAAAAACTACTCTAACTAAATCACATTTTTCCATATTTTTATTAAGATTAACCGTAAAGTCATACTCTTGAATAAGTCATTCAATAATCATTTCTAGGTATATTTCACCTATATGTCACTATATTATGATTTTAAATAATATGGATTTGTCCGTTCAACACAACCATAAAAGAAATAGTGATCCAAATAATGTAGAATCTAACTAAATGGGTTTTGATACCATTCATAGTGATATGTATAAATCCATTATGATAGGATAAATACCAACACTGTAAACATATACCTCTTACTAGGATGATAATAATTTCTAATATTCCTTTTTTTGTGTCGTTAAACTATAGAATTCAAAACAACAACATCCAAAAGTAATAACCAGTTATTTTTTAAGTTCCTATTATGAATATTTATAGAACTATCAACAATGAATCTTTTATACATTTATATTTTCAAAAGTATACTACACCTAAGACACATACTGAAGATTTTATCAACATATTTTTAACTATATACAATTATTAATGGGTAACCAATTCCAAAATAATATAAATTATTGATTATTGAAACAAATTTTTAATATGTATGAGAGTCCAAGAGTAAGAAATAATCCATTCAAAAAGGTTTCTCTTTATTTAAATCTGACACTCTCATCCAACTCACATTCTAAAGTGTTTCTATTAAAACTAATTTAGTGAACACATGATATTAGAATCCATTCCCAAAAAAACATTCATGCCAAATTACTAAGGTTGTTTGGGGGCATATGATGTTATTAGTTCCATAATAAGTCTAAAAACAATTAAATATTTCTTAACTCATACTGGGTAATATTAAAGAGTCTTCATTATGGTATTATAGATATATTGGATGTAGTATATATCCCATGTAAACAGTGATGGTGCATCAGAATTATTGATCCTGGAATTTATTTAATAAGCCCAAAAGAATAAAAAATGGGCTACATTTAATTATTATGTGGGTGTGGTATTGAAATTATTCATCTTTGAGCTAATGATAAATCATATCCTTTCTCATATAATACCCATGAAGCTGAATTTGTAAATATAGCCATGTATCTAGAAGATTGTAATATTGATTTTATAATTCCTTGCATCCCACATAATAGGTTCATATATACAGTCATGTTTACTAAAATGTTGTAATTCGACTATTTCCAAACTCCCCTCAGACATAAAGAGTTAATATAATCCTCGTTGATGTCGCTTCTATTAGGATTTTCAATGTAATAAAAAAATCTCCAAAATAGGATAATTATGTTTGGCTCATCCAATAAGAAAAAAATATAAAAATATGAAATATAAATCATCCACTATAATGGCATGAATTAATTTAATGTCCCCAAAAAATAGTTTTTGATGGAGTCATCCTTAGAGACATTAATGGAGGGGAAATCCTTGATGTTATGTCAGAGGTTAATGAAGGATCGTGTGTTTTTCTTCGTCTAGGGACCATGATATCATAACAAATCTAGTGACTTTGATATTTTTTGTTTTAGAATATACCTGACTATATGGATTCCACCAATATGATTCATTATTTTCAAAAACATTCCAAATTCATCCATTAACCCCTATAGTATTCTAATGCCGCCATATATTCATGGTTATTTGTTGTATTGGAATTGGATATCATGTTTAAATATCCATAATCCATTGATAAAAAGTTCAACTTCTCCAAACTACCACTAATTAATTTTTTAAATAGGACAAGGATGTACACCTCAACGCTATCAACCATGACAAGTCATCCATAATCAGTAGATTTGGTGTCCCTCAAATATAATTGAAAAGGAACTATAGAGACCCAAAACCTGACGTACATTGAAATTACATTACTTTTGCAGAATACTTAACACATAACAAAAACCAACACTCAAGGACCGTAATAGTTTATTGTCTTTGGAAACTCGGGAAAAAAATCTTCCAATCATGGTGAAAGATCTTCAACATCTCCCATAAAGATCTTCCCCTTTTTTTCTTGCCTAAAACCTTTCTTTATATCCTAGAAAAAAGAAACATAAAAAGGGTGAGATAAAATTCTCAGTAAGGGTAAACATAGAGAACATAAAACAATCTATAAATATTTGAATGCATAGAAAACATGAACATAAAATCTAAACATCAAAATCTTGAGCAAATATATCAATATTGGAAGTATGTAAGGAATATATCATAAAGGAACATAAATCATGATAAAATAGAATGGGAATAAAGAATGTAACTGTGGAAAACCATTAAGCACATGATATGATTTCCATAGTATCCAAGGCATGGCTTACAAGACAATCTTAGTTGACAAAGTCCCTTTCTGAATCGAGTTTAATCCTCGTTCCAGTCCTGTATCACTAAACCGGATTAACTTACAATTCCATAAATGTCTATCTCATGAGATATAAATCCTTACCCAATTCATTGGAGGGAGATATAGGTCCCACCCATCTCATAATGAATTCAGTCTTACGTGTTCCACAACATAAACATAAATCAATCATCATAACCCAATGAATAAAATGGGTTTCATAAACATAAACCCATCATAACATAATCCATATAAAACAAATGGATATTATTTCATCATAATAAATGTGAAACCATTTAATTCATAGTGAAATTATTCTTGAAACATACACATTTGAAATAATGTCATCTTAGATGGAAAATAATTTTGAGAAAACACTTGAAATGAAATCTTGAGGAAAATATCATTTCTTCTTCAAAATAATATTCTTTTCACAAAATGACATGAAATTTGAAATGAAAATGATTTTTTTTAAAATAATCATGAAATCTTGTGGAGGACGATTCATGAAAATAATTCTTTATGAAACTATAAAAATCCGTTCATGCCGTATAAGTTAAAAAAACATTCTTCCTGTACTTTTGCCGGAAAAGTCAAAAAGTTCCCCATATGGTAAACAAAAGAAATATTCCTTCCATAACCGGTGGTAAAAGTCAAAAATGGGTAAAAATGACTTTAAACATACATGAAAACATTTTTAGGAAACATTGACATGGATGATAACAATAACCCCAGTAAATACTTATGAATAAACAATCTCGGATAAAAACGAGATTGGAAAAGTTATCCCTTACCTTATGTCTGATATGCTTCGTATGTATCTGAACATCCTGTATAATGATTTAACTAATGTCATTGAATTATTATAGAATCATATTCATTGTTATGATATCATATATAGTTCACTTATGACTTTATATTACCCGTTCTTTTGTAAATTCATGTTAAAGTAGTATTTTTGGTAAAATCGTTTCATTTATCATCCGAGTTTTGACTTGTACTTATTACTATGATTACATAGATAATGATTACATACTTCCATAATGTAAAATATTATTTATATATAATATATATTCAGAATATACATATATATAATATATCGATAAATGTAAAGAAAAACATCGTTCATGGAGACGGTAGGTCGTACGTACACATGAACGATGTTTTTGTTTCCTTATTAAATTTAATGGAAGTAATTAAATATATAAATAAGTCCAATATCATTAATATTTCATATATTTCATGATTATTTAATATATATATGCTTTATAATCATTCATTAATGGTTAACTTGGAGAATGAATCTCATCGCATCGTGGAGACAGTAATCCGTATATACGCACGAGCGATGATATCGTTCCCATAATTATTGGATGGAATTAGAGTGGATGATATAATATCTCAATATGATTATCATGTTATAATAACCATATATAGTTATTCTTTACACCATTATACCCATCCATGTATGGTGGTGTTGGAAAAATAGATTATAGCACAGCGTGGAGACAGTATTTCGTACGTACGCACGCGCGGTGATTTTGTTTTTCGTAGGATGGATATAAGGTGAAATAGGGTTGTTTCATATTTATAATAACATATAATTATATGATTGATACTGATGTTATTAATTTGTAATGAAACATATAAATAAGAAGAAGTAGAAGAAGAAATAAATTGGAAAGGATCGGTAAATGATATTACCTCTTCTTTGACGCGCCTCCTTTAAAATTACAATTAAGGGACTAGAGTTGGTCTATTGAGAGGACCAGAACCTATACTATGTTTCTAGGTATTTTTAGAAGGGAAATGATCAGGGGTTGGCCGAGCTTGAATTCTCAATGTTGTGTAAAGAGGAGAGGGGGGAGGTGCCCTTTTATAAGGGAGGAGAGGGGAACCTTTGGAAAGTTAAAATGTTATTTTATTATAAGCTTACCTTCGGTTTCAAATGGTCCAAAAATAATTAAATATGAAGCTAAGATGACTCGTGGTCGAAATAAAATCATCCAATCAGAATTGTACATGTTTTAGACATTATTTTAATCATTATAATCTTATATAATGAAATCATTTATTAATAAGGTAAATACTGCATCATTATTGTGTTATACATAATTTAATTCATTTGATGTCTAAAAATTATAACAAAAATACAATCATGTAGGAAATAGTTTTATATTTCCAATGAATATTTATAGTCTAAAAGATAATTTATATAACCCCTTATAAAAATTAATTACTAAAATCTTTTTGTTAATGTCAATTTTTCCATTACATTGAATTAATTAATCCAAATTGTCATTATCACTACCTAGTGACTCAATGGGGTCCCAAAATCGACCCAAGGATGCCCATGGTCGGCCAATACTCATAAAATAAGGTTATGACAAGTGTTAAGGTAATTTTAAATTATTATAATATCCTTTTATCCTTGAATTTCCCTATTTACCTTGAACCGCGGAAAATAAAAGTAAAAAGTGACTATTCACCAAAAATTATTTTCATCTTATTGAACCAAATTTTATTTCTTGATAACAACCATATATGTCGTATTTTTGAAATTCAATTCACCGAAGTGGAAAAATTTCATTTTAATGAAAGAGTCGGTTTTTTTAACTACCACTAAGTGGTTTCACTATTAATCATAAATTGAAGTTTTCAGAAAAATACCAAACATACAACCTCAGCTATATTTGATATTCCGAATTCAAAAATGATGTCTATTTTTTCAAATTCAAAACATATAAGTGGCATTAATTAATTTTAAAATTAATCCCTTTTATCAAAATAAATAGTGTGTTTTTAAGAAACAATAATTATCAAAAGATTGACACTTGTTTATGTCCAATTACAAAGTGAAATTAAATACAATGACCAACAATGGATTAAATGGTAAAAATATATTCTAATTAAACTCTAAAACAAATTAAAAATATAATCTAACCATATAAATTATTGTAATGAAAAATGATGTTTTTAATTAAAATATAGCGTGTTTTTACTATTCATTAAAATATGAATGTTATCAGAATAATTTGAAAAATTTATCCAAAGTAAATTTTTATATCCTGATTCCAAATAAGAATTTTATTTTTTCAAATTGATCTTATAAACATGTCAAAAACTATATTTAAAGTGGGTGCTCCATCAAATGGTGGCAAAACTGCATTTAAAAAAAAATACTTATTTTACTTGAAAAAATTTGTTTGTTCTCATACCATGTTCTAGAAAATGTGTAAGATGTATAATAATGTTATAAAATTAAAACTTTAGATGATACTATTCATAATGGCTAGTTCATAATAATATTATAACCATATATCGTTGTTTAGTGAAACCTGGTATTGCGTACAACACACGCAATCGAGGAAGGTTGCGATTGCGTATAATGCAAGCCAAGTCAGGGTTGCATGTTGTGCGAGACTCCTTCGTTGTATCATATAATAGAATATAACCATATTTCATTTATACATTGAATATATATATATACACTCATTTTTTTATAGAATAACGATTATCAAACGAACATGAAATTGTGTGTAACATGATCCAAGAATAGTGTTGCTGATACTGCAAGATAATATTGTGTTGCGTATAGAGAAAGGTAATCTTGTTGTAGCGTACAACAGAAGATATGAAAAAGTAATATATCTCATAAAATCTCGGGGTGTTACACTCTACCACCCTTAAAATGAATTTCACCCTCGAAATTCTTCGGGGTTATAAATAGTTTATTACTTGAGAGTCTCTGTCATATAAACCCACATCATAAAAAGGAATACTAAAACTTACTTTAAAAAATGAACGTTAGAAACAAAATGTATACACAAAGTAACTCATCACCTGGGTTCCCACATAAGAGATAATAGGTGAAAAATATGGATATAGAAGAGAAATCTAACCATCAAGTTCTGATGGAGAGTGGTAGAGAACATGGATATGAAAAATCCAATAATCACAAAGACATAATTTTTTGATGATCTAAGGTAACATCCGATTCATCAGATATGAGAGCACTAGAACTACATTTTTGGTTTTCAATATCATTTCCCAAATGATGAAGAATTTTTTAGTTAAAATAAATACTTACTTGATTTTGGTACAATCTCAACATTGCTCGTGCCTCGAACAATTTCCCCTTCATCTCTTAAAGAAATGAAGTTGAATTTGTCTTTCGCAATGTGTTAGAAGATCATGTGATAGAATGATGGGTCATTCCATCTGTCTCAAACAATAGGTTAACAAAAGGTATCAAATATACATATGTCTATCTATGGTGAGGTTAATCGTATATGATTCCAAAAATGAACTTATACATCATATATCATACCGCTTAATGTAAAACAAGTTTCTACTAACTAGGGAATTCTTGTAGGCCGGTGGTAGGTGATAAAGGCCCGTCACATTTCAATTGGGGGTTCGATTCCCACATCCTTTTCCAACACGATGGGTTGATGCCCATCCTGCAGGATTTATTTTTTTCTAAAACTATATTATTATAACAACCCATCAATAATATCTAAAAAAAGTTCATGCCTTAAACAAAACTATTTAATGTCCGAAATAATCCATTCCAATCTTTATACTTATCAAAAATACATATGTCCAATATCATAGTATAAAGGAAACGATTACTGGAAAGGTCACATAACAAGCACTTGAATACCATCATTTATCCCTTATATATCACAGGATATATCTTGTTGGTCACATTCCAGACATGTTAATACCTTAATTGTGTATTCTCTTGAAAAATGAATACTCATTGAACCTTATTGAAAACATGAATGTTGTCAAATGTTAACTCATTCCACATACCAAAATCCCAAAATTTCTATATACTCAAACCATGATATCACCTTGTCTTTATATCAGTCGTGAGCTCATTAATACTATTAAACATATTATTTTCTCCTTATCCCTTCATTATGCACATATCATCTGCTTTCCAAAAATATTTCAATCACTTTTCATGCTTACCAGTACCATATCATCATTGAAAACCACAATAAACCAATACATATATATTCCAATATTCCACAATACTTTGAGATTCCAAAACATTATTCCCGAATCCTATTACATAAACACATAATCATTCCACTACATTGTTGTCATACTCAACATCGCCAATAGTGATCTCATGTGACTTCCCTTTTCCCTTTTCCTTAAGTGGTTGTTGATGTCGATCATCATTAACCCTTCGATTAGGACATTGGTTAGCACAATTCCCCATTTCCTTGCACTTGAATCATTGAAGTGTTGGTGGTGCGTTTTCTGCAGTCTTTTCTCCATTCAACCCATTATCTACCTTTTTCCCATTACATTGGAACCCAGCTACTCGATGACCTTATTTTCTACACTTGAAACATTTTCTAGTACCTTTTAGACAATTTCCACCATGATTATTTCCACACATTGAGCATAAAGAAACATTCACCTTATTTTCACCATAGTTTTGAGATTTTTCCATGAACTCAATCTTTTGTTTCTTGTCAAAACCATGAGATTGATATGTAACACCACCTTCCAATTCAACCTTGATAGAACAATGTACAATTTCTTCATAGCTACTGAAGTCTCTTATCCCTAATTCCCTTCGAAGATCTGGTTTTAAGCTACTGAAGAATCGATCAACTTTACTTTTAGGTTCGATGATAAATCCAGATGCATACCTTGAAAGCCTTGTAAAATTCACTTCGTATATTCCAATAGATTTATCATCCTTTTGCTTAAGCTCGAGGAACTACTTCTCCATCTTTGTTCAAAGAATATGAGGGAAGTACTTATTAAAAAACAGGTTCTTGAACTCATTCCAATCCATGGATTCAATTTCATCTTGGGGCCATGTATTCTTAATCAGAGTCCACCACTGTTCTGCTTCACCTTCTAAACAGTAAACAGCTAAAATGAATTTCTCATGCTCTATACAACGAAGTATGGAAAATTATCATTTCAATGGTACTGATCCATTGTTCAGCAACAAGTGGATCAGAAGACGCACAGAAAGAAGGTGGACGTTTCCTCATGAAGGACTCAATAGAATATTGTTCCTTTCTCTGCTCATTTGGATGTCTAGAATGATTCATTGCTTCTGTAAGTATAGAAATAAGATTTTTCTCTATCTCTCCCATCACATTTGGTTTTTTTGGAGGACAATCATTGCATTTTACATTAGAATGATCAACATGGTTCCTTCAAGTTCCAACCATTGTCTAAAACCCAAAAAGAACAGTGTGAGAGGCAAAAATCATGCTAGGAAAACAACATAATAAAGGGAAAGTACCTTAAATATCTAAGATCTTAGGTTTAATTCTATGATCGTTACCGTAATTCTAGGACAATAACCTATACTTATACCTAACCTTGGGGACATCCCTAGACATACCTTAGAAATATCTCTAGGGATCTCGCTAAAGTTTTCACGTCCTAGTTTCCAAAGGTTAACTAATATTTTCCTCTAATACCAACAATAGAGACCACACACTTGACATACATGGACATTAAATTACTTTTTATGAATACTTAATACATACCAAAAACCAACACTCAAGGACCATAATAGTTTAGTGTCTTTGGAAACTTGGAAAAATAATCTTCTAATCATGGTGAAAGATCTTCAACATATCCCATTAAGATCTTCCCCTTTTGTTTTCTTAACTAAAACCTTTCTTTATATCCTGGAGAAAGAAAACATAAAAAGGGTGATCTCAAATGCTTAGTAAGGGTAAACATAGAGAACATAAAACAATCCATAAACATTTGAATGCATAAAAAACTTGGACATAAAATCTAAACATCAAAATCTTGAGTAGACAAAAATATTGGAAGTACGTATGGAATATATCATAAAGGAACACAAATTATGATAAAATAGAATGGGAATAAAACATGTAATTGTGGAAAACCATTAAGCACATGATATTATTTCCATAGTAGCCAAGGTATTGCTGCCAATACAATCTTAGTGGACAAAGTCCCTTTCTGAATCGAGTTCACTCCTCGTTCCAGTCCTGTATCACTGAACCGGATTAACTTACAATTCCATCCATGTCTATCTCAAGAGATATAAATCCTTACCCAACGCATTGGAGGGAGATATAGGTCCCACCCATCTCATAATGAAATCATTCTTACGTGTGCCACAATATAAACATAAATCATTCATCATAACCCAAAGAATAAAATGGGTTTCATAAACATCAACCCATCATAACATAATCCATATAAAACAAATTGATATCATTTCATCATAATAAAAGTGAAACCATGTAAATCATAGAGACATTATACTTGAAACATAAACATATGAAATAATTTCATCTTAGATGGAAAATAATTTTGAAAAAACACTTGAAATGAATTCTTGGGGAAAATATTCTTTCTTCTTCAAAATCAATTTCTTTTCACGAAATTTCATTAAATTTTAAAAGAAAATTATTTTTTTGAAAATAATCATGAAATCTTGTAGAGGAATATTCATGAAAATAATTCTTTATGAAACCGTCAAAACCTGTTCATGCCGTATAAGATGAAAAAACATTCTTCTCGTACTTTTTCCGGAAAAGTCAAAAAAGTTCCTTGTATGGTAAAGAAAAGAAATATTCCTTCCATAAAATGTGGTAAAAGTAAGAAATAGGTAAAAAGGTCATTAGAAATACATGAAAACATTTTTAGAAAACATGGAAATGGATGATAACAATAACCCTAGTAAATACTTATGAATAAAAAATTGCGGAAAAAAACGAGATTGGAAAAGTTATCACTTACATTATGTCTGATATGCTTCGTATGTATGTAAAACTCTTGTATAATGATTTAAATAATTTCATTGAATTATTAAAAAATCATATTCATTGTTATTATATCATATATGGTTAACTTATGATATTATATTACCTGTTCTTTTGTAAATTCATGTTAAAGTATCATTTTGGATAAAATCGTTTCATTTATCGTCCGTGTTTTGACTTGTAATTATTCACATGATTACTTAGATCATGATTACATACTTCCAGAATATAAAACATTATTTATAAATATTATATATTCAGAATAAACAAATATATAATAGATCGATAAATGGAAAGAAATACACCGTTCTTGGAGACGGTAGGCCGTTTGTACGCATGAACGCTATTTTCGTTTCCTTATTAAATTGAATGGAAGTAAGTAAATATATACATAAGTCCAGTATCATTAATATTTCATATATGTCGTGATTATTTAATATATATATACTTTGTAATCATTCAGGAATTGTTAACTTGGACAATGAATCTCATCGTGCTGTGGAGACGGTAAACCGTTACTACGCACGAGTGATGATATCATTCCCATAATTATTGAATGGAATTAGAGTGAATGATATAATATCTCAGAATTAGTATCATTTTATAATAACCATATATATTTATTCTTTACACCATTATACCCATCCATGTAAGGTGGTGTTGGAAAAACAGATTACACCACAACTTGGTGATGGTATTCTATACGTACGCACGCGCGGTGATTTTGTTTTTCGTAGGATGGATAGAAGGTGAAATAGGATTGTTTCATATTTATAATAACATATAAGTGTATTATTGGTACTGATGTTATTACTTTATAATGAAACATATAAAGAATAAGAAGTAGAAGAAGAAATAAATTGGAAAGGATCTGTAAAGGATATTACCTCTTCTTTGACGCGCCTCCTTTAAACTTCCACTTAAGGGACTAGAGTTAGCCTTTTGAGAAGACCAGAACCTCTAATATGTTTCTAGGGATGTTGATAAGGGAAATGGGTAGGGTTTAGCTGAGCTTGAAGGCTAAATGTTGTTTAAAGAGGAGAGGGAGGAGGTTCACATTTATAAGGGACGAGAGGGGCACCTTTGGAAAGTGAAATTATAATTTTATTATATGCTTATATTCGGTTTCAAAAGGTCCAAAAAACATTAAAGAAGAAGATAAGATAAATAATTGTCGAAATAAAATCATCCAATCAAAATTGGACATGTTTTGGATTATATATTAATCATTATAATCTTATTTATTTAAATCATTTATTAATGATGTAAATATTGCACTATTATTGTGTCATAAATAATTTAATTTATTTGATGTCTAACAATTATAAAAAAAATACCATAATGTAGTAAATATTTTTATCTTTCCAATGAATATTTATATTCAAAAATATGATTTATATAACACCTTATATAAATTAATTACTAAAATATTTTTGTTAATGTTAATTTTGCCTTTACATTAAATTAATTAATCCAAATTGTCATTATCACTACCAAGTGGCTCAATGGGGTCCCAAAATCGACCCATGTATGCCCATGGTCGGCCACTACTCATCCAATAAATTTAAAACTTGTGTTAAGGTAATTTTGAATTATTATAATATCCTTTTAACCTTGAATTACCAAATTTATCTTTAACCACGGTAAATAAGTCAAAAGTTACTATTCACAAAATATTATTTTCATCTTATTGAACCACATTTCAATTGTTGATAACAACTATGTATGTCATATTTTTGAAATTCAATTCACTAAAGTGGTAAAATTTCCTTTAAATGAAAGAGTCAGTTTTTTTAACTACCACTAAGTGGTTTCACTATTCATCGAAAACTGATGTTTTTCAAAAAAATACCAAAAAATAAACATGTGCTATATTTGATATTCCGAATTCAAAAATGAGGTCTATTTTTCCAAATTCAAAACATAGAAGTGGCATTAATTATTTTTAAAAATAATTCCCTTTATCAAAACAAATAGCGTGTTTTTAAGAAACAATAACTATCAAAAGATTGACACTTGTTTATGTCCAATTTTAAAGTGAAATTAATTCCACTGACCAACATTGGATTAAATGGTAAAAATATATTCTAATTAAACATTAAAACCAATAAAAAAGATAATCTAACCATATAAATTATTTCGATGAAAAAGTTATTTTTAATTAAAATATAGCGTGTTTTTACTATTCATTAAAATATGAAAGTTATCAGAATAAATTGAAAAATTTATCCAAAGTAAATATTTATACCCTGATTCCAAATAAAGATTTTATGTTGTCAAATTGAACTTGTAATCATGTCAGAAACTAGATTTAAAGTGGGTGCTCCATCAAAAGGCGACAAAACTTCATTTCTTGAAAAATACTTATTTTACCGGAAAAATTTAATTTGTTCTCATACCATGTTCTAGAAAATGTGTAAGATGAATAATAATGTTATAAAATTCAAAATGTAGTTAATACTATTCATAACATCTATTCCATGATAATATTAAAACCATATATCGTTGTTTAGTGAATCCTGGTATTGCGTACAACACACGCTATCGAGGAAGGTCACGATTGCATGTAATGCAAGCCAAGTCAGGGTTGCGTGTTGTGCAAGAATCCTTCGTTGTTTCGTATAAAAGAATCCAAACATATTTCATTTATACATTGAATGTATATATATATATACACTCAATTTTGCGTAGAATAACTACTATCAAACGAACTTGAAATTGTGTGTAACAAGATCCAAGAATAGTGTTGCGTATACTGCAAGATAATACGGTGTTGCGTATAACACAAAGTAATCTTGGTGTAGCGTACAACAGAAGATATGAAAAAATAATAAATCTCATAAAATCTCGGGGTGTTATAAGAACTGTGCCAAGTGATGATCTTATATGTCGAGAAGGATTCATTAATATTATCACATCAAAACAAATATATCATCTTTATATCATGATGTTATGTACCTATATATATAAGCCTTCAAATATAATTTTCTTTTATCACATAAAAAATGGTGTACAATAATAAGAAGTCATGTTATGTTGAACTCATACATGCCTTGTGGGATTATCTCACCACAACTCATATTTCTATGTATGTGTACCCTTATATTCTTGTAAGAATCAATTTCCATCACTCCTCATTTCTATCTATGGTATTCTCACAAATGATGAATAATAACACATGTGAATGTATTATTTAGTGAGAGTTAATGATAAGTTTAACTATATAATTCACAACCCATAATTCCATCTTATTTTTATTTCCTTCACAAAAAATTCTTCTGATGATAATTTCTCTAAAAATAGATACATTTTTCTCTCATTACTCCAATTATACCTTATATAAATACATTAGTTTCTCAAATAATATGGTATGGTCCTTACACCATACATATGTTCTATTTTAATAATACTAAAAACCAAATTTCTATAGATATTGAGAACATCAAGAACCCCACCAATGCAAGGTTCCTAAATTAATTCTTTTTTCATTACATCAACATGGGCATCCAAAGTCATCCCTATAAGACATTAATCTATATGTAATAACATCCAGGTTGAAATATGTAAAACTTCAAGATGGATATGATACTACAATATGTCAAACAATATTGTGAATGTTATAATTTTATGACCATAATCTTAAAATCATAACTTCATTGTCACTAAATGTATAATTGTAATACATAATCCACCCTAAATGATTCTAAACAACATGTTCATTATCCTCATTTGAGATATTGTTTTACCCTTTTCATTGTAATCTTACCAATTCTATCTCAATAACTACATGTATCTTAATCTATAGTATTATCAGATACTAATAAGGTCTGCAATCCTTATAATAGTAACAAATTTAGTTTCACAACAATCAATAAAATTAAGATATTAAAACCACAATGTATTATCTTGGGACATTTGGTTGCGATATCTCAAAACATTAAAATGTACATCTCTAATATATGAGCTATTTCTACATTTGATCCTTCAATGAATAATTCATTATTCATAAACCAGAGCATGGGAGTTCTCCCCATTACCTGTATATGAGATAAATCTGTGTTGAGATCCTTAAATAACTACGTGAGTCTCAATTCAATCTATTATTCTATACTTCATGATATTTAGAAATATATATTTTTGGACACATCCTAATTTTTTAAAATACACTAAACTAATTTTTTTTAACAAAATGTTCATATAACCCTAACTCATATCAACCAGAATTGTGAAAAGTTCCCCCACATACCAATCACTCAATTTTGGAGAACACAAAGTCTTGTAAATAAATAATTACATCATGCTACCTTATAATTAAGATACATGAAAACCCCCAAGTATCAAGACATTTAACTGCATAGAATTCATTCAACCTTTCATGGCCTTATAGTGCTTAGAGGTTCCTAAATCCATTAGATTGAATCTATTTAATGGGAGCTAGATCCTTGTAAGAAATGTTAGTGAATTGAATATAAATTTTATTAATATAAACACGGGGAAAATACCTCCAATTGACGATGTTTGACTTTTTATATATGAAAGTCTTGTTCAACCTACATTTCCATATATCACCTGGCCTGGACTCCCAAACATCATGTGTGATCTCCTAGTCATCTAATGTTTCATGCACTGATCATGACTCATGTGAGTGTGTAATACCTAGTTAATGAATTAATACATTGTTAATAACTTATGATACAATATATTACTTCATGAACCATTGTGAAGGTTTATTGGTAAGATTATTTTTTCATACATGATATCCAAATTCATAAAAGAACCATTGTAGCATTGATATTTAAAGAGATAAAATGCCATCTAAATTTCAAGAGAATCAATGCATTTTTTATTATTCCTTTGGTATAAATAGAGATCCTTGATCATATGTCCAAAACCAAGACATACATTCCACAGAGAAAACTCCACCTTTTATGTCAGATATTGATATATGTTGGTTCTAAAATATTATTATTATATGAAAATACACTAATATATATTTTATTATATTATTTTCAATGAAATAATCATTTACACCATCCCCAAAAAAAATTCCTCTTACCATATGACTTCATAGAATATATAGAAATATATTCTTCTTCTCATATGAAATGTTATAATTGTAGGATCTATAATGATGCATCAATAAATATTCATTAAAAATATCTCTTTCACTATATATGAGATAAATATATGCGGGGAGTTTCTATTAAATGACTACATGTGGTCTTATTCTATTTTATTGTGGAGTTTGTATTGATTTTAGGATCCCCTATCTGAGGCCTATTCATAAAACCTAATAAAATCCCCCACACATTCTAAGTGCTTGTTCATTTCTATTCAAGTTTAGTTTCTCTTCTTAGATATAGCATTATTATTGATCTATTTGGTTCATTGTCATATAATGGTAAATTTAATTACATTTGAGCCATTTTCACATGACTATAAACTAAATGATCTCTAATTCCATCACATTTAATGGTAATCTATGTGATATTTCAATAATAATCTCATGATGTTAAACTAAACAACATAATAATCCTATCACATAATGATAAAATACATGAAATATAATTCCATGTCACATGACATTAAAATTAACAATATATGGTTTATCTTGAATGACTAAAAAATGAAAATGGTAACCCATGAAAAATAACTCAACTACACTTTGTGAGACATAAATTTATATGGGACCACAAGATAAATAGAATATTTCACCAAAGTAGTGAAATTATTTATGTAAAAAAACCAGTGTTTCAAAATCCTGAAACCATCATCAATTAACAATTGTTTCTAAAAGATGATAATTTCCTTGACATGGTATGATCAAGAACAAAATTCCTCAATAACATGGTTTGTAAATCCACCTTTCACAAACCACAATTGGGATCTAAATATTTTATATTAATGAAAACCATTATTGAATATCAGTAATGAGTTTGGTACAATCTAAGTGAATCTTCAATTGTTAAATGAATACATTCCCCTTATATGTGTTGAAATAATTTCCCCCAATATATCATTCTATCCAAAAATATTTTGTCGAAAGGATAAGATTATATAATCTATGGATTCCCGAAAAATTTTAGTAGAAAACTTAATTTAAACATGGTCAATGTTCCTCATTTTCATACAAATACCAAGTCACTAATCCAGATCAAAAAAACAATTAGTTAAAAATTACATTTTTACCTCTCATTGATCAAATGACATTTTAGGGTTTTAATCCATTGAACCCCATTCCGATGTTCTTTTTCGACATCACCTTTACATAGTTGTCTATGTATCGTTACCTAAAATTTTGAACAAACCCATTAATGTAGATCATGTTATTAATGAACCATACATTGAACTAATGTTTTAAATTTCCCTACCTGCATGGGTATCCTAATCTTTATTTATATATGTGTGACCATAAACACTAGCTGTAATGGGACAAATTATTTGACCATAAAACTGCTAATAATAGTTTCAAAAATTTTATCAGGTAAAAAACAAAAAATGATTCTTGAGAAAAAGTCATGTCTCCACTCCCTAATATTTCCTTTTTAGGGATTATAGAAAAGATAGAGTGTAGAAAAAAATCCACAAATATATTCATACCCACCATGTGGCCCAAAAAATGTAAAGCTATTTTCAATGGACCTATTAGTCTTAGAAAATGGTAGATTAATGAAATATACTGTGTCACGACCTGTCCTCGCGGCCAGTATTGTCGCTACCACAAGCCTGCCTTCAATAGGCCAGAGGGTGGCAACTAGCACCAAAGGTAAATCCCTGATAAAATTGGAAGGAATTGCCTTTTAGCTTGTAACACACACACACAGTCTGAACACAAGCAGTAGAGGAAACAATTACTAAAATAGGAAAGTGATGTGTGTTGAAAGTAAGTGGGCCAGTATACAAACCCACCTGAACAACATGTAAAAGTACAAGTAAAAACCGAAAACAGCTCCTGGATCGTCCACCGGGGAATCCTACCTGAATGGTAGGTACAGAACGAGAATAAGTCATCCCTACGGTACATCCCATCTTGTCTAGCTCCGAGCAGCCTCCATCCATCACCCTTAGCCTCGATCACTGCTGTCTGTCATCTGCATAGAACACAACATGGTGCGGGCGAATACCGTGCAGGGGTGAGTGTAACAATACTTAGTAGGGGACCCCGAGACCCCCGAAGGTCTCCCAGAATCCACAGAGGATAAAACATAGTAGAAAGATAAAAAAATAAGTATCAACAAAACCTACTTAGTTATATTACCATAAATATACCTAAGTTACCAATCACAGTCCTAGCTCCAACTCTCAATCCCAAACACAACCCAGTCCACAAAGGAAGTAAAGTCAATCACCATGATGATAATGGTTGAAAGACAAGACTCAACTCAAACAGGTATACATAATTTGTATAGTGAGAGAGATGATAAGTTATAGTCACTGATTCACTTATGCTGTCAGACCCACACATGATACAGGACCAACTAAGTTGTCCGACCCACACAGGATACAAGACCAGCTATTCTGTCAGACCCACACAGGATAAAGGAACAGAAGATAGTACTGTCGGACCCTCGGAGGATCCCGGTGCATTATTCATTACTGTCAATCCCACGGTGGATTCCAGTTCAATAGTCATCACTGTCGAACCCACGTAGGATTCTGGTACAGTAGTCATCGTTGTCGAACCCACATAAGATTATGGTACAATAGTCGTCGCAGCCAACTCTAGGGTTCCTGCACACTGCACACTCTATTATGGGAGGGTCCGATCTTCGATTCAAGTGTTGATACATCAACTATCATTAAGTCTCAAATTTATGTATGATGTAGTTTTGTCTCATCAAAAGGAACCAAATGCGACAGATGTCACATCAACCGGTCGACTGATCTGAAAGTTATTGGCATTTTTATTCCAAGGGCCCGGTTGGATTTACGCTCGATCCAAACCCAGACATTTTCCAAATTTTTCCAAAAATCACTTATAGTATCGCAAAAGTACCACTTTGTCGCGAGGGTCCCAGTTCCGCAGACGGCGCGTCGATCGGACGAGCGGTCTAAGAGTTATTCACATTTAAGCGAAGACAGGCCCAACCCGTCAAACCTAGTGGGTCGGTAGGTTGGCCCGACCCAGCTCGGTGGGTCTGACACGGTAGGGGGGTCAGCCCGACCCGATGGGTTGCGGCCCACCTGCAGACCCGGCCCATGCTGCGGGCCGGTCTGCTTCGCCCGGCGGTGCCCCCTCTCCCCTGCTCGGTCGGCCGTAGCGGGTAGGTTCTGCCCGGCACACACGGCCCACACAGCGGGCCAGAGTTCTTACAATGAGGTGCTTGCGAGCGCCACGATTATCCAACCTGACCGGTTCGCGCAACTGAGCGGCCCACAGATGTGGGCCGTTGTCTACTCCGCGCGGCGCCTGCGGGCGCCGCGGTTTTCCAGCCAGGCCGGCAGGCGTCCATCCGGTTATTCCAGCCGAGCGGCCCGATGATTCAGACTGTGGTTTCCCTCCACGCGACCAGCGCGACGGCTCCCATCCCCCATCTCCACAGCCCAGACTATCTGTGGCCTTCACCTCCATAGCATAGCACAACAGTGTTGTGCCACTTCTTCCGTCGCGACCCTCTCGGCCGCAGTTCCTCTTTCGTCCGTTGCGGTCCTCCTGTCTGCGGCTATTCACCGGCACGGTGAGAAGGCACTACGCCCTTTCAGCTCCACCTCTGACGTCATCAAATAGAAACAAAAAAAGGGAGGGTCAGGCCATGTTCATGCGGTCCGAACCATCCTCGTCATATAATATCATTTGGTTTTCCTAACCAGAATTTTTTACGATGAATAACGAAGGTGTAATCTCATATTTAAAATTTATACAAAATTACCCTACCTTACAACTGGAGGTCTCTCGATGGTGTCTCGGGAATACGGCGTTGTTCCATTGATGTCGGAAGAGGAAGAGAAGTACTCATCATTGGCAGACGGGCGTTCGGAGGTGACGAAGTCGAAGTCGACATCAACATTCGTCGTGAGGATCGCTTCCCTTTCCTTACCTTGGTTGAAGAAGGAAGAAGACGACATTGATTATCGGTGGAAGAATCATTCTTTGTGTTCTTCAAGGAGAGGATGAAGTTCTCTAATGTTTTTCCAACCTCCACCAAAATAATCATCAACCAAAATAGTAGAGGAGGTATCTATTTTTTTTATGGCACCACCACACATAAGTTGCGCTTAATTAAATGATGAAACTCATTTAATTAAATGGGGTGGAAAGGATTCAAAAAGATTTGAATTATATTGAATTAATTCTCTTCATTAATGGTGGAGAGTTGGAAAGAATTAAACCATGGATGTTTAAAGGTTTCTCCACTTATGGAGTGTTACAAGGGTTAATGTTCATGTGGGTCCCACCATAAATATCCTCCAAAGGGAGGTTAAGGTGTGGTGGTCCCCACCACTAACCTCCACTTGGAGGTTTTAAACACCAATCAAATAAAAAAAAATCAGACATGTTTTTATTTAATTTATTTAGAAACCCCAAAAAATTAACATCCACTCTCGATGAAACACAACTACGGTAAAGGTCTCCTTAAGTGAATACTGGCACTGCGAGTTTATCGGTTCCCTCGGATTTCAATTCCGAGCACCGGTTCAAAAGATATAAAATCATGCATGTACGTTTACTGAATGTACCAAAACAAAACTTGCAGAAATTGATTCAGGGCACACCGGTCCTCGGAATCAGTCACCGTCAGAAAATGCAGACTTGTAAAATTCTAATATATTTACGAAAAAAATTTCGACAGGATTTCCAGGACCTTAAATTCTCCCACTTCAGGGATTTATATCCGCATAAGCTACAACACACACTAAGAAAACAAATGGGGGTACTGAGCACACATCTGAGCCTCTCGTTCCCATGTACTCTCTAAGAGGTTCTCGTGCTGCCAGCGAATGCGCACCTGAAGAATCGACCGTCCACGTAGGACCCGTTCCTTTCGATCCTCAATCGTTACTGGAACCTCTGTGAATGTCGCCCCGTCATCGATGTCCAGCTCCCCGTGGTCGATAATGCCGGATGGGTAATTCACATATCTCTTCAGCTGTGATACGTGGAATACGTCGTGCACCCGGTGCAACTAACGTGAAGGGGCCAGACATTAAGCCATATCGCCTACTCTTCCGAGGACTTGAAAAGGTTCGATGAATCATGGAGATAACTTCCTCCTAGGCCAAATCTCCTTAGACCTCGTCGAGGTGAGACCCATAGGAATGCGTGGTGGCCATCCTCAAACTCCAGTGGTCTTCATATCCTATCAGCATAGGACTTATATCTGCTCTATGCAGTCTTCATCCACTCCTGGATGATCTGTACCTTCTCTGTCATAGCATGTACCATATCTAGTCCTACAAGTTTTGACTCCCCTGGGTCAGTTCATCATAGTGGTGATCTACAAGGTCGGCTATATAGTGCATCGTAAGGTGCCATCCTGATGGTGGAGTGATATCTGTTGTTGTACGCAAACTCCACCAAGGGTAAGTGATCCTCCCAGCTGTGACCAATGTCAAGGACCCATGCACGGAGTATGTATTCAAGAGTCTGAATGTTCCTCTCAATCTGACCTTCCGTCTGAGGATGGAAGGTAGTGCTCAAGTGAAGCTACATCCCGAAAGCCTCCTGCAACCCCTTCCATAGTTTGGAAGTGAAACAAGCATCATGATCAGAGAGGATTGTCGATGGAACACCATGGAGCCGTAAAATCACCTATATGTAGAGGCATCCCAAGATCTCTACTGAGCCCTGCTCTCTGATCGGTAGGAAGTGGGCCGACATGGTGAGTTGGTCGACAATCACCCAGATAGAGTCGTGTCCTCTGGATGTACGTGGAAGTCCCGTCAAAAAATCTATGGATATCCCGTCCCACTTCCACTCTAGGACCTCTAAGGGCTTAACCAAGCCTACTGGAACCTGGTGATCTGCCTTAAGTTGCTGAAAAGTGAGTCATCGCGAGAGAAACTCTCCTACCGCCTTTGTCATACCCGACCACCAGTGTTATCATCTGAGGTCCTGATACATCTTTGCCACTTCTGGATATACCACTAGAGGGGAATTGTGGAACTCCAAAAAACACCTCCTCCTGTAGTGCAATTGGTAACATGGTACGTCCTCTGAAGAGAATGAAGTTCTCCCCACCTTCATAAAACCCATCAGGTGCCTACCCTGAGGATATCTAAGCTCATCGCGTCTCACAGACAACGTCCCCATGTTGTGCATCTTTGACTCACTGAAGAAGTTGAGGAGTGACTATAAGAGACTATAGAAAAGATGCTCCATCTATATCCACAAAGGATATCTGCAATGCGGCCAGGTGATCTATCGCCTCTCCTAGTAGCTGAATGTCTGATCTCTTGTTGAGAGCATCTACTACAACATTCCCTTTCCCAGGAGTATAGACTATCTCGAAGTCATAGTCCTGTAGGAACTCGATCCATCGTCATTGTCTCTGGTTCAGGTCGTTCTGCAAGAAGATATACATGAGACTCTGGTGGTCAGAGTAGACTGTAAAATGCCCACCCATCAGATAGTTCTGCCACATCTTCAAGGCGAAGACCACTACTACTCACTCCAGGTCATTGGTATCATAGTTCTTTTCATGTTGTCTCAACTACCATGAACCATACGCGATCACTGCTCTCTCCGGCATCAATACACACCCAAGTCTGGTCCCTGATGCGTTGTAGTAAACGACGTACCCTACACCCTCCTCTGGTAGCCTTAAGATGGGAGAACTGGTTGACCTCTACCCCAGCTCTTGGAAGCTTTGTTGGCATCTATCTGACCACACGAAGGGTTTCCCCTTCTTCCTCAATGATGAAATCGGTGTTTCAACTCTAGATAAGTCTGACACAAATCTTTGATAGTACCCAGCCAGTCCTAGGAAACATCGAACCTCCGTCACACTCCTGGGTGGCTCCCAAGAAAATATTGCCTCAATCTTCACTGGATCCACTGAAACTATAGCCTCCGAGATGACGTGTCCCAGAAATTGAACCTCTCAAATCCAGAACTGGCACTTCGAGAGCTTACCATAAATCTGGTTCTCTCAGAGTGTGTCCAGTACTACCCGCAAATGGTAGGTATGCTCTTCCTCAGTAGTCGAGTAAATCATTATGTCGTCGATGAAGACTATGACAAAACGATTGAGGTATGGCTGGAATATCTTATTCATGAGACTCACGAACACTTCTAGTGCTTTGGTTATGCCGAAAGGCATAACCAATAACTCGTAGTGGCCATACTGAAACCTTAAGGTCATCTTATACACATCCTCATCTCGAACTCTGAGATGGCGATAACCTGATCTAAGGTATACCTTCAAGAACCATCGTGCTCCCTTGAGCTGATCAAAGAGGTCGTCAATCCTCAGGAGTGGGTACTTGTTCTTCAAGGTCACCTAATTCAGGCGACGGTAGATGACACACAGTCACAAGCTCTCATATGCCTTCTTTGAGTACAAAATCAAAGATGCCCAGGGTGATAAACTGGTTCAGATAAATCCCTTCCCCTGCAAGTCCTCCAGCTGTACCCGCATCTCACGAAGCTCGGAGGGAGCCATCCAATATGCTGGAGTAGATTTCAGTGATGTCCCGGGGTACAGGTCAATATAGATGTCTACCTCTCCACGAGGAGGTAGTCCTGGAACATCGTCTGGGAAAACATCAGTGTACTGATCCACCACAACAGGAATACTTGTAATCCGCACGTCAACCGCTCCAATGATTATACTAGACAACTGATGTGTGATCGGCAGCCCCCTACTTTGCGTAAGTACATCCTGCGCTGCAAAAGCTCCCTTCTCACCAATGAAGGTGAACCTGGTCCCATCAGTGCAGATACACCACACTTTGCACCTAATAATTCAATCTGAGCATGAACTATGGATAACCAGTCTATACCCAAGATGACGTCTTAAGGCCTCGAGTCCGCTACAAGAAGATCCCAGACGAAGCTCTTGCCTCCTAGAGTAAGCTCAGACTACTGGAACCAGTGCGTAATGATCGAGTCTAATCCCATAGGAGTCTCTAGCCATAAGGATCGAGAAAATGACTCTGTCAGAATCTCCAAGCTCCGAACGAGGGCAATGGCAATAAAAGAATGACTCTCACATGTTTCTATAAGTACTGAAACAAGGGTGGAGTAGACAAAGATAGTACCTTGAATCATCTATGGTGTGGTGTGGTCGTAGACCTCGACTGCCTGGAGCTGAGCCCGCCTCTGTCCTCCAGCTCCCTGTGGTCGGAGTGGACCTCTAGGTGGTGGTGTTGGTGGTAGAGCCCCAAAACGTCATCCACCACCCGCTGCTCAGCCAGCTCCTCTGCCACATCCACCTGCTCCTGACAGACCAACATGGTCGATCCTCTCCCTCTACCTAGGAGGTCCCTCTACTTTCTGTTTCTCATCTACATGGCAGTCCAGCAGTCACAATCCATATGGCCCTGCCCGCCGCATGAATAGCACTACATGGTCCTCGTATAGCTAGCTCTGTCTCATGTTCCCCGCACAACCGAACCTATATCCAGGGGTCTCCCACCTAATGGCCTAGTCCTCATGGACCTCTGAGTCATCTGTCTACTGCCGGCTGCAGAATACTCTGCTACGTGTTGCCTTGTGGTGGGTCTCGCTGCTGGTGACTGCTCACCAAGAATACTCTCCACTAGAAGGGCTCGCTCCAGCACCCCCGCTTGTGTTGGAATGCTGAGGGGAATCGTAGAATCCATGATCTCATGCCTGAGTCCCTGTTTGAAGGTATGGACCCTAAAGAACGTGTCCCGTACCATATCCGTGGAGTAGCACGATAGTTCGGTGAACCTCGCTGAGTACTGAGAAAATGTCATGCTTCCCTGCTACAGATAAAGTAACTCATGAATCCCCACCACACGATGGGAGTCTGGAAAAAACTCGGAGCATCAGAGACTAACGAAATCTATCTAGAGTAATGATTCCTCGTCATGCACCTAGACCGTCAGGCTCCACCATCTCCCTGCCGCTGTATGAAGGAGACTTGCGACAAGGATCACCATGAGGTCGGCTGGTGTCGCTACCAATATGAAAACTCTCACGACAGCCTCCAGCCAATCCTAAGCTTCCTGTGGGTCCGTCTCTCCCCAGAACCTGGGCGTCCTCTGGTGTTGGAACTCGTGCAATGTACTAAGGTGGCGTGCACTCTCTACTACTAGAGCTGGTGGTATCAGTTGCCCAACTGGTAGTGGTATCGATGGTACCTCTGCTGTGCTAGGGCCCTGCACCGAGGCGTCGTCGCTCGGTGGGTTACCATCTCATACGTAACTCGGAACCCAAGCTGGCTACCTTTGTGGGGCCATCCTAAAAAGAAACAGGTGGTCCATGGTTAAAATAGTATACATGGAGAGATGACACAAAGTAATCATGAAGAAATTTTTTTAAGTGAAACACACACGCAATCAGTGTTTTCGTGCACTGATTCGGAGATCAGAAATCAGAGTCATAGTGTATGGATATGTCGACCGCCACACAAACACTGATTTCCCTAAACTGATAACCACACCCAGAACACTTAACACTATTGCCGTTAAAAGAATCAGAGTCTATGTTCTACGGTAGAACCCACTCCTCTGATACCAATTTTTCACAACCCGTCCTCGGGGCCCATGCCGTGACTAACCAAAGCCCGCCTTCCATAGGCCAGGGGCTCGTGACTAGAAACAATGGAGAATCCTTGGTAAAAAGGGAATGCATTTCCTTTTAACATGTAACACATAGAGAGTCTGAACACAAGAAATAGAGGCAACAAGTACTAAAATAGGAAAGTAAGGTGTGCAGAAAGTAAGTGGGCTAGTATACAAACCCCACTAAACAACAAGTACAAGTACAATTAAAAAGGGAAAACAGCTCCTAGATCATCCACCGGGGAATACAACCTGAAGGGTAGGTACAAAACTCGAAAAACTCGTCCCTACGGTACGTCCCATCTAGTCCGGCTCCGAGAAACCACCGTCTGTCACCCTCAACCTCGATCACTGCTGTCCGTCATCAGCACAGAACTCAACAAGGTTTGAGAGAATTCAGTGCAAGGGTGAGTATAACAATACTCATTAGGGGTCTTGGAGACCCCCGAAGGTCTCTCAGAATCTAAAAAGGAAAATACCACAATAGAAAGATAGAAACACGAAGTATCAACAAAACCTAATTAGGTATATTCCTATACATATATCTAAGTTACCCGTCACAGTCCCGGCTCCAACTCTCATGCCCAAACACAACCCAGTCCACAAAGGAAGTGAAGTCAATCACCACGATGATAATGATTGAAAGACATGACTCAACTCAAAAAGGTATACATCATTCATAGAGTGATAGAGATGACCAGTTGTATTCACTGATTCATCTAAGCTATCATACCCACACAGGATACATGACCACCTATGTTGTCGGAACCACATAGGATATAGGACCAGTTATTCTGTCAGACCCACACAGGATACAAGAACAGAAGTTAGTACTGTCAGACCCACAGAGGATCTCGGTACAGTATTCATGGAGGTCAAACCCACAGAGGATTCTGGTTCAGTAGGGATCGTTGTCGAACCCGCGGAGGATTCCGATAGAGTATTCATTGCTGTCGAACCCACGTAGGATTCCGATACAATAGTCATCGCAGCCAGCTATAAGGTTCCCTCACACAACACACTCGATTCCGGGAGAGTCTGCTCCTCAAGTCAAATTTCGATACATAAACTATCCCAAAGTCTCAATTTGATGTATCCCGTAGTTCCGTCTCATCAAAAGGAACCCAACGCGACAGACAGTGTGTTAATCGGACGCCCGATCTGAATGTTATTGGCATTTCTGTTCTAGGGGCCCGGTTGGATTTACAATCGATCCAAACCCAACCATATTCCAAAATTTTCCAAAACTCAATTAGAGTATCGCAAAAGGACCGTTTCATCATGAGGGTCCCAGTGCTGCAAATGTCACATCAATCAGACGCGCGGTCTAGGATTTATTTGCATTTAAGTGAAGACAGGCCCAGCCCGTCAAACCCAGTGGGCTGGCGGGTCGGCCAGTCCCGACTCGGCGAGTCCGACCCGGCTCAGCGGGTCCAACCCGGCTCGGTGGGTCCAACCCGACTGGGGGGTCGGCCCGGCCCGGTGGGGCGCGGCCCACCTGAGGACCCGGCCCGCGGTGTGGGCCGGTCCGATTCACCATCCGGTGTCATGTAGCACCGCCTCTCCCCTGCCCGGCCAGCCATAGCCGGCAGGTTCTGCCCGGTGCACGCGGCCCGCACAGTGGTCCACGGTTCTTCCCACGCTGCGCTTGTGGGCTCCAAGATTCTCCAGCTCATCTAGTAGGTGGACGGCCGGTTCGCTTGGCTGAGGGGCCCACGAATGCGGGCCGCGGTCTCCTCTACGCGGTGCCTGCATTAGTCGTGGTTTTCCAGCACCGCTGGCAGGCAGCCAGCCAATTCTTCCAGCTGAGCGACCCGTGGATACATGCCGCGGTTTACCTACATGCAGTCGGCGCGGAGTCGCCTATCCAC
The DNA here is from genome assembly GCA_963277665.1 of Viscum album. Classification (NCBI taxonomy): domain Eukaryota; kingdom Viridiplantae; phylum Streptophyta; class Magnoliopsida; order Santalales; family Viscaceae; genus Viscum; species Viscum album. The sequence continues at coordinate 1,784,076,508 of OY728150.1, forward strand.
CACCGTTGTATCCCGGCCTGGCCGTGGCCTTCGTCTACACATAGCGACACGATGGAGCAGTGCCTCTGCATCCATCGCGGCCCTCCCGACTATAGTTCCTCTTTCATCAGTCACGGTCCTCCTGGTCGTGGTTATTCTCCAGCACCTTGCGACAACACCTTTCCGTTTCAGCTCCGCCTACAACCTCATCAAATGGAAACAACAAAGGGGAGGTTTGGGCCATGTTCGTGCGTTCTGAACCCTCCTCGTCATATTATATCATTTGGGTTTCCTAACTTGAATTTTGTACGACAAAGAATGAAGGTGTAATATCATATTTAAAAATAATAAAAAATTCCTCTACCTCGCAACTTGAGATCGCTTGACGGTGTCGCGGGAAGATGGAGTCGTTCAGTTGACATCAGAAGAGAATGAGAGGTACTCATCATTGGCGGACGGGCGTTCAAAGGTGACGAAGTCGAAGACGACGTCAATATTCATCGCAGGCGTTGTTTTCCTTTCCTTTCCCTGGTTGAAGAAGGAAGAAGACAACGTTGATAATCGGTGGAAGAAGCGTTCTTCGCGTTCCTCGCGGTGAGGATGAAGTTCTCCAAAGGTTTTTCAGGCTCCACCAAAAGAATGCTCAACCAAAATATTAGTGGAAGTCTCTATTATTTTTTATGGTACCAAAACAGATAAGTTGAGCTTAGTTAAATGAGGCAACCCATTTAATTAAATGGGGAGTAAAGGATTCAAAAATATTTGAATTAAATTGAATTAATTCTCTTCATTAATGGTGGGGAGTTGGCATGAATTAAACCATGGATGTTTAAAGGTTTCACCACTTATGGAGAGTTACAAGGGTCAAATCTCGTGTGGGTCCCACCATAAATATCCTCCAAAGGGAGGTTAGGGTGTGGTGAACAACACCACTAACCTCCACTTGGTGGTTTTAACCACCAATCAAATAAAAAAATGTGTCACACATGTTTTTATTTAATTTATTTAGAAACCCCAAAAAATTAACTACCACTATCGATGAAATGCAACAGTGATAAAGGTATCCTTATGTGAATTCCGGAATTGCAAGTCCATCGGTGTCCTCAGATTTAAATTCTGAGCACCGGTTCAAAAGATATTAAATCCCTCACGTACGTTTACTGAACGTACCTGAACAAAACATCAAAAACTGATTTCGTGCACACCGGGCCTCGGAATCTGGCGCCGTCAGAAACTACAGACTCGTAAAATTCCCATGTATTTAAGAAAAAAAATTCAATGGTATTTCCACGTCTTTACATACTATCCTTTATCAGTGATAATGTGTACATTACATTGAGATATAATCCTTTATGTTATAATAACCCACCAGTATGGTCATCAAATCCATGACCATAATTTATTTATAAAGTTTTTGAATCTTCATAAATATTTCATGGTTATGGGTAATGAGTGTAGTCAGCTCTTGGGGACACTATTGTATGACTATGAATACATGTACATCATATGGATTTATATAAGCATTCAAAATAAGGAATTTAAACTTTAATTATGTTTCCATCAAACGAAGAAGGCCCTGTAATCCTTGTACAACCCGAGACCATTACATGATTTTCAAATTATTAATATATGATCTCCATTTATCCACATCATGCATTTTTCATAATATCATCCACAAATTGAACATCCTCATGTCATGATTTATGCACCCATAATCCAATTACTCAAGGGTTTTCAATAACCATTATGTTAGGAATTTATGAATCATACCCATTATGGAATAAATTACATGACCCTTTATTATTGAACATTTATTTGACATTGTTACATGACCATAGAACACAAGAAACATTGTTTGAAGAATAAATACCATAAACTGTGTTAATCTTGATGATATAGTCTACGTTCTCAATTAACCTCTCAATTATGTTGTGTTTTTACATGATAATTGTTTTTCTAGAACATATCATTGTTGTATTTCAATATTGTATGACCTCATCTTTTTCTAAAATATATGATCTTAAAATTCATTTCTATTTATGGTAACGATACAAAATTAAACATAATGGTTCTTTATAGAATATATTCAAACATTAAATGACAGTAACATAGGTAAAATAACGTATTTCATAACCAATATTCATATATCTAGATGTATGATGGTATTAGACCTTCATTCATGTTATATTATCATTGATCATGTTACTAAAAAGATTACCCCACCTTATGGTCAATTCTATCTATCCATAAACAACATCTTCAATGTTATAAAATACAAGAGATTAAACTATATTTGGAAGGATATACTAAAAACAGAAGGCTATAATTCCATAATAGGATGTATTATTGAAATACAAGTATTCACATAGTGGATATGCAATGTTGTTCCCAATACCGTAACTCCCCAGTACAAACAATCAACGTTTTTTTTTTCATGTAGGATTTTATACAACGTTACATAACCCAAGATAAACATAACATCATTTTACATCATTTTCATATGTTACAAATTTAATCTTGTGATAGTCACACAATTCCCAAAATGAAAGGTTTGTTCACTTTTCTAAACAGATACATGAGCATCTTATTCTGTCATAACTTTTAACATTTCATTATAATCAGAATACTCTAGAATCCATTATAAAAATATCGAAAGTTACACTAAACTACATAACATAGGTAATATAAATATAAGAAATGAGATATTAAATTATTTGTAATAGAAAAATTACAATTATGTCATCAACATTCATTTTATATAAATATCAAAAAAATATTATCATCAGAAAAATATCATATCAAAAATGATGGTGCAATAATAATATGATTAATTTTAATATAAACATTCTGTAAAAGAAATAAGAAAATTATTTAATAATTAATTTCAAATAAAACTATTATATTGGTTTCAATAGTCATATATGATTATAATATATTTCATTATTCCATTAAGTGGTTAAAATGATCCAAATGAGTGAAAATTGTAATAATTGTGTATGTCTGGTTAAGATAAAAATTCATTAGGTATTTTTTCATTATTGATGAAGAATAATGAAATTATTTATATTTTTATGGTGATTAATAATATTTTATGAGAGTTTTAGAATGGCTAAAACAGTATAGCGAAATGGTTCACTCATATGGAGGAAATAGTCAAGATATATGAACAAGTGAAACATTCATTTCTATAGAAGTAGTGGATGATACAAAATAATTTCTAATTTTATAATATTAATAATTTTATTAATAACATATTAATGAAATAAATTCCTATTTTTAACCATCCATATATGAATGTTTTGATAATATGGATCACATCAACTATAAGGATGTAATCAACTCATAAAAAAAGTGGAATTTTTATATTTCGAATTGTTCGTTTGAAAATAAGAAATTGTTCTACAATAAAATAATAATGTATATACAGTATTTATAAAAATTTAATTATTTTTAGAATTTATATTATATTTGGAGGAGTCATAATATTAATTATATTAATTTTAATGGTAAATTAGAAATTGAAAATGTTTCATTAAAATTGGAAAAGAACCTTTTAAATTTTGATTAACAATCATAGTGGTGGAAATCGTAAAATATAGTAACCTCTAGGTAGTTTGTAACATCCCTTTTCAGTTTCAGGTATTGATAACCCCTATTCTATTAGATTATAAATATCTAATGTTAAATGAGAGAAATGGGTTATCAGTGTAAAGTTATGTCTTTTTAAAACATGTCGCAGGATGGTTAAACACCCAATTAACACTCCATAATATTCAATTAATTATTTTCTGAGTTAAAAGTTGAGTAAATATGAGTTTCTGATGACTAAATAATCTCAGTGAATATGGAATGAAATTAGAAAATAAAATATATTAAGTGTGCATTTTTTATTCAAAATATTTAAATAACTCCAAAATGAGGTGTTGTTTGAGAAATTTGAGACCACTTTTATGTCCAAAATATGGTGTTTACCCTTGTAGGGAGATAACATTCAAATGCACCAGACATTTGGATGTCTTTCTAATGAGATAAAGTTATTAAATAATATTTATTATATTATTTATTTAAAATATTTAAATATCTCTTATACAGTGCCTCGTATAGGAATTCTGATATCACCAATGGGTCCGTAATGAGGGGTTCGGCCTAGACGAGGTATAACATTTGTATGCGTCAGGCGTTAGGGATCCATACTTGCAAAAATAAAACTCTTTAATTTAAATGAATAATTATTATGATTTTTCATTAATAAATCATTCATATCTCTCAAAAAAATCATCATTTGTGAAATCTGAGACCATTGTTGTGTCCAAAAATGGGTTTTTATCCTAAATGGGGAATAACATGTATGGGCAATATTCGTTTTTTGTTATTTAAATTTTTAGTGGTTAAATAATTAATTTTAATAAAATAATCAATTAAAGTATATGGTTCATCTTCTGTACAATGTTGGAAACTCCATTTATAACTAATGAGGATTTTGAAACCTTCGTTTTATCACCGTTTTGACCATGAATAATTTGATACCATCATAATAAGTGGAAGTCAATGAATCTGTAATGAACTTGGGGATGATTAACGGTTGAAAATGGGTGTTTTGAAATTAGTGTGGTGTGCTGCATTTTTTTGATATAATTTCACTAAAGGTCTTGTTTTTTCTTATTTCTTGATCTTATTGGATCCCAATGATCTCAAGACACCCCCTTACCACAATTTTTTGACACTCTGACAGTCTTGTGGTCGATTGCAATTGTCTTCCAGTCTTCTATGTATGTGCAGTGCAAGCTTGAAGTTGAAAGGTGTGTTTTCTTTTTTGTTTTATATAAATTATTTATTTTATTATTCCTTCATAAAATTATGAAAAAAATTGTTAAATTTAATGTGAATGATAAAAAACTATATTTATCAAGGATAATTCATAAACAAATTACCAAAATTATAATTACCCAAATTATCCAATGATACTTTCAAAAAATAATTGGTTGAATAATTATATGCTGAAACTCAAATTACCATTGAATAATTATGTGATGTATTGAATAATTATTATCAAAATATGGTTTCATGAAATTGATGAGAAATATTTTAATAATTATCTGAGATAATAATAAATATTTATCCGACAAAAATTACAACAATAATTATATTTCGATAATATAATATTTTCAAAATAAAGGGTAATTTCAATAATTTATTGAAGGATAATTTATCAATATTATCATAGAATAATAATTATTGAATGATAATTTTGAGATTATCAAAGGTTAATTATTTATATTATTAAAACTATAATTTCAATGCTTTCAAGATTGATATTTTCTCAAAATTGTAAAAGGATATCTGGTTGAGATATTATGGGGATAATTGCACAAGATTATTGGATGGTGATTATAAAAAAATATCAATTGATAATTTCATCAAATTAATGAAATATAATTTTAAATAATTATCTATTGAAAATTTAATTAATTTATCAACATAATTTAAGTCAAATTTTTTAATGTTAATTATTATAATTATAAAATGATAATTTGAAATTATCCAACAAATATAAAATATTATGTCCTATATTATTTTAATAAATGATTTGTAATTATACATTAAAGTGAAATTGTAATAAAATGTAATATTGTATTTTATTTTGAAATAAAATAGTGTGATATAATTATCAAATGATGTTTATAATTATTTCTATGGTTTTTTTTTTGCGATTTCATGTGTTAACATAAATCAATAATCTAGAGATTATCCAGGAGTGATAAAATGTAATCTCATGTAATATTTTACATCCTTGTGAAATAAAATATATTTTTTGGTTCTACGACCCCTTTATGAACATCGAACTTTGTCGTGTTGACGTTTTCATTATTAAGTCTTTGAGAAGGTGAGTTGAACGACATATTGTGGTATATCATTTTTGCTGATATTGAAAACTATGGGGTCGGTGGTTTCATTACGATTATCCCCATTGATTAACCTTTTATTTCATTATTTATTTCAATTATTGATTTTAATTCAATGGTATAATTCTATATTCAATTAAATTGATAAAAACTCTATTCTAGTGAATCGAGATATTTGAAAAGGTTTTGGCAGAGAAATTTTGAAAACCCCCGATTCCATTGAATTGGGTGTGATTATAGAAATTAGAAAATATAATTTTTTTGAAATAATTTATGAATTTGCTGGAAATTATTTTAATTAAATTGTTGAATTAAATTGTGGAACTAAATTGTCTTATGATGGAACTTGTTTTGAAAAGATTTAAGTTAGTGAAAATGGCTTAAAATGATTTGATAAAACCCAGTAGTTTTATCTTCTTAAAAAAGCCTGATTTTTACTAAAATCTGTTTTGGTTTTAAATGGAATGAAGTTAGGACATTTGAAATGAAATAATGGGATTGGTCATATTTTTAAGAATTCATAAAATAATTCACCCATCATGTAAGATATAATGGAAGCCTTAGGTAGTTAGTGAATTTTTTGGATACACTCAACACTACAAAAACATTCTAAAACATACCTATAGTGGGTCACATCTTTAACGGGTTGGTGAAGAGTCTCCTTTGGACAGTGTCATACGGACATGTTTATACACATATTCTAGAGTTCATAGAGAGAGTGTGAAATCCTAAACATGGTTAATACTATTGTATCTTTTATAAGATGAAAATTTTCTCACCTTTTTATATATATTTGAGATATAAATGTATAACAATGTTTTAAATCAATACATGCTGTATAATTTTTCTTAAAATATTTTGCGTAATTAATTTATTTAAGCCATTGTTTTAGAAATATTCCATCATTTGTAAATCCAATGCTTAATGTATATTCCCATAAGTCTGAAAATCAATATCATGTTTTGTTTAAATATGTTTTTGACTTTCCAAACCTGTTTATTTGAAAATTGAATGTTTTTATTTGGATAATGTCTTTTTGGAATCTATTTTAGAATATTTGGTGGTATCCGACTAGGATTAGGCTCACACCCTAGTTTTTTCTATGGGTTTTTGTAGACATTCTTCTACTAGGGTCAAGAAAAGGAAAGATATATCTTGGATGTGGATCCAACTGTTGAGCTTTGTTCTTGGTGAGATGTGTCCTTAGGGACATTGGGGATATTTTACCATTTTATTTCTTTGACATTTATGCCCCTTTGTATTTGGTACATAAGTCCCAGTTGAGTTATTTTGTATGAATACTGTCTTGTTTCTTTTATTTTGCATTGTTAGTGGAAAAATCAATCCCACTTTCATGTAGTGTGATGCCAGGTGCTAGTTGTCGACCCATGGGGATAGGGAATTCCCTTAGGGATATGTCAAATCAGACTTGGTTTTCAGATTACCAGGGTACCCGAGCTAGTTCATGACAAAATGGTACCAAAGTGAGCTTATGTTTCTTTCCTTGAAGTCATTATGCATTTGTGAAATATTTTCGGGACATATAAGGTAGTTGCGACTCAGTTCCTAGCCATCTCTCACCGTAATACACATTATTTCACCTGTGGTGGTTAAGGAAAGGTTTCTGGTGGTGTAGTTCTATACTTTTTCCTATTGTGATTTGGATATAGTGAAATCAAAAAAAACTTTTGTTCATTATGTTGAGAATAATTTATCTCATTTCTCAGTCCATGAGTTAATCTAATGTATTCTTATTGATGGATGATGTTTTGTGACTAAATTACCCCAATAAGACACGAGAATTGGATCTCAGAGGAGGATTCAACTGAATCGTAGTGAGAGAATCATTTTTTTGTATCCGAATCTAGTTGAGTTGAGATCATCAGAGCCTTAAAAATCCATTGGGTCATCAAACGATTCACATACAAAAGGTTTCCAGTTATAGGAATCCAAAATGATGCTTCATCACATAGTAGAAAAGTCTCTAGAGGAAGCTGATATAGGTCCAGCGATAATGATAGGTGTTATTACTATAGCTTCATCTTTTTTAACTACTCTACTTGATACTGCTGCATCTCACTCATTTATTTCAACCCATATTTTTAATCTTACTATTCTACCTATGAAGCTTTTATATTGTTAAATAGATATTACTACACCCCTTGGCATGAAGAGAGATAAGGGTCTATATAGTCCTATTTGTGTCTTCTTTCTATCAGACGTCAAACATTATTGTATTTTTATGGTACTCATCATGAAATATCTTGACATCATATTCATGATTGGTTGGATCGTTTCCAAAAAAATCCCAGATTGATTGTTATCTTTGATGGGTCTACCTTACCAAACCCTGTGTTTTATCTCATATCTTTCAAGGAGAATGGGACCCAATGTTGAGAAGGGCATGACCTTCTTATCCACAGTTGGGTAAGATTATATTAGTGAATGATTTTAATTTGGATTAGTGATCTCCCCTAAGTTGTTTTTTAGTTTTCTATCATGTTTCTTTCTGATTCTTTTTGTTTACCACTGGTAAAAGAGGATGAGTTTTCCATTGAATTGATGTCATTACTCAACTTGTTTATTTTCACTCTTACCATATGGCTCAAACTGAACTAAAGATACTAATGTCCTAGTTGGATGATCTTTATGATAAATTCGTTATTCACCCAAGTGTGTCACCTTGGGTGGTACCGGTTCTATCATTCCATAAAGCTGATGGTTCTCTAAAATCTTCTCTTCTAAAGTTTATTCTTATTGATCATAATCATGTTGATGAATTATATAAGAATCAAAGACTCTCTTTATGGTGGGAATACTGATTCCCAATGGTTTTTCTCCAAATAGGGTGTTATGTGTTATCAGAACCGTTATATTGCATCATTGGTGAAAAAGAAGTCTATAATAGGGGATTTCCATATTTTTCCAACAGGTTGTGCACCAAGAAAGAACTAAAACATTATAATACATTAATCAGTAGTTTTTCTGACCATGTATTATTGAAGGTTTTACCACAACTGAGTCATTGACGGATTGGGATGAAAGGGAAGATTGATCTCTTTTTTGTGGGTTCTTTTGAGGTTTTTGATTAGGTGGAGAAATTTTTATGCTTTTATCACTACCAAATCAACTGATTTCAATACATATGGTGTTTCATGTATCTTGGCTTCACAAGAATTTATCTGACTTATCTCATGTTCTAAGTTGGCATGATCTTGAAGTGGAACATGTTTAATCTATGACAGAACGACCAGTCATGGCTGTTGATTCTATGACCAAGGTACTTCATGGGACGATGATACCTCTGGTTTGTGTGATATGGAAGCATGGTTCTAATTCTCATTAGACATTAGAGATGGGGGCACTGATGAGACAACATCAACTGTGTCTTTTGAGGTGGAGGTTTCTTCGTAGGCTTTCTAAGGACATAAAGTTCCTATGGTGGGGATGTTGTAATATCCCCTTACTATTTCATGTATTTATAAAACCAATTCTATTAGATTATTAATATATTACATTAAATGAGAAAAATGTTTTGTTAGTGAAAAGTTTCATCTCTGTTAAACACACCGAAAGATGGTAAAACAACCAATTAACACCCTATAATATTTAATTAATTTTTTTTGAGTTAAGTACTCAGTAAGTATGAGTTTCTGAGTCCCGAAAATGCTCAATAAAGAATAAATAAAATTATTAAAAAGAATATTTTAATTGTGAAATTTTAAATCAAAATATTTAAAAAATCAAAAACGATGTGTCATTTGGAAAATTTGAAACCTCTTTTATGTCAGAAATATGGTGATTACCCTAGGAAAACTGTAACATTCAAATTTTTTGTACATTTGATGTATCTCCCATGATAAAAAGTTATTCTATAATATTTATTATATTATTGATTAAAAAAAATTAAATATCTTTCAAAATGGTATGTTGTATGGGGAATATGAGACCACTTATGGGCTCAGAATGAGGGGTTTACCCAATGAAAGTTATAAATGTTTTAAGAATCAAGCATTAGGACTCCTCCATAGAAAAAATAATTCTTTTTTTAATTAATTAATTATTCCAAATTTCCATTAATAAATCATTAGTATCTCTCAAATCGTTCATCATTTGAGAAATTAGATAGGAATGTTGTGTACGAAAAGTGGTGTTTATCCTAGACTGGGCATAACAACTATGTGTAGCGGCTGTTCAGTGTTCATTAATTTTTTAAATGTTAAATTATTAATTATAATCAAATAATACGTTAAAGTATACAGTTCATCTTCTATGTGATGATTGAAAATCATTTTATAACGCCCGAGGATTTTCAATCCTTCATTTTGTCATCATTTTGAACACGATTAATTTGGTAACATCATAATAAGTGAAAATCAATGAATATGAATTTATTATTGGGTTGATTGATGGTTGAAAGGGGGTGTTTTAAAATTGGTATGGTGTTTTCTGTTTTTGGGAAATAATTTCATAGAAGGACAAGGTTTTTATTGTGGGCTGATCTTGTTGGATCCTAATGATCTTATGACCCACTTTTTCACAGTTGTTCAACACTCTGGTGGTCTTGTGATTTATCATAATTGTCTTATGGTCTTTTACCTGTGTGAAACGCAACCTTAAAGATGAAAGGTGGGTTTTTCTTTTAATTTTCATTTATTTATTTATTTTATTCTTCTTTCATAAAATCAGGTAAAAATGGTGGAATTTAAACTAAATGATAAAAAACTAGATTTGTCGAGGATAATTCAGAAATAAATTATCAAAAGGATAATTACCCAAATTATCAAATGATACATACAAAATTAATTGATTGAATAATTATATGATAAAACTCAAATTACCAATGAATAATTATATGAACTATCTAATAATTATTATTGATAATTGGTTTTTCAAAATTGTTGAGAAATATTTGAATATTTATTTAAGATGATTATAAATAATTATATGATGATAATTTCATCGATAATTTTATTTTGAGAATGTAATATTATTAAAATAAATGATAATTTCAATAATTTATCGAAGTATAATTTATCAAAATTATCAGTGGATAATAATTATCAAAAAATAATTTCAAGATTATCAAATGATAATTTTTAATATTATTAAAATGATAATTTCAATGATTTATAGAAGGATATTTTTTCATAACTATAAAAGGATATCTCCATGAGATTTTATGGGGATAATTACACAAGATATTATGAAGGTGATTAAAAAGAAAAATATCAATTGTCAATTTTATCAAATTATCAAAATATAATTATAATGAATTATCTAATGATTATTTCATAAATTTATCAATATAATTTAATTCAAATTTTTAAAGGATAATTATTATAATTATAAAATGATAATTTAAAATTATCAAAGATAAATTAAATATTATCTCTTGAAATATTTTAATCAATAAGTTTTAATTATCCATGAGAGAGAGAATTAAATCACAAGTAATATTCTATTTTCTTGTGAAATAAACTAGAGGGTTATAATTATTAAATGATGTTTATAATTATTCACATGTTTTTTTGAGATTTTATGCATTAATATAAAATGATAAATTAGAGATTTTCTATGAGAGATATAATTTAATTGCATATAAAATTTTACTTCATTGTGAATATTAATAGATGTTTTTGTCCTAGCACCCCTTGATGAACATAGAAATGTGGCATGTCGATATTTTAATTTATAAGGCCATGAGAAGGTGTATTGATCCACTTATGGTTGTTATTCTTTGTTATTGATATCAAAAAACAAGTGGTAGCCGGTTCCATTCTGATTATCCAAAATGATTAAACTTGTATTCATTGATTTATTTCAACTGTTGATATAAATTCAATTTCTCAAATCTGTTTTCAATTAAATTGATAAAAAATTGATTCTAGATAATTGAGATATTTAAAAAAAATTTGGCATGGAAATTTGGAAAACCCTTGATTCCATTGAATTTAGTGTGTTTTTTGAAATTGGATGATATAAATTGTTTAATTTCAATTATCAATTTGATGGAAATATTTCAATTAAATTGTTGAATTTAATTATCAAAATAAACTTTTTATTGATGGAATTGGTTTTTAGTGGATTTAAAGCTTCTGAAAATGGATTAAAATGATTTTATAGAAGCCCATTGGATTTATCTTAGTAAAAATTCATGTTTTGGAATAAAATATGTATGGGTTTTAAATGAAAAAAATTTGGCACTTTTGAAATGGAACAATGGGATTTATCATATTTTTAAGTACTCTTAAAATTAGTCACCCATAATATACGATTGCATGCAAGGCTTAGGTAGTTAGTGAGTTTTTGGGATATAATAAACTTTACATCAATTTTCTAAATCATACTTACGATAGGTCACATCCCTAATGGGTTGGTGATGAGTCAAATTTGACTAGTGTCATGGGGAAATGTGTATACACATTTTGCTGAGTTCACATAGAGAGTGTGAAATCCAAGAGATAGTTAATACTATCATACCTTTTGTCACATGACCATATTGCTTGCTTGTTTATTTATATTAGAGATATAAATGTATGAAAATGTTTGAAATGCTTACATGCCTTCTCATTTTACATAATATGTTTTATATAACTGTTTTATTTAAGACATATTTTGTGAAATATTCTATCATTTGTAAATCCTTTGTGTAATGTATGTTTCCAAAATTTTGAAAATGTATAACATATGTTTAAATATTATTTTGAATGTCGAAACCTATTTATTTGAAAATGGAATGTTTTTAATAGGATAATATATATTTTTCATTTGTTATGGAATGTTTTGGTGTTACCCTATTGTGCTTAGGCTCACACACTACTTTTTCGTTTGGGGGTTTATAGACATTCTTCTTCCAGTTTTGAGAAAAAGAACGTAATCTCTTAGAGATGGATCCAGCTCTTTAGAATTGGTCTTCGGGAGATGTGTCCATAGGGACAATGGGTATGTTTTCCCATTTTAGTATCTTTGATTTCTTGCACCTTTTTATTCTGGTATAATACTCCCATTGGAGTTATTTTTTTATGCATACAATACTGTTTATTTTCAGTCTCATTGTTAGTGGAAAATTATTTCCCACATTCATGTTGTGTGATGCCAAGTCCCAGTCAACGAACAATAGGGAATGAGAACACCCTTTGAGCTATGTCAGGGTTGGCTCATTTATCAGGTTAACAGGGTACCCATGCTGGTTCGTGACATAGTTTATTTTACAATTGATGAAATTTTTGGGAAGTTTTTCATGGATCCAGTTGGATTGGTCTGTGATGATAACCGAGGGTAGTGATGGATCCTTTTATAAAGTGTAATAATGGAATTTTTATAATAATATCAACGAAAATGTTACTATTAAATGTTAAAGTGTATCGAATTGATTAAATTAATGGATTTTAGTAAAAGGTATAAACAATAATTCAAAATAAAATCATTTATAAATTTTTAACATATTTTCATGTGTTTTACTCTTATATAATTCACTTTTATAATTTTTAATGGGGTAAATAATTTTATATTTTTTAATTTACTATTAATAACGAAAGATAAAATGAGTCTTATGAACTAATTTATTCCCAATGAATCCAAATATTTAATATGTTTTACTATATAATATATTTATGAATGATTAAAAATTAATCTTATTATTCATGCACCTAACACAAGAAAACGATTTTTGGAAAACATTTCGTTATATTACTAAAAACTTTTAACATGAAAAAATACACATATTTTTGATTTATATGAAAATAATTATTTTATTTTTTACCAAATAAGTGTTATGTGGCATTAAAATTATGTCAAAACCAAAATCTTCTTTATGAAATCAAAATTAAAAGAAATAATTAATATAAATTGTGATTTATTAGAATAAAATATTACATATATATCAAAATGTTAAACATGAGTTTTCTAAATTCAATATAAAAGCTATATATTATTAATTATAATCCTTCAAAATAATCACGTTCTTTATAAATGTTATATATATATTTCTTAAAATGATTATTTCATAAAATGGTTATAAATTTTGTAGTATTAATAATAACTACATATTTTAGTGTACTTATACAAAAAAATGTCTTTATCAAAATCACTAAATTCATACCCAGATAATTATGAAATGATTAATTCGACAATGATAAAAAAATTTATAAATTTTTTTTAATGTTTATAAATATGTTTTTGAAATGAAAATAAAATATGGAAGAACAAAATCTTTTTTCTTTAATAAATGATATACTAAGGTTTTTTAATAATATTTCATACCAATTAATAATTTAGGGAATATAAATATATTATTTATTATATATTATTATTTTTTATATGTTTTTAAATACACATAATTTTCTTAGTAATATTTTTCAAATGTGAGTTGGCTAGCTCCATTTTATTATTTAATTTATTTCAAGATATCAATTATAGAAATTAATTAATTTAAAAATATATATTAAAATAAAGGGCTATTATATTCCCTAGTATAATAATTATATCCTCATAATGGTGATTATCAGTCACTGATGAATGCGTCCATTGGATCTATAACAAACCCAAATTATATTTTCTACTAAAATATTAGCCTCAAAATCATAGATACTTAGCAACTCATAATTTTCATTATAATAGATATGAATATTGATTTATATTTTCTTGATAATTCTGACTAAATATTATTCCTTGTAATATTTTCTAGGGACATACCATTCTTATCATCATTATCATGACCCTATTTAAAACCAAATACTAAAATAAAAATTGTAATGATACTATAAAATAAAATTAGATTAAATAGAAACATAAATATGAAAACTAATTTTTAAGGTGACATCTCAAATGAAAAATTCACTTTAACCTATTATACATTCAATATTACTATGATATAATTGGATAAACAAAAAACTCATTTAATTTTAACTAATTTTTCACTGGTTATTTTCTCAATAAGTTATCTAACATGAAAATTAATATAATATTTCCTCAAATTCCAATTAAATCCTTTATAATGGTTTATAATGTGTATATAAATCATCCAAATCATATCCCAAGTGAGGGATTACCTATGAATATAATATTTTTCCCACCCATCCTTCATGGGTTAATGATGATGATTATACTCAACAAGCAATATTAGGGTGATTAACTATAAGAAAATTTGTTGCATGAATATATTCATTTTTCAATAATAACAAAATGATATAATTTCTAGGAATGAAAAAATCTCAATGAAATTACAAAACAATATGATTTTACCCTATATATAGACTTATCCCTAGGGAATTCATTAAATTTGATAATACTAATACCCAAATATATTTACACTATGACCCAAAAAATAACTAAAAATTTCTATCATACCATGTGAGAAACCAAAACCCATAATCCTAGATCTGGATCATAAAACACATATATTACACATAGGATTTTATACAATTTTAAATTAACTAAGTTAGAAATATCTATATTTTAATTAAATTTCATATGTCATACATTAAAACACCAAATAGTCCTATAATCCCATGAAATTAAGGATCAGTGTACTTTTAGATCATCTGCATGAATATTAATTTATAAAACATATGAAAATTTCAATATAAGAAAACCACAATACACTTCATTTTATAAATATCATATTTTAAACTAATAAATAAAACCTTTGAAATGAATATATCAAAATTATGAGATCAAATTCTCATTACGAAAAATAGTATTGCATTAAATGAAGATTTAAATAATAAAAAATTGATAAAAAATGATGATAGGATAAATATCTTTGAAGATAACATTTAAAAGGAAGAAGTTTCTATAGGTTATAATAGTAGGACATGTAATTTTAATTGACAAACGTGCCCGATGACATAAATGTGTGACATAATGAAGTGAATCCATGGAGAATAATTACTAAAATATTATATAATGATATGTTATAACCATTATAATAAGAAATTTTAATATTGTAAATAATGTTAAGATATATCATGTCCAGGAAAAATATTGAGAACAATGAAAAATGTGACCATGTCCACATTTAATCATGTCTACAATGAATAATGTGATCATTTATGTGCACCATCATGTTATCAATGTATAAAATGACAATGTTCACACACAACATAATGAAAATATCGATTCCAAATATTTCATTAAGAAGACATAGAATTAATGAAAAATTCACTTTTATAAATACAATACATAAAAATACCATTTAAATTCATTAATACATCATTAAATTCAAATTTTTTTATGTTTCAAAAAATATTGTTTAACTTAGTTTTCTATTTTTAATATTTAATAATTGAAATAATTTTGTAAATGAATTGAAAAACATATAACATATGGTTTATATAGAAATGATATATATTTTGAATGAAACTAGAAAATAGGTTCCATTGTTTTTAACATAGTAATTAAAGTATAAGTTATAAGTCACATAAAAAAAATTTCTCAGAAAGGAAGACTGAAAATTTTTAAATACACTTTCTTTTGGAAATAATATCCAATAATTGATCATTGAATATAAATGAAGGTTCATTCAATGAAAATTTGGAGTTCAAGATAAAATAGATTAACATGAAAGAAAAAAATATTTCAAATTTATAAAAAAATATCATTATTT
Organism: Viscum album; assembly: GCA_963277665.1. NCBI lineage: Eukaryota > Viridiplantae > Streptophyta > Magnoliopsida > Santalales > Viscaceae > Viscum > Viscum album. Next base: position 1,784,092,999 of record OY728150.1, read on the forward strand.
TAATCCATATCATAAATATGGAGAAATACATAATTTTAATATACGTATATGGAAATATTTAGATTAGTAAAAATCAAACAAATTTTTATTTCAAAGTTGTAATGTCTCGAACTAGATCCCTCTAAACCAATTCTATGAGCCAGTTCATTAGCATGCCTCAAGAATGCCTCCTCATATGACAAAGGAAACTGATTAACAGTGAGTGTATAATGGTGGTATAGTGGTGAGACTCTACCATTATATGAGAGTAACATAATGTAAATAAGAAGATATCCTTTATGTAGTAAATAAATAGTGTAAGGAAGAAATAAATAAACTAAAATAGAACTAGTTGTAACAGTAAATAAAGTTCTATAAAACCCAAACACATGGGTCAAACGTATAAAATTTGTTTCCAACTAGGTGGAAAAAAATATAGCAAAAAACTGAAATAAATGTACATGGATCTATGAATAACAATGTGTTAGACCACATACATGGTCTCCATAAATTTTTTAACTGTGAAAACCCGATCAGAAGGATCCGTACAAACATTTCTTCTTGATCATTCAACACAATGGCTGAGACCCATCGACCATGCATATGTATTAAATCGTTAAATAATATATAATTTCTGGATGCACATTGAGGTGCACATAATTGGGTAGAAATAATCTTCATATGTCACTAAAATGATGGACATAAAACACGCTGGTATAATTTATTGTTGAGGAAAAATTCTCAGCCTTGCTGATACACAACTAAATGGATAATTAAAACAAATAACGTGAAATTGCAGTCGAACCAGGGGTATATAATCCTGGTCAACTGAGCATGTCACTCCAGTGATATCCATACTTATATAAAAATACATGTATATTAACATGAATATACATATATACATAAATATTAATATACATGAGTAAGTGGATGAAATAACCTAAAAACATATGTATTCAATCCTTGGATCTGTAACCTCAATCACCTAGACATCCTGTGAAAAGGAAATTATACTGGATGTCTCACTAATCAATTTGTGTATCATTAAGTTGATTACAGGGTCTATAATCCAAATCCATTCTACCTTCTTAATTCAGTGATGGAAATATCAGTCATAAAGATATCTAACCCCATGGGGATACACATCCTAACACTGGTTTCACCCGTACTCACCCCCAATATTTGTAAAGAATGATTTCTGGGGATTAATCCTAGAAAAACTATGAATGGACATGATTGAGACATCATGCTTCTCATGAATGTTTAATCTAGTCATGTGTATAAGTAACAGGTCCTAGACTGTAGGCAGTCACGACAGTTGGGACTCAGTTGAACCCTAATGGTATGACCCTTAGGTGATCCGTTAGGATAGATCACTACCGAGACACTATTCCCACCCCAAGATGAATATAATATTCGGGAGCATAATCATCCCTATCACTTAGGATAGATTAATAATCCAAATGTATAATTAGATAATATAAATCATAAAAATCCTCATCACATATCAAGGGAGTGGAATAGAATCATCCACTTCACTTAGGAGAGTTGAATAATTAATGAGGGTCATTACTAATGATGTCATGCCTGTATATCATAATAATAGAATCTACATCCAAATCGTAGTAAGAACCTCAATAGATCCAAATAATATAATGGTCCCTAATATATAGATATGATTTCTAGATCCTAATTAGTTCTTCTAAGTATTCAAGTATACATAATAAAAAACATTTCTCAAAAGAAAGATCCTAGGAAATCACATCTGGACGCCCAAAAACAAATAAGAAAGATCCATGATAGAATATTCTAGAATAAAAAAGATAAATGTAGATACATCACACTAATAGCATCATAGAATAACTGGGAACCACCTGTGGTAATCGTTGTCACATCACCAGTAAACATGGGCATGTATAAATAAATTATGTAGTGCAGTTGAATTCCTAAACACTATAGTAATACCATATCCACATGGGATTACAATTATAGAATGGATTCTAATGTGAAACCATGTACCATCACTACACTAACTTGATCTACTTGATCTGGGTTAGTGAAACATCAGGTCTCCCATTGGGCCCTCAAGTAAAAACACAGGTGAGGTATCCTAGTTGGGGTCCTGAGGATTAAACATGAGTGCATGATTCTATATTGGGATCCTTATATTAGAAGATAATAGGACAAATCCTATATGATATCTTGGTGGTAAGAAAATTTAATAATCTTACTTGGGATCCTTGTATTACTACATATGAAGTGGTATCCTAAACAGGACCCTTAACAACAACTTAGTAAGGAGACGTATCTTACAAAAGATCCTCATAAATGAATAGGAAAAGGGCTACTATAAAGAATTCCATAGGTAAATAGATAAAAAATTGTTGACAGGGGACCCTCAGAACAAATAATTATATGGGAGGCCCTATATGGGATCCTCTCGATCGAAATTTGAGAAGAGGCATCCCATAGGTGAACCCAAAAAACAATACAACTTACGAACTCATATGGGTGATGTCCACATCCCGTAATGGGTTTCATTATAAAATTAATAGGTTATGAAATAATCAGTCATGAAAGATAGATCACATTCCATCTTAGTTCATATATCACACGTGGGAGATAGTTGGATTCATGTATCAGATAAAGAACTTATCTATTTATATATACTCACCAAACACACATTAGGAGTCCTCAAATCACCTCGAGGGTTTCACCATTGTGATATATATGAAAATTACTCAGAATAAACTCCCCTCATGTACCATTATAATTATGGGTAATAATATATGAAAAACCTAAATGTGTATAAATTTGAGTACACATCATGTCATCTATTTCACACAATGTGTACCCTCATAGCCCCACCTAGTCATGTACTTCCGCTATAAATGGCATTTAAAATTTCAAGTACATATCATGTAGATACTATACACCACATTATCCATTAATGGGGTGCCATTCCATGTACCTAACATCGCCTAGAAATTAACTACACCTACCTATACATCTACATGGATGTGACCCACACAGGGTCAAGCCATGTACTCTGCATGGCCATGTTCCCCTACATGGGTTGTCTTCCAGGTTACTCTATCACATGAATGAGACCTCATAAATTGAATTTAATATACATACACGATATATAATCCTAGAAATATCACCTCCTTTCTTAATTGAAATGACACATGAAATGCATTCCCTGAAACACAATGAATGTAATTGTGTTTTCCCAAAAAGAAAACCCTGGAATCAATAAAAAAACCCACTGTTTCCTGAGAAAATACTATATATCATCACACTATGATTATAAATAATGAATGTAACACCCCAAGCTTCCTCGGTATGTTTCTTTTCGAATAATGCAATGACGTGCATTGTACGCAACTTCGAGATTTTAACACACCACAACCAATCAAACTAGCCGTTATGAATATTAATACCTACTTTTTGAAATTATATATATTTTATATTTCAAAATGGACTTCATTTTTGGATTCGGAATATCGAAATTAGCCTAGGGTGAAATTTTGGTACTTTTCGGATAACTTTTGTATTTTGATGAATAGTGAAAATTACTAAATTTTAATTAAAAACAACTTTTTTAATCAAAATAATTAATAGTGATAAATTGTGAATTTGAGTGGTTTTAAAGTATATTTAGAATATATTTTTACCATTTAATATAATGTTGGTCATTGGACATAAATTTACAATTAAACCGAACATAAACAAGTGTCAATCTTTTGATAGTTATTATCTCTTAAAAACACGCTTTTTGTTTTGACAGCGGGAATTAATTTTAAATTAATTTCTGCCACTTCTGTGTTTTGAATTTAGAAAAATGGATTCCATATTTGGAATCAGGATTTTCAAATTGTGTAAATAGGTAACTTTTATTTTTAGACATTTTGAATAATTACTACGGTAAATATTTTATTTACCATGGTTAAGGGTAAATCCGGTAAATAAGGGTTAAAAAAATAATATTATAATAATACTAAATTACCCTAAAACGTGTCTTAACCCTATTGGTTGATACATGGTCGACCATGGGCATCTTCGGGTCAATTTTGGGACCCCATGGATCCACTTGTAAGTGATAATGACACTTTATATTAATTAAGTTAAAATGAATACAAAAATGACACAAGCATATATCTTTTAGCAAAACAATTGTTACATAGGGTTATACACGTTGGATTTTAGATTATAAATATTCATTAGAAAGATAAAAAGATTTCCTACATAATGATATTTTATTTATACTTTTTAGACATCAAATAATGTAAAATATTAATGACACAATGATGATGCAGTAATTACTATAATAGTGAAAAATTAAAATAATTGATTTTATAAATACCCAAATAAATATAATATGACACTTTTAATGAATTAAACTAATTTTATAGGATAATATGATATATTAGGATTTATTTAATTGACTTTTTTCGAAATAATCAATCTGTTATGAGTTTCACAAAAATCAACTAATGAATAGTGTCAAAATTGACATAAAAGAGTTTTTAAAACAAATATTATATTATTAATTGATATTAAATTCCTAAAAATCTAAGGTTCTGCCAAGAGACTTATATAAGGATAGGTTCATCATTAATGGACCACTTGGGGGTCGCTTGTATGTATATAGTAAGTTTATTAACCATATTTTATAAAAATACAAAGAGACATTGTAAAAGTGAAACTAATTAACTTAGAGTTAATACTTAAAGATAAGGTTAATATAAGTACCCAAACCTGTCTAAATTCTATTGGATGAGTTGTTTTCGACCTATCCCCACCTCATCCTTTGAATAGTCAACTTTGGAGCCTTTGGAAACCGAATATGAATTTATTATAAATTAATATTTCTAGCTTTTCCAAAGGTGCCCCTCACCCCTCTTATAAAAGGGCACTCCTCCTTCTCTTTTCCTCACACCTCTCAAGCCACTTGGCTCGTCCAAACTCTGCCCAAATAAGCTCCCCACATCCCTCTCATCCTCCTTGAAGCTTCCCCTTAGCCAGAAAGCATTTCAACAAGTCCTTTGGTTCCAACCAAAGTGAGTTACCTAAATTAAAGGTAACGATTTCTCTTAAATTATTTTCATTTATTTTGCTTCTTCAACCCCCAAACTCTTTTTATTTCCCTTCTTTTTTAACAACACCAGTATCCTCAATATACTAGGATGTTGTTATAAGAAGTATTCAAACTACACATACACACAACTCCATCTAATGGACGATGAACATAATGTTTCTGTGGATGGCAAACTAACGCCTCACGAAACGATGATTGTTCAAAAACATCTTACCGCCTCTCATGGTGGCCATTATGACGGCACTGTAATTAAATATGATATTAATGATATATATTTTATATATAAGCTTCTGTAATTCCATTTTATTTCATACCATTATTCGTTTCATGTTGTATATATATACGATAATTTCATTTGAGGAAGTGCGGACTACCGCCCCCTTAAAATGATATGACTCGTTCATACCACACATGGAACGTATAAAGGATGGTGTTAATGAACTTAAGTAACATATATAAAATATTATATTATACTGTAATAGTAATATACCTATGTATCATTTGGATTCGATTCTTTTAAAATAAAAAATTAAATGGAAGTAGCGTTCGTGTGTACGTACGGACTACCGTCTCCACGAACGCGATGAGATTCATTCTCCATCGTATCCATTCAAGTATAATTATCATTTAATGATTTAAAAATGATGTTTAAGGACTTGATGTCATTCTGGATATGAATAAGATACAACAAACATGACTTATGTAACAAAACAAATAAAATAAAATGAGTAAGTTAACACCCGAAACGGCGTTAATACTAAGATATTATTAACAAATCAATGTTAAAAGATCATATATGATATCATATTAAAGTAAATGATTCTTGTATTATTCAATAACAATTATTTCACCATTATACAGGAGGTAAACCTACCATCGACCAAGGAAAAAGTACAAAGTAAGGGATTCTCTTATCTCACTTTCAATTCCGTGAGATTTCCATTGATCACCACTTAATTATTGCATGTGGTGTATGTGTACTGCCCATGATTGTATTCATTGTGTAATATACTTTAATTTATGGGTATTTACATCATCATGGTATGATACTTCTTTCATGGGTGTATGTTTTGTATGTTACCTAATCGATAAGGGAATTTGAGATTTCAATTCCCACTCATTTGGCTTTACGCATATTTCATTGATTATATTACTCCATGATTTTGTGTGGAATCACTATTCATTTGATTATGTCATAATTTCCACTCCCCTTCCTGTGGATATAAGTTTGATACACATAATCACTCATTGGTAATTCTCAAGTCATTGATATGAATTTGATAAGAGTAATTTTAACTCATTCACCATTTGTTGAGTTAAACATCCATTTCGTTGGTGTTGTTTTTACAAGAATATGTGTGAATATCCTTTGATTGTTTTACACTGAATATCCAATCATATTTAGTGTATTTATATTTGTCACACATAATTATGTCGTTGATTTATCCTTAACCTAAGGATATAGCCTTTATGAGAGATTTCATCTCAATTTACATTCCATTGAGACTTCTTTGTTGATATACACCAAATCATTTTTATGTGGTGTATATAATGTACTTTGAAGTAGTATATCATGAATCCCTTTATTCTCATGATATTACAAAGTTCTGATTACCTTAATTATTTGTATTCAATTGTCTCTCTTTTGGTTAGAATCTCTAACTAAAATACCATTTTTAAAATGATTTAAAGACTTATTCATCTAAATCTTTCTCATTAATGTCCATGTTTTAAAAAATGGTTTTAAGGATTTATTTATATGGACATTAAAGTTTACAAATTAAAACTCCTTTTAAAAAGTTTCAAAGTGGTATGGGACACTTTGATTCAAAAATCTACTTTTAAATGGCTTCTTGACAAATAGTGTGACTTTTAAATGTTTTCAAGAAAAGGGGGATATTTCTCTCAAATAGTTTTGATGATTATTTTCATCTATGTCAACATCCTTCATTATTCATGATTGAGGATAATGTGATACAATACAATCTTCCATATTGTATCAAATGAGTTATATTTGACTGTGGATGTTCTATTTTTATACCATTCATGGTTTATGGTTAAAGTATTGACATTTCGTATGCTAGTTTTAATACGAATGTTTATTTTATGCTTAAACCTATTCATATGAGGAATGCATTGGACTTAATAAGTGACGGGTGGAGCCCGCTATAGCTCCTCGATGCATCGGTAGGTCTCATGAGACAAACTAGTGTCTTGGCACAAGGCCTTGGCAAAATCTTATTTGTAGTCTTGGCACGAGGCCTTGGCTATGTGGTTATGATAGTCTGGCATTATGCATTCCATCATTATGAAAGTGGTTATTGATATTGCATGTGATCATTCGACTAGTAGAATATCCATGTGAGTAAGTAAATGGCATTATTTCATTTTACTTTTGCCATACTATGTTGAAGTTCAATTTTAAAAGGATTTTGTTTTAGTTATAAATTGCCTTAAGTGTTTATGCTTATTTATGAAAGCTTCTGCTATAATGTTATCCTTACTGAGCATCCGAGCTCACCCCTTTCAATGTTTTATTTTTCCCAGGAATATGAAGAAGTAATTTATGAATGACCTGCAGGGATAGTATGAGGGGATATGAAGACAAGATGTTTTTTTTGTGATGTAATGTAAAAATTTATGGATGTATCTAGTTATTCCAAGGCTACTAAACTAATCGGTCTTTCGAGACTTGATCTTTCTCATGATCATGCCAATGTTATGTAATAATGCACCGACTCTAGGTAATTAGGGTCGGGGCGTTACAGTTGGTATCAGAGGAAGTTTAGTACAAACCTTGGTAGCTAGATTTAGATAAACTCTGATTAGAGCACGTAGACCTAAGATGAACTTTGAGGATTAGTATAAAAGAACTTCCTAGAATTTTGGTATTGTAGAGATTTTGTGAGTTTTCCGAGCAATACATCCCTGTCTGGATACGAGCAGGTAGAGGCGGCTCTGGCACAGATGTACCTAGGGGTAAAACCCGAAAACACCGCTTTGAGCTAGACTCGAACGGGAACTGGTGCACGACAACGGGCCTTGCTGCACTCTTGGTTACGACACTCCCGGGGGATATGCTTAGGATAATTTACATTTTCTTTACAAACCAATTTAAGTAATATATATATAAGATGAGAGTAAATGACCTTGGTTAATCCGAATATGTTTCAAATTGAGAATATGGTGACATTTTAATCTCTAAATGATTTTACGACTACTATTACTCACACAATGCTTTATGGTTTTAGTCAATGGCTGGATTCCAAGGAAGTCATAGTGACTTTGAGAATGATGTACAAGATGGGAACGGTGGTGGCAATGAGCAACAAAATGGAATGTTGATAGGCGTAAAAGATATCGTCTTTATGCCAAATCAGTTTTCCAAAAATATGATCAACAACATATATATTAACCAACTCCCAGACTCAACAAGGAAGAGAAAGGTGATAAATGATAAGAGCTCCAGCAATGGAGACCATGGAGAAAAGAACCCTCAATTTTCATCATGCAGGAAATGTGGAAAGAGACACCCAGGAAAGTGTCTCAATGGGACAACGAAATGTTTTACGTACGGGAAGGAAGGACATAAAGTAAAGAATTGCCGAAGAAAAATGAAGAGTACTATGGAAGAAGATAAAAATGGTCCCAAGAGTCCATTTACAGTCATTTGCCGTAAATGTAGGGGACCTGGCCATTACCCGAGTGAATGTCCTATTCTATAGGATATTTTCTTGGTCAAAGAAGAATCTATGTGGGAATAAATGGTTGGAGAAATGTTTAAAAAGTATTAGCACTCCTTGTTGATGGGTTTACTATGGAATAATTTTCTCTTGTATTTGTAACCCCGCAGTTTGCCATGTGAGAATGATATTTGAGGAAGAATTGTCTCTTCTCTTGTGGATTTGGGTATAAATAACCATTTGGATTTATATGATCATTGGGGTTTGAGAGAATTATAAGTTATTCTAATTTGGGATGAAGATTCAAGGTATGATATAACATTTGTGGTTAAATTTATGATATAGTATTTTGAAGAATTTATCTCATTTTGGCAATATTATAAAATATAGTTTTTGAAAAAGGACAACACGTAGACCGTGTGACAACCCGTCGCGTCGGACAAAGCTATGGGAATCGAACCCACAACCAAAGTGCGATTGGGATTTATCGCCTACCACTGGACTACGTGAAGTCCCTGGTCAGTATGACTTGTTTTTTTAGTTAAATGATTTTATTGATCAATAATAAGTTGATTTGGGTTCTTATTTCATATCAAAAGAATACCCTTGGTATAGGAAAATGATTTGGTGATTAAGTGATAAATGTTATTTTGGAAGATGTTCGCTTTGTTGGGAACACTATATGCCCAAGGAAAATAGAATACTATGGGGTTTCATTTGTGGAGTAATGATAGATTTTTATCTACATTTTTATTGTGGATTTATAGTGATTTGGGTTATTTATGGAAATGATTAACCTATAATAGAGAATATGTGATTAGGTTAATTACTTTTGAATATGTGACTTTAAGAGTATCTGATGTCTTTTGGAGATACAATTTAACATGGGAGACTACATAATCAAATTCTTCTATGTTTTGGGTTTCAATATTAGTTTGGATTATATTAAAGGATTTTAAGGACAATTGGTTATTGAATGGTATCTATTTAACTTTGGGGTATTGTTGGTTTAATTTTAGAAATTAAGATTAGTGCATATTTATCTCAATGAATATTCTTTTGGGGAATCATTAGATCATTCACTGACCATTTTGGTTTTGATTAATCTTCAAAGACAATGTAAATATATGGTTTATCCTTCATGGATCATGTGATTCTATAGAAGTTTATTCTATCTCTTCCAGTGTGACCAAGTCTTCTTGAATACTCATCGTTTAAAAAAAATGAGTTAGTGGTGGAAATTTATTAAAGAATGAAAATCTACTTAAAATGTAAGTATATCTCATAATGTTCTTAGTCAATATCATAAATGAATTCCTCTTCCTTATGTAATGTAACTTAAAAAAAATGTTGTCCGTTTACTTTCCTACTAGGAGACTAATGGTCGTTTGTCCCAACACAAGTTTGTGGTTTTCTCATTGTTAACTTTCTCCTGATCATGATTTCTATCCCTCTCCATCAGAACTTGACACTTAGTTTATCATCCATATCCATGTTTTCTTACATGGAATCCTAGTATGGGTTATCTTGGATGACCCTTATACCTCTCTTTCTTTCTTTTAGAGTGATAGTTTTATTGACTCTTTTCCCGATGTGGGACTTTCCATTATATTCCCAAGCAAAATTTTAAAAATTGCGAGGACGCAATTTATTGAAGGAGGGGAGAATGTAACACCCCATGCTTCCTCGGTATGTTTCCTTTCGAATAATGCAATGACGTGCATTGTACGCAACTTCGAGATTTTAACACACCACAACCAATCAAACTAGCCGTTATGAATAGTAATACCTACTTTTTGAAATTATATATATTTTATATTTCAAAATGGACTTCATTTTTGGATTCGGAATATCGAAATTAGCCTAGGGTGAAATTTTGGTACTTTTCGGATAACTTTTGTATTTTGATGAATAGTGAAAATTACTAAATTTTAATTAAAAACAACTTTTTTAATCAAAATAATTAATAGTGATAAATTGTGAATTTGAGTGGTTTTAAAGTATATTTAGAATATATTTTTACCATTTAATATAATGTTGGTCATTGGACATAATTTTACAATTAAACCGAACATAAACAAGTGTCAATCTTTTGATAGTTATTATCTCTTAAAAACACGCTTTTTTGTTTTGACAGCGGGAATTAATTTTAAATTAATTTCTGCCACTTCTGTGTTTTGAATTTAGAAAAATGGATTTCATATTTGGAATCAGGATGTTCAAATTGTGTAAATAGGTAACTTTTATTTTTAGACATTTTGAATAATTACTGCGGTAAATATTTTATTTACAATGGTTAAGGGTAAATCCGGTAAATAAGGGTTAAAAAAATAATATTATAATAATACTAAATTACCCTAAAACGTGTCTTAACCCTATTGGTTGATACATGGTCGACCATGGGCATCTTTGGGTCAATTTTGGGACCCCATGGATCCACTTGTAAGTGATAATGACACTTTATATTAATTAAGTTAAAATGAATACAAAAATGACACAAGCATATATCTTTTAGCAAAACAATTGTTACATAGGGTTATACATGTTGGATTTTAGATTATAAATATTCATTAGAAATATAAAAAGATTTCCTACATAATGATATTTTATTTATACTTTTTAGACATCAAATAATGTAAAATATTAATGACACAATGATGATGCAGTAATTACTATAATAGTGAAAAATTAAAATAATTGATTTTATAAATACCCAAATAAATATAATATGACACTTTTAATGAATTAAACTAATTTTCTAGGATAATATGATATATTAGGATTGATTTAATTGACTTTGTTCGAAATAATCAATCTGTTATGAGTTTCACAAAAATCAACTAATGAATAGTGTCAAAATTGACATAAAAGAGTTTTTAAAACAAATATTATATTATTAATTGATATTAAATTCCTAAAAATCTAAGGTTCGGCCAAGAGACTTATATAAGGATAGTTTCATCATTAATGGACCACTTGGGGGTCGCTTGGATGTATATAGTAAGTTTATTAACCATATTATATAAAAATACAAAGAGACATTGTAAAAGTGAAACTAATTAACTTAGAGTTAATACTTAAAGATAAGGTTAATATAAGTACCCAAACCTGTCTAAATTCTATTGGATGAGTTGTTTTCGACCTATCCCCACCTCATCCTATGAATAGTCAACTTTGGAGCCTTTGGAAACCGAATATGAATTTATTATAAATTAATATTTCTAGCTTTTCCAAAGGTGCCCCTCACCCCTCTTATAAAAGGGCACTCCTCCTTCTCTTTTCCTCACACCTCTCAAGCCACTTGGCTCGTCAAAACTCTGCCCAAATAAGCTCCCCACATCCCTCTCATCCTCCTTGAAGCTTCCCCTTATCCAGAAAGCATTTCAACAAGTCCTTTGGTTCCAACCAAAGTGAGTTACCTAAATTAAAGGTAACGATTTCTCTTAAATTATTTTCATTTATTTTGCTTCTTCAACCCCCAAAATCTTTTTATTTCCATTCTTTTATAACAACACCAGTATCCTCAATATACTAGTATGTTGTTATAAGAAGTATTCAAACTACACATACACACAACTCCATCTAATGGACGATGAACATAATGTTTCTGTGGATGGCAAACTAACGCCTCACGAAACGATGATTGTTCAAAAACATCTTACCGCCTCTCATGGTGGCCATTATGATGGCACTGTAATTAAATATGATATTAATGATATATATTTTATATATAAGCTTCTGTAATTCCATTTTATTTCATACCATTATTCGTTTCATGTTGTATATACATACGATAATTTCATTTGAGGAAGTGCGGACTACCGCCCCCTTAAAATGATATGACTCATTCATACCACACATGGAACGTATAAAGGATGGTGTTAATGAACTTAAGTAACATATATAAAATATTATATTATACTGGAATAGTAATATACCTATGTATCATTTGGATTCGATTCTTTTAAAATAAAAAATTAAATGGAAGTAGCGTTCGTGTGTACGTACGGACTACCGTCTCCACGAACGCGATGAGATTCATTCTCCATCGTATCCATTCAAGTATAATTATCATTTAATGATTTAAAAATGATGTTTAAGGACTTGATATCATTCTGGATATGAATAAGATACAACAAACATGACTTATGAAACAAAACATATAAAAGAAAATGAGTAAGTTAACACCCGAAACGGCGTTAATACTAAGATATTATTAACAAATCAATGTTAAAAGATCATATATGATATCATATTAAAGTAAATGATTCTTGTATTATTCAATAACAATTATTTCACCATTATACAGGAGGTAAACCTACCATCGACCAAGGAAAAAGTACAAAGTAAGGGATTCTCTTATCTCACTTTCAATTCCTTGAGATTTCCATTGATCACCACTTAATTATTGCATGTGGTGTATGTGTACTGCCCATGATTGTATTAATTGTGTAATATACTTTAATTTATGGGTATTTACATCATCATGGTATGATACTTCTTTCATGGGTGTATGTTTTGTATGTTACCTAATCGATAAGGGAATTTGAGATTTCAATTCCCACTCATTTGGCTTTACGCATATTTCATTGATTATATTACTCCATGATTTTGTGTGGAATCACTATTCATTTGATTATGTCATAATTTCCACTCCCCTTCCTGTGGATATAAGTTTGATACACATAATCACTCATTGGTAATTCTCAAGTCATTGATATGAATTTGATAAGAGTAATTTTAACTCATTCACCATTTGTTGAGTTAAACATCCATTTCGTTGGTGTTGTTTTTACAAGAATATGTGTGAATATCCTTTGATTGTTTTACACTGAATATCCAATCATATTTAGTGTATTTATATTTGTCACACATAATTATGTCGTTGATTTATCCTTAACCTAAGGATATAGCCTTTATGAGAGATTTCATCTCAATTTACATTCCATTGAGACTTCTTTGTTGATATACACCAAATCATTTTTATGTGGTGTATATAATGTACTTTGAAGTAGTATATCATGAATCCCTTTATTCTCATGATATTACAAAGTTCTGATTACCTTAATTATTTGTATTCAATTGTCTCTCTTTTGGTTAGAATCTCTAACTAAAATACCATTTTTAAAATGATTTAAAGACTTATTCATCTAAATATTTCTCATTAATGTCAATGTTTTAAAAAATGGTTTTAAGGATTTATTTATATGGACATTAAAGTTTACAAATTAAAACTCCTTTTAAAAAGTTTCAAAGTGGTATGGGACACTTTGATTCAAAAATCTACTTTTAAATGGCTTCTTGACAAATAGTGTGACTTTTAAATGTTTTCAAGAAAAGGGGGATATTTCTCTCAAATAGTTTTGATGATTATTTTCATCTATGTCAACATCCTTCATTATTCATGATTGAGGATAATGTGATACAATACAATCTTCCATATTGTATCAAATGAGTTATATTTGACTTTGGATGTTCTATTTTTATACCATTCATGGTTTATGGTTAAAGTATTGACATTTCGTATGCTAGTTTTAATACGAATGTTTATTTTATGCTTAAACCTATTCATATGAGGAATGCATTGGACTTAATAAGTGACGGGTGGAGCCCGCTATAGCTCCTCGATGCATCGGTAGGTCTCATGAGACAAACTAGTGTCTTGTCACAAGGCCTTGGCAAAATCTTATTTGTAGTCTTGGCACGAGGCCTTGGCTATGTGGTTATGATAGTCTGGCATTATGCATTCCATCATTATGAAAGTGGTTATTGATATTGCATGTGATCATTCGACTAGTAGAATATCCATGTGAGTAAGTAAATGGCATTATTTCATTTTACTTTTTCCATACTATGTTGAAGTTCAATTTTAAAAGGCTTTTGTTTTAGTTATAAATTGCCTTAAGTGTTTATGCTTATTTATGAAAGCTTATGCTATAATGTTATCCTTACTGAGCATCCGAGCTCACCCCTTTCAATGTTTTATTTTTCCCAGGATTATGAAGAAGTAATTTATGAATGACCTGCAGGGATAGTATGAGGGGATATGAAGACAAGATGTTTTTTTTATGATGTAATGTAAAAATTTATGGATGTATCTAGTTATTCAAAGGCTACTAAACTAATCGGTCTTTCGAGACTTGATCTTTCTCATGATCATGCCAATGTTATATAATAATGCACCGACTCTAGGTAATTAGGGTCGGGGCGTTACAATGAATAATATGAAAATATATATAAGTTATGGTAAAACAAAGGGGGAATACTAAAAAACATAAAAATAGATATCCTTTGGGAAGAATCTGTTGAGGCTTCACCCATTTATGTGTTCCATGTTTTCCACACGACGAGCTGATGCAGCTTGAGTTCCATGGAGGTCCCTTACTTTTCCCATATATCTCATTTTCTCTCTATATCCCTTCATTTAATCAGTCTCAAACAAGGTGACCAAATGGTAGATTATGTGAGAAGCCAAGTGAGATATGAAGAAAAGAGAAATAAAATACAAAAAGGATGAAAAAGATGATGGGGTCCAGGTAGTCCTTGTAGTCAGACATGTGTTTATGTGCAACCTAGAAAAATCACCACATTCCACACCCAACAGAAGAGATGAAATCACAATCAGCCTCTCTGTTAAAAATACATGATTTCATGAAACAATTATTTTTTAGTTAATATTTATTTTATTACTTTTTAATTATTAATTATGCCAATAAAATTTTAATGGCTCACATATCTACTAAAAATCTGTTCCTAGTGTAAGAACCCTATTCTGAGGCCTACATATTGGTAATAAATACTATCCAAGATCTTATACTAACGGAAAAAATAATTTTTTTCAACTTATAATGATTAAATTTAAATAAAATCAAATTTATGATCTAAATTATAATCGACAAAATATGTGCCCATATAGTCTCCGCACAATAAACCTTCTCATTCATGGGAATCTGTGTGGTGAGACTAGCAACTATTCTCTCACCCTATGAATATTAAAAAACAAGGTATATTGAATATTGAATTATTAGTATCATAACATCAATAACTTTATCCTATATGGGATATTTTTAACGGTGACTGACACAGTGCAATGCACAAACAAAATACTCTTATCATTATCTCAAAACAAAAAAACTGAACTTTTGGCCCATGGAAAGAACTGAATCTCAACTAAAAAGGAGGATAACAACCCTGAAACAACCAATGCTTCACTCTTAATAATATGGAATACTTTATAATACTTCTTGATCTTAACCTTAATCTGTTCCTCTACCAATCTAGGAAGGGCATAAAATTAGGAGAAACATACCATAGAGTCGATGCTCTCTCAATATAATCAGGAATATGTGAAGATAGATCATGATCATATTTAACTATTATTACACAATGATTTCATATATTGGGGTGTACCACTCTTATCAGCTACACTCACACAAAAATAGATTAAATTCTTTTATCCAACATCTAACACCATATCTCCCGATAATGCTTGTTCATGTATCACCTCAGTACAAATTTCTTGTGGAGATTTATTTATTCATGGTGTCTCCTCTACCATGGAGGTTAATTTCCCATTTCAAAATGACACCCAAAAAACCATGGCCACTGAATTTCTTTGAAATAATTGTTCCTTGTGTCCCACCCATTCACTAATTGAAAAAATATTTAATAGAACTACGCAAAAAATTCTTATAAAATTATCACAGGACACATACTATAGTTATTCATACATATTTTGTGATATGATGACCTTGTAACATGTAACACTATCCTCATTAATCAAGAACGTCCATTAAAAATTCTATTCTAAATTGGGAACCTCAATAATTCTATGATTTATTCCTTGACCAGCAATCACTCGATATCATTCTAGTTTAGAGCATCTACAGGTGCTCTCACTACATTATCAAGAGTGAAAAAACTAATTGATAGGGATAGGAATGCACACATTCATGCCCTTAGAATCCAGCCATAATACCAAATAACCCTAGGTTCATAATCCAAATCCAAAGGCATTAACATGCCTATATCAAAAAACCCTCCAATGAACATGAATCATTTTCAAAAGGTAATATATTATACATCACATCCAGAAAAGAATTTATAAACCTGGTCCAACATCACACATAAAATTTTCTTATAAAGAAAATATATAGAGAACATCAAGGGTCTGAGATAATAATGTCCTCTAGGTCTCCCACCTATAACTAATGTTCATGTCTCACAAATGGGTCACAAGGTCTAAAATCATATCCCAAAAGATCAAACCTCTACAAAAGAAGGTAAATATCACACTGACCTATGTAGGTGTAAGATTCCAACATGGCCTACAAGGGCCCTTAGATAAAGTGAGAATATTCTAAAGGAACATACCCTTGGTGTTCATAATTCAAATGTTGATGATATACTAAACAAAAAATATTTTGACTTTTATAGACGGCAATACCCCCTAGGGGTCCACATTAAGGGAAAATTCACTGTACTTACTAACATCATACTTAGTGAACCAATAAGATAACCACAAATTATAGTTTGTTAAGTATAATTCCATTCAAATTTATGAAAGAAAAACTATATATTTTTTCACAGGTAAAATAACTAAACTAGATAAAAAACCCATTCAATGGGTATAACACATTGTCATCAAGTTCCCTATAGACTTACAAGGGTCATTTCACCATATATGCATGAGGAATGATTCATCATTCTCACCACCAAATGTATCAATATAAATCCATATAGCCAATCATCAGAAGGAAATTCAAGTGGGGTAAATTGAGTAGAAATCCCATAAATTACCTAAAAACTCCATTTTGGTTTTTGTTGGAACTTTAACCACTTTTTATACTCTCTTCAATAATAATCTCACACTATTGGGTGTAAAATATATGAATCCTTCTTTCCCAAATACAATGCATGAGATACATATTTCCCTTTTTGGAAAAGAGTAAAAATCAATCACTTGGCAATTTACAATGGGACAAGAGCTTGAAATCATTAATAAATTAGAAAATCCATACAAAATTTGTATCCCTCATTGTGATAATCATATTGAACTATAACATCATAGATCAAAAAATAAATATCATAACTATGGAAACCTTGACCTTTTACTAGAACATGTGTTATCGACGCACCCGTGTGGTGCCCATCACATGTTTAGACACATTCTTAAATCTCTTATCTACTATATCCAACATAGAAAATACAATGAAAAAACAGCTATATTACCACATTGTAATTTCAAGAACTAGACTCTACTAAAATGGTACATTAATACAATTCATTATGGGAACTCAAGAACAACTCCATATAAAAAGGAGAACATAAATTAGTCGAGAGGTATTAAATATGGTAAATTGGGGAGATTGGACCCTCATATTAGAGTAACATTGTGTAAATAACTATATATTCTTTAAGAAATAATTTAAAAGAGTACGAAATAAGTAAATAAACTGAAATAGAGAATGTTGTAGTAATAAATTCAATTTCATAAAATCCCAAATAGTTATGTCATACATATAACAACGGTAATCCACTGGGTTGGCCATACATATTGGAGTACAAAAGAAACCGAAATAAAAGTATATGTAATTTCTTCGTACTCTGATCCAGATTACATACACAGTATCCAGACACAATCAAATTGAAACTTCTTGATCAGAAGGATCCACAAGTGATGCTCTACTAAATAATTCAATATGGGGCTTCATCTCTATCCACCATGCACCTTTTTCAACATAAAAATCAGACATAAGGTCTTCATGAACTCTAATTAACATGTACATGTATTAGGAATAATCCTTGTAGACATCCCTAATGAGGAACCCATAATATGCTTCCATTAGTGCATGCTTATTCAATATTCCCATCCTAGTAGAGACAAAAATGAAAGGATAAGTAAAATAAATAACGTGAAACTAAATCTAAACCCTTGGTCTGTAATCCAATTCAACTAGAAAATTTCCATCATAGATATCCATGTTTATATGCGTATATATGTATATTCCCATAAATATTCATATATAAAAAAATAAGAATATACAAGAGTAAGGTGAATGAAATAACATAAAAACATCATTAGTAAATCCTTGGGTATGTAATCTTAATTACATAGATATCCTATACAAGAAAATTGCTCTAGATGTAATTACTCTCAAGATATGTATCATTAAGTTGATATATAGGTCCATATTCTAAATCAATCATACCTTTCTATACCAGTATAAAAAATATATTTAAGCAAGTTATGTTTCCATAAAAGGTACCTCATAATAATCATAGGTTCAACTGCACTCACCTCCAACCACTATAAAAAAGGATTCTAGGTATTTATGTCTAGATATCCAATGAACAAACTATTTATAGACACCATAATACGCATTCCATGTTAATCATGTCCAATTAATGTGCCCTAGATCTTGTTACACACGTGGACATGACATTTTTGGACTCGTAGGAACCCTACAGATCTAGTCCTTAGGAAATCTATAAGAATATCTCTTGGGTGAGATTTAATCCCCTCCCATGAAGACCTGTAATTAGGGGGAGAATAATCATACCTATAACTCAGTAGAGATTAATCATCAATGAGTATAATCTGATTGAGGAGAGTGTAATAATCCTCGTCATATTTCAATAAAGGAGAGAGGAAACATCATCTTGATTCATGAGAGTGTAATCATCTAGGAGTTTAATTACTAAGGATTCCATGATCATACCTCAAAACAATAGTATCAACCACTATATATGAGGAAGAACCTCTGTAGTTCCTACTAGTATAATAATCAAAAATCTCTAGGCACAAATTCTAGATCAATAATAGAACCGTTGGGAATTCTAGTAAATTTAAGAATTTTTTTTTCTCAGATGCCAAATCCCTGGAAAGCATATATAGGCTTCCCATAATGAATAAGAATGATCCAACATAAATTGATTGGTAATCCAAAAAAGAAATAAATACTCATCACATCAGGCTCATCATCCACCCACCATGATGAACTATTGGTAATCATTGTTTCATTAACAGTAAATAGGTGAATGTATAAATAGAATACTAAGGGTGGATTATCTTCTAAGCCCAACACTACAACTATATCCTCATGGGGTTATAATTATCGAATTATTTCAAACATTACACCTGAAATGATCAATAACCTAACATGACATACGAGATTAGGGTCATTCAAACATTGGGGTACCCATTTGGTCCCTCAGAAAAAAATATTATAGATACATCCTACTCATAGTACTCTAGGTATATATATAAGAGAAAGCATAATACATAGAATCCATAGCTAAGAAGGTAAAATAAGGAATTCATAATGGGATCGTCAGTGATATTTAAATGGTAGAATCCACTATAGGGTCCTTAGAATGGTATATAGGAAAGGGAATCCTTCATGAGAATCTTAACAACATTGTTAGAAGGAGAGGCATCCTTTATGGGATCCTCATAATGGTAAATGTAAAGGGATCCAATGAGGTATTACATAGGTTAGCATTAAAATGATGGAATCATGTATGGTACCCTTAGAAACATAAGTAAGGTTGAGGCACCCAACACATGGTCCTCTAAGTCAAAACATAAGAAGTGGAATCCCACATAGGATATACACAAAACAAACAAAATCATGACCTCTTAAACTTAATGAGTACATAATGAAAGGGTAAATCTACAAGGGATGAGATTATGAATGAAGATATTTATATAGTTATATCATGACCCGATCAAGATAGAATATCACTCATAGGATATAGCAGAATTTGATTATTGGAGGAAGATCTAGTCCATTTAGACCGATTCCCCCAAACACCCATTATGTGTCCTAGAATTACTTCCAAAGTTTCACCAATGTGGTCTATGTAGAAAAATATCAGAATGTTATACAATTATGATCAATTATAAGTCTAGTTCATAATAATTTAAATCCCTAAAATGTTTAGAAAAGGATGATTACATGGTGTGTTAGACCTATAACATTTAGTGAACCATCATGGCCCCACCAGGGCATGTTCATCAGATGACGTAGTGTGTAATATCCCATGTACATGGAATATATTACATGTACACAATATATAACCTTCATGGGGTACATTCTCGTGAAACACGTGTTTCATGGAAATGTAATTTCATGGCCATGTACATATATACATTGTGTATCCAACATGGGGTCTGGTCGTTTACTCTACATGACCATGTCCCCCTACACGAGCGGTTTGTCTAAGTACCCAAATACACGACTAAGTCACTGTAAATGGATTGTAAAAACCATTTATGGTGGGAACTCATGAAAAGATCATCCTCCTCAATCTAGATGAAAACAATGGATGTGTTCCCTGAACCACATGCCATGTAGATAGGTTTTCCCAAATTGAATACCCCCAAATATCTTTATAATTGACGCTTCCATACCAAATCTATAAAAAATTCAACCAGGGGTTCCATAAAACCCTATTATAGGTATAAAAAATAAAAATTTAAATCAACTAGGATTTACTGAAATCATTAAGAATTTCCTACATTTTAGTGGAATTCTAAGAGTCCATAAACATTTCTTCAGTCCATGATTACTGTACAATATTCTGATGTGTCCCAAGCTCCATGTTGGAAACTCCCTATCTCTGTATCTCTCACTATCTCTCTATCACCCATTCTATCTTAGGTCTTAGTGATGTAGAGATCATGAAGGCATATGACAGAATACATGGGAGAAAGGACGAATATAAGAACAAAACAGTAAACCTGAACAAAAAAGAACAAATAGTGTTCGGGTCAGCCCCAATGTCTGAAAAATGTTTATTCCCTGCTCGAAAAATATTACCCTTTACAAAATTAATAGAATAGAAGGAATATAAATCAAAAACACCAATTCAAACTATATGTTCGAATGAACCTTCACAAATTAATTTATATTTAATTTCATAATTTTTAATTTTTAATTATTTTGTTAAAATTCAAATGTCTGAAAAGGATACCTAAACATATGTCTTAGGGTAAAAACTATATTCAGGCCTCAAATGTGTGGTAAAAAAATATCAGATATTCTCTTCTTTGGAAAAATTAAAATTTACCCATTATAAGAATCCAAAACACAAATTTCAAATTTCTTCTCAAAATTATAGTCTGAAAAAATAGGGGTCCTTAAAAAATTAAATAAGGGGAACATTGTTGGGAATATTGAACATGGATATGGAAGAGAAAGATATTATTTGAATATAATGTGAATATTTATTTAAATCATAATATTTTATAGAGATATAAATTAATAAATGTAATTCCTCATAAAATAGGGAATCAATTCCTTATAATGTCATCATTGAACCTAAAAACCCATTATGTAAAATCAAATTGATAAAGAAAATAATTACGACTCAATAAATGAAGTTCAGTTAATAGAAAATACTATGACATATGAATCATTTTTATAAAAACCATTAATATAGAGAGAATGAAATTGAACATCAAAAACCATTAATAAAAATTATATCACAATATTATTTACTGAATAGGTAGTATACACATAGTTTAATTGATATAATGTTCACACACAAGACATGTCTCAAAGAAAGGAATTATATTTTATGATAACTTGCTATAATGACCATGTATTATAATAAAAAGATATTACATCATTTTAGATGAATATTTACCACATTAAAAAAATATACACATGAGTACTGTAAGAGTTTCATCTCTTTGGAATCCTGAAGAAAATATTCTAACTCCGTGAATGATATTAATTTATTCCCTAAAATATATTCCCCTTTATAACATCAACATAAAACCTTTCTTCATGACATGAATAAAGGATACTCACAATGTGGTTTAGATTAGAGGATCAATAAGGGTAAACAAAGTGGATACTTAAGTATAATGTGAGAGTAAAGGTACGAGAACAAGGGAAATACCTTTGAAGTTTATGCCCTATATATCAAATATCATATAAATGAGTCATGGAATAAATATTTGAATATCATATGTCAAGAATCACATTGATATTAATATCATAATATATGGAACCATAATATAGGAATAAGAAATTTAATTGGATAAAGACACATAAGCATGTAAAAATGATTTCCATAGTAGTGAGTACATAGCTTCCAAGGCAATTATAGTAGTTTGGGTTCATTCGCTATAAAATTTGGATAGTCGGGGTTAATTCCCATGAATGTCATAGTATAAAATTTTCACACCTGATACCATCGTAGAAAAAAAAATCCATTACTAAACTAAGTTGACTCGTTGTTCCATCCATGTATATCTGATGAGATATGAGTCAATACCCAATGTATTTGATAAAGATACAACTCCCACCCATATCATAATTTAATAATATATACATTTGACACAAGATAATAAACTATCATATAATAACCACTAACGTGATATGTGTATCATAAACATGTAATAATATCATAAATTGTGGTAAAAAGTCTTTTTTATTTATCATTTCATTAATGTATAACCTGTGAAATGAAGTAGGTTTCATAATAATAATACCCATAGAATATAAATAGGGTTTATAAACATATAACATGTGAAAGAGAAATAGGTTCTATAGATATATGTTCTATGAAAGAGAAACATGTTTTATAAACATCAACCCATAAAAATTACTCCATTTAGATATTTAATATGAATGGAAAATTTTCATCATTTCCCAATAAATTCATGAGTAACAACAAAATTATTAACCTTAAATGGAAACAAAATTGAAATATATTTTTAAAATGTTTCTTAGGGAAAATAATCATTTTTATTTGAGATATAATATTCAAAACATAAAAACTATTAAATACTATTTTCTCTTAAAATAAACTATAAAACTTATAAGGGATTCTAGAAAACATTTTGAAAACATTTTTTTTCATATACATGAATCTTTAAAACATTTTGAATAACATTATCGATGAAAACTAATAAAAGAAGCATGAAAAAATATTGAAAACAATTTTAAATGAAAAAAATAAATAAATATTTAATATAATATAAATATTTTTATTTGAAAAAAAACATTACAAAATATATAAAAGGATATTTGAAAATTATTAAAAACACTTTTTAGATAAAAATCATTTTTAAACATTTGTATTTGTAAATCCATTTACAAAAAATTAATGTCCAAACTATTAGGAATTATTATATGAAAATTTAATAATTTAAACATTCATTGGAATAATCTAATTAATGACATTAATAATGGTAGATAAATCCATATATTCCTATCATTTTTTATGATATAAAATACATTGAAATCTAATTCGATCAGAAAAGGGTATGATAGGTCCTTTTTTAAAACAATTTTTTAATGTAAAACATGTGTAATAATTTCTTAATGATCATATTATAATAGTATAATATTTTTGGATCCTTTTTTGTAAAACGTGGTTAAAGAGGGAATGTGGATTTTTGACAAAATAGAGTGGTAAAATAATACATTCTTAAAAAACATTATTAATTTACTTATGTATGAAAAGTTGAAATATTGTAATAATACATGATGATACTATGAATATATAGCAGTTAATAAAATACATTATTTAAATTTAGATATATATTCTAATATTTAATCAATAGAAATATACTCATAAACAATCTCGTTAAATGATGAGATTGTTTCAATAAATTATTACCTGTTAGAAACATTGAATCATACTCCCCAAGTAAAAATGGAGAAATAAAAATGATCTTAAAATTTTATGAAAATAAAGACACTAATGACATAAACTAAAATTACATTACATAAAACGTGTAAAATAGTATAGGTTAATTACAAAACATTTTCCTCATCAAAAGAAAACAGTGGAAAAACTACCTTATTGATTTTTTTAAATTTGAACTAAAAAACCCATAGAAGTGAAATCATAGAATGAATAAGAAAATACCAACACATTTACATGTAATATTATTTGAATATATTAACGTTTACTATATACCCTACATGATATAAATGTGTGGTGAATAAGGACCAAATATCAAAAAAATAAAATGGAGATGAGAAAAACACTTACTACATGGGTAACCTTCGAATCATGAACCTCGTGAAAGAATAACATATAATAAAGATTTTTATAAAATTATATAAAATAATTTAATGATATAATTTTTAATAAGGCATTATATAAACCACACAAAATAATTGAGTTGTGAATATGGCATGTATCTAATGGAAATAAAATGTTAGATGGAATTGCCTTAACCTAACTATTGACATTATTCGTACATGTTCAAACCACATGTATACAAATTGTATGGTTATTATAAATTTAAAAAATTACTATATTATAATATCTAATAAAAAATGTTCTTTTTTTGGAGTAAATATTCTCATTTTATTATCAACTCTATGTTAATGTTACATTTTAGGCCATATCTACATTGTTTTTTATATCTTTTTACCTGTTATATTTTATACTCACACTTAGATAATGAATTACATATATAAAGAATTTAAAAAATGATATAAATATAATATAAATTTATTATATAAATATTTATAATAATCTATAGAAGTTATAATTATGAAATAAAATACACCATTTATAGAGATGGTAGACAACACATACGCATGAACACAGTTTCCATTTTATTTTCATATTGAAAGAAACAAAGTAAATGATATATATATATATATCATTATAGTAGAATTATTATTTCATATATATGATAAAAATTAGATAATACCATCCTTAACACATCCCAGGAAAAGTGTGAATGAATTGCATATCCTTGAGGAGATGGTAGTCCAGACTTCCACAAACGATGTTGTCGTATTTAAAAAATGAAAATCATGAAGGTATGTTTTATATAATAATTCCAAAATCCTAAATAAATTATACTTATAATATAAATAATATAAAAACATATTTTCGATCATTATTCTCATCCATGAGAGGTGGTAAAGAAAAAAACGAACAACATTTCTTCGTGAGGAGGTACTTGTCTATACATAAGAACTGTATATTTTTTACCCATTAGATGGAAGTTTGTGTATGGTTAGGTATGAAAAATATAATATCAAATATCATGGTATTTAGGATATATATGTAATTATATAATAATAGAATTATTAAATTGTAGGGGTGGATTATGCAAATAAAATAAAGGAACTTGATGAAGGATGTTACCTATCCTTTCGGTAGCTCCTATTGGTTTGCACCAAAGAGATTCCTTTGATGAATGTATTCCAAAAGGTCTTATTCTTGGAGGAATTTTGGAATTTTTAGAGAATATATGTTATGTGTTTGTCTTATATAATGTGTCTTGGTAGTTGTAAGTAAGTGAGGGGGGTGAGTGGAATTTTATGGAGGAGGAGGTGGAGTGTAGTTCTTATAAATATAAAAAGGTAAACACAATTGAGAGGTCAACCTTACATCATTTGACTCCAATAACTGATAAAATTATATATAATATGGTAATTTATCTAAATATTATCAAAAAATTATTTTTGAAGATTTCCCTAGGTCATTTGGACTCTTATGATTAAATTTTAGCTAATAGGTAATCTCCTTTTTTTACCTTAGATACTAAAATTAATTTTAATTACTTTCAACATTACTTTTTTCAAAAATGGTATTGGCCTTATTAGAAATTTTAAATTACTATTCTTAAAATATTTAATACATGTTTTTAAATTCTAATCACATAAGCGGGGGAAATTAATTTATTGTTAACCCCACAGATGGGATAATAAAGAGAGTTCTAAAAATAGAATTGATCAAAAGTTTGCTAAGTTTTTATGAATTAATTTAATGTAAAGATATTTCTAATAAAATAAATTCATTTAAATAAAATAAAATATATCAAATTATACTTAAAATTATATAAAATTTTAAATTTACTAAAAAATAAATTGGATCACAGTGAAATTTTGAACAAGAATTCAGTATTTTATATATTCAAGGGAATGTAAAAGATCATCAAAAAATACAAAAAAAAATTACAGAAAGTGAATTTTTATATTTATAATTAAATATTTAATTATATTTTATCAAATAAAAATTAAAAATTAAAAATTAAATTATATTTAATATAGGTTGTCCATTTAAATGTTGCAAAATTACATTTCATAAAAATAAATATTTCTTTTCATAAAATTAGATTTTTTTTCTTATGTTATACACATAAAATTCATTTGATGAGTATCAAAAATATAAATTGAAGATATAATATATAAATTTTATTTATAACATTAATCAAAATATGTTTTCTTAATATATTAATATATAATTACGTTTTTTCAAAATAATGTAGTTATCTTATAAAAATAATTTTTTTATTTTCGAATTGTTATTTTATTCACTAATAATAATTGATAACGAAGGGATTAATTTTTAAATAATATATTCAAAATTTAGTTAATATATTCGTAACTTGCATTCATATATATACATCAAATCTATAATATTAATTTAAAAATATTATTAATAGTATATTATAGTTTTGTAAATTATGCGCCTTGAATATAACAAAAGTTATCAAAGAGACTCAATATTGTGTGCAATTCAAGATATACAATTATGTTGTGTGTACAAATAACAAATATATTTTTTGTTTGTAGTTAAATATTGACTTGGTGTTTTGTATAACATTATAAAAACATAGTATTTTTATATATAAAAATTATGTTGTGTTGAGTAAAATGAAAACTATAAAAAAGATTCAATTAATTTGAAAACAAACAAAATATATTGGTGTTAAATTCTGTCACCGTTAATTTTAATTTTTTACATTGAAATTATTATGTGTTATTAAAGGATTGATAATTTAAAGTTACATTCAACGAAACCCACATCGTAAAAATGAATTCTAAAACATACTTTAAAAAAGAAATATTTTAACCATAAATGTTTTTGAATTAAACTGATAACTATGTTTCTACATAGGAAATCAAAGGATAAATGTGAAAACATAGACATAGAAGAGAAATTTATCTTTAATGTTATGATAGAGAGTGATAGATAACATGGTTATGATAATGATAACACTCAAAAATCCATAACCCAATGTTGACTAAAAAGGTCCTTTATATAAAAAAATTGATGATTAATTGACAGCATTTTATTTCATGAGCCTCTTTCCTAATGTATATGAATATTCATGATAATATATATTTATATGATTTTAGGACAAGCATATCCTTTTCTGTTCCTTAATCAACTTCTACATAATCTCTCATTCTAATAAATGAATGTGAAGGTATCATTTCCAAATAATTATCTAATCATGAGATCCATAAATACAATGATTGGTGATTACATGCATCATTAGTTATCACAAAAAAACGTTTAGCACATTTAATCCTATATTCAAAAATAATCATATAGAAGGATAATAATTTATTATCTAAAAACTCATCTCATGTTTATCATAAACCATTCCATAAATAATTAACCTTATAACCCTTCCTAGAGGTCGGAATACAAAAAATTATAAATATGTTAATTATATAAGATTAACAATGACCCCCCATATATCATAATGAATATATTGGTTATCTCATATAAAACATTTGAATACCTTCATCATGTATACTATTGAATCATGGAAAATTCCAAAATTACAAAAAAACTTTATTATAAACATAAATGATTCATTATTTAAAAGTTTATTAGATAAATTCATCAAATTTAAATATGTTTTAAACATAATTAATGATATAATAATCCACTTTTCAACAGATATTTATCAGTTTTATGGTAATCTGCAAGATCCAATTTACTTATTCATATCCAATACACCAATAATTAAACATTAAAAACTAATTAAGAGTTATCTTTCCCTTAATGATGTGTTTAACCTGAATATAACGTTGTAATTAAATCAATTTTCAAGACCAACAAAACCATTTACCATAATCTTGTAAATAATTACTGGTAAAAAAACATAAACTAAATAACACTTATATATTTCACTATTCATATAACAAAATTCAGGAATCTAAATACATAATAAAATTTATTATTTTATTTTATCCATAATCTATTAAAACAGACACATAATCATATTACATAATAATTATTTCTATTTATAATTTACACTTTGTCACACTATCTTGAGAAATATAAACATTACTCATACAACCTTTGTGATTATATTTTGGAGGTTTCAACTTGGGACATCTATTTTCATAATGACCACTCATTACACACATAATGAATTTTTCCTTCAATGATGTCTTATGGAGACAAATATTCCCATCAATTGTGTATATCATACCATTAATTTTTTATTTTTAACTTTCTATTTTTCCTTATTTCCCATAGTTAAAACATTTTTTTATGTTAATACATTCGGTAAGGTGATTCCTTACAAATTAATGACATAGATGGAAATTGGGTATTCATTCGTATATCGTCTCTTTTACCTAACATCTCAGTGAACTCCTTCCATATCTACTTTTTTGAGTCTGAGAGTTGATTAAGGTATACCTTATTATTAATCTTTATTCAAAACCCATTAGGCAAGGCGACAAAAACCTTCACCCCAGTAATCATCCCATTTTAAGCATTATCAAAAAATTTACCATAATAGTTAGCATTACCCAAGTTTCTTCTAGTTACCATAATAGTTTAAAACTAGAAGGACAAGTGTGGGAGAAAATTATCATAGGATAAAACCATATAATCAGGAAAAATAACTTATAGGATGTAAAAATTATGACATCATTTTATGACATGTCCTGGATTATCCTTAGAGACATACCTAGAAAATCCATATAAATATCTGTAAAAATATCAATAAAATTTTCTCATCGTAGTTTTCAATGGATGAATAATGCATTCAATTTATACTAAAATAATTACCCATGTTTAAAAAAAATGTATATTTAAATATTATAGATTTATATTCGGTACATTACAAATAATACATATCCAAATAGTTAGTGTCTTTGAAAACATGGAACAAAATATTCTAACATGGTTAAATATCAACAATTATTCCCACAAATATCTTATAAATTAATACATTAACATAAAAACTTTATTCATATACAGTTGAAAGGAAAAATAATAAATGTGTATGCTCAGATGATAATAAGGGTAAATAATGGAGATACATAATCATAACTTGAGCATAAGGGAATGGGAACATGTGAAAAACATTTGAAGATAATACCATATATATCCAAAATCATATACATGAGTCATTGAATAAATATGGGAAGTCCAAAATAAATTATTCATAATGGAATAAACATAATAATATGTATAACCATAACAAAGGAATATGTCATTGATTTTTATACAGGCTTATAAGGATATAAAAATGATTTCCCTTGAAATGAATGAATCACTGCCAAGGACATATTATTAATATGGTTTTACTCCCCATACTATGTTGGTAATCATGGTTCACTCCCATGACAATATTTTATGTAAAGGACCACAACCAAGACCATCTTGGTATAAAAATTCCTTTATCGAACCGAGTTCACTCCCCATTCCAACCATGTTTATCTCTTGAGATATTAATCATTACCGAATTTATGGGGGGGGGGGATATATGGATCACCCATCTCATAATTAAATCATACATATGTGTTCCATAAGATCATAATAAATCTTATCATAACCAATTTAATGAAATTAGTATCATAAACATTTAATAATATCATAACATGTGGAAAATAAGATAGGTTTCATAATCACTTATTCAATGAATATCCCATTACTTGAAAATGTTTTTATAAGAATATAACCTCTGAGAAACTAACTGGTTTCATAAAAATATATCTCATGTAATAGAAATGGGGTTCTAAGACATGTAACACATGAAATAGAATTAGAATTCATAAACATCATTTTATCAAGACAAAACCATTCAGAGAGAGATAATGAATATAACATTTGAATTGATTCCCTATAAAGGAATGAGTAACCCCAATGGATGTAATCATAGATGGAAAATAGCTTTGAAATATATTCTATAGGAAAAAAATTTTCTCATTTGAGAAATACTTTTTAAAACATAAACCCTTTTGAAACACTTTTATATTAAAATAAACTCTAAATCTTATAAAGGCATCTATAGAAAATTTTATAAATCTTTTCTTTAAAAATGTAGATGAAAAAATTTTCAATCAATTTTCCATGGAAATTTATAAAAACTACTAGAAATAATACGAAAACACTTTCCTTGAAATTTTATAATGAATTATATGAAATAATTTAAATCATTTTCATTGAAAACATCCATTAGAAAAAACACAATGGGATCTTTGGGAACCATATAAAATGATTTATAAACATGAATCAATTTTTCTGAAAACATTTTTCATTGAAAATACTACTATAAACATTGAATGACCAAAATATTAGGAAATAATAATTTCTAAAAAACTAATCTTCTAATCATTCAAAGTATGTTTCAATGAAATTGAGGTCATTATGGAAGATATATACGTACATATGGAACATTCCTCTTACGCCATTAAATCATTAGAAAAGATCCTTTACTAAAAAAACAAAATGAAAAATTATTTTTTAAAATAAATTTTATTAAAAGGAGATACATGGGTAATTTTTTTTATTATCAAATACATTTATTACATAGATATTTTGTAAAAATATTTTTAAGGAACACATGTTTCCAACTGATGAGAGAGGTAAAATTCAGACTCTCTTAAAAACACATTATTTATTATAGTATGTAAAAAATAGTTAAAAATGTTACCAATGCCTAAATATATCCTAAATTAACATAGAATAATAAAATTCATGACATTTAGAAACTATAGATCCTAAAATTTCATCAATGGATGGATAATAATAAACAACCTTATTAAATAATGAGATTATTTCAATGATGTATTACAACATGGTAACTTTAAATCATACTCCCCTTATTATAGAATTAAATTACATGAATCATAAAATATCATGAAAATAATTAGATTCCTGATATAAAATGTAAAATGGAATTAAATACACCTCGTAAAATAATATACTTGCAAAAGAAAACATAATCCTCAATAAAGCAAAATTGAGACAAAACTACCTTGTGGATTTTGTAAATTTTGTATTGAAATTCCCCATTAAAGATATATAATAAAAAGGATATATAAATTTCCATTAATTTATTTATATTTGTAATATAATATATTCATGGAAATTATATACACCAAAAAATAAATAAATTGTGGTGGATAAGATAGAAATTTCACAAAAATAAAAGTGAGATATGAAAAACACTTACTACATGTGTAACTATTGGATCATGATCCCTATGAAATAATAACATAAATTAAACATTTTATTTCCATTTAAAAAAGGAAATTGATTATATAAAATGTAATAAATCACTATATACATCACATAAAATAATCAAGTGGTGAATATGACATATATCTCATGGAATTAAAAAGTGAGATGCAATTCACATACCATAATTCTTGAATTTATTCATACATGTTAAAACCTACTGGGTAACACATATTTTTTTATTATAAATCTACATAAAAACATATTATTATATATAATACCATACATGATTTTTTATGACTTTATTTTACCCATTTATTTAAAACACCATGTTAATGTAACGTTTTGGCTAATATTTGTATTGTTTTTATATCTATTTTGAATCTTTATTAAAGATACTCATAGTTAGATCATAATTTAATTATTTAAATCATGTAAAAACTTATATGAATATAATATATATTCTTTATATATGTATTTATAAAAACCCATAAAATATAGTATTATGAAATAGTATACACTGTTCATGGAGAAGGTAGGTTGTACGCACACTTGAAAGTTATTTCGTATTTATTGTCATATTGAAAGAAAGAATGTATATGATATATATATATATATCATTTGATTATAATAATTATTTTATATATATCATATTATTTTTCTAACCCCATCCTTAATACATTCATTTTAATGTGTGAATGAATCACATTGATTTGAGGAGGAGGAGGTCTACACTTCCACAAATGATGTTATCGTATTTATAAAAAATTTAATACACGAAGATAAGTTTTATATTAAAATTAACAAACCATAAATACATAATAATTATAATATATGTCATATTAAAAAAAAATTCCATCCTAATTCTGATCCATGGGAGGTGGTAAAAGAAAACAATTAACAACATCATTTCATTAGGTGGTAGTTCGTCATTCAAAAGACTTGTTTATTCGTTACTCATTAGATATATATTTGTTTATGTGTAGGCTGAACCCTAAAATAAAAAAAAATCAGTTTATTGAGGCTAATTATTTTATTATATAATCAGTTATTTGTAACAGTTTAGGGTTTGGATAATGAAAATAATACAAAGGATCTTAAGGTATGAAGTTACCTCTTCTTTGGGTATCTAATTTTGGGTTTCACAAAAGGGCTTCCGTTGATGGATTTATTCCTAAATAGATTCTTCATGGATTAATGAAGTGATGTTGGGGGTATATTTTGTATGGGTGTGGATGAGAAAAAGTGGCTTTAGAGTTGTAAATAAGTGAGGAGGGTGAGTGACCTTTTATAAAGGAGGGGCTAAATTATTGTATATATAAAAAGGTAAACACTATTGAAGGTCTCTGTTATATCATGTATACCCAATAATTGATAAAATTCAGTAAAATATGGTAATTGGTTGAAATATTTCCATCCAATTAATTTTTTACAAGTTTCGTGGTCATTTTGTCTCATAATATCAGTGTTTAACTCTTAAGTAATTTTACTTTTACATTGATCAATGTAATTATGTTTAGTTACAGAAATGAAAATATCTTATCAAAAAAGGATAATTTAAAGATATTATAAATAATGATTATTCCAAATAGATATTCAATTTTTCTAAATTATAATCACATAATTGGATTATATTATTTTAATGTTAACCTTGTACACATGAAAAAAGTGGTTTTTAATATATAAATGTTCATGTGTTCGCCATGTTTTTTTATCAAAATTTATTTGGAAATTTTATAAAATGAAATAAATGGAAGTAATTGATATAAAATTGATCTAATTATACATAAAAAAAATTAGAAACATTAATTAACATATAAATTCATTTAATGAAAATTATTTTTTGAACTAAAATATACTATTATTCAGTAATCATCAAAATATGAACATTCTATGAAAAATACAAAAAATTAACCAGAAGTAAAATTTTGATAATTAAATTTCAAAAATAAAGTTAGTTTTTTAATATATAAATTATAAATGACCCAAAAATTATATTTGAGTTTTTTTCTTCATTAAGTGGTGGTAATGTTTTCTTTTATAATAATTCATCTTTCTATTCATAAAATTGTATTTATTTAAATCTTATAACTATAAAATATATTGAATGAGTATCAGAAATATTGATTGAATATATTGTATATAAATTTTCATGATAGAATTAATCAAATTTTATATTTTTAATTTGTTGAGATAAATTTGTTTTTGTACATAGAATAATTGTTTTTATTGAAAAGTAATTCAATTATTTTCAAAATACATCATTCATTCACTTATACCAATTTATAACTAAACGATTCATGTGGAATCATATTTTCAAAATTTAGTTATTCATATTTTTTACTTCCATTATAATTTATATTTTTTATTTGTAATTGTATTTTAATAATAATATTAATAGTATATGGTAGCTCAATAAAAACTCATCCTTTTGGGTACCGCAAGCTATCGAAGAGATTGGGTATTTTGAATAATATAAGTTAAACATTGTGTTGTGTATACCACATACTAAACTAAGAATTTTTCATATAGAAATATTTACTTTATGTTTCATATAATTTATGCTAAATATTGTATGTTTATATACAAAAAATCTATACTCAGTGTTCCATGAAATTGAAAATATAAAAAAAATCAATAAATTTAAAAAAAATTCACAAAAAATTGTAGTGTAACAATTATATTTTATCCCACATAGATGAACCTGAAAAAAACTATTTTATAAACAATTTCTATATTAATAACCAATTTAAAATCCATATTCATATGGTAAACCATTAAAAAGAATTATAATCATTTATTATAAATATATTTTTATGTATATTTTCTTTTCATCATCAGATGTTGTGAGCTTGAAATGTCTGTTTAGTACTAATTTTATAATCTTTTTGTATAATTTGATTTATAAATTTAATGTCACTAATTTTAGTTTCATAATTGGTAAGGTAATATATATTATATATTTATTTTAAATATTCTAATTTAACAATATAATTATTTATTTATTATTCACCATGATAATTTTTTTGATTAGTTTGCTTTAGTAAATTTTAAAGATCAAAATGGGTTTACAATAAAAAAAGGTAAATAATAATATAACAAATTGAGAAGAATAAACCAAACATTATTTTATAATTTATTTCCAACAACACCATTATATAAGTTTATATGGTCATCTATGATATAAATTAATGTAATTGTTTAATTAGTTGGTTAAAACATCTTAAACTAAATAAGGATTAAGGATGGGACTGAGAAAGAATAACAAAGTGGTTAGTTCAGCTATTTTATGTTATTTTATAAACATAAATATGTTATTAATATGATATTAAAGTGATTATGAGTATTTTAGTAGATGTAAATAAATAATTATATACTATCTGAAAATAAAAATATGTCAGTCACTTGGACGTTTTTGTTCGTATGAATAAAAGAACGACAATGTTTGTTTCAATAAAAATGAAGAAATATAGAAACAGATTAATAATATTATAATAAAAATAATTTTATAAATATAATATTAATTCATATAAAACTTATTTAAAATTCACCATGAAATTCAGTAATGGAATATTGATCACATCACTTATGGATGTGGTTTTTTTCACCTAACACAAGAGAAATTTTCACTTTCCAAATGGATGATAAGAAGGAAGAAAACTTTTTTCCCATAAAATTAATAACATTTTCAAATAATTATAATACTAATGTAATTTTTTCAATATGGTTATATTATATTCATAAGAAATAAAATTTTAATTAATTTAAATTAAATAAAAAATGAGTAATGGAGAATTTTTCCTTACTTCTTGGAAGATATACTTTCGAATTTGGCTTAGGGTTTTGAGAGGTGAACATTTTAGAAGACCATATCCTATATGAAGTTTATAGGACCATTGGTCAGTTTTTGTGTAGTTTTTGGTTTAATAAAATTGGTATGAATTATAATGAGACGTTTGGAAGTGATAAATCCTTTTATATGTAAGAGAAATGGAATTATTAAAATAATATAAAAAGTAAAGTTATTATTAGAAGATCAGGTGGATCCAATAATTATTGATTATGGATTTATAGAAATTATTTTATTTATAATTACCCAATGAAACATTTGAATAAAATTTTAACTTATTTTTATGTCTTTTACTCTTAGATTTTTCAAATTTACCATTTTTCATTTCTACCATGGTAACTTATATTTACCAATGTGATTTTTATTTAATTTATAAAAATAAAATAAATATTATTATATAAAATTAAATTATTTATTCCACATATCAATTAAAAATTTTCAAATAAAATTTATATTGGTGGTTAAATTTAATTTTAAATAACGTTCAAATAACTTTTAAAAACATTTTTATGAAAAGATTAATTTTATGATTAAAAATTAGGATTAATATAAAAGTATCTATTATGATAATTTGAATTAATATAAATGTTATATAACTAACCAAAGATTAGTTACATGTATTTTCATTTAATCTAAACAACTAATACTACTATCTTAATAAATAGTTGAAATAAAATGATGAATAATAAATTTTTACTGAAATAAATGTATACGTATGCTTCATAATGATATAGATTGGTTTTCAAAATTCAAAATACTATTTTAAATTATCTATATTACTCTTTAAACAATTCATGTAAATTTAAATATTTTTATTAATGATTAATTCATTCTTATATCATTGGAATTTGAAAAATGTGACAATATAAATAAAAACTCTATTTTTTAATATTCTCTTAAAAATTGAATTTTCTAAAAAACCAGAAAAAGTCATCCTATAATAATTTTTCATGTTGATTTCATAAATGAACATCAATTTATAAAATCTAGTTTCTAAATTTGAATTTTAAAAGAAAATAAAAAAAGTCGGGAACATTTTTGTATTAAATAATGGAGATTTAAGTTTTTTTAATAATATTTATATTAAAATTATAATTTAATGATGTTGATATATTAGTTATTATTTAATAATAATTTAAAAATATTAATCTAATTTATTAGAATAAAATATACATTAATCTAAAAAATGTTATAAACTGAAAAGTAATCCATTCTAACATTAAATCATATTATGTATTTATGCTCTAAATTTAGGATTTTTTTGTAATGTACAAATAATTACAATATATTTAATTACATTATAAATTTTATAATAATATTTATCAAATATGTTACAAATATTTTAGATATATATTTCTTTTAGACAAAGGTATCAAATATATTATTTAATAAAATGAAAATACATACTAAAATTTATTGGTGTTACAAATATCCAATGTGATCATGTTAAAAACTGAAGGTATCAAATTTAAAAATAACAAAACAAGTAATGTTGAAAATCCATATTGGGAATCCTAGGAATATGAGAGTCATAACCTATTTTGTCTCCCCTATATAAGTATTTGGAAATAATTGGATCTACATAAATGAAAACATAATGCTTTTTCTAGAAATCATATGATACCAAAAATATCTTAGATATACTCGCTAAGTACCTTTTCTTATGAAACTGTTAATGAGTATCCTCCTATAAAAACCTTATAAATGTAGTAATATTAATGAAAAATTTATACATTGTGACCATCATGTCATTGTGGCTGAGAATTTATCTTAATGAACCATCTCTGATGTACAGTGAAAATATGTATTCTAATAACCTTCCATGAGTCAAGCCCATGAGTAAACTCTATTCAATCCCCAAATTATCCAAATCTAGTTCACAATTATGGTGCTAATTTATATTCCAATTCTTAATCCATACCAATGAGGAAACTAATCTAAATCATCTTTTTACGAACCCTAATTGTGTAAATTTTATTTATTCCAATGTTCTTATGGATTTGAGTTATCTTGATATTCACATTTTACAGATTAATAAGAAATTATGAAGATGAAGAAAATTTTAAATATAAGTAAATAATTTTAAATGATTGGAGATAAAAAAATCATTGAAAAAAGGGGAACTAAAAAAAATCTATATCATATTCTTGTGATGGTTTAAAAAGGGTAAGGTAATTTTAAAAGATAAATATTTCAATTTTTTGATGGAATTGGTTGAATTAATCATTGAGTTTAGCATGCCCAGTAGTTTCATCATCAACTTGAGGATATAACACCTTAAAATTTACCATAGAATCCTTAATAGTTTTCTCTACTACCAAAACAATCCATTGGTTGTCCTAATTATCCCTCTTAACAATGATAATATTTTTATAAAGGATGTTGAATTATATTAAAATGTGGTTAGCCAATTCATTTTTTTAAAACTATGTTCCAATTTCACTTCTAAAGCCACATAATGGATGTATTTATAAAGAGAAATTGCTCCATGGTTTTTATGTTTAATAAAGAATAAATAATGTAAAGATTCACCAAATATTCATGTTCATTAACTTGTGTTTTAATTAAATATTTTCCCACTTTGTGAATTTAATTCTAATCAAACCCTACATATCTTAGAGATGTGAACATATAATTAGGTATAGTAATCTTCAATTTTAATTCATCTAGAGGTGTTCAAGAAATTATATTTTGAATACTCATCCATGTGGACATGTCTGCGATTTTACATGTATAATGTAACTTTCATTATGAATCATAGACTTTATCTAATGGTATAATGTAATCTGGAATATGATCAAAGAGAGAAGTTCTATATTTAACACTACCTAGTTGAATATGAACCAATTCATATTGTTCTCCCACCATTATAATTTTTTTGGTGACTATAATGGCTACGTTTTTAGTCACTTCATAGTAATGTTCATCCATCCATATAAAATTTTATTGATATATTGTTCTTGTAAGATTATAATTCATCATGAATTATGGATATAGATCTTCACCTTATATTGATGGGATTCTGGCCTTGTCATCAATGATTTTTTCACCATAATTGATAGCCTGATTTTTTTTGTTGAATAATCATATTCTTATTAAGACATAAATTTTTATTTCAATAATATTTTATCTTGATGAATTCATTGAATTGGTTTTTCATTATTAATATTAGTTAACAAGATTAATGGTATATGTTTTATTATTAGGGAAATATAACTTCGAACAACAACACAATAATGTAAGTGATTTTATCTATAGAAAGAATGATATGACAATAACTGTAACATCCCAAGTAAGTAATGAATAATATATATTTTTATCTATGTCTAATAATGAATTATATAGTGTTTCAGAGGCTTAAAATGAGAATAAGTCCAATCTTAAGCATGGAATACACTAATATTTTCAAAAGATTGTTTTACAGCCTTTTGATGGAAAACCATTTTTAAATAAAATTTTTGACAATTTTATAAGCTTTATTTGTAAAAATAATCTTATTATTTCTGTTTGGGACATTGAAATTTACATTTGATAATTTTTTGGTATTTTTCTGACAATGTTCATTTTTTAATGAATAGTGAAAAATGCTGCATTTTACATCAAAAATGCGTTTTCATCTAATTTAATTATATGGATAGATTATCTTTTGAATTTTTTTTTTAGTTTAATTAGAATATATTTTTACAATTTAATCCAATAGTGGTCGTTGGAATTAATTTTACTTTGAAATTGGACTTAAACTAGTGTCAATCTTTTGATACTTATTGTTTCATAAAAACACCTTATTTGCTCAGACAGCGGGAATTAATTATTAAATTAATTAATGTAACTTATATGTTATTAATTTTATAAAATAGTTGTCATTTTTGAATTTGTAATATCAAATATATCTTAGGGTGAAGTTTTGGTATTTTTCTGAGAAACTTCAATTTTTGATGAATAGTGAAACCACTAAGTGGTACTTATAAAAACTGATTTTCCATTTAAATGAAATTTTTCCACATCTGTGTTTTTAATTTAAAAAATCCAACATACATGGTTGTCATTAATAAGTAAAATGTGGTTCAATGGGATTAAAATAATGTTTTTTTTGAATAGTAACTTTTATGTTTTTAATCGCGATTAGAGGTAATTAGTGTAATTTAAGGTAAGAATAATATTTTATTAATATGAAATGAAATTGACTCATGTCCTACCATTATTGGATGTGTCATTTCCGACCACGAAAATCCATGGGTCAACTTGGGGACCACATGGAGCCACATTGGTAGGAAAATGACATTAATATCTTTTTATTTAATGTTAAAGTAAAAATGTCACAAAATGAGTTGTTTTACTAAAACAATTTTTAAATGGGGTTATACAAGTCATATTTTTGACTATAAATAGTCATTAGAAAGATAAAAATATTTACTACATCATTATATATTTTGTATAATTTTTAGACATTAAATATATTAAATTATTTATGATACCATGATGATACAGCGATTACCTCATTATTTAATGATTTAAACAAAATGAAAATATAATGTAAAATATATGACCTACACTTGTAAAAAACATATTGGATGGGTGGATTTCGAAACCATATCACCTTATCCTAGAAATTTATAATTTTGGGACCTTTTTTATCCGAAAATCATTTTATAACAAAGTATCTTTTCTTAACTTTCCAAGAGTTCCCCTCCTCTCCTCTTATAAAAGGCCCCCACGTCTACCACCTTACCCACACATCCAAAGACTTTGGTTCGGCCAACCCCTGCCCATTTTGTCTCTACACATCCCTCTATAACTCTTAAAATCCTCACTTTGGGAAGAAGTTTTCCCAACTAAACCTTTGAGCTCAAATCAAAAAGAGTTACCCGATTTAAATGTAGTTTCTTCTCTTGTGTTCTTATGTTTTATTTTGTTTCTCCAACCCCCTAAACTCTTTTTATTAATTTCTTTTGTAACAAAACCAGTATCATCCATATACTAGAATGTTTTTTTAAGAAGGATTCTTTCTACACTTACACACACCTATATCTAATGGTTAAAGAACATACTGTTTCCGTTGATGGAGAATTTCTACCTCACGAAACGATGATTGTTCAATATTATTTTAACACTTTCAAAGATGGCCATTAATATATCACTATATTTATATATGATATATAATATGTTTATGTTTTCCTTAAGCTTCTGTATTTTTAATTTATGTCATACATTTATGGTTTCCATTATGGGTAAACGCGATATCTTCATTTTAGGAAGCGCGGACTACCAGCCCCTCAAAGTGATTTGATTTGTTAATACCATATGTGGGATGTATAAAAGATGGAATTAATGATATTATATATGATATTACACTGGAATTATAAATGTATGTATATAATGGATATACATGATATATACGATATCTACATCATGAGTATTACTCTGGATATAATGGATACATGAACAACATGTAATTATAAAGAATTTATTTTTGACTCAAGTAACAATGATTGTTAAAACGACCGTTATTAACTTAAATAATTACATAGTGTTCATGAAATGGTAATAAGTGATATAGAAGGAATAATGAACTTGAAAAAGTTTCTTAAGAAAGTAGAAATTAACTCATGTTTATTATTCAGGGGGTTAAAGAAAGATTGAGTCAAGTCGGACCCGAGGTATGGGACTTCTTCTCAATCTCCTTTCATTGAGGCATATTCTGTTTTACACAAAACCTTCTTTTATATGATGTATAAACCACTTTTACTTTTACATTTATCCAAAAGGAATCTTTTTGTATGAAGCATTTTACTAAATGACAAAAGGGAATGTTTTTGTCGTACGTATGCGGTGACAACGACTTCTCCGCCATCATGACCATTATTTGAATTTCGGCTTCCTCTACAAGCCATGCATTTTTTTTAAATGAAAACTAAATACCATGTTTTAATTTTATTTTATTTTGATATTGAGAATGGTTTTAATAATGTTTTTATATCAATGTGTTGTATTGATATCTTGTCATTGAAAAGTGGAAATGTTATGTTTCCTTTATGAATGTTTTATGTGATACAATTATGTTATGGTTCTTGGATATTATTATGAAGATGGGTGGTTCCGTGATAAACTAAGGGCGGGTCAGCCCGATATAGCTCTCCAATGCATTGGGTAATGTAAAGGAGTTTAACGTTAAGTTTTCTCCAAAGAGATTTAGGAAATATTCTATGATGGGTATTCCAAATGTAACCAAGAGGGTTACTCCCTACGTAATAATGTTATGAATGCCTCAAGTAACCTTTATGTATTATGATTTCTATGATTTATTCATGATTTGATGAGGTATGTTAATGTGATTATGTTTTATGAGTAAAGTATGATTTCATTGATTCTTGTGTATACATGTACTCATGTTTTCTTTCCATATTTTTATATCCCTTACTGAGATTTTTATGCACATCCCATGTTTTTGAAATGTTTTTCATAGGTAAAGGGAAAGGTACATGATACGATGATAGTGTCAAGGAAGTGTCAAGAAAGAATCCATGTTTTATTTTAAATATGTTTCCGTTTATGGGAAGAATGAATATTATCTTTTATTGTAACCACATTGTTTAAATGTGGGATGTAATGTATGTTTTATGATCTAATTCTCTAAAACTCTAAACCTGAAAAGATCCTCAAGGTGTAATATGGTAATAAATAGAGATTAATTAAGGTTTAAGGCTAGGGACTTATAGTTGGTATCAAAGGTCGGTTTAGATAACTTTAGGAGTTATAATTTTATTAAATGATTATCCAAAAATAATTTTTTATGGTCAAATTGAAATTATATAGCATTTGATGATTAACATGTTGCTTCATCTAAGACATGTTTGCTCAGAATGGTTTTCTACAGAGGAAACATGGATGTAGTTCTAGGAAGGCATACAAAAGGATATAACCTTTCGAATTAGCGTCATGAGATGGTCGGAATTGGAACTGAACAGTTTGTTGCAGTAATGGCGCAGTTGACTCAAGCGATAAATGGTGGCGGTATCCATGCACGAGATCAGCCAGATCAACTGTACAGGAATGAACCCTTACTATTGATAACTTATCAAGAGGCCGATAAACTTGTAAAAGATGGAAATGAATGTTACCTTGCACACATTGTTGAAAACAACAGAACTGTTCAGATTAATGATGTTCCAGTGGAAAATGAGTATCCAGAGGTTTTTCCTGATGAGTTGCCTGGAATAATACCAGATCGGGAAGTTGAATTTACTGTTGACTTAGTTCCTAATGCTAAGCCAATTTCAAAACCCCTTATCAAATGGCTCAAATTGAACTTTTAGAGTTGAAGGATAAATTGCAAGATTTATTAGATAATGGTTTCATTCGACCTAGCACATCACCATGGGGTGCTCCTATTTTATATTTTAAAAAGAATGATGGTTCAATGAGTCTTTTCATTGACTATATATCCTTGAATAATATCACTATTATGAACAAATATCATTTGCCTCATATCGATGATTTGTTTGATCAGCTTCAGGGAGCTCAGTATTTTTCAAAGATTGACCTGAGATCGGGGTACCATCAGCTAAAGGTAAAGGAAGCATATGTTTCGAAGACTGTGTTTCGTACAAGATATGGCCATTATGAATTTTTAGTAATGCCTTTTGGGCTAACCAATGCACCTGCTGTATTCATGGACTTAATGAATAGAATTTTCCATGAGTTCTTGGATAAGTTTGTGGTGGTTTTCATTGATGATATTTTGGTGTTTTCTAAAAGTACAGAGGAGAATGAAAGACATTTAAGGGTTATTTTGAAAACCATAAAAGAAAATAAATTGTATGGGAAATTCAGCAACTATGAGTTTTGGTTGCAACAAATTTCTTTCCATGGTCACATTGTTTCTAAAGATAGGATAACTGTTGATCCTGCAAAAACAAAGGTTGTCGAAGAATGGACAAGACCCACAAATGTAACTGAGATTCGTATTTTCCTTGGTTTGGCAGGCTATTACCGAAGGTTTGTTAGAAATTTTTCACAGTTATCAAGCCCAATGACTAAGCTAACTCGGAAGGGTGTTAAGTTTATCTGGACAAAAGAATGTGATGATTTTTTTCAGTAACTGAAAAGAATATTGGTGAATGCTCCAGTTTTGGCACTACCTTCTAGAAATGGTGAGTTTGTTATCTACAGTGATGCTTCATTGAAAGGACTTGGTTTCATCCTAATGCAGAATGATCAGGTAATTTCTTATGCTTCACGACAGTTGAAAAATCATGAGGTAAATTACCCAACACATGATTTGGAATTAGCTGCTGTTGTTTTCGCTTTAAAAATTTGGAGGCATCATTTTTATGGAGTAAAGGGTGAAATATATACTGATCACAAACGTTTAATGTATATATTCACTCAGAAATAATTGAACAAGAGACAGAGGAGATGGCTAGAATTAATCAAGGATTATGATTGTATAATTCATTACCATCCGGGAAAAGCAAATAAAGTGGATGATGCTTTTAGTCGAAAAAGTAATGCTTCATTAAAAATGTTGCATTTGGAACGTGATCCTCTAGTTAAGGATTTGATGAAATTTGGCATAGATGTTTTTGGTGAAGGATGTTCTTCTATTTTTTACAGGTATCAGTGAAATCTTCTCGATCATACAGAATCAAGAAAGCACAGAAGCAAGACAGTGAGTTGCAGAAAAAGGTAGAGCTGGTTCAGAAGGGTAAGTTTCCTGAATTCAACATTGATAATGATTGTGTTTTGAGATTTGGGAAGATATTGTGTGTGCCTTGTGATTCAAAGTTGAAGAGAGAGAGAGTTTTTATGTGAAGCTCATAGTTCTCCGTT
Source organism: Viscum album (assembly GCA_963277665.1). Classification (NCBI taxonomy): domain Eukaryota; kingdom Viridiplantae; phylum Streptophyta; class Magnoliopsida; order Santalales; family Viscaceae; genus Viscum; species Viscum album. Next base: position 1,784,137,649 of record OY728150.1, read on the forward strand.
TTCAGTTCATCCAGGCAATACTAAGATGTATAGAGATCTTCGAAATAATTACTGGTGGGATGGAATGAAAAGGGATATTGCTGATTTTACTGTGAAGTGTTTTACTTGTCAGCAGGTTACAGCAGTGCGGCAGTTACCGAAAGGGATGCTTCAGCCTTTACCAGTGCCAGAGTGGAAATGGGAAAATATATCCATGGACTTCGTTGTGGGGTTGCTGAAAACACCTCGAGGTAATAATGCAATCTGGGTTATTGTTGATCGCTTGACTAAATCTTCTCATTTCCTTTCTATACGAGATACTTTTTCCCTAGATCAACGTTCCCGTTTGTATCTTAAAGAGATAGTCAGGTTACATGGAGTTCCTCTCTCTATTGTATCTGACCGTGATCCAAGGTTTACTTCTAAATTTTTTAAAGGCCTTCAGAAGTCGTTGGGTACTGAATTAAATTTTAGTATAGCTTTTCACCCTCAATCGGATGGGTAGTTAGAACGAACAATTTAGACTTTGGAAGATATGCTACATGCTTGTTCGATTGATTATCAGGGAAGTTGGGACCAACATCTTTCATTGGTTGAATTTTCATATAATAACAGTTTTAATTCTAGTGTACAGATGGCACCATTTGAGGCGTTATATGGGAAGCGGTGTCGAACTCCAGCTTTCTGGGATGAAGTGGGTGAAAGGAAGATGGTGGGACCAGAATTGGTAAAAGAGTTGGCAGAAAAAGTTCAGCTGATACAGAAACACATGAGAATAGCTCAGAGCAGGCAGAAGAGTTATGCGGACAACAGGAGGAAGGATCTCTCTTTTGAGGTAGGTGATCATGTTTTTCTCAAAGTCTCACAATGGAAAAGTGTGATACGATTTGGTAAGAAAGGAAATCCTTGTCCAAGGTTCATTGGACCATATGAAATTCTGGAGAGAGTTGTATCTGATGCTTACCGAGTGTCTTTACCTCCGAGTTTATCTCAGGTACACAATGTTTTTCATGTTTCGATGTTGAGAAATTATATGCCAGATCCATCTCATGTTTTGAGTCCAGAGTTAGTTCAGTTGGAAGAGAACCTATCTTATGAGGAACAACCAGTCTAGATTCTTGACCACAGGGAGAAAGTGTTACGGAATAAGGTGATTCATCAGGTAAAGGTTTTGTGGAAAAACCACATGGTTGAAGAGGCAACATGTGAATCTGAAAATGCAATGAGGGCTAAATACCCCCACTTATTCGATAAGTAAATAAATTTCGGGGACACAATTTTCTAAAGGGGGGAAGGATGTAACATCAAAGTAAGTAATGAATAATAGATATTTTTATCTATGACTACTAATGAATTAGATAGTGTTTTAGAGGCTTAAAATGAGAATAAATCCAATCTTAAGCATGGAATTCACTAATGTTTTTAAATGATTATTTTACTTCCTTTTGATGAAAAACCATTTTTAATCAAACTTTTAAGAATTTTATAAGCTCTATCTGTCAAAATAAATGTATTATTTATGATTGGGACATTGAAATTTACATTGGATAATTTTTTGGTATATTTTTGTCAATGTTCATTTTTTAATGAATAGTGAAAAATACTGCATTTTACATCAAAACTTCTTTTTCATCTAATTTAATTATATGGTTATATTATATTTTGAATTGGTTTTAAAGTTCAATTAGAATATATTTTTACCATTTAATCCAATAGTGGTCTTTGAAATTAATTTCACTTTGAAATTGGACTAAAACTAGTGTCAATCTTTTGATACTTATTGTTTCATAAAAACACGCTATTTGCTCAGACAGTGGGAATTAATTATTAAATTAATTAATGTAAATTATATGATTTTATTTTTTTAAAATAGACATCATTTTTGAATTCGGAATATCAAATATATCTTAGGGTGATGTTTTGGTATTTTTATGAAAAACATCAATTTTTGATGAATAGTGAAACCACTAAGTGGTACTTATAAAAACTGATTTTCCATTTAAAAGAAATATTACCACCTATTTGTTTTGAATTTCAAAAATCCGACATACATGGTTGTCATTAAAAAGTAAAATGCAGTTCAATGGGATTAAAATAATTTTTTGGTGAATAGTAACTTTTAAGTTTTTAATCGCGATTAGAGGTAAATAGTGTAATTTATGGTAAGAATAATGTTTCAATAATATGAAATGAACTTGACACATGTCCTACCATTATTGGATGTGTCATGGCCGACCGAGAAAATCCATGGGTCAACTTGGGGACCCCATGGATCCACTTTGGTAGGAAAATGACATCAATATCTTTTTATTTAATGTTAAAGTAAAAATGTCACAAACATGAGTTGTTTTACTAAAACAATTTTTAAATGGGGTTATACAAGTTGTATGTTTGACTATAAATAGTCATTAGAAAGATAAAACGATTTTCTACCTCATGATTTTTTTTATAATTTTTATACATTAAATAAATTAAATTATTAATGACACCATGATGATGCGGCGATTACCTCATTATTTAATGCTTTAAATAAAATGAAAATATAATGTAAAATCATAGACTTACACTTGTCAAAAACCTATTGGATGGGGGGATTTCGACCCCTTATCACCTTATCCTCTAAATTTATAATTGTGGGACCTTTTTTATCCTAAAATCATTTTATAACAAAGTATCTTTTCTTAACATTCAAAGAGTGCCCCTCCTCTCCTCTTATAAAAGGCCCCCACCTCTACCACCTTACCCACACTTCCAAAGCCTTTGGATTGGCCAACCCCGGCCCATTTTGTCCCTCCATATCCCTCTCTAACTCTTAGAAGCCTCAATTTGGGCAGAAGTCTTCCCAAGGAATCCTTTGAGCTCAAATCAAAAAGATTTACCCGATTTAAAGGTAGTGTCTTCTCTTTTGTTCTTATGTTTTATTTTGCTTCTCCAACCCCCTAAACTCTTTTTATTCATTTATTTTGTAACAACCCCAGTATCATTCATATAATATTATGTTTTTATAATAAGGATTCGAGATACACTTACACACACCTACATCTAATGGTTAAAGAACATACTGTTTCCGTGGATGGCGAATTTCTGCCTCACGAAACGATGATTGTTCAATATTCTTTTAACACCTTCAAAGGTGGACATTAATATGTCAATATATTTATATATGATATATAATATTTTTATTTTTTCCTTAAGCTTCTGTATTTTTTGTTTATGTCATACCTTTATGGTTTCCATTATGGGTAAACGTTATATCTTCATTTTAGGAAGCGCAGACTACCGCCCCTCAAAGTGATTTGATTCGTTAATACCATATGTGGGACATATAAAAGGTAGAATTAATGATATTATATATGATATTATACTGGAATTATAATATACCTTTATATCATTATGATTCCATTCCATAAAATACGAAATAGAAATGAAATTAGCGTTCATGCGTACGTACGGCTTACCGTCACCATGAACGATGCATTTCATTTATTTCCTCTAAACTTTATGTAATATTATAAATTCATGTATATACTAGATATATATGATAATATGATATTCACATCATGAGTATAACTCTGGATATAATGGATACATGAACAACTTGTAATTATAAAGAGTTTATTTCTGACTCAAGTACCAATGATCGTTAAAATGACTGTTATTAACTTAAATAATTACATAGTGTTCATGACATGGTAATAAGTGATATAAAAGGAATAATGAACTTGAAAAAGGTTCTTAAGCAAGTATAAATAAACTCAAGTTTATTATTCAGGAGGTTAATGAACGATCGAGTCAAGTCGGACCCGAGGTATGGGACTTCGTCTCAATCTCTTTTCATTGAGGCATATTCTGTTTTATACAAAACCTTCTTTTATACGGTGTATAAACTCCTTTGACTTTTACATTTATCCAAAAGCAATATTTTTATAGGAAGCGTTTTACTAAACGACAAAAGGGAATGTTTTTGTCGTACGTATGTGGTGGCAACGACTTCTCCGCCGTCGTGACCATTATTTGAGTTTCGGCTTCCTCAACAAGCCATACCTTTTTTTTAAATGAAAACTAAATACCATGTTTTACTTTTATTTTATTTTGATATTGAAAATTGTTTGAATAATTTTTTTATATCAATGTGTTTTATTGATATCTTATGATTGAAAAGTGGAAATGTTATGTTTCTTTTATACATGTTTTATGTGATACGATTATGTTATGGTTCCTGGGCATTATTATGAAGACGGGTGGTTCTGTGATAAACTAAGGGTGGGTAAGCCCGATATAGCTCTCCAATGCATTGGGTAATGCGACGGAGTTAAACGTTAAGGTTTATCCGAATAGATTTAGGGAATATACTGTGATGGGTATTCCAAACGTAACCAAGAGGGTTACTCCCTACGTAAGAATGTTATGAATGCCTCAACTTACCTTTATATCTTATGATGTCTACGATTTATTCATGATTTGATGAGGTATGTTAAAGTGCTTATGTTTTATGAGTAAAATATGATTTCATTGATTCTTGTGTATACATGTACTCATGTTTCCTTTCCATATCTTTATATCCTTTACTGAGCTTTTTATTCTCATCCCATGTTTTTGAAATGTTTTTCACAGGTCAAGGGAAAGGTACATGATATGATGATAGTGTCAAAGAAGTGTCAAGAAAGAATCCATGTTTTATTTTAAATATGTTTCCATTGATGGGAAAAAAATAATACTATATTTTATTGTAACCACTTTATTTAAATGTGGGATGTAATGTATGTTTTATGATCTAATTCTCTAAAACTCTAAACCTAAAAAGATCATCAACGTGTAATCTTGTAATAACTCGAGATTAAGTAAGGTTTAAGGCTGGGGCCTTATAATAATCCTCATCATATCCTGCATCATTAATGAATTCATATGAATTATATCCAATTTTTTTTATTTAAATTAAATTTTAAAGCATCCATAACCTCACCAATTACGAGGCCCACTAAGATTTCTCTAAAATGATCCCCCTTAAATGAATATAGGTTACTTTTTCTTAAGGTTATAATTCATTGTGATTTCAAACCCCTATAATATTTTCAAAATGTATCTGGCGGGTATGAAAAATTGATGGGGATTCCACATGGTGACCCTTTGCCCATATGTTTATATGTGATATGAAAGAACCGTCAGAGTGTCATGTTATCTCTAATTTCTATTGGGTTCAGATTATCAACATAACCTCATAAAAAATTTATTGAATAGAGGTGATATGAATTAAAACATGAGACATTCTTGTTTCAATTCAACATTTTCTACTCCCTGTATAAATCCAAATTTTTAGATGGAGTGAAAAAATTAACATAAAATATGAGTAGGTATATATACTCACCCATCAACATAAAATGAGCATTTTTTTCCAGTTTACATATCAAATTCCATTACCTAATATCATATAGGGATATGTATTTGGGAAGTAAATCCAGTGGTGGAACACAATGTCTTTGAGTGTTGGATGCCAAATAATTATTTTTTTCCATTATATTTGGAGAACCTTTCTCCCCAACCCAAACACTTATATAAGAATTGTCACATATCATCATCTATATTTCCAAATTTACTTCGATATTTTTAGTCAATGATCATCTTAAATACATTAATTAAATCATTAAAACATTTATAGAAATGAAAAATTGTAAGTATGGAATGAAAACAAAATAATCAATCTTATATCCTATAAAGGATATCATATGTAAAATTATTGTTCTTTAGTCAAACCTTCTTGGGGACTCAACATCTAAACTTCTATGTTTGGATAGTTGTCCCTTCCAAAGATACAATGGATTATATCAATAAGATCAAAAAGAAAAATACTCACTTCATCAGATCAATTTTCCATGAGAATCATATTAGGTTGAAATATGAACAAAATCTGCATGGGGTATATATTCTATCATATAAAAAGAATCATGAGACTCATTAGTAAGCATGTTCCCATACATGTATCTCATTCCCTCTAAATCAATATAAAATACCCATCTATTGAAAAGGATGGTTTCTAGTAACACTTGGTTGAGAAATCACCCTAGTTATTAGGTCATAATTATATATATTCCTTTCCAATTTCCTTAAGATAATATTTTTCTATCTATTAACTATTTATATAATATGAGATTTCCTAAAATAAAATATTTATCTAGGACACTTTTTTCACTGCTAATTTATCTATTTATACCTTTCCACTTATTAATATGAGTCTCGTTTGCTATTGAATGAATCAATATAATTTCCTATCAGAATATGGTTGTGTCCATGTTTATATTTAATTGATCATGATCCAAATATTAGAATAATAATGTTGAATGATAACTTGAATATGTGTCTCCTACCATGTGAGAATCAACCAAAATTTATGAGTACCCATGATATGTTTGTCATCATATAGTTTTAGGGAGGGCTAGGAAATATATTCTACATATAGTACAATTATCATCTAAATAATAAAGAGTCACATACATAATAGATCAAAACCCCATAAATTATCATAGCTTTTAAACCATCTCTCAATGAGATAAAATGGTATATTTCTTCATGTATTTCTATTCTATTTAATTTAATAGTTATCACAATTGTAGAGAATGGTTTGACAGGGAACCTATCATATCAATAATGCATGACCATGACATCAGCTTCTTTCATCTCAAAAGTTATTTACACCACTCTAGTAATATAAGTAAATCATTCCCTATAGATTTTTATCATCGGTTCATTAATAAACATCTAATGACCAATATAATATAATTTTCATCAAATTATAATTTTAAAGTGGGGATCCTACATGTAGTCTTACCCCTATGAACATGATCAAGAATTAAATAAAAATTATCCAATTCTAATATCCGATGTAAACCCACCATGTCTTGTCTAGATATGATTCCATTATAAATTTCCATCTCTAATAATGGAATTAATCTCCAGAACATTAAAAAGATATCTACTAATGTTCTTTTAATGAAATAGTGATCGGTGAGGGTGTGGATCAACACTATTGATTACTCCCCCACAAAATTACTAATAATCAAATTATTTCAGAATTATCTAGTATGTATATGGATGATCAAGAGAAATAAATAATGTATAAGACCTTGATCTCATCACCTCACCCTCGTTTCCAATGGATGTAGTGGAATTTATAGACGACACAATAATACTCCGGATTATATCCTTCTCAAGGATTCCTTGCATCATTTTGAGAATTTTATTATCTAGTGTATGAGTCCCTTCCACATCATCCCATGCACAAAAATGTTGAAAATATTGATCATGAATATCTACTATGAACATATCTCCACTATCCTCTTACAATCCCATAAGTCTTATTTTGACCTCTTCATGAATTATATGGGATGGGGTATTATTCCTGATCTTTTAGTAAATTAATCTTGAATTAATAAGTAAGATTTTATGATAGAAAGGTTGTGAAATCCAAAATGATTCATAAAATCGAATAGATTTGTTCTCCTTTTTGAATTTTACAAAGAAATGATTTCATGACCCACACTAACTGATACCATTCCATGGTTAGTATTGAGGAAAATTAATGAATCCCCACGTCATGCATCCAATATTATATGGGATAGGGAATAGTTGTGAGGATATAAGAAAATTATATGAGAAGCATCTTCCATAACATAACATTATAGATAAGAGATAAGATGAATATCCAACATAAAACCACATATTATGAATTAAAATTTTCTTACTCCATAAATGGTAAAGAAAATAATAAATGAAATTCCATACAAAAATTATACAACTTAAATAATTGAAATACTAAAATATAACATCAATAATGACCATGAATCTTAAATAGCTCGTTATCATATCTAGAGACAATAAATTCACTTCCCAACCATCAACTAGATCTTGTAGACCATAAAAACTATTTAAATATATAAATGTCCATCATAACATGTATGATCAATTGGTTCCTCATAGAATTCCCTCTTAAAATTTAAATGAAACATATTAAATCCAAATGAAAATAAAACTAAAATAGAAAATCACCAAGACATGTAAATATTTTCACATACTCATCATTATTAATTTATCATGTAACAAATATAAGTGATATCATATATATAAAATCATATATATAAATAAAGGTACTCTACTTCCACTTTTCCGATGGTTTTCCAATTTAACACACATAATCCCAAAATATGGATCTCTAGTACCTTTAATAAATTTCCCTTCCCTAAACCAAAAATCATATGAAAATCCATCATCATGTGAAACTTACCTATTTCATGACCTTCAACTTAAATCGATTTTCACATCCATATCATCATTACCTTAAGGAAAAACACAAGGCCTTAGACTCATCTATTGATAATTTTACATAGGATACCTATATACCACTATAATGTTCTTGATCTTATATATGATTACATGAATTAATGTTCAATGTTAATCTTTAAACAACCATTAATCTGTTAATTTTATTATGTGATCATTTCTATGATTAATATTTTAATGTTCCATGTTATGTTCTTCTGACACCATTATTATAAGTTTTTATTCATGTTTTTCATAAAAATATATAGTAATCAAGAACTATCCTAGTTACATTATTAGTTTATTATATATTTCATAATATCTGGCTACCCTATGACTTACCATATGCTACCACGAAAATATACCACTCTCTACCACAATAACGAAAACTACAAGGCCTTAGACTCACCTAGTGATAATTTTACATTGGATACCTATATACCACTAAAACTTTCATGATATTATATATGATTACATGAATTAATATTCAATATTAATCTTTAAAAAACAATTACTTTGTTAATTTTATTATGTGATCATTTCCGTGATTAATATTTTAGTGTTCCATGTTGTGTTTTTCCAACACCATTATTATATGATTCTATTCAAGTTTGTCATTAAAATATATATTAATCATGAACTATAACAGTTATATTATTAGTTAATTATATATTTCATAATATCTGGGTACACTATGACTCGCCATATTCTACCATGAATTGAGAATCACTATTCTTGCATACCCATCAAAAACAAAAATATCATAACCATATAAAACATTTAATTACATATTCGTCAATTAATATCATACGGAGAATAAATTTAAGGCTAGTACCATCCCATAACTCATCATGGAATCCATGGTATCATACCATGTTTCTTTTCATATAATGGAATTTATCATTACATCACTAGAGTCAGTAACCAGATAGCCCTATGTAATTTGTCCCATTCTTAGTCATATATTTCAAACATACTTGGTTATCATATAATCCCATTAAATATATAATCACCTGAGAATGAATTTTAGGTGATTGATCATATAATCTAGTATACAATAATCAATCCAACTAATTCCTTAATATCAATAAATTCTCACCACCCTTAAAGGAAGTGGGTTAGATTGGCACCAAACAATTATTCTTTATCAAATAAATTCATCAATTTACACCAATAGTCATCCAATATTTTATTCATATGATCTTATAAAAAAACCTAAAACTATATCCTCAAAAATATGTTTCTATATCCATTACTAGGCTTTAACATTATTTACAAATTGGTTAAATATTCAAAAAATAAAACTAATTAATTATTTATTATATTTTCATTTTCTATCTTTATTCATTAAAATTAATAGTACTTTAAATTTACCAACAATATAAATTATGCTAAAAATAATAATTGAAAAGGATAAAAACATAGAATTACGGGTCCTCCAAATATAGAATATACCACTCTCTACCACAATAAAGAAAACTACAGGGCCATAGACTCACCTATTGATAATTTTACATAGGATACCTATATACTACTATAATGTTCTTGATCTTATATATGATTTCATGAATTAATGTTAAATATTAATCTTTAAAAAACCATTAATCTGTTAATTTTATTTTTTGATCATTTCTGTGATTAATATTTTGATGTTCCATGTTATGTTCTTCCGACACCATTATTATATGATTCTTTTAAATTTTTTCATAAAAATATATATTAATCAAGAACTATCACAGTTATATTATTAGTTAATTGTATATTTAATAATATTTGGGTACCCTATGACTCTCCCTATGCTACCACGAATTGAGAATCACTATTCCTGCATACCCATCAACAACAGGAATATCAGAACCATATAAATCATTTAATTACATATTCAACCATTAATATCATATTGAGAATAAATTTAACAATAGTACCACACCATAACTCATCATGGAATCCATGGTATCTTCACATATTTCTTTTCATATAGTTGAATTTATTGTTGCATCACTAGAGTCAATCACCAGACAGCCCTATGTAATTTTTCTCATTCTTAGTCATGTATTTCAAACATACTTGGTTATCATATAATCCCATTAAGGATATAATCCCATAGATAATGCATTCTAGGTGATTGATCATATAATCTAGTATATAATAATCAATCCAACTAATGCCTTAACATCAAGAAATTCTCACCTCCCTTAAAGGACGTGGGTTAGATTAGCACCAAACAATCATTATTCATCAAATAAATTCATCAATTTACACCTATAATCATCCAATATTTTATTCATATGATCTTAAAAAAATAAAACCTAAAACTATCTCCATAAAAATATGTTTCTATATCCATTAATAGGTTTTAACATTATTTACAAATTGGTTAAATATTCAAAAAATAATACTACTTAATTATTCATTATATTTTCATTTTCTATATTTATCCATTACAAATTTATAATACTTTCAATTTACCAAAAATATAAATTATGCTAAAAATAATAATTGAAAAGGAAAAAAACTAAGAATTACCGGTCCTCCAAATATATATTAAAAAAATAAAAGACTAAGATTATAAATAATGTTTAAAAATTTTTTTGTGAATTATACTAATCATATCTCAGTTCCCTAAGGATATTAAAAAAAATATGATTATAAAAGACTATATTGAGCTAATTTCTATGATTTATTTTTTAAAGCGCATCTTCTACCTTATCGACATAATAATCATAACAAATCCACAACATATTGTATTATCTATTACATATCATAAGGTAATAATAGTAACTATAAATGGTATGTGTTTATATATCTCTATTTATCATCATTAAAAACTAGTAAATTTGTTCAAGATGTGTTTATTATTTTTTATTACTATATTATTGTAATAAACACAACATATCACAATATAAGCATAATACTAATATTTTAATCAATTAAATTATATTATTAATATTCTTGTGTTAGTGGTTATTCTATTGTAATTCATTAATTCTTATATGATCTTTTATTAATGAAATACCACATGTTATGTCCACTTTAAAAGAAAAAGTAAATTAGAATAAAAATATTTTAAAATATATGATATTTTTTTAAAGGTAGTATGTGAATTCTTCTAAATTTCATCATTCTAAAATATTAATGGCATTAAAAAAAATTCCCACTCATTCATTTTCCAAACATTTTATGATATATTAAAAACATGTGATTATCCTTCCCTTATTATTCTTTTAATTAGAAGATAATAAATTACAATAAACCATCTCGTTTTTTTGTCGATATTTATTGAATAAAAAAATGTGTTCTCTGGACTTTAAGTATTAATATAATGTAATAAATAATAATTACTATTAAATTATTTAATTTCATAACATGAAATATTAATTATATTGTTTGGAGTTAATATCCTGTTATTTGAATTGGAACACATCATGTGGAAACCCACTTTCTTAGATAATTTATAATTGTACTATCAACATACAATGGATCCTATATATTTAATAAAAGTAACCTAAATTTGGTCTTAATTACAAATGAACAAAATAAATAATATTAGTCATAAATCTGTTATGAAAATATAAATATCATAGAATATGAAGTTGAAAAAATGACTAAAATTCACTACATATAAAAAAGAACATAGAGATAATAGTGATAAGGATTTAAACATCAGGATCTTCACAAGAGAATTACACAGGGTTCTGGGAGGATGTTTCTTATATGTTGAAGAATTGAAATCATTATAGGGACCATGAAACTCCGAATAACTAGTATATTCACACACAATTTGAATGATATTGAAAAATTGGAATAATACTATATATAAATAAGGGTATCCATCTATTTATTATTACACCTATAAAATATTCCCAAAACACCCATTATTCACTTTATAAATCAATACATCTCATATATTTGTAACCATAGGAAGTATAAAATCCTAATATTAATGTTCAAATATTTGTCTCTATGTGTATTAACCTGTGGTAAATGATAAATATAAAAAATGTTAATGTATAAGTATATATTTCCTTTATAAAATATTTAATCACTTGAACATCAATTCATGTCATGTATTTTAAACATTAAATATTCACATGTTAATTCCCACAAATTACTATATGTTTGTTAGGATACTTTTGAAAAAATATATCAATCTGTTTAAATATATTCATTGTTAAAATTATAACATTTAATACCACAATACTTCAATGATAATTTTTTTATTCATATGGTTATAATATAATTTTTTAAGATTATATTTACATTATTTTTATGCTAGTTTATCAATTTAAAACATAAAAACTAGAATTAAATGGATATGATGTTGAATAAGATGAAAATCTAGATGTTAATCTACTATTAAAAAATAACGGCATCCATATAAATGTAAAATATTTTACCTTTATAAAAAACATCTATTATGACTTTTATATATAAAAGATACCCATGTAAGGATAATATGCATTACCCTTTCATGATTTTAAAAGATAACCATAACAATATTATGGAATAGAAGACATACCATTATGTGAATCTGATTCGTATAACCTTTACAGAAGGAGTGAATTTTATATAAAATTAAATCAATATAATTTTACACAGAATGTGTAAGAACCCAGACCCTAATAGCTTGAATTTGATTCCTTACATTATTACATTGATACTAATATTAAGTGATATCATCAAAATAGATCAAATAGTTTACTATCCTTTTAAAACTTTATACAAACATAATTATTAAATTATAAATTTAAATGAAATACAGTGTAGTAACTATTTTTAAAAAATCTATTTTTCTTAGCTTATCCCTATTTTTCAATCATAATGAAAATAAAAATATTGGGTGAAATGACACATAAGAAATTTTTGATCATAGAATCTCAATAAGGGTATGAATACAGATAAATCATTCATAAATAATCATAAAATTAAAGAAGGGTGAATAAATAAATGTTCATTCCATTAAATTATTAACTCGATCATAATGTGGCATAAATAAATGCAGATCAAATATTTCAAATGATTTAATCACTTGAGAATGAAACATAACCATGGAAATTATACTAGTCAAATAATCACATCGAATATTAATAAAAAATTTCATAATGAAGTAATGCATGATGTGGGACATTATAATCTTACCGTAAAGGCTTCGTTCCAAGAATCTACATAAATGGGTAAGGCCACATCTTAACCCCAATCTAGTATGTCTCATGAGACCTACCAATAAATCAAGGGGCTGGAGTGGTCCCTTCCTTAAACCTAATAATTCCAATTAATTCCTCATATGAAATCAGTGAAACATAATAAACACATACATTTATATAGAAACTAGCATTTGAAATGTAAATAATTTCACCAGTCAGTAAACACAATCATAAAATATCTTGAGTTATATGGAGAATGGTATAAATATGTTATAACCCCAATGAAAATTATCACAAGATATGAAATAAAATATGGTATATTGTTTAATAATAAATAATGAAAAATTATCCATCAGAAATTAACAGAATGGTTTTCCATGGAATTAAATGGGTATCAAAATCATGTCAAAAGGAATAAAAAATCATTGCATCATAATGATGTCCATAAAAGAATTGATCAATATAATTCATTGAAATTTATAATAGAATATAAGAATATATCATAATTATTTATATTGAAATTAGGTTAAAACATGTAAATATATAATTTATGAAAATATAAAAATGACCAACTTTAGTCCATTTTAATGGATAAAATTAAATATTCATTAAAAAACAAAGAAAAATTATTTACATAAAACAAGAAATAAATGAATAATTTTTTATCTAATAAAAATATTTTTTATAAAAATATAGCTGCCATAAAATAGTTTATGGAATTTTGATGAAAATCGGTCAGAAATTTGGATGTCCCCATTAATCGTTCTTATTTATCAAGAGTAAATGAAAAAGTAACCATATTACACATTTTCTACACCATCAATGAAATAATAATTGTGCTAGTAAAATAATTTTGGAACATAAAAATATAATTTACGAGGATAACTTTAAAAAAATTTGGATTTACAATTTGGTGAAGAGATAGAAAGTGTAACTAGATGGAAAATATTGATCTTCATGAAGAATCTCTTACTTTATTTCTGAAACTGTTATTCACTTGAAAATAATGTCTTGAATAATGATATAAGATTTATAAATAATATAATTAATAACCTCATATTAATTTAAATGATTTATTATAATTATTTTATGTTCATTTATGGCCTTTTTTGTGATTCATAAAATTCAATTTTTTTATTCAGGAGTGTTTGTTTCTTTGGTTTTCATGATTAGTTCACTAGTATACATTTATGAAATTTCTTGTAGAATGGGAATAATAATACAGAATTGAAATTATATGTTATAAATGAAATTACATAATATTAAACGTCCATATATATCATATTATTCTAGATATAAGGACAAATAATTAGAAAAAATATTCATGATAATCGTTTATATTATTTTTGGGTTTTTCGATCATCAAAAATTAGTATTGTTTTTAAACAAATATTATGTCCTTATATTTGATCCAGGACACTAAATATGTTATGATGTAAATTTTATAATCTTATTTAATCATTATAATAGTTTAATGGAAGGAAATTATGAAATTATTAGAAAACATAAAAAAATTATCATCCCTGATTGTGGTGAATCAACACCTCAGGGAAGATATTTTAATTTTTAAAACAAAAGATGAAGAGAATGGAATTTATGATGGATATAAAATTGTATTAATTTTATTATTGTATACATATCATATTAGATTTATCATACAATTCTTGAAAGGAGTTGTAATGGAGGAATTATAAAATAAAATAAATGGAAAGAGAGAGGGAGAGGGATGGTTTTACATCGTGAGGGACATCTCATTGAGAAACTCTTTAAGAGACATGGAAATGTCCTTTTGGTGGGACCAAGAGGAAAAAAATTTATGAAAATGATTGGGAGAGTAACTAGGAAGAATATAAATGATATAGGAATCTTAAGAGTTGTGAGGAGAATGAGTGATGAAGGTTTGTATTTATAGGGAGAGAAGAGGGGTGTTTATGAATATTTTATTCCTTTGTTTTTTATTTTGGAATAATTCTATCAATATAGATGAATATTTGGACAATGTATAGTAAATATGGCATGTTATTTCTTGATAAGGGTCAGTTTTATCATCCATTACACAATAATGACTGAAAAATTCCTTTATATTCTTGTAATGTTAAATATCATAAATTATCATATTTCATTAATCATAAAAAAATCATCTGTTTTATACAAATCCCAAAAAAATCACCCTAACCATTTTTCAATGTGACGATATTAAAAATAGACACAATTTTATGAAAATAATTTTCTAGATATTAGAAATTAATTTTTTTAAAATCATCATTTATTAGAAAAATATATATTTTAGAATTATAAATAATTATATGACACATTGAAAAATTAATTTAAGACTCATAAAATTATCGTATAATATTTGAAATAAAAATATTAATTTTTGAATCTATTTTATGAAGATAATTTTTCTTTAAATTCGTCTTATTAATTATAATATTCTAAATGAAAAATTATGTTTCACAAAAATAAAAAAAGTGAATTTATCATTTTAGGAACATTTATTTTCTTATTTGATGATATAAAGATTCCATATTTACATTTATTAGATACATATATTTTATATATAATTTTATAGGTGATGTTATAATTCAAATGGCCACATTACAATTCCTAATGTTCATGTTAATATTTAACAGTATATGATGGTTTTAGTGTTGGTGTTGAGTAATATATTAGATATCAAAGATGTTAAATTTAAAGAGAAACCTAAAATAAAATCACGGGGTATTACACTCTCCTCTCAATCAATAAATTTAATTTTAGAATTTTTAAATTATACTTTTAAAATTTGATTTTTATACTTGAGAATTACCATGTGGTAATGCCAAATTTTAAAATAGGGTTAATAGTACATCCTATTAATATGAGGGAAATAGAATTGAGTAGGTCACTAAAAAATTAGGCTTTACCATATGATAACATTTCTGATAAGTGAATAACTAGATGATGAAGAAAAATAAAAATTTAACATAAAAAAGGTGAGTTATAGAGAAGAAGAAAATTAGAATTTTAACTATAAAAAACTATAAATTTATGATCGGTTAAAACACTATTGATTCCACAATAATAAAATAAATAGATAATTTTTTACCAAAATATTTTTCCCTAGAGTTGTGGGAAATTTTTAATATTAAAAAAAATTAATTTTGGATAATAAACATACATTATTACCTTTTATGTCCTTAGAATAATCTAATGATTTGGTTTTAATTTAATCAATTTCCACTTATTTTCAAACAATAGGACATTGAGATTCATAAAATATTTGAATGCCTAAAGAACTACTATTATTCTATCTATGATGATTCTATCATCTTTAAATATTCAAAAAATCAAAAATGGAATCCACATTATATCCAATATTATAAATTATACATGAATCTGAATCACTAATATCCTTATCACAATCCATAAGTAGTTAATCTTAAGACTCGATCCAAACATATATGTTTACATTCCATTAATACAAACATAGATGAGTGGACAACAAATATCAGTAATCAACATAGCATTAGATTCCACTATCAAAATAATATAACACGTAATGTCATATATCTAATATATGAATACAATTATCACCATAAATCTCTAATGAAAATATGCATGATTTTGGGAGTATAATTCTTAGGTTTATGAATATATTCATCCAATCCAAACATATTATAATCCCTATAAATATAATATACACTATCAAATCACTAACCAAATTCATGTTAACGAATAATATAAACAACTTTTTATTATTATTCTCTAAACATAAAGTGCATATTAAGGGTTATCTTTCCTTTATCATGTGTTTTCCAAAACAACAACATTTTAATGAATCACTTTTTATTGTACCATTAAACATAAGATTTAAATCTTTAATAAAATAAAACTTTCATTACATAACATATAGATTTTAAAATTATTAAAAACCGAATATAATTGATTAATATACTCTAATATCATAATTCTATAATCCAAATTCACGAAAATTAATCATTTAATTTCATTAGTAGTAATAATAAAAAATAAACGTTGATCCCCTATATTCTTATGGGGTATATTCCCTTGGCTCATATGGAATTATTTTTCATAGATCCCCATAACATTTTGTTATAGTATTAAAAATTAAAAAATTATTTATTTTCTTATAAATCATGAGTAAGGTGGTAATTTTCTCTACACATTAATGAATCAACATTTCTATTTATAAAAGTACCAGACTGTTTCTTTCCATAATTATCAAAAGTGGGAAAATATTTCATTCCTTATTTTATTTATCTATATTTTTCTATAATGTCTTTATATATTTTTACTATTATAATTTATAAAATGTGGATAATTATTTCCTTGTATTGATAGAATGTGATATTTTCCCACATTATATGAGAATGTTTTGCAGACTAGTTCCCTTCGAGGAATTTTCTTATTCCCATTGAATAAATGGTAAATCTCACTTCTTGGATTATGTATTTAGTATGAAACATTACTTTCTAGTAATTTCTCTCTATATATACACACACATCATGGGGAAAATATTATTCCTTGAAAATTTTCATAAAATCCATCAATTCTATGTTTTCTATTTCCTCATCCTTCCTTATGTTTTTAATAAATTACCACCATTTATCCACATATCTATAGAGATGATAAACTTCCATGACAACCTTATCCCTTTCATTACTTCCCAAATTCCATATTATATTTTCTAAATAACATATATATTACTCAACTTCTAATATATTTGTAGTCTCACTAAATGAAGGAATATGATGATGCATTAAACAGTCTAAAATTATTACAAAAAGTTCTAGGTTAGAATGATTCTCCATACATTCAAGGTAACTAGCCATAACATTAGTTATATATATCAATATAGTTATCATTTTTTTAGTTGTTGCTATAAATCAAGATCATGTATCATTATCTTTCATTGGAGAGATATCCATTCATTGAAGACATGAGTTGATTTGGATTCCATTCCTTCCACTATGTTCTATTTATAAACAATGTAATACACATTATTAGATCATAAAATTATGAAACATAATTTATAATCTCAAAACTAGTGAATAACATAATCATAAATTGAAAATATATGTAAAACTACACTCTAAATCATAATTTTGATTTTATTGGTAATATTTCGAAATTATTTAATAGGGGTTCTCTCTATAATCATGGATTTCCTATATATAGTTTATTATATTTCTACTAACTATGACATGATTACAAATATAAAGACATAGACCCGAGAAGCCTGAAGCAGGTGCATTACATTATTACATTGTTATTAAGAACAACCGATCACATCCCATGGTACATTATAGTTTAGTATCTTTGGAAAACTAGATACAAAGATAATTTCTACATTACAAATTTTAATTAAGTACAACATAGAAACTCCATTAAAATAATTACTATTTTAGTATATTATCTATTAATTTCATTCATCATTTTCATCTTATAATCCTAAGGAAAAATTAAACATAGAAAGGGTGGATCCCAGATACTCTATAAGGCTATGAATACAGTGAATGCAATCATTAATAACAATAAACAATTAAGAAAAGTAAAAAACATAAAACAATTTCCATTATAACTTAATATGGGGAATAATATACTAGGAATAAAACCTGATCAAATAATTCCATTTAAAACATCACATTATAAATAAATTTAAACAGTATTATTCTACTAGTAAAATAATCACTTTAAAAATCGTTAACATTTCTCTTGATGAGTTAATTCATAATGTATGACATCATAAACATACCATCAACCCTTAATGCTAATAATATATATAAATGTGTAAGGAAATAGCTAAAAACTCATCTAGTTTGTCTCAGTATACCTTTCGATTTATTGAGGGGCTATATAGGCCTTATCCAAAACATTCTAAGTCCAATATATTCCTTATATTAAAGTGGTAAAATATTATCAATATATACAGTCATATTGCAACTATAATATGAAATTTAAATAATTTCCCCATTTGGTATACATAATCATAAAGTATCTAGACTAATATAGTGAATGGTATAAAGATAGGACATCCCTAGTTAAAATGATCAGGAACCATTTAATAAAATATGGTATAAAAAATCATAAGAGATCAAAAACAATTATTCATAAGAAATTAACATCAACTTTACCCATGTAATGATATGTGCATCATAATCTTGTCATAAGACATAAAAAATCGGTGTATAATAATGGTTTCTATGAAAAATGGATTAAAATAATGAATGGCCATACATAAGGGAATATTGGCACATATAATGATAATTTATTTCAAACTTAATTGAAAAAATGTAAAAAAATTATATAATAATATTTAGAAATTTCCCACTTTAGTTTGTTTTAAGGGAATATATACAATTGTATTTAAAGTAGAAAAACACAATTTTTTACATAAAACTATAAATTAACTAAGATAGATTTTATTGATAAAAAATTGATTTTATAAACATACTGGTGGCTTAAAATATATTATAATGTGTACATGAATATCGGAAAGAAATGGAGAATTCCCCTTTAATATACCTTTCTTATCAAGAGGAAAAGTTAATAAACCTTATAAAACATTTATTTACCCACCAACAAAAATAATTGAGATAGGTAAATATAACTGGAAAATATAAAAAAGGAACATAGTAGGAGTAAATAAGTTTAATTAACAATTAAGTTTTTATATAGAAAGAAAAGTGTAACCTAATAAAAAAATGGAGGTTCTTGGAGGATCCCATACCTTATGTACGAAAGTGTTCTATAATAGAAGATATTATCCTCGATAATGAAATTAGATTAAATAATAATTTATTTTATAACCACCTAAATATTTATTAGATTTTTGTTTCTAATTTATGACCTCTTTGATGAGTTATATGTTTCAATTTCTCCCTTCATGAGTGTTAATTTACATTGTTTTCATGAATGGATTAATTATATACATGTTTTAAAGATCATGAAAAAATGTAATATTTCTAAGGAATTGAAATTATATGTTATTAATGAACTTCCAGAAAATTATATGGTCTTATATATTTTTATTTTTTCAGAAATAGGGATGATTCATTCGATAAAATGTAAATTGTACATGTTATGATTATTTTTACATTTTTCGACCATCTCACACTCGATTTTTATTAATCAATATTTTTTATATATACTAGTTCTAGAACACTAAATAAGTTGTAAAATTTATTTTATAATCAGTTTTATAAATATTAATGGACTTAGGACCAGCCTTTAAAGGGGTATTTGAAGATGAGAAAAAATAATCATCCCTGAATGTGGTAAATTTCCACCTGACGTACAATATTTTAATTTTTAGATCAAATGTGGAAGGGAATAGAATTTACTATTGACACACCTTTAACATAATAAAATCATTGTATATATATGATAATATATTTATCATAATTTTTTGTAATTGACAGGAGAGGTGTTAGGTCCACAAGGGTGAATACCCTGAGAGGGGGGTGAATTAGGGTATAACTAATTTAAAATAAAATCTTTTTCTGATCTTGTCTCGCTATTAATAAATACACTCTTCTATCTCTTTCAAGGTGAACAATATAAACAGAAAGTAAAGAATGCAGAGGTCACATCAATTTTTACTTGGTTCACCCTAACTAGGATACGTCCAAGGAACATACATAGGCAATGTGCCGATGTACCAAATCCACTAAAAGTGAACTGCTGTTTACAAGGTTTGAGATAGATCACTTATATTCCGAGGCTCACTACCATTACAATGTTTTGGGTCAGCTCACTGCTTTCCCAAATATCACTCCCTATTTCTCTCTCTCTCTAGATCCCTACCAGTGGAGAGGACCACCTTCTTCCTCTTCCTTTTCTCAATGCTCTGGAAATGATCCACTCACAGTTTATAGACCTATATGTCTCTTCATTATCACAAATGAATGCATCCTCTGTTGTATGTACATTCTCTATTGAAGTCTAAATTTCACCCATAGATGAATCTCACATTCCACTGAAGGTATCAGGAAATCTTCCAGCATTCATGTAGCCCTGAATAACTCTCCTTCTTCAACCATACATGGCGCCCTTCTCTAAGCTGGGTGCACAAGTCTCGGTGCGCAAGTTAAAACTGGCGTTCAAGTACACCTCAACCACTTGTACGACACTAGATTCTGCAACTCCAAACTTGCACGACTCACTCCATTTTATCCCCAAACCAATATTGGCGCGCAACCACCAACTGTCGCGATTCTTAAAAACCTGGCACACAAGTGCCACAAAAACACTTGTGTGACACCCCCTTATTCAACTCAAAACTTGAGATACTCCCTTTTTTTCTCTCCCAAACCACTTTAGACGCACAACAATCAACTGGAGAACAACTTCTACTTGCACGACCACACCCCCACTAGCGCGACCACCACACCTGCGTGACGGGAGATCTGATTTTCTCTAAGTGTTGAACTCACACCGAATGAGGAAGGGCCGACCTCTATTTATAGGCATTTGGACACCATGCATGACGGTGAGCAAGTCTCATATCGGCGCGCAAGTCACTACCGTGAAAGACACTTGCGCGACCAACCCTGAAACATGGGAACCCCTTTTCTCTTTGCCACATTTTGATGTTCTGATCTTGAAAAACATATGGCACACAAGTTTCCTATCCTTTAAGAGAACGTCACGCAAGTTCATTTTCCAAATCCTCTTTTCTCCATTTGTTGATTTATGGCCCAAAAATTTGGTAAACACTGCAAAACGGTGCCACCTTGTATCTTCCCTTTGTGTACCGCCTCTAGATCCACCATTCCTTGGTCTATGTTCTTGAATCAAACATGGATCCTTATCCACATCCCTGGAACTCTATATGCCACAATGAAATCACCTTTGTCAACAAGTTTTTATTTCATGGTTTTCTTTGTCAACAATCACAGCACAAAGGCCCACTTTGTCAACAAACACAATCACCTCAAAAATTATTCAACGATACCTTGAGGGATTTTTTCCCCACATGAGGGAAAGATAAGAAAAGAAAATAAATTGATATAGGGACAGAGAAAGTATTACCTTATAATTTTTTTTCTACTTGAGAAACTCATAAACGGACATAGAATTTGTATTATGCTAAGGTGAGAAATAAAAATATGATGGGAATTTTTTTGGGAGAACAATTAGGAAAATTACAAGCCATATAAAAATCATTGATCGTCTGATGTGAAGGGGTATAGGGGTGGTATTTATAAGGATACGAAAAGGATATTATAGGATATTTTAATAATTTGTTTGTTATTTTAGGTGATGACTATAAATAGTGATGATTCTTATGTCTATGTAAAGTTACAAGTACTCATGAATTTGAGATAACATTAATTTAATTATTCAATTATTCAAGAATTAATTACAAAATAATTTATTTACTTATAATGTTTAATACTATAATTTTTTGTATTTTACTTTTGATAAATATTATTCTATTTTTGAAAAGTACCTAAAAAAGCTACCTAAAAATTTTTCAATGGGTAGATTTTTAAAATGGACACAATTATATAAAAATAATATTCCAGATATTATAAATTAAATTTTTAATTAAAATAATAGTTTTTTTTTGAAAAATATCTATTTTATAATTATAACTAATTTCTTGAAAATGTAAAAAAAATTATTTAGGTCTACAAAATTTTTATTATAATTATAAGACATAAAAATATAAATTTCAGAATCATTTTTATGAAAATATTTTTTATTTAATGAAATTATTTTACATATTAAATTTTAAATATACATTTAAATTTCACATAAATACCTATAATTAATTTACCATTTTAAGACATTTATTAACTTATTCCATGATATAAATATGAAATATGATCATTTATGATATATATAAATTTAATTTATACATTCACAAGATATGTTAATATTTTAATAGACACATTAATATTCTTAATGGTCATGTTAATAATTAATAGTATATCAAGGTTCTAATCTCATTTTTGACTGCAACATAAGCTATCGAAGTGTTCTAAATTTTAGATAGTCATATCATAAAATCATTGGGTTTTACATGAAAGGAATGTATATATATATATATAAAATTATTTTTATTAATATAAAATTGTACAAATGAAATAATAATAAATAATTAAAAAATAATATAAAAATTATTTCTATTTTTTCCCTTACCTCTATATTTATTATATTTCATCAAAAACATTAAATATTTTTAAAAATTTCTAAATCCCTTTTAATATTACTCATATAAATAAATATCCTTTTTAATTAAATTTATCATAAAAACAAACAAATTAATTCATCGAATACAGCAAAATGAAGAGGGAATTTATCAGTAATTATCTATACTTTCATATTACATACCTCTCAAAAAAATTTCTTCATTAATAATTTCAAAAAAACTAGGAAAAAAAGGAAGGATGTTTAAATTGATTTCCCCATGGGATACCACTCATAGATCTCACTACATCATGGATATAACCATTATTCCAAATGAAATAATTCTATTTCCAAACAAAATTATTAGTTTATCTAAGAAAATTATCCTGTGGGAGACAACACATATACATTACCGTGACAATCAATAACAACATTAAATCATGGATGAGAATAAATTATTATATAAAAATATTTTCAAACACATATTCTAAAAAAAATCAAGCATCATGTAGGTTGGAATAATGATTACATATTTGTGAATCTTCTTCTAAATTAAATTCACACAAATAATAATAGTGGCTACACAAATTTCCATATAAATCCTAAAATATATATATCGACTAATAGATTAATACAATATGAAAGAAGACATTCGAAAACATGATTCAACATCATTTTTTGATACACATGATATAAAATTAAATATTTAGGTGTGGTGCCCTCATATATCATTAATATTATTTACCACTAATAGTCATCCAACGAACCTTACACTCTTCATACTTATTAAAAAATCAAATTGTAAATAATACAGTAGTATGTTTTCTTACATTCAAAACATATCTTTCTTGATATTGTGAATAATGTAAAGTAGAATTAATGCATAAAATTTTTTTATTGTGTTAATTGATAATATTTATTACATCACATCTCAATTAATATTTTAATTTTAAAACTAAAATCACAATTTCCACATAACATAACTATAATTAACATGTAAAATTATTTTCCATGGTCATAGAATAAGTTATTAAAAATATTATACTTGTTCCCCACAATATTATTTCATGCATACTACATGTATTTTTTATCTATATTTTTTTATACTCAATTATAGATAATTATTTTATAAATATGGGTCCAAACATTTCTAAAATTATTTCAATTTTTGGATTTAAAAATTATAACATGTTTCTCAAAAAATTTATTACTTGCATTGAATTCTAAAATTTTTTATATTTTACTTATTTACAAGACACTAAAATCACTTTTCATGTAATAGTTTTATATAATATTGAATAATATTAATAAATACATATCAAGATGGATTTTGATATATAATTCAATATGTTTAAAAACTAATATATTATATCCTTTTATCCCTTCTTCATAAAATGGTTTCTTTAAAATATTTCTAAAAAAACACATGCAATTAAATTTTCATATACATCATTTAACATATATAAATATTTCATAAAAAATCATCTTTTATTTAAGGAAACCAGTTACTATAAAATAATAAATTTTATTTCACTGTGATTTTTTTCTAAATATTACCACTCCCTAAATTATGTAACCTTATGTAAATTCTCAAGGATAATGTACTCATATTAAACTATAAAAAAAATTCCATAAAAATAAACAATTTAAAATTTTATATAAATAAAAAAAGTAAATTTATCATGCATCACTATTTTTAAATAATCCACATATAACAATAAATAAATACTTTAATATATTACATCATAATATGTTATTATAATGAATATAAAACATCATGAGACATAATTATGTTATTCAATGTACAATAATTTTTTAAAACATGATTTTATATATATATAGATATACACTACCAAACTTAATAATAATGTGAGTATAATAGAAAATCATCAATTACAAAAAACATAATCCTGAAAACACTAAAAAAAATTAATGATATAATTGTTTATTAACTACAGGAGAATTTTAATACATTCTTGTGGTTTAAATGAGTAGATAATAATTTTCCAAAAACATTAAAAGAACATATATAAAATAAGCACAATTTTTCAGGAATATAAATAATGGTAGCCTATACATTTCACTGAGATATTGTCCCCTTTATGGTACCCCTTACTCACTTTCATGGATTTAATGTGCATGTGGAAAAATAAAACGACAAGATGTGTGATGTTTTCCCCACTTAGTATTCTTATATTTTCGGACTTAACATATATTTAAAGTACAAGAGGACTCCATAAAAAATAAAATCACATAAAATCAAAAAAAAATACCGAAACTATTATATAATTTATAGATAAGATTATAAAAATAGACTCAAAAAATAATTAAAATAATCTACTTCTAAGTATAAAATGATTTTATAAAAAATAAAATTTTCGATTCCCCTAGATAAAATTCCACGAGACTAGTAAAAAGTGAAGTGGTCATTAATATAAAAACAGATTTTATATAATGACCGCTTCATAATGAATAAATCTCCCCCATAATGGACCTGATAGAAAAGTCATATAAAGTAATAATATACATAAAACCCTTAATATAGTCTATAATGGTCCAAGTGAGGACTACAGTAGTTAATACATCAATAAATTGAAACTCTTCCTCCAGGGATAAATAATTTATCCTATGAATAAGGAGGGAGAATTAACATTCAAGTTTAAATGGAAATTTTTGTGTTGGTTGGAATCAAAAAGATGATGTAGATAAATAATATAAAATAAAATCATGCAATAGGTATGTTTTAATATATAAAATAGAGAGGATTCCATTTACTTATATTAATGGCCTATAAATTATTAAATGTTTGATTTTGTAATTTTTCACATCATGGGGACAAAATTTGAAAGGTTTTATGTATAGAAATATTTCTATTTTGACTCATGGATTAAAAACCCATAATTATGAAATAAATATAACAATTTATTTTTTTACAATCTAGTAATAATTTTATTTTAGCAATTTAGATAATTTAAAAAAAACACATATATATTAAACCCTTAAATTAAAATGTGGATACAATTTTCTCAATATCAATTGATTTCCACAAAAACAAAGTCTATAAAATTTATACCCGTGTTTCATTCTAAAGGGATTTTATTCATTTAATTTGAATCTATATAACATATAGATAGAACTTTCATAGTTCCCACACATATATAAGCCCTATAAAATCATTTGAATCATTTTTTTGAGCATAAATAGATAATATAGGACATAGAAAAACTAATCCATTAGAAAATCTTAAATACAAAGAAATATAGAACAAAATAAATTTTTAAATAATAAACTATGAGCTCCTATATTTTTCTGCCTACCCAACAAATAATTTTTTCCCCATAGTTTCATATTAAAAATATTCATAAATAATAATAAAAATCATATTATGGAGTGTTTATTTTTAAAAATGAAATGAACATGGATTAGAAATTCAATTCACACCATGAAAATATATAAAATAAAATTAACTTATAACACGGGGTTGTAAAATAATGGCAACGTGGAAGTGTCATGACCAATAATAAGAAAACATAAAAATCATATATCTATAAAACACACTAAAAAACAAAATCTCCAATAATAGTCATCACTTTTTAGGTATGCTTCTTCGATTATTATAGCCACCCAACATGTTTGTTATCAACCCCTTATCTATTTAATAGGAGGATGTCATGACATAGTCTTATAATTTGTATCATACGACTCATTCTCTTTATTCATATATTTATAGTTAGGTACAACACATGACACCACATAATGGTTAACTCCATAATATGGTATATTTGTATCCTTCAGTTCCTAAATATTTTGAGTAGAAAAAGTACTCATTACTATCCCCAAACCCTTTTTATCCACATTCAGCATATTTTTATGAACCTATATAGGCTTATTGATTTATAAAATTTAGGATGTGTCCCCTATTGAGTTATTTATATTAATTTCCATTGTTTTCTCAACAACATATTTAAATAACATCTCCATTGGAGGTTATTTATTCACATATTCCTTGACTATCTCAGTAATATCGGCAACAAAAAAACTCTTTTTAACATACTGCACATTGAAATAACCAAATTCAATAGTTTTCTTATAGTCAGCATTTGAGATGAAATTATTCCAATTTTTAAAATATTCCATCATAGAAGGTTCAACGTATTCATTAAATATACCTATGGGAGTTAGAGGCCCTTTATGAGAAATTGAATTATCGAGAAGTTAACGATAACCTCCAACTTCCAATATAAACACTCACTAATAATGAATTATATATTTCTTATTGGGTTATTAAATAACTATGTGATGAATCTAGATTACTTTAATTATATGTAGCCTTTATATGTCTTTGGTCATTCACTTCAGGGGGTGGAGATACACCCATGGTTTTTTCCACATCCACCATTAGGCCTCTATTTATCTATTATTGAAATCTATATAAAAGCCACCAGATGTACCATATCCTAATGAGTAAATACTATAAATGTTTGAAGGAGTAACATCAAAGGCTCTACCTGCAAGCCCCATGTTATTGTCATTCAGTTATATATTTATATCATTGGCTATCTCAATTGTATAAATATTATTTCTATCAAAAAAAATTATTTTCATCTCAGAATTCAATATGAATTTGTCTTTTTTGTGGAAACAATATAAGTGTTATTTTGAATATACATCACCTCCCTATTCTGTTATGACTTAACCTTGAGAGGTATAGTTGAAAATTATCTTATATTAAGAGCCATTTTACACTTTGACAAATAATTAACCTCTATAAAATCAGCATACCCCTCTCTAAAATTACATTGATGGTCCTGGATTTTATTATGAAGATCTAAGTCCTCCACTTTCATGAAACTGTATTAAGGATTTGATACTGGTATAGAATTATTGAAATAGTTTCCACTAATCATAGTGGGAAATTATTTCTTTTTTTGGGAACTCTTGCCTCACAATTCATCAATTTCATCTAGATTACCATTATTAGTGGGTCCAATTAATTACACTTGTCTATAGACCTTGGGAAGAATTTATTTGTTCCACTTTTCTATCATAAAATTTCCATAATGATTTTGGACATTTTTTTCTGCATTGATAGTTTATTTTATTCTTCCCTAAATTATATTTTTTCCATATTTTACTCTTTGAGGATATAATTTTTTACTTATCAACAAAATTCTAATTATTTTTATACATTGAAAATTTTAATCCACTCGAGCATACTTAATAATGGTTCCCAATTAATTCACTATATAAATATAAATAATGAACATGATTATACTCAATTGAATGATTAGATTTATATTCCTCAGCTTCCAAGAAAAGAGTTTCAATAAGTGGGGAAAATAGGTAAAATTAAATAATTATTCAAGGATAATGACCATAAATAGAAATTATAGTTTTTGTATCTATTTTTTTTTATTCATTCAAATATGTCCACATAAAATTAAATATAGTGGTTCATGAAGAATCAATTTAACCGGCTAATCCAAATCATTTATTAACTAAAATATCTCTTAACAATTTTTGGGTTAAGAAATGGGTCCTAGTCTAATAGTCCCAATAATCATGGGTTATGGGAGATAATATTAGATATCCAAGAGCTGTGTTGGCATTCATTAAAATTAGAAAATAAAATGGAAAAATCTTTACCAAATAAGATGATCCACCATATATCAAGACGCTAAACCTGAAGTAGATGTATCCTTAAATCATTAAGATTCTTAGAGTTATAGTTTTATTTTGGAGTCAGTTGAGTGATGATTCAGGGACTACACTACTTAATTTGATATTGAAATAATTTAGGGTTCACTTCCAAAAATTCCAATTCTCTATTCATTGATATCATTCTTGGTGATAAAGTACACTCGGTTTGATATTTAGAGAAGAACCCATGATTATGAGATTCATTGTACTTGATTTTTTGTTGTTATTATAATAAATCAAATCCATCATAAAATATAAATCTTATGTTCAGGGATACATTGATCAACAACCATTGATTAAATTTATTGCATAACTCTATCCCCACCTTCTACTATGAATTTATTTTACTTATAAGGGAATAAAACACCTCATTTGGATTAATGTTGTAATCCAAAATGGAATAAATTAGAAAAATAACCAATCTCAATAAAGAATAATAGAGGGAATATAATGATTTCTATTCATTAAAACAAATATCATCAGAGTTTCATAGAAAAATTAGAGCACTAAATTATCATTTACTTGAATAAGATAAATATCACTAATAAATAGTCTAAAAACATTCTGAAAACAAATGCTCATTTTTTACCTTTGGAAAACCTTATATTTAAATAAAAACGCCTTTATAACAACAAATATTCTTGTTGGTTACTTGGGAAATTACTTTCCTATAACCATTATAAAAACTCTTGCAAGCACTCTTGTATAATAAATAATAGACCCAGTAAATTATATCATATATTCTACAAATAGTAAAATGATAATCCAATCAATTAGTGTTGTAGAATTGGATCAACCATCATCATGAATAACTTAAACATAAAAAATATTTTATTTTAGTATAAAAACACATAAAATATCCTTCTAGGAACAATTTTAGTGCCACTTTTTGATTTATGTAAATCTTAGGAATAAAACACTCTTTCTTTGAAAACAAGTAAAAAAATATCCCAAAATAATGGGATGTAAAATTTTCTTTCAGAAACAATTATAACCTGTATATTAATATTCTAAATTAAAAAAATGCATGATTTTGTGATTTTTTTTATTATCTATTATTTTAATTATTTTTCATAAATACTTTTTTCAGAAATAACACTAAAAAAATAAAAATAAAATACATTTTTAAACTACCTTAAATAAATCCAATGATATTTTTAAAACTAAATTAATAATCCCGTTGATTATCATAATAAAATTATTGAAGATTTTTATGTTACAATGATATAGAGGTTAATGATTTAGATAAAATGTTGATATTTTAAAAAAAAAATTAAAAAAATAACCTCTTAACACATTGATAACTTTTAATTAGGAAAGTAAATATAATGATAATGTAATAAATAGATATGTAAACTAAGTATACATTCACAATTTAATGATAAAATACATCCATTTTTAAAAAACATCTAGAAAGAAGACATATGGTGGAATTTGAATAATTCTCTAAAAAACGAAAGTGAGATGAAAAATATCTTACTTTAAGTCTAACTCACGTATTTCATTATTTATCTGTTATATGAAAATACTGATTTAATTATTTACTAATTCAATATCATTTTTCATTATTATTATCAATAAATAATTACTTTCATTTCAATATTTACCAAATCATATATAGTTACATAATTGATTAAGTTAATGTTGGATGGTTTGCGTGTGTTTGATTCAAAATTGTAAAACTATATTGGTTAGTTATCCTTGGTTAAATTTGTCTTAGTTTCATAATAATAAAAATTATAGTCATGAAATAATTATCATATTTATAGATTAAATATAACTTTAGTGTGAATATTTAAGGACAGAAAAAAACGGATCACATCATTATGAAAAGGTAGTAATCCCCACGTCTGTGTGAGAAACGTTGGGATTATTTAATGTATGGAAGGGTAATGTAGAAAATAAAATATTATATTTAAAAGATCATAATTATGTTAGAAATATAATATATATTCATTTAATTCATCATTTTAACCATCCTTAACTAGTGGTGGTCAAAGATAAAACACAGGGATGCAAGGAGGTAGTAGTCCACAAGTACACATGGGAGGTGATTTATTTTCCCATATGATGTAAAAAGAGATAAACAATGGTTTTTACATAATAATAATCATATTTCACTACATTAGAGATAATATGGTTTTTATATAATCTTTATAATAATTTTTTGATATAAATGAATAACTAAATATGATTGAACAGGGTGAAGAAGTATACCTCTTCTTTTGAAAACATCCCTCGACATACACATTATCCCTTTTTGGTTAGTATTTTAGAGAGAAAATAACCTTAAGGATGTGTCAAGTGATTTTTAAGGGGTTAGGAATTGTTCAGGATATTGTTATTGGGAAGTGTTTTTTTAAAGAAATAGAGTGGCCATATTGGTAATTGGCAAGGGGTGTTTTATTTTTAAAATATTGATTACATTATCATATATGCCAAATAACTTTGAGGTGTAATGACACCTATAAATTCAGTGTTATATTTCTAAGAATGTTTATGTTATTTTACATTTGAACTCTACAAAACGAACATAATCTTTGAACCACATTATTTAATGTAAATAATCAAAAATAATTTTTTATATATAAATATATATAACATTGGTTTCCAAATTTCAAGAACAATATTATAATTTCAACACAATTATTTAAAATTCATTATTTCATTTCATAAATTTATATTTCTATTGGATTATTTTTTTATAAATTTTTACGTATGTCTTGCGTCATAATGATATCAAAAAAGTTGTGCTATATCTAAAATTGTATTCATCACTATTCACATTTTTTTAGAAAATATTGAAGTACCCTATGTTAATTTTGATATGTTCAATTTAAAAATTATTTCCATTTTATGAACATAAAATTTTAAAATAAAAAAATTACTTTTAAATTAAACTTTATAATATCTTGAATAATTAATTGTTTGGAATAAATAAAATCTGTTTCTTACTAGTAATTATCATTATATTTATTATATTTTAATTATTATATAAATAATAATTATTTATTTATTTTTCTAACCATATAAATTTCAGAATATTCATATTTTTATTATTTTTAATTTGTTACTTGAATATATAATTGTTATAATGGTTTTAGTTTAACAAATTTTAAATGATACGATTAAAATTATTGTTTTCATAATATTTTAATTTTCTACGAGTTAAATTATCAAATATTTGAAATAAATTTATGATACTAAACCACCAAAAAAATATTTATGACATTCTCAAATAGAAAAAATAATAATAATTTTTTTAAACAATATAAATAAAGTTATAAAAATAAAATTTTAATTAATAAAAATATGTAGAAATAATATTATAAAAAAATTACGAAATTAAATAGGAAATACTGTTTTTATAATACAAAATAAACTATTGTTTTTAGGGAAAGTTAATATAAATTGACTTTTCATGTGTTTCAAATATAATATAATTTGACATTGAATTTAATATGTTATCCATTATGCGTTTGAAAAGAAATGTCATCATATATTAACAAATTTATTATAATGAATAAATTCATATATTGATATAAATATACAAAAAGTAATTTACATATCAAGTAGAACTATATATTTAAAAATGAATCATGTTGGATGTATGAAACCATGGGTTTGAATACCATATAAAGGACATGCATGATGGGTTTTCACAAGGACATCAAACTACACATTTTATATAAATAAATTTTTTATTATATAATATAAAGTTATATTTCAAAAATATATTTTCCATAAAATCATGGAAATTAAAATTATTATGTTATAAATATTTGAATCAATTAAAAATTTAGAAAGAATAAATTAATTTACTAGTAAAATTTATGTTTTAAAATGAATTTTTTTTCAAATATTCATTGGAAAAATCAGAGGATGTTAAAGTAGATTTAGGGTCTTATATCACAACAAAACTAGAAAATAGAAATACAATAATGGGGTATTGAATGTTTTGAAATGAAGCCACATTCATGTTTGAACAAAGAAAATAAGTGTGAAAGGGTTATTGAAACTTTACCAATGATATAGTCAACTCCTTATAATCTTAACGGAAACAAGAACAACTGCTACTATTAAGCCCTGCCAATAATCATCGTAATCAATGTAAATCCATTACTTCTTTCAAAATCAAATTAAATATATTAATATTACCTCAACCTCCATGAAATCATTATACTCTTAATCATAATTTAATCCATCATTCCTTGGTAGAATATTCTATTGAATCTCATGGAGTGTCCTCTTCAATGAATAATCATAAAAACATACACTTTTTGTACATATAATGGAACTTAATTGAAAATGTCATTGGGTTGAACATCATTATGACAAAAACATTTATCCATCCTTATAAAAGATGAAATTTTTTGGACCCGTAAAACTAAAAAAGGATTATTTAATATAATTCTATTTAAATAAACCTAGCACAGTTCACATAGAAAATGATATTAAAACGCATGAAAATACAATCTAGATGTGTGATCCTTTATTAGGCCACAATCACATAATCAATATCACTTCTCCTAACATGTTCAAAAAACATGAATATATGTGCATCTGATCATTGGGGATCTAAAATCATATGTTTTATTCAATTACCCTCTATTATATCATTTATGAATCCTGAGTAATAATGATTTCTTACCAACCCATGCTTCTACACTTTTACCTATCTCCAAAATCCATCCAATATTTCAAACATCAATGTTCATACATATTTTTCAGGAGGCATCCCCAATTATACCAATCATGGGATAGCTTTTATTATTTGATTGATCCCAAAAAATAAAACCATTAATAAGCCACGAGTTAGTGAATAACACATTAGGTATATGAACATATATATCAGAGGAATTTACCACAATATTAGTATATAGATTAGATATTTCAGGAGAATCCACAAAAAAATATATATTTATATATAGAAAAATTAACTTTATATCATTCCTGATAAACCCAATAAATGATTATGAATGATATAAAATACTGATATAACTTATGCACTTGAAATTAAAAAATCAATCTCTCATGAAATCTATAAATCACATATACTACTAAAAAATAATTGAAATAAGTAATGCCTAGCTCTAATAGTAACCAACTCTAGAGACCTGAAAATATATATATATATATATATATATGTAGTATTCATACCATGTATACTCAGTAGAATCCTCCCTAAAATAACTATAGAAAAAACTATGTCAAACAATCTAAATCATATTGAGTGAAAATATTAAACAAACACATCACCTAAATGGGTAAATAGATATCCAATTCCCAAAATTTTTCACTCAAATTGTAATTAATATATTTAAACTCATCCATATCAAATCATATATGTATGTAAAGGTACTATTCTACCACTTTCTCACTAGTATGTTACTCTCATGGCCCAATTCCACACATTTTGAGCTCCTTACATTTTCTTAAATCAATTATCCATAAACTGAGAAATCATTTCATGAACCTACATCCAACGAAACATAGTTATGTTAATACATTGAAAATGTGCAGCATATAACATCCACATTTACATCACCATCATCTAATATATTCCAACAATACACTTGAAATCTACTAATACTTATATAAATTAATTATTAATTAAAGAGTTATAACTCCTAAAATTACACACGGGGGGTGGCGAAATAACCTTTTCCAAATAAATTTACATTTTATGACATGAAGATAGAAATTCCTTTACGAAAATGATGAATAAAACGAATATCTATGACAAACTTTGTTAGTCCTTACCCAATAAGTCCAGTTGCTACAACATGTATATTATAATAAACGATGGAATTTTTTCATAGATAGATATAGAGAGGGAGAAGTCATATTTTTCACCATCATCATCATTGATTATGAGGAAAAACCCCTATGAAACATTGGGTGTCTTCCTAAAAAAATATGGTTTTAAAGAGTTTGAAATCATATAACGAATAGTATATCTCATAGAATCACAATAAAGCGAACTACCCATCCTTAGAATCATTTGTAGAGACCGTTATATATGAAACTCATCTATCAATTATATTGATTGTGTCCCATACATAAATTCAGATATATTTATTCAATATTAATCATTAAAAACCCATTAATTGATTGGTATCATTATTTTTTATTTTTCATGAATAATACATTAATATTTAATTATATGTGTATTTAGACCAATTATTCTATAAAAATATTACATTATAACTTAATCATTAATAACCATTAAATCCAACACCATTTTTTAATAATTTATCATTTCCATGTTTTTCATCACACTGGGGCAAAAATATTCTAGCACAAATAGATATTCTCTTTTCATGCATAATCAAGTTTAGTAGGATGGTAATAACCAATTTTTCATCTATACAACTATCCATCTATAAAAAGAGTATCATTAATAATTAAATGAGTAATTCCATCTATCAATATTATTGATTTTACTTTGTTTCATCCCATACACCATTAAGAATAATTAAATTTATATTTCCTTCCCTAACATCAATCACTATATGGCCTAGGGAAACCATACCCATACCCCACCATAAATTCCAACATAACTAGGTTATTAAAGAATAATTTTATGGTTTTAATTACATATATAATATTGTAATTCTAAATGAAAATGAATTAAAATACATAATATTCGAGGTAACTATGTCCTTATATTCAATTCAATCAATTCCCCCTTAAAATATATTGTAAAATACAGACAAAACAATTATTTTCCATCAAATAGCGAATTCATGCACCATCAATAACATAAAAATACCTTCTAAGTAGTTTCTAATGCTCTTAAAAACACCATTATCTTATAATTAACACAAATCCATCATTAATTTCATACTCTATCAATATTCTATAGGGGACATTAATAAATAATTCATTCCCCTTCCATTATCTAACTTATATCCTTCCAACATCAAATTATATAACAATTTAAAAGCCATAGAAAATTCTTCTATATAATAATAATAACACATCCATAAGATAATAATATATCTAGTAAATATAATGATTCAATAATAATGCTGATAAATTATATTGTACCCCATATTCCCATTTATCATTAATTAATAACAATAATTATGTGGAATTCACAATTTCTATTTGATATTCCTCTATATTGATAAATACTTAAGAATATCACTCTATTATCTCAATACCAGTATTACATTTCATGAAATAATATTAATAATGCTAATGTGAAAAAATTAATTTTATTATAGTTCTTTATTTTTATTATGATGTAGTTTTCATCAATTAAACAATGTGATGTCTAGATTCCATGAATCAAAAACAAGAAAAATATTATTCAATTATATATGAGATAATATTTTAAAATTTAGTATTTAAATTATTATAATATCCATCATTTAAAAATACTAATTAAATAATCAATAATATCTCACTCCATGATATTTACAAAAATTTGATAATATATTCTCATCATATGATTATCATCATTTAATTCACCATTAACATCCAAGATAATAAGAATGAATATAAAATGGGATAAACATTTTTCCATTTCAAATAATTATAGATTATACATCATGTATTCTTAATATTTTAATTATTAATTAAAATCAAGCTATAATTCTTCCTAGTTATTTAACTAAATTAGAAACATGAAATTTTAATTTTCTTATACACAATTATTTTCAATATAATTTAATTGGAACATAACATTTCAGAACCCACATTATTCGATAATTTTGTATTTACTTATCTTCTTATATGAAATCCCATATATTTAATCAAATTAATCTAAATCAAGAAATAGTCACGCTTTCACAAAAAAATAAAAGTGAAGGAATTGATCCCTTACCAAGAAATCTGGATAATAGAAGATGATGATAATAAAAAGGCTAGAAACGCATTGTATACTTATGGAAGAAGTGATAAAGAATAAAAATAAGGGTTTGAAATTCTAAATTTTCAACATATAATTACCTTTAGTACTCAATGGAAGTTTCCATAATGTTGATGAAGTGAAATATAGGGATACACCCATAAAAATTGAATGATTTAGTCTACTCAAACAGAATTTTAGGGATATTTAAGTATAAGAAGAAGAATATGAGAAAAAAATATAGAGATTCTTGTATTTTATTATACACCCACAAACAAATTCATAGCACCAATTATATTGTATAAAATTCATTTAATCCTATATTTATTCAATAATATGATGTGTTGAATTCTAATATCAGTTTCAATATATTTATACCCAAGTGTTTATGACTTCTAGAAATGTTGGATATTTTTAAATTTTATATATAAATATCAAATAATTCATTACATAATTTATATTCATAAACATACATATACTTATCAATGTTGAAATACAGAGGAGGTTCAGATCAAGAGGATGAAAGAGAAATGAATGAATTCGGGAAGGAAAGAGTAGCTTATGATATATGGGAGATAGGCTCATGCAAGATTCCGGGCATGTGCAATGCTTCTACATTACGCTTCTCTTTGAGTAATACAATAGCGTGTGTTGTACGAAACTTCGAGTTCTAACACACCACAACCAATCAAATTAGCCGTTATAAATAGTAATACCCACTTTTTAATATTTTATATATTTTATCATTCAAAATGGACTTCATTTTTGGATTTTTAATATTGAAATTAGCTTAGGGTGAAATTTTGGTATTTTTCTGAAAACATTCATTTTTTGATGAATAGTGAAAAACTCTGAGTCATTGGTTAAAAACGAAGTTTTATTTAAATAAATAGTTATTTTATTTAAATTTATGTTAGGTAAAAATAGATACATAATACTTATATATGTTCAATTTAATTGATTGGAGTCATTTTATAATAAGTTTAGATATATAAAAATTGTATTGAACTTTTCACAGTCTTTTACCCACCTCCTAGGAGAATTTGCAAATTCACATAAAATGTAATTTTACCATTTCTCTGAAAGGAATTTCAGAAATCAGAGAGACACAGTTGATATCCTTAAGTAAAATTTGTTTCAATAATATGGAAATAATTTTTGGTGAATAGTAACGTTTTACTTTTATTTACCATGGTTAAAAGTAAATAGGGTAGTTAAGGGTAAAAATGATATCATTATTACCCTAACACATGCACTAATTCTATTGGATACGTATAATTCGACCAAAAACAACCTTAGGAATAAAATATGAACCTATTTGTTCTACTTGGATTAGATTAGGACATTTATTATTATTTAATTCAAAGAAGAGTTAAACTAGTTAAAATCAATGTTTAATAAATAAAAAAATTTAAATATAGGGTTATACATAAGATAAATTTGACTATAAATATTAATTACAAATCTAGAATTATTTCCTATATAATTATATTTTATTTCTAATTTTTATACATTAAATAATTTAATTTATTTATGACACAATGATGATTCAGTAATGACCTAATTAATGAAATATTAAAATAATGGACATTATGAATACCCAAATAAATATAATTTAAGATTTTTTATGAATTAAAATATTTTTATATGTTAATATTCAATATTAGGGATGGTTAGATGAATTATATTCGATGTAATAATTTTATTATGAATTTACAAAAAAACAAAATACCAAATAGTGTCAAAATTGACATAAAAGAGATTTTAAAACAAATATTATATTATTAGATGATATTCTATTCCTAAAAATATAAGGTTTGGCCAAAGAACTAATATATTGATAGGTGTATCATTAATGACCCACTTAGAGTTCTATTGGAAGTATATAGTAATTTTATTAACCATATAATATAAAAATATAAGGAGACATTGTAAATGTCATAGTATTTAACTAAGAGTTAATTCTAAAAGATAAAGATAATATATTGACCCAAACCCTGTCTAAAACCAATTGGATGTGTGTTTTTTGACCCATCCCCACCTTATCCTTTAAATAACCAACTTTGTATCCATTAAAAACTGAAAATTATTTTATGATAAAATAATATTTATAGCTTTTCCCAAGGTGCCCCTCACCACTCTTATAAAAGAGAACTTCCCATTATCTATAATTTACACCATAAAATCCATTTGTATCAGCCAAAATCTGCCCAAATACCCTCTAAATTATCATAAATTTATCCTAGAGGCCTTCATTTAGTTATAAAGCTAACCTATGGAGCCCTATTCATCAAATCAGAAATTAGAACCCGAAGAAGAGGTAAATATTTCATCACCTCTTTCAAGTTATATTCTTCTTCCACTTCTTTTTTCTTTTTTGTTTCCATTATAAAATAATAAATTCAGTGTCTTATATATATTTTGATGTTATTATTAATATGGTACAACCAAATTCATTATTCTATATATCCATTGATTGAAATTTCACCATACGTGCTTACGTACAGGTTACCGTCTCCACGTCATTGTGTAATTGTTATTCAATACAATATTATTTGGATGGGTATAATAATGATGTGAAATTGATATAAATAATAAATATAACATGATAATTATTCTTTATATATGATATTCCATCCAATTATTTATTATTTTATTATCAAAAGAATGATATTGTTTCACGTGCGTACGTATGGATTACCGTCTCCATGAACGTGAGGAGATTCATTCCTCTTCGAATCCATTCAAGGCTAATTTTTATTAGATGATTAAAAATAGTGTTTAAAGACATGATATCATTATGGATATGAATAAGATACATCCCATAGATAAGAAATATGACTCACATAAAAAATAGTATAAAGAAACATGAATCAATTAACACTAGAAAAAACAATAATACTAAGATATTATTAATAAAGAAATGTTGAAAGATCATATATGATATCATATTAATGTATATGATTCTTTTATAATTTAATAACAATTATTTTACCATTATACAAGAGGTTAACCTACCCTCGTCCAAGGAAAAGGACAAGGTAATGGTTTATTTCAAAATCTCTTCATTATCTGTGGTTGTTTTTATGTTATTATCGACTGGAACTTCTTTATCATCCACATCCATGTTTCATAAAATTGTATTCCAAAACATTCTTACAATTTTTTAGACTATAGGTTAAAGTCACTTTTACCCTTGTTTTACTTTTTATAATATTTTTAAAAAGGAATCATTCTTTCATTTTCCAAGCAAGGTCCTTTTTAATATTTTCCACAATATTAAGGTAAGAATGTTTTTTTAAACATCTACTGTGGGTGCGGCTATTTTCCACCGTTATAACCTTGTCGAA
Organism: Viscum album; assembly: GCA_963277665.1. NCBI lineage: Eukaryota > Viridiplantae > Streptophyta > Magnoliopsida > Santalales > Viscaceae > Viscum > Viscum album. Next base: position 1,784,178,130 of record OY728150.1, read on the forward strand.
GATTACCTTACAAGAATATAAGAATATTTTCAAAATAAATGTTTTCTTTTATAATTATGTCACTTTTAAATGATTTCAAAAAGTGTTATTTCTCTCAAATAGTTTTGATTTCATCTAGTATGTCAACATCATTTGATGGATTTTAAGCTTATTTGAAGTTGATTTATTAGGATAAAAAACTTCCATATTGTATTGAAGTTTTTGTATATGCTTGAATATGGATGTGTTATTTTTTATACCATTCATGGTTTATGGAGAATGTATTGAAAATTCATATACGAGTTTTAATATGAATGCTTCTGTTATGTTTAAACATGTTCTTATGAGGAATTCATTGGACATATTAAGTGACGGGTGGAGCCCGCTATAGCTCCTGGATGCATGGGTATGTCTATTGAGAGAAACTAGTCACTACAGGAAAACTGAATATTTTCGATGTGCGATTTGCAATGGGATCCCGTCACAAAAGCTCTTTTGTGACGGGGCTCCGTCGCAAATCGCCCGTTGTCGTAAACGGCATCGCAAATAGCTATTTTGCGGCGGTCCCATCGCAAAAAATAGTTTTTGCGATGGTATTTTTTCCCGTCGCAAATGGTTTTTCGTTTATATATAAAATGTCTTTGCGACGGGTCGTCGCAGATAGATTAGTTGTGATGGGTTTCTAACCCGTCGCAAATTCGAAATTTTAAAAAGGTACTTGCGACGGACCGTCGAAGAAATGTTTTCCCGATGGGTATTCTTCCCATCACAAATGACATAGTAAAAAAATATTTACGATGGGAAATCCCATCGCAAATATTCTCGTCGAAAATACTAAAAAATAAAAATAATTAATAATTAATACAAATCATATAATATTATATAAAAATAATAATAATATTAATAATATAAAAAATTATATTATTATAGTATAAATAAAATAATATATAAAATATAATTATGAAATATTAATATAAAATAATAATAATATGAATATATATAATATAATAATACTAATATTAATAATACAAAAAATTAATATAATATTATTATTATTAAATTCTGTATGTAATAATAATAATATTATTAATAATATAAATAAATTATATTATTATAATATTAATAATAAAAAATATATATAATATAATTATGAAATATTAATATAAAGAAATAATAATAATATGAATATAAATAATATAATATTATATATTATGAAATATTAATATCAAAAAAATAATAATAATAGTACTAATATTAATAATATAAAAAATTAATATAATATTATTATTAATAAAATAAACATACATATTTATGAAAAATTAATATTAATAATTTTAATATTAATAAAGTTATAAAATTATAAACTTCTCAATATTAACAAAAAATATAAAATATTAAAAGTAATATTACTAAAATAATCAGACATTAAAAATAAATCTAATAAGTAATAAAATACTAAAATAAATAAAAACAAATTAAATCATGCAATATTCTTAACAATATGAAAGAGGAATTGTATATAGTTAATATGACAATAAACTACGACCTCAAATGTTTATTACATCTAAGGGGGTGGATAATCTGGAGGACCTGGAGGAGGTGGTGGAGGAAACTCCATCCCTAAACTATGAGTCAAATGACGCATATACTCCATATACTCCTGATGTTTCTCCTCATATCGATGTCTCTCCTCATCCTGCTGCTGACTCATCTACTCCTGCCATCGACACATCTCTTCATCGTGCTACTGACGCATCTGCTCCTTCCCCTGACACAAATCCTTTATAAGCTGACTCTGAGCACGCAACTGCTCCTGATATTGTGCGGTAGAAGATGATGTCTCTCCACGAGCTCCTCTCGAGATGGATTTCGACATCGCAGCAGTACCATAATATGTTGCAGGAGTCAAATGAGAGTCGATACCAACCACTCGGCCCTTTTCAAAGCCATAATGGGTCGCCTGCATCCATGTCGTCTCATCAAAATGGTGGGAACTTGTCTGATCACCCGTCTCGTCTTGACTCTCAGCCTGTGTCTGAGAGGTCGCGGCCTCATATGACTCCTTAGGTTTTAATTAGAAATTAAAATAATGAAAATATTATATGTATTTAATTTTCAAACTAAAAATAAAATAATATTAACCACAATCTGATGTTGGCGGTCACCTCTAATCTCTCTAGTAGCCGGGTCTGTGTGCATCCTCCAATAAAAGTCGTACGTCGTAATACTGGGTTGCTCATCTTCATATATGAATATAAAATAAACTGTTTATATTTAATTTTGTATAAAATATTAAAAAAAAGTACTTACCAGATGCTCTCTTTGCGCACTGAATGTACGACTACCGGCTCGATGCGTCACCTCTTGTCTCCCCAGATTTTGTCGACCCAATGCACATCTCCTCTAAAACCCACCACCCTACCAGTGTGTACATAATCCATCCCAAACGTGAGATGAATTGTTCTCTGGTTAGTGGGCTCTACAGGACTCATCAAATTCTGTCACTACGTCTTTCATCACAGTCGTCTTTCTCAAATTATGCAAAAACTAACGGAAACGGTCACACATAGACACCACCCATGCCGCGTGGATAGTGGCACGCATGCTCTCATTGATGGGATACCATAAACCCTGATATAAAGTTATTAATGAATTAAATTTCAAAATGAATAATATTTAATTATGTACCAGCCAATGATCGAACATGGCGGCCTGCACATTAGTGGGAATCTGATCCCATGTGAGCCAGGGCTGAGAAAAATAATTGTGTAAGAGAGCATTCCCCTGAACAATAGCTATATGCGTAAAACTGTGGAAAAAATAATCAAACAATTAGAATATTAATAAAATATAATGAAAGATAACTAAAATACACAGGTTACCATACCACCGCGTGCGCACATCGAATCCAAGAGGTGGACGCCGCTCCAGGATATGATATGGAATCATTAGTCTGGCAAGACTATGCCCCCTCCGAGTGCTCCATGTAGTGCCAACATCCTGAGGGTCAGATGACTCAAGAACCTCATCATCCATTGGTATATTATCCTCCAGCAACTGATGAAACGTTTCTGAGTCCATCTGAAACATGAAATGATTGTTATTAGCAAACAATTCAAAATAACTATAATGTATAGATATATATTTTTATGATTCTAACCCGCATTTTACTGTGTCAATGTTCATCGACATCATCATCTTCATAGTTGTCGATGTCAATGTTTTCATCTTCCTCATCAACATCATAAATTTCCATATTAGTTTCACTTTCATCATCTCTTTTCATTTCAAATTCAGTTGTAATATCATTGACAACATCGTCACCATCGACCCTTAACTATGGGGTGTCATCCTTGATATTCATGTCTCTTTGTGAGAAAAATGTGTTTTGAGGAGTGTCCTGAAAAATTTCATTTCCTTGCACTTCAGTGGAACCATATTTAGTTTGAGTAAACTGATTTTCTCGAGATTTAACTTTTATTATACTCCACCAATTATCCAAATCTTTTGAAGTAGCATAGTATTTTGCATAATAAATTTGATGTTCTTGATGATCCAATAAAAATGGTTCATTTAATGCAAGAAGACTTTTATGTTTAATATCAACAATTCCATGAGTCGGATGAATACACAAGCCTCTCTTAGTATCCACCCATCAATATTTAAACATTGTTACATAATTTTGTCCCAAATAACATAGTTCAATAATTTTTTCAAGCATTCCGTAAAAGTCAACTTCAATATCTCTATGATATGATCCCTTCAAACAAACACCATTATTCATTGTTTTCATTGATTCCCTATATGCACGTGTATGAAAGAGATAACCATTCACCACATATGAATTATAATATTTAACCATTTTGGATGGTGGGATACTCAATATACGCAATCAACTATCAATCTTATCATCATGTACATATACCTAAAAATTTGTAAAAATTTTATCACTATTACAAGTAATAAATTGATTTTATATGTAAAACCAAAAAAGAATGTATGTTACCAGTTTTTGAAACCAGTAGGCAAATTTTTTTTGCCGACGTTCTTCTAAGCCAGCTGCTGTAATTTATGGAAATTGTTTCTTGATATGATCATCATATAACCTACAAATACAATATGATTAATTTACTATAACAGAATCTATAGAATAAGGTATAGGATCACTCACTATACAATTGGTGAAATTTCTTCACATTGAGTAGAACATATGTATGAGCACTATGATGTTCATCATCTGAAAGACATCTGTCATGAACTCCACCAAATCCAAGTTCGGGCAGATTGAAAATTGATAATTGATTTTTCATATCATCATCAACATTCCCCTCGTTCTGGACCATGCAGTTAAATTTTGAGGGATATTCATATTCAAAATAACGAGAGTTGAATAAAGCAATTTTCTTATGCAAATAAGCTTCAGCAATTGAACCTTCAACTGATGCTTTGTTACATACTTTTTTCTCTAATTTCTGCATGCATCTCTCAAATGGGTACATCCATCGAAACTGAACTGGAACTCCACATTTTCCTCATGTGGAAAATGTAAAATAAAATGTTCCATTAAGTCAATGAAAGCCGGCAGAAATATTTTTTTCTAGTTTTCATATAATTACAACAACAGATTCTTCCAGTTTTCTTAGTGTATCGTAGTTTATTGTCGCCGAACACATGTCTCGGAAAAAATATGATATATCTGTTATCGAATCCCAAATCTTAGATTTCAACAAACCTCTTAATTCAATGGGCATAAGTCTTTCCATTATGACATGACAGTCATGACTTTTTAATCCGGTAATATGACCATTTTTAACATATCTGCCCAAGTTGGAAGCATAGCCATATGGAAGACTCAAATCTTCAATCCACTGACAAAATAATTAGAGACTCTCTTTGGTCAGTGTATAAGCTACTTTTGGCTTCATTAATCTCTATGATCTGGCATTTTCAAACAATTCATGTTCTGGCCGCCTGCAAATTTGGGCATGATCTAATCGTGCCTTTAGATTATCTTTGGTTTTACGCGGTGTATCCAAATATGTATGAAATAAATTAAAAAAACATTTCTTCTCAATATGCATGAAATCCAACATGTGTCAGACCAACAAATCCGACCAATATGGCAGATTCCAAAAAATGCTTCGTTTTTTCCAATTGTGTTCTTTCCCAAAGCCATGAATTTTCTGTTTGTTTATTGTCGGTCCAAAAGTGATGGAAGGTAATGAAAATAGAACTGATTGTAACTCTGTACATGAGATCATTTTTGGAGGTTCATCTCTTTCAATTCTTCCTTTTCTGAAATTATATTTATTCCTCCGAAAAGGATGATCGATTGGAAGAAATTTGCGATGACAATCAAAATAGCATGGTTTTTTTTCCATTCACGAGCATAAATGCTTTGTTGTCTCCCATACAGTAAGGACATGATTTTGGACCATGTGTACTCCAGCCAGATAACATGCCATATGTCGTGAAGTCAGTAATTCTTCACATCAAAGCAGCTTTCATTACTAAATTCTGTTTCGTAGCAGCATCATATGTACCAACACCATGAATCCACAATAAATTTAACTCATCAATCAATGGTTTCAAATAAACATCAATATTCTTTTTCAGTTGTCTTGGGATTAATAATTTCAAAAAGACATAAGGTTCTTTCATCAAAATCCATGTAGGCAAATTGTACGGAGTTATAAAGATAGGCCAACAAGAATACTGACCACCAAAAGATCTAAATAGACAAAAAAACCGTCAGTAGAAAGACCCAATCGCACGTTCCGGGATTCTAAAGAAAAAGACGGATGCACCTGATCAAAATGTTTCCATGAATCACCATCAGATGGATGAATCAATATTTTTCCATTTAAAATATTGGTTTTGTTCCATGACATCATTATCGCTGTGTTCTGAGACATAAATAAATGCTGCAACCTGGGTGTAAGCGGGAAATATCTCAACTATTTTACAGGAGTCAATCCAGACTTCCCTGATTGAGATTCTTTATACCTTGGTTGTCCACATGTGGGACAACTATCCAATGACTCATTTTAACCCAAATATAATATAAAATCATTTGAACATGCATGGATATTATGATAACTAAGGCCCGGATTACGAACCAGTCTTTTTCCCTCATAATAATTAGCAAGCATCACATTTCCTTCAGGTAATAGTGATTTATCCAAATAAAATATCTGATCAAAACAGTTATTTGAAATTCCATTATCTGATTTAATAGCCATAAATTTTTCAACTGATTCTAATTTTCTTATCGTGCAACCAGGATATAATTAATCCTCAGCAGACCGGAACAACTCAACAAATTCAGATGTTGCCAACTCGGGAGGTAAAACAACATCATCCTCGATTTCAGTTTGCTGAATGGATGACCCTGCAACATCATGTACTAAATTCTAAAACTGTGATGGATTAGGAATCAAATTATTAGTATCTTCTCTGGAACTACGTTCACCGTGTTGATACCAAAAAATATAATCTGATTGAAAACCATAACGCAAGAGATGTTGTCCAACGATGTCAAATGTCTCAAACATTCTTAGAGCACATTTTTTACAAGGACACTTAATTGTCCCTTCTAAAACAAACTTTGGGATTGATGATGGAAATGATAAGAAATTTCAACACCATCAACATATACATGATTTAAACTACAACAATTTGGATTTCTGCGCTAATTTATCCAAGTACGATCATTTAATAATTATTGATGTTGATTTCCTTGTTCCATATTCATATATGTGTTTTTAAAAAATTTAATACCATTACTATTGTTAAATAATATGATGTAAGAAAAAAATATCCTAAAAAGAGACGATACATAATTACAGTTATTACTTTGTAATTACCAACTATTATAGGCGACACAGTTAGTTTGCAATCATCCCCGCTATTTATTATTAATTTAGAAATACTTAGCAATACTTGACAAAATGAAATATGATTGAATAATGAAAAAAAAAAATTAATCATCATTGTGGATATTATATTAGTAATTATTCTTATTTATTTCCAGCAGATTTGCGGCAGCACTTTTGCTGACGACTCATCTTTTTGTAAGGAAATGAGTCATCAGGGAAAAGAGGCTCTTTTGTCCGATGACTCGTCTCTTTTTAACATTCTCCCAATTGAAATCAGTATGAAAAATGTGCTCTGATACGTGAGAACACATTTTTCATACTGATTTCAGTGGAAGAAAGTAGCAAAGATATGAGACGTCGAACAAAAGGTAGCCACCAATCTGCCGAAAATTGTGCCAATTTATGACCATGTACTTGAATTTATTTGATTTTTGATTAATTATTTCTAATTATTACTAATTATTACTAATTATTACTAATTATTAATAATTATTACTAATCTCAATATTTTCAACAGATTTTTCTTTATTCTTAACATGTTCAAATCTTAAAGAGTCGTCAATTTTCAGGTCATTCCCAAAAAAGGTTTGCGTCAACCATGTTTAATTTTAACTCTATAATTGTTCTTACATGGTTGATCACCTCGTAAGTAGTTTTTCAATAGGACGACACAAGTAATTTCGTTCTCGTCTTTAAGAATTATTTCACATGACCCTTTACATAGATCAATATTCCTTAAAAAATTAAGAGAACTTCAGTATTTTTCCATAAATTTTTCAAGAAAGAATGGTCTATGTGAAATGTCATGTGATATGAATATTATAGATGAGAAAGACATGACATGGATTGTCATATTGCAACGCTACTTGCGAGGTAATCAACCAAGAAAAAAAATTATAGAGTTTAAATTGGACATGATTGACGCAAACTTTTTTTTTGGAATGACCTAAAAATTGGCGACCTTTTAAGATTTGAACATGTTAAGAATAAAGAAAAACATGTTGAAAATATTGATAATTGTAACAAACGTGATTGACCACTCATCTACGTCAATTTGTTTTTCATTTGTGCGTTGAGGTTGATAGGAAAATTCGACCTCCACATGTACTATTTCCTTTTACTGTCAAAATTATAAACCTCCTCACCTCTATGCTGGTGAGGAGGTTGATAATTTTGACAGTAAAAGAAAATATTACATGTGGAGGCAGAAGTTTCCTATCAAGCCTCAACACACAAATGAAAACAAAATTGAGGTAGATGAGTGGTCAATCACGCTTTCTAATTGTTTCCTAATTATTTTATTTGTTTCCCTAATTTCTAATTGTTTCCTCTAACTATTTAATTTCTAATTATTGCCTCTAACTATTTAATTTCCAATTGTTTCCTCTATGTATTTAATTTATAATTGTTTTCTCTAATTATTTAATTTCTAATTGTTTCCTCTAAGTATTTAATTTCTAACTGTTTCCTCTAAGTATTTAATTTCTAATTGTTTCCAAAGTATTTAATTTCTAATTGTTTCCTGAGTATTTAATTTCTAATTGTTTCCTAAGTATTTAATTTTTAATTTTTTCCAAAGTATTTAATTTCTAATTGTTTCCAAAGTATTTAATTTCTAATTGTTTCCTAAGTATTTAATTTCTATTTGTTTCCTAAGTATTTAATTTCTTTTTGTTTCATAAGTATTTAATTTCTATTTGTTTCTTAAGTATTTAATTTCTATTTGTTTCTTAATTATTTATTTTGTTTCCAAATTTTTTAATTTGTTTCTTAATTATTTAATTTGTTTCCTAATTATTTAATTTTTTTCCTAATTATTTTATTTGTTTCCTAATTATTTTATTTCTATTTTTTTTATAATTATTTTATTTCTATTTCCTAATTATTTTATTTCTATTTGTTTCCTAATTATTTAATTTCTATTTGTTTCCTAATTATTTTATTTCTATTTGTTTCCTAATTATTTTATTTCTATTTGTTTCCTAATTATATGATTTCTATTTGTTTCCTATTTGTTTCCTAATTATTTAATTTGTTTCTTAATTATTTAATTCGTTCCCTAATTATTTAATTCGTTTCCTAATTATTTAATTCGTTTCCTAATTATTTAATTTGTTTCCTAATTTTTTAATTTCTATTTTTTTCCTAATTATTTTATTTCTATTTGTTTCCTAATTAATTTATTTCTATTTGTTTCCTAATTATTTTATTTCTATTTATTTCATAATTATTTAATTTCTAATTATTTCCTAATTATTTAATTTCTAATTGTTTCCTAATTATTTTATTTCTAATTGTTTCCTAATTATTTAATTTCTAATTTTTTCCTAATTATTTAATTTTTAATTTTTTCCTAATTATTTAATTTCTAATTGTTTCCTAATTATTTAATTTCTAATTGTTTTCTAATTATTTAATTTCTAATTGTTTCCTTATTATTTAATTTCTAATTGTTTCCTAATTATTTAATTTCTAATTGTTTCCTAATTATTTTATTTCTAATTGTTTTCTAATTATTTTATTTCTAATTGTTTCCTAATTATTTTATTTCTAATTGTTTCATAATTAATTTTTTCTTAATTATTTAATAATCATATAATTATTCCTAATTAAATATAACTTTTTCTAATTATTTCTAATTTAATATGTTTATTTCTAACTATTACCAAAACATCCTCCGGGAGTGTTGAACCAAGAGTGCAGCAAGGCCTCGTTGTCGTGTACCAGGCTACCCTGAGTCAAGCTCGAAACACCTTGTCAGAGTTTTCACTCCTAGGTACATCTGTTCCAGATCTGCCTCTACTTGTTCGTATCCAGACAAGGACTATTTGGTGCAACAAAACAATCTAATTATACTATATTGCTATATAAACATTCTATTAGAAAAATTAAAATTAACAATTAAAAATAAAATTAACAGTTAAAAATAATTTAAACTATAAATACCTTCTCAGTTTGCACCTTCTAACTACTTCTCAGTTTGCACCTCCTAACTCCTTCTCCTCTCTTCTCATAAGAAAAAATTAGAATAAATCAAAATTTCTACTTAGAACAGAAATTTAAAGAGAGAAAAGGAAGAATAAGAAGACAGATCTGAGTGATTTGAAAAAAAATGGGTGGGGGTATATATAGGTTAGAATATTTTCGACGGGTTCCCGTCGAAAATATGAGTATTTGTGACGGTATAACGTCCCAAATACCTTCGCCCGTATTAATTACGGGCGGCAGTTAAAAGGGTTTTTGCGACGGGCCCATCGCAAATACCTGCCTGCCGACATACCATTAGTGATGGGCGGATATCCCCGTTGCAAATTGCAATTTACCTCCGCTGGCATTTGCGACGGGACCCATCGCAAATACCATCACCCGCATTAAATACTGGTGGCAGTTAAAAGGGTATTTGCAACGGGCAGAAAATTACCCATCGCAAAAGAATATTTACCGCCTCCGGTATTGGCGATGGGACCCGTCGTAAATAACACCTGTAGAATTGTTTGTTGTGACAGGTAATTGTCCGCCCGTCGCAAATAGTATGTACCACCTCCGGGTACTTTCCACAGAAGAAATTCCACCGTCGCATATAGGATTCCCGCGTTTTGGCATGCAAACCACGCCATACCAATTACGACGGGTCCTGTATTCCTGTCGCAAATACTCATTTCGTCGGATTTATGGCGACGACAATAAATCCCGTCGCAAATAACTCTCCGCAATAACCGATTTTTCTCATATTGAGTGTCTTGGAACAAGGCCTTGACAAAATCTTATTTGTAGTCTTGGCACAATGCATTGACTATGTTGTTATGAATGTGTGGAATTATGCATTCCATAATTATGAAAGTGGTTGTTGATATTTGATGTGATTAGTCGGCTAGTAGAATATCCATGTGAATAAATAAATGGAATTATTTCATTTTATTTTTTCCACATTATGGTGAAGTTCAAGTTTAAAAGGCTTTTTTAGTTATAAATTGCCTAAAATGTTTATGCTTATTTATGAAAGTTTCCACTGTATTGTTATCCTTATTGAGAATCTGATCTCACCCCTTTCTAGGTTTTATTTTTTCCAGGATGAAAAGGATTATATTATGAATGACCTGCAGGGATACTCTCTGGGATCTCAGTGTTGTCTTTTAAAACAATGTTGTTATAGTTTTTCACTATACGATGTAATGAAACCCTTATGAATGTATATAGTGTTTCCAAGGATACTAAACTAATCGGTCTTTCGAGATATGATCTATTTTGATCTTGCCAATTTTATTTAATAATGCACCAACTCTGGGTAACTAGGTTCAGGGCGTTACAGTTGCAATCAGAGTAAGTTTAGCACAAACTGTGGAAGCTAGATTTAGATGAACTCTGATTAGAGCACATTACCCTAAGATAGAATTTGCGGATTAGTATAGATGAACATCCTATAATTTTGGTATTGTAGCGATTTTGGGAGTTTTCCAAGAAATACATCCATGTATGGATACAAGCAGGTAAAGGTGGCTCTAACACAAATGTAACTAGGGATAAAACCCCAAAACACCTCTTTGAGCTAGACTCGAACGGGAACTAGTGCACGACAACGGGTCTTGATGCACTCCTGGTAACGACACTCCTGGGGGATATGCTTAGGATAATTTTCATTTTATTTCCAAACCATTATGAAGTGTTTATGAGTATATAATTCCTCAATGAAATCATTTTTATGATTATGGATTCTATCCATAAATTGTTCAGTTTATGTTATGTGTTTTTCATGTTGGGATTTATGTATTTAGATTCATAAACTAATCTAGTTTATGCCATTTTTTAGAAATGGATCCTAGTTGAAGGAATGGAAATTGAATCAATGTACGTAGTCCATGTAGGGATTTCCCTCCTGCTCAAGATAATTATAGTGGATTTGGTGATACAACTGGTGCTGATTAGCTTATCACTATATTGGGACAACTCACTCAGGTTATGAATAATAACCTTACCCGTATAGAGCACCCTGATCCGCAGCGTGGATGATCAATGTTAGATCTCTTAAAGATGCAACAATCACCAACATTCAATGGGAGTAAAAATACACTAGTATCCAAGCAATGGATAACTTTTTTTGAGAAAATATTCCATGCCTTGGGGAGTAGCGAAAGGGAAAAAGTTGTCATGACTGTTTACCACCTTACTAGTGATTCTAATCAATGGTGGTCATTGATTCAAAATATGAAGGAATATAATGAAGTATAAAATATGGAATGGAGAGAGTGTAATGAAATTTTCTTAGAAATATACTTTACTCGTGACCATCGAGCATATATGGAAAGGAAATTTTTGAGTCTAAGGTAAAAGGAGGATGATAATGTCGCAAAGTATGAAGCTAACTATACATGGTTAGTGAGGCATGATGTAGATTATATACGTAACCCAATAAGAAAGATTGATCATTTATTTTATGGGTTAAAACCATTTCTCCATCAAGCATTAGTCTCACAATCCTTCTCGTCATACGAAGATATTGTCTCATGTGCTATCAAGATAGAAAAAGAATTCTCTAAGTCTTAAGACATTAAAGCAAAGCAAGAGAAGAAGAGATCTAATGAAAACTATAGAAATTGAAATAAGGGAAAGAAAAAAAAATTGAATATCCATCCTGCAGTAAATGTGGGAAGAAACACCCTGGTACTTTCCTGAAGGGAATGGAAGTATGTTACAAGTGTGGTGAAAAAGTCCACCAAGCTTGTGATTTTAAGGGGAAGAAAGAGGTTGTCGATTTTGAATGCTACAATTATAGAGAAAGGGGGTATTATGTGATTTAATATCATAAGTACCAAGAGAACTCACCTCAGAAATGGCCAGGGGATCAAGTTCAAGCTTATGCTATCACTACCCCTAAGGTTGAAGCATCAAAAGACGTGGTGGCAGGTAATTTAATAGTTTCCTCAAGTTTAAAAAATGCTTTATTTGATTCTAGATCATCGCATTGTTTCATATCTTCCCAATTTTCTATGAAAATTAGATATTTACAACTTGATTTAACAAGGGATTTGTCTGTAAAAACTCATAAGGTTAGTATCATCGTAATAATGTTTTGTGAATCAGTCCCTATTAGAGCATATAAATGTTCTTTATCTTCTGATCTCATCGTCATACCAATGATTGAATTTGATATAATCCTCAGTATGGATTCACTTTCAGACCATTCTGCAAAAATTTATTGGATGAAGAAGGAGGTTACTATTTTTAATTATGATGATAAAGAACACATTATCTTTAGAGCATAATCATCACCACCTAATTCTTATCTAGATCGACCCCCAATATCTCAACTAAACTCAATTATTAGAGAGGAATATAATGAAATAACTTTGGGTGAGGAAAGGAATGTTCAGAAAGAGGATGAACCTATTGTGAAAGAATATGTTGATGTGTTTCCAGATGATTTACCTGGACATCCTCCAGAACAAGAAATTGAGTTTTCATTTGATTTAATTCCTGGTTCAAGGCCCATATCGAAGACACCTTTTAGAATTTCCCCTATGGAATTTGTGGAACTAAACAAACAAGTAGAGGAATTAAGTAATAAGATATTTATTCGCCCATGTGTTTCCCCATGGGGAGCCCCCTGTCATTTTTGTTAAGAAGAAAGATGGATCTATGAGGTTGTGCATTGACTACAGGGAGATAAATGCTATAAAAATAATTATCAAGTATCCCCTACCTCATATTGATGATTTATTTGACCAAATTCATAGAACTAAATACTTTTCAAAGATTTACCTTCGATCTGGATACCATCAGTTGTGTGTGAAGAAGGAAGACATTACAAAGACAACATTTCAAACCAAGTACGGGCATTACGAGTTTACAATAATTCCTTTTGGGTTGACTAAGACACCCTCTATATTAATGGATCTAATGAATAGAGTTTTATGGAATATCTTGATGAATATTTAGTGGAATTTATCGATGATATCTTGGTAAACTCGAAAATCTAAAAAGATCATGAAAATCACTTGTGAATTATCCTGAACACTATTAGAAGCCATGAATTATATGGGATGTTTAGAAAGTGTGAATTTTGGCTTCAATTGATTTATTTTCTTCGAAAATATTGTCTCGAAGGATGGAATCTCTATTGATCCTTCTAATAAAAGAGAAATCCAAGAATTTCCAGCACCAACGAGTATAAGCGAGGTACAAAGTTTTATTTGTTTAGCAGGTTATTATCGACGTTTCGTCCAGAATTTAGCCCGATTGGCTAACCCATTAAAGAAACTCACACGTAAAGGGGTTAAATTTGTTTGGACAAAAGAGTGTGAAGAATATTTCAAAGAACTAAAGAGAAAATTAGTCAATTCTCTTATATTGACTCTACCATCGAATAATGATGGGTTTGTTATTTATAGTTATACTTCTAAGAGAGGACTTGGCTGTGTCCTTATGGAGAATGATAGGGTTATTGCTTATGCCTTACAAGAGCTAAAAATCCATGAGCAAAACTATCCTACTCATGATCTTGAGTTAGTTGATGTAATCTTTGCTTTGAAGATATGGATACATTATCTCTATGGTGGAAAATGTGAGATATATACCGATCATAAGAGTTTGAAGTATATTTTCTCACAGAAAGAACTCAACCAAAGGCAAAGGAGATGGATTTAACTACTCAAGGATTATGATTTCATATTACACTACCGCCCGGGGAAGGCAAATAGGGTAGCAGATGCTTTGAGAAGAAATGATCATGGAGTTTTGAACAAGATGAGAGTTTAAAAGGATCCTATATACAAGGATCTTGTAAAGATGGATATGGGAATTACCATGGAAGGTGAAAAATCAATGATTTTTCAAATGGTTGCCAAACCATTTTTACTAGAAAGGATAAAGAGTTCTCAGACTATTTATGAAGAGATTCAAAGGATTATTAATGCCATGAATGATGGGGTATTGAGTGACATTATGTATGAAGATGGAATTCTGAAATTGGGTAAGAGACATTGTGATCTCGATATACCTGAACTAAAAAGGGAATTTTTGGATGATACTCATAGTTCCAATTTCTCTATACACCCTAGGAGCACCAAAATGTATAGAGATTTGAAGGCACATTTTTTTGGGACTACCTGAAGAGGGAGATTGCTGATTTTGTGTCAATATTTATGGTTTGTGAACAAGTGAAAGCTAGAAGCCAACAGCCTGGAAGAGTCTTGCAACCTCTTTCTATACCTGAGTGGAAATGGGATAATATTACGATTGAATTTTTCAAAGGACTACCAAAGAATACTAGAAGGAACGATGCAATATGAATCATTGTTGATCTTCTTACCAAGTTAGCACATTTTCTTTCTATAAGAGAAGATTTACCACTTTAACTTCTAACAAGACTATATATAAATAATGTTGTGGGAATTCATGGAGTACATCTATCGATTGTTTCTGATCATGATCCACATTTTACATCATGATTCTAGAAATGTTTTCAGAAATACCTAGATACTGAACTTCATTTGATCACGGCCTACCACCCTCAAACTGATGGAAAATTAGAACGAACTATTCAAACCTTAGAAGACATGTTGAGATCATTCTCACTCGGCTATCAAGGTATGTGGGATCAATATTTTCCTCAGGTAGAATTTTCCTATAAAAATAGATTCCATTCAAGTATTCATATGTCACCATATGAAGCGTTATATAGAAATTGATGTCACACACCAACCTTTTTGGATGTTGTTGGTGAATGAAAACTCGTAATCCCAAAACTTGTGGAGGAAATGATTGACAAAGTAGAGTTAATACAAACCCACGTCAATGAAGCTCAAAGTAGGTAGAAGAGCTATACTGATAATCGAAGGATGAATTTGTAATTTCAGGTAGAAGATCATGTTTTCTTGAAGGTATCTCCATAGAAAGGTGTTATATGTGTTGGTAAGAAGGGTAAAATGAGTCCCAGGTACATCGGACCGTTCGAAATTTTAGAACGAATTGGGGATGTAGCTTACTGGTTGGAAATGCTGCCTAGTCTCTCCAAAGTTCACGATGTATCCCACGTATCACTATTGAGAAAATACATTCCCAACCCAACACATTTACTCACCAATGATGAATTAGAACAGGAACCCAATATGTCTTATTGTGAAGAGAATTTCAAGGTTCTTGATACAAGAGTACAAGTAATGAGAAACCAGACAACTCGTCTAGTAAAAGTTCTATAGAGAAACCATAAGATGGAAGAGGCTACATGGGAACCCGAGGAACTTATAATGAAGAACCACCCAAGTCTTTTTATACAGTAATATTCCAAAAATTTCTAGGACAAAATTATTTGAAAGAGGGGGGAATGTAACACCACAAGCTTCCACGATATGCTTCTTTTTGAATAATACAATAACATGTGTTGTATGCAATTTCGAGTTATAACACACCACAACAAATCAAACAAGCCGTTATGAATAGTAATACTCATTTTCTAAAATTTTATAAATTTTATCTTTAAAAATGGACTTCATTTTTGGATTCATAATATCAAAATTAGCTTCGGGTGAATATTTGGTATTTTTCTGAAAACATTAAATTTTTTATGAATAGTGAAAAACACTAAGTTATTGGTTAAAACCAAATTTTTATTTAAATAATTATTTATTTTATTTAAATTTATTTTAGGTCAAAATATATTCAAAATACCTATATAATTTAAATGTAATTCATTCGAGTCATTTTATAATAAGTTTAGATATATAAAAAATTTATTGAACTTTTCACCATCTTTTACCCACCTCCTAGGAGAATTTGAAAATTCACATAAAACATAATTTTACCACTTCTGTGAGTGGAATTTAAAAAATCCAAGAGACAGAGTTGATATCAGTATGTAAAATGTGGTTCAATTAGATGAAAAT
This sequence comes from Viscum album, assembly GCA_963277665.1. Lineage (NCBI taxonomy): Eukaryota > Viridiplantae > Streptophyta > Magnoliopsida > Santalales > Viscaceae > Viscum > Viscum album. The sequence continues at coordinate 1,784,194,865 of OY728150.1, forward strand.
ATTTTTTCTGTGAATAATAACTTTTTACTTTTATTTACCATGGCTAAAAGTAAATAGGGTAGTTAAGGGTAAGAATGTTATTATTATTACCCTAAAACATGTCCTAATTCTATTGGATAAGTATAATTCGACCAAAAACAACCTTAGAAAAAAAATATTAACCTCTTTGGTCCACTTGGATTAGATTACGACATTTATTATTATTCAATTCAAAGAAGAGTTAAAAGAGTTAAAATCAATGTTTAATAACTAATACATTTTTAATATAGAATTATTCATAAGATAAATTAAAATATAAATATTCATTATAAATCTAGAACGATTTCATACATTATTGTATTTTATTAATATTTTTTAGACATTTAAAAATTTTATTTATTTATGACACAACGATGATGCAGTAATTACCTAATTAATGAAATATTAAAACAATTGACATTATTAATATCCAAGTAAATGTCATTTGAGACTTTTTATAAATAAGAATAAATATATAGGTTAATATTTCATATTAGGGTTAGTTAGATGAATTTTAGTCTAAGTAATAATGTAGTTATGAATTTAGCAAAAACAAAATACCAAATAGTGTAAAAATTTACAAAAAAGAGTTTTTAATACAAATATTATTTTATTAATTGTTATTATATTCCTAAAAATCTAAGGTTCAGTGAAAGGACTTATATAATGATATTTGTATCATTAATGAACAACTTGGGATTCTCTTAGATGTATATAGAATGTTTATTAACAATATAATATAAAAATACAAAGAGACATGGTAAATGTCAAACTATTTAACTAAGAGTTAAATTTAAAAGATAAAGGTAATATAGTGACCCAAAACATGTCTAAAACATATTGGCTATGTGGAGTTCGACCAATACCCACCATAACCTTTAATTAATCCACTTTGGAGCCATTTGAAACCGAAAATTATTTTATTATAAGATAATATTTCTAGCTTTTCCTAAGGTGCCCCTCACATCTCTTATAAAAGGGCACTCCCACTACTCTCTAATTCACATCCTCAAAGCCATTTGGCTCAGCCAACCTCTTCCCAAATACCCTCTATATTGTCCTACCTTCATCCAAGAAGAATTTATTTAGTCATAAAGCCATATTAAGAAGCCATTTTGTTCAAATCAAAAGGAAAAACTCGAAGAAGAGGTAAATATTTCATCACCTCTTTTAAGTTCCTTTCTTCTTCCACTTCCTTTTTACTTTTTCTTTCTATTATAAAATAATAACACCCATAACTTCTATATATTGTGATGTTATTATAAATATGGTACAACCAAATTCATTATTCTATCTATCCTTTGAATGACATGTCACCATACGTGTGTATGTATGGATTACCGTCTCCACGTCGTTGTGTAATTGTTATTCAATGCATTATTATTTTGATGGGTATAATAATGATGTCAAATTGATGTAAATAATAAATATACCATGATAATGATTCTGTATATATGATATACCATCTAATTATATATTATTTTAATATCAAAAGAATGATATTGTCGCTCGTGCATATGTACAGATTACCATATCCACGAACGCGATGAGATTCATTCCCCATCATATCCATTCAAGACTAATTTTCATTAGATGATAAAAAATATTGTTTAAATACTTGATATAATTCTGGATATGAATATGATACATTCCATCCACAACAAATATGACTCACATAACAAATTATATAAGGGAAAAAGAATCTGTTAACACCCGAAATAACGATAATACTAAGATATTATTAATAAAGAAATGTTAAATGATCATATATGATATCATATTAATGTATACGATTCTTGTATATTTTAATAACAATTATTTCACCATTATACAAGAGGTTAACCTACCCTCTACCAAGTAAAAGCACAAGCTAAGGGTTTATTTCACAATCTCTTCATTATCTGAAGCTGTTTATACGTAATTATCTACTGGGACCTCTTTATCATCCACATCCATGTTTCTTAAAAATGTATTTCAAAAAAGTATTACTATTTTATAGACTATGGGTTAAATTCACTTATACCCTTGTTTGAATTTTTATAATATTTTTATAAAGGAATCTTTATGTCATTTTCCAAGAGAGGTCCTTTTTAACCTCTTAGACAAAATTAAGGTAAGTATGTTTTGTTAAACTTATACGGCCGGTCAGACTATTTTCCGCAGTTATAACTTTGTCAAAGCTTCCCTGAAAAGATAATAAGAATATTTTCATAGTAAATGTTTTCTTTTATAATTATGTGACTTTTAAATGATTTCAAAAAGAGATATTTCTCTCAAATAGTTTTTATTTCATCTATGTGAACATCCTTTTATGGATTTTAATCTTATTTGAAGATGATTTATTATGATACAAAACTTACATATTTTATTGAAGGTCTTGTGATATGTTTTACTATGGTTGTGCTATTTTCTATACCATTCATGGTTTATGGAGATATTATTGACATTTTCTATCCTAGTTTTAATATGAATGTTTATGTTATGTTTAAACCTGTTCATGTGATGAATGCATTGGACTTAGTAAGTGATGGGTGGATCCCGATATAGATCCTCGATGCATCGGTAGGTCTAATGAGACAAAATATTGTCTTGTAACAAGGCCTTGAAAAAATATTATTTTTAGTTTTGGAACAAGGACTTGATTATGTGGTTATGAAAGTCTAGGATTATGCATTCCATCATTATGAAAGTGGTTGTTGATATTGATTGTGATTATTCATCTAGTAAAATATCCATGTGAATAAGTAAATGGAATTATTTCATATTATTTTTGTCATATTATGATGAAGTTCATGTTTAAAAGGCTTTGGTTTTAGTTATGAATTGCCTAAAATGTTTATGTTTATTTATTAATGTTTCCGCTATATTGTTATCCTTACTGAGCATATGAGCTCACCCCTTTCTATGTTTTATTTTTCTCAAGATGCAAAGAAGTATATTATGACTGACCTGTAGGGATAGTCTATGGGATCTCTGTGTCATCTTTGGAAACAATTTTGTTGTAGTGTTCCATTTTAGTATGTAATGAAAACCTTATGAATGTATCTAGTGTTTCCAAGGCTACTAAACTAATTGGTCTTTCGAGACTATATCTTTTGTGATCATGCCAATGTTATGTTTTTTTTCTATATAAAAGGTAGGGGCCGGGAGTGCAAAGTTTCTGCACAAGGGTGCATTGGTTGAGCGCAAGCAGTCCTCGGAGTGCAAAGTTTCTGCACCCAATGTGACATCAACTGGTCCTTTGCACATAGTGCCCCAGTTGTGTGCCCAATCTGAGGTTTACCTGTCCTTTGCATGTAGCAACCATATTGCATGACCAATCCGACGTCAAACGCACCTTTGTGCGCAGTGCTCTGTTTGCGCACCCAATATGACGTCAATTGTGTCTTTGCGTGTAGCGCCCCTTTATGTGCCTAATATGACGTTAACCAGGTGTTTGCGCGCAACGCCCCTTCGCATGCTTCCCCTGAGTACTTCGGGTATAAAATGAAGTGTACCCTCTCTTGTGGGGGACTGTAATAGAAGACGAACCAATGCTCTTTTCATGAAAGAAACCTCTTCCGTGACCGCATGAAAATAGCATGGCCTTCAAGTATTGGATCTTGTGTTGCACGTCCCCTAAGGTTCCTCCATTGAATGGGCCCTCTATGGCATGATCCTCATCCATTTAATTTTTCCTCAAGTCATTTTCACACAAAATATCTCTCTTGTGCACAATATACTCCATGCATCAATCCCCTCTTGCGCGCAGCCACTCAAAGCTACAGGGAGCCTCTCATATGTTGCGCACACTCTTTCGGTTTGCATGAAACCTTATCTTTTTGAATGCTAACCGCTCATATTGCACACGACCCTACTTGTGCACTCCATTTACCATTCTTAATATAAGGCACCACGTTCGAGACCCTTATATGTGAAACACAACTATGTCGCACAATTGTTTCTAGTGCGACCCTCCAGGTTTGCACAGAATAATTTCAATGTCCCTTGGGTGGTGCTTCCCATTGTGTTGCTTCACCTTTTTCCTCTTCACATATGCCCGATTAAGGCAATTGATTATTCTCATATCCCCGCTAATGTGAAACCCTCAACGGATCACTCCCAAACACCCCTCACCAAAACATTGAAGATTCTTTACCTTCCCCAATGGGTGAGAGGAATCAGTTTTGTATATCCTAAGGAGTGAGGAGTGAACCCACCTCGTCCGAACTGCAGAACGTTAAACTGCCTAGTGTCATCGTCCTCAGCACATGATGTTAAATAGTGAACTCTCCCCATGCATCTTATGTGTGGTTCCCCACATTGGACATTCTTTATTCCCACAGGTCTCCACAGGAGTGAAATCATTTCTCACATGGAATGAGATCCTCTTTATCAGAGTAGCATCTATCTACAGGGAAAGGAAAACCACCTTGGTGTAAGCCCCTTTCTTTTCTTGCAGGAGGTAACGTCCCTACTCCTCCTCTCTTCCTCAGTGACAAGGACCAAAGGAGGGATATTGGCACTGGATCACTCCTTTCATCAGATCCAAATCTCTCTCCCTTTGGGCTTCGTCGCCACTGGGCAACCATCCTTGAGTAAGTCCTAATATTCATCTCCCTGGGCTACTAACCTCGTGTAATCCCCTATTTATCCTTTGGGTTGCAGACCACCTGTAAGCCCCTGTTTCCTCTTTTGGCTACTAACCACGTGTAATCCCATGTTTCCTCTTTGGGTTTCTGACCACACATAAGCCTCTATTTCCTCTTTGGGCTACGGACCACGCATAAGCCCCTGTTTCATTTTTAGGCCACTAATTAAGTGTATGCCTCAATCCACTTCCCACAGACACACCTTTCAATACGTGATCGTCAGGTCTTTGCTGCATATTATTTCTCAGACCGAGCATGACTAACGTAGTCTTAGAGAAATCACTGACAATGAAATACTCTCTGGTCTGCCTTAGAGTGTATGCCTCACACACCCTTATTAAATACAAGGACATTGATCCTTGCCAAAGAAAGGTATGTAGGAAGCCTCCCTAAGGTTAAAACCCAATATCCATTTCTCCCAACCATCTTCACGTTAGTTCCTATTCATTTCTGAACTATGTGGACATTGATCCTTGCCATGAAAAGGTATGTAGGAAGCCTCCCTGAGGTTCATTCCCAGTATCCATTTGTGTCGACCATCTTCACATCGGTTCACCATAACCTTTCCTGAACTATGTAGTCTGTGATCCATGACAAGGCAAGGTACGTAAGAATCCCCTTTGAGGTTCAATACCAACACCCATTGGTTCTTACCCCCTTCACGTCGGTTCCCACCATCCTAAACTATTAGGACTTTGATCCTTGCCAAGTCAAGGTACGTAGGATGCCACCCTGAGGTTCAATCCCAACAAACCCTTGTTCTGACCCCTTTCACGTCAGACCATCTTCATCCCATGTAATGTTAAACTGCATGGCCCTTTTCATCCTGCATGACGTTAAGCTACATCAACAATCCTAAACTATATTGGATTTGATCCATGACTCCTAGACAAGGTACTTAGGAATCCTCGCATAGGTTCTACCCACCCAGCGGTAAGCGGTTGTGACCCCATCAAGCATGAAGCCATTTTTACCCCATCCAGCGGTAAGCTGTTGCGATCCTCTACCCAACGGTAAGCTGTTGTGAACCTCATCCAATGTTAAGCCATTGTGAACCCCATTCAACAGTAAGATGTTGTCAACCCATAACCAGCAGTAATCCATTGTTGTCCCTTCTATTGGGACCCATATCTGTGGTCCGTGCTAGTGGAGTCAGAACATCCTTGGGCTGCTAACCACACATAAGCCCCAGTATATCATCTGGTCTATATCCTTTGTGCACGCTCTGATTCAATACCCCCAATTATGAATTACGTAGACATTGATTCCCTTCCATCGGGATATGTAGGAGGTCTCTTCAAGGATCAATCCAAACCTAACCAACACCCTCGATTCAACTCCATATCATTCTCCATCCACATCACTTAACCATCCATTATCCTACATGATTTTTACCTGGGTCACCACATCTTGGTGAGATCGTGCCAATTCACCTACAATCATTAGTTCTCCCTCCATGGGTTGTAGCAATAGGATCCACTTTAGTAAGTGTTCTGATCAGTTCGATCCATCTCTACTAGATGTTAAACTTGTGGCATACCCTGTGTTAAACATGGTATGATGAGGAAAACCTCATATATATTCCTAATTCATATAATTCCCTGCATTCAACGTGGGATTCCTCAGGTTTTAACACCCTTGAGAAGCCCTATAATAAGGAGAAGAAACCCAGACGCCCTAGTGTTCCAGCGTCCAGACATCCCAGTGATGTCCAATGTGACTACTCCCCTGACCAAAGGCTATTGCCCAGACCAGACCCCATAGATTGTCCCAAAAGAAGTAGTGTAATTATCCAGAATCTATGAAGACATGGCACTATGAAGGGTTTCATGAATAACGTCTTAGTCTATAAGGGAGACCCGAACATGGTGACGAGTTCCAAGGAGGAATCCACATATGGAAGAATCAAAATCCCCTTATCCCATTTCGATCAAGTAGGAAACATCACTGAATAAGAGATGGATGTCACCCCCTTTTTGAAAGTGGGAATGAGGGGAAACAGTTGCACATCCTCCAGATATGGATTTGTGTGCCTCGGGGAAAGGGTCAGAAACAGAAATGGAAAGCCCGACCTGAACTTATTCTCCTTAATGTGGATATTAGTAAAGTTAGAGGCATCAAAAGATTACCGTGTCACCGGAACCAGTTATCCGATGTTGGGTACCACCATGAAAATAGAAGGTCTGGCATGAAACTCCACAAAAGTTTGGGTAGTCAAAATGTTGGACATCCTGGTTTGTGACATTGTCAGCGTGGATCCTTCTTACTAGCTCTGGGAGACGGAAAGGTGATGGGGAACTGGATGTTAGATTCTTTGATTCAGCACTAATGTTTTTATCTTATTTCATTTAGGAACCATGTTTCTGCACTAGGAATTTGATCGCCACCCACCCACCGGCAGAGGTGCAGGGGAAACGGCAACGCGGAAATCCTGCGTGGCTCAACCGATTCTGCAACATCTTCCACACCCATAGTTTTTGGGTGCACACACCCCATTTCCCTTTCTAAATTTGTACAATGAATGGTGATAAGTGAACTCCTACGCCGATACTAGGAGGAGGGGGTTATACTGACTTGGGATATGTCCCGCCATGATTTTGAGGCGAATGTGCCTCATTTCCAGCACCGTCCACAAGGGCCTCATTGGGAGAAGAAACCCCCAATCCAAAATAAAATCGATTTGGGAGCCTCTCTTTGGAACATCACAACGACTCCCTCCCCTATTCGAACGAGGTAGGGGATTTCTGGGCCTGGCTGGCTGGGATCCATCACTAGGGGGCCCCAAAGAGGGCCCCCACTGGGTCGCGCCAGTGCCACCACCCGGTCCCACGGGCTGAAGAGAAGGTAAGCTATGTACCTACACCATCGGCCTCAGTTCGGCTGACCTGACGCCATTGTCGGGCATAGGCTAAGGAGGAAGCCCCCTAGGGTTGTTGATGTCAGAAACTATAGTGGCTTGGGCCACTGCCGACATGTATCATCAGCCTAATGTGAACACTAAGAAGGGGAAATTATATACCTGACCCGGATCGAGGCCCCAACTACCCCACATGCAGGATCAGTCGACTCTCTCGATTTTCGGTGCATGGAGCACCCACTGTGGACCGGACCGTGATAGAGACACCCAGTACGGAGATCCACCCTGTACCATCGCCATAAAAAACATGGTTCCTCCCCACATCCAAGCTCAGCACAGAGGTTTGCCCCGTGCTACCTTCAATCCGAATGAGGGTCCTCCCCATGACGATGACACCTAGTACGAATGCCTCTCTTGCGCTCATTACATTGGATATGGGGTCATTCCTCCTACCACTGACTGCCAATATTAAGATGTTACACATCTGATCAATCTCTTGTATGAAGGGCTTCCCCATGTCCTTGTAGAATCTGGAGAATGTCTTCCTCGCCTCATCAATCAGAGGAGTGAAGGTCATATTCCCTTCACCAGCACCTAGCACGGAGGTCCTACCCATGTTCAGCTTGACTAGTTTAAGGACCCTCCTCATGCTGACACCGCCAGGGGAAGCAATAATGGATGTCCTACCCGAGAACCTATCTTCTCTAGTGGTGGTCCTTCCCATTCTAACGTTTCCCATGGAGGTCCCCTCCACCCATCAGCTGGTGGACATAGAGGTCCTCCCTGTGTTCCCTTTGATAACTGTATAGGTTCTCCTCACACCCTAGCTCACTTAGGTGGAAGTCCACCCCACCCCAACACCAGTACGGCCGAAGGCCCTCTTCATGCCAAAAATCTACCATGTCCCAATGAATCATCCCAGCACATGAGGGAGAGTAGTCACTGCCATAAAAATAATGCCGAGAAGATTCTGACAGAGATAAACCATTTTTCTTTTCATATTCTCAAGTGGAATATGACTCGGGGATAGAACCCATGCTCTGATCCTCCATCTCAAGGGTTAGGACGGGAACAAGGTGCATTATCTTCATACATCTAGAATATGAGGTCTATCAGATTCCTGCCTCCCTGCACAGGTATATCAAAGAGGATGAAATTTTTTCCACCCCACAGGTTCCGGCCATGAAATCGCCACCATCATCCTTAGAAGCACTCTCTACCTCCACTAGAGATCATGGGGATTTTTCTTGGGGATAAATGGTGGAAGAGTAGTAGCATAACCCATAACCACCATCCGTAGTCCCTACACCATAAGCTGCGGTCGTTTTCCCGTCTTACCTCTATGTGGTGGCCAAGCCACTATACTCTCCAGAGGATAGTCCATGATGTGGTGGCTTGTCAGCTCACTTGCTATATACGTCGGCCTACCATCTCAGTGGTCGGCATCAGTTCAATAACTGGTTCCCCAGCCACCTCCAGTAGATGAGTGTGGCAATGAAGGGCCCGACCCAGAATATTAACCAAGGAGATTGTGGGATAACCTCACAACGGACCATTTCATCGAGTTGTTCTGACCATTTGCTGCACCAAATATCAGGGCACTAGAAGATCCTACCCCGTAGGAGGTTGGATGATTTTTCCATTCCCTCTGGCTGACTCATTCCCACCTTCGACATCGATGAGTGACCTACCCCAAGTGTCAAACACACTTTGAAGATATTATCCAATAATTTCGTTTTGTCGATCTGGCAGCACTCCCTGTGTCCCAGCACCCTAAGTCATCAGGCTGCCATAAGACCCTCCAACAACGATGTGTCCAAATCATTGAATTGATCTGTTGGATAATCATGGAGGCTACTCTCCATGTTCAAATTCATGGATGGGGGCAGTATGTGACCCTCCATTTCAATTCCATCTGGCCCCATTCTGATTTTCCAGCCAAATATCAGATATCCCTTGAAGCATAGTATCGGTTAATATGGATGACCTATCAGAGGGATAGAATGATTTGGAGATCCTTGATGGGGACTTTACACCTGAGGGAGTGCCATAAATACTGGATCTGTTGGGCAGTGTCGTTCACCAGTATAGAAATCTACTGGGTCTTCTCATGCCCATCGATGTAGCAGTCCTCGGCTGGAATCTGAATGATGGAAAGGAAACCCTCGGAGTTGTCAAAACCTATGACCTATTTGGATAATTTTAGAAGTTTGAATAAGACTCCAAAAAGGCCTCTTTGTGCCAGCAACTCACCAAACATGAGATGGTGGTCGATGACCTCCTTGCTTAATGTGCTGTAGAGCAGCGGCCAGATTACGGTGATACTTGGATATTGTTGAATGGGAAGGCATAATATCCCCTTGGAAAACTACCCCCAGGTGACCCTGACCATCATTCCCAAGAAGACATGGTTGATTCTAGATATTAAGGCAAGATGGCACGATATGTGTCTCCAAATCATCCAAAATAGCATGACAATCCTCGGGACGCAGCCCAGATTCCCCCTACTGCTCCATAGGTCGTACCACTGGCTGCTCCATGAGTTGTTGGGTCTGTTTATCTTGTTGAAGAACTCACCAAAGCACTGCTAGTCAGAAATCCCCCTCGATACTGGAATCCCCAGCCAAATGATCCATTGGTGTCACTCATCGCCCGCCTAGAGGCATTATAAACTGGACAGGTGGAAATCCCGTCTAATGGAAAGACATACCTGGCATGGGTGGATTATATTCTACCACTATAGAGTTTCGTTAATCTCACCTTTCCCCCTTAAATGAGATAGGTGACCCATCACAGCACCTGGACCACTTCATCTCAATGGGTGGCCCCATGTTGGGATCTCTAGCGCAGTAGGAAGCCACCAAATTCCGGTGTTTTGTACATTCATTGGATGGGCTAACGTTCTTCTAGTAAAGACAACTTCCCATAAGGTCAGTGGCTAGTTAGGAGGACTTCCGTAGGTAATTCCTCTACCAGTTCAGTTCCACCACTCAGAACACAAGTATTGAAGATCTTTTTAATTTCTTGCAGAGGCCCGATGAGCGCTTTGCCGACTTTGTCACCCAGTGGAAAGGACTCACAAACTCCATTTACATGTCATTGACTCAGGATCAATTACTGATGACGCGCATAGGGAATTTCAAGATAGAACTGGTCCCCTCTCTCATCATCTAGAACTACCCTAGGGGATTCCGAGACTTCTCTGATAAGTCCCAACGCCTAGAGGAAGCCTTACAGCAGGCTTAGTAGGCACATTTGTTGCCTCCTGAAATCCCCAAAAGAAGGGCCTCCAGGGCTAAGCCCGACGTAGTGTCTCAAATAGAGGTCCCCAGGATAATAGAGTTGTTACCAGTAGGAGCCTCCTCTACAGCCTCACAGAGACCCTCCACCTTAGGCGAAACCTTCAGCCCAACAGCACCCAGCTCAGAATCAGTAGGTGCCCCGCTCAATGCACTGCCACCTCCTAGGAAAGATAACCAAGCTCCACCTCCTAAGTAGGATCCTCCAGCCTATCTTTAGGTTCAAGCTTCGAGGTCCCCCTTCCCGGATAGTAGGAACCTGACTTACTCATTCAGCAAGGCATAAGTTTCAGGTTATTTCTGAAGTGACCTAGAGTATAGGATTGTGCGTTTTACTAAGTGCAGGAGGCCAGAAGAGGCGAACCTCAATGCCCATCCTAATTAATTTCCTTACCACCATATCTTTGGGAACACGCCCAATAGTGCTATGTGATTAAATACTGGATTCAAGACTAGGTGGATAACAATATAATCTGGTTGGGCCCTACTCGGGCACATGTGGCATGCGTCTTCGTGAGGCCAGACAACAGCAGCAACATCGAAGGTGAGTGGCATCAGGTTTCTAACTAAAGGTCCCAGAAGTATGAATATTTGATGGCTCGTAAAATAGTCACATGCTCCCATGGTGACATCCTTGAATTACTAAATCAGGTATTGGATTTAGAAGCTGTAGAAACTACTTCTGCATTGTCGTCTCATCTGTTCTCTTCCCACAAGTGAAAACACTAGTGGCGTAAGGGAAAGAAATGTCCACTGCCAATTCCATCGTCATCCCATACTCTCGGCGACTTCATGCCACCAGAAATGGATATCCCTCCCAGAATCTATCCATTTGTGGATGACTCTTCGAGTGACAGTCAATGGTACACCTCGGTTAATACCGTAGAGCTAATAAATCCCTACATGATTCCTGATGATGAGGAGCACTAGGAAGAACCTCCTTACATCCCCAGCCAACATCAATGTCGACAGAGCCACGAAAATTTGGTCCACTGAAGTTCCTTTTTCTATACTTACTACCAGGCTGTGCACGCGACCAAAACTAGGTAGCAGGCCTAGCACAGAGATCATTATGTGTAACCTTCTCAACGGATGACATTAGGTCTTCCTTCGCTGCCATTTGTGTTGTTGGATCATGAAAAGCCACCTCAACCTTTTCATGGCCATCCATGATTTTATACAAGACAGTCTCAGTCATCTGGCCTTTATCGAGTAGTCACTCTGCGGACATTGACTAGTGAGCAGCAGCATATTCCTAGCACCAATCAGTCGTCGACATAGTGGGCAGGGCCCACCCAATCTCATGTCATAGATCGGCCTCTTGTAAGAAAAATTTCATAAATGGCATGGATTATGATGTTATAAAACATATTTCTAGAATTATATCAAATCCATCTATCCTGGAGGCCCTTCTCCTATCATCAGATATCTGTGAGGCCCTCACCGAGGCTTTAAAAATCCCCTCTAGTTTGAGGCAGAGGTAGCAACCACAGAATCCTTTCATGTTGAGGCGGTTGAGAATGCTGAATTCCAGGCCATCATCTCATTCTCTAGAGAAGATTAAGGCTCTCCCATACAATTTCACATTCGCCCACTGTACAACACTAGCAAGTTCAATGGAATGGAGGTTCGCCACTGTGTTGTCTACATGGTCTCTAAGATCAACCTAATCCCTACTTGGACACTGCGAAATATGGGAATGTCCAAGGATGATACGAGTCCCTATGACCTATATATCCAAGTTTATGACAGGAAGAAGTAGACACCTGTCATAAAGATCTGTTTGAGGACCCATTTCAGTGGTCTAATTGCCAGCACCAAGTTTATGGTTGTCTCCCAGGACACCGCCAACAATGCATTGACAGGTAGGTCATGGCTCCACCTACATGTGATGGTTCCTTCATCATATTACCAGTTCCTTAAGTACTCCATTAATTATTGATTTGGTATGCATCAAGGTGATGTATCACACTTTTCCTCTTGTGAATCCCACTATCTGGATGCAGACTAGTACAAGAGAAAGGAAAAGAAGATCTTTACTAACGAGATCGAGCATGCTATAGCTGAAACTGACTCGTGGGCAGATCTGGATGATGCATACGTATTTCCAATCCATCGATTGGAGGATATAACTCCAAACATGAGACAATGATTCATTGATTCTGGAATGAGGGGGGAGTACATTCTAAAGTATATGAAATTGCGGAAGATTACTCATACTACTAAAAAAACCAGGATCAGGTGATCCCAGAGCCTCCTACTCCCAAAAGGTATTAGGATGTCAACCCCATGGAAATATAAATACATTATACTGTGTTTTTACCCTAGGTTGCAATTAATCAACTCAATATGACATGCCACCATTTCTTCGATATCATCAAACATTCCCCCTTTGGTCAAAGACAAGATGGGATTGGATCAATTGCCTTCATCGCTATGGTTGTGGTAGCATAGGAGATACCTGATGTAGTGTCCACTGCCACTCAGGCGGGTACCAGCCACCAATTAGGATCTTCTGACTCAGAGGAATTTCTACCCCCGGGGGACCCTACCTCTATAAGTGATGAATATTATTTAAAGTATTCTCCCCCCACCTTTGAATAGGTCATCTCCACCATGGTTGACGAGAAGTAATAGGTGATCCTCGGTAGCGAGGCAGACCCAAAACCCTATTGTTTAGTGCCGCCAGGCCCCCTTGAGGAGCAACAAGAGTTCATAGAATTCCTTAAAAAACACCATGATTTATTCTCATGGAGTTATGATGAGATGCGTAGACTAGATCTTCAGGTATCTATCCATCGCCTCGGTCTCCCGATGAATCATTGTGGGTTCAAGCAGCCTCCTAAAAAGATGCACCCTTCTCACAGTGCCATTGTTGAGGAAAAATTTGATAAGATTAGCAGAGCCAATTTCATTAAGGAGTTCTGGACCCCCCTGTGGCTGGCTAACATTGTGCTAGCAAGGAAGAAGAACAGACATATCAGAGTCTTTATAGACTTCCCGGATCTCAATCGTCACTATATGAAGGATGGTTTACCCCTTCCTGTGATGGAATTTTTGATTGACACTACAGCTGGGTTCCAAGCCCTCCCCTTAATGGATGGTTACTCTAGGTATAACCAGGTCCAAATGACCCCCGAGGATGAGTATTCTACAGCCTTCAGGGAACCTCAAGGTAATTTCTGTTACCAAGTCATTCCCTTCAGTTTAAAGAATGTGGGTCCCTCCTATCAGTGGGCTATGCATCGCATATTTAAGAAGATCCTCAAAACATTGGTGGAATTTTACATAAATGACCTGGTGGTAAAATATTTCCACTTTATGGACCATCTTAAATACCATGAGAAAGTGTTCGGCATCCTCTGTTCCCGTCACCTGAGGTTGAACCCATTGATGTGTTCCTTCAGGGTAACCTCTGGAATGTTTCTTGGCATTGTGTTCAGATACAAGGGCATTGAGATCGACCTATAGAAGTTCAAGTCCATTATCTAAATGTCTCATCTATGAAACATTCAAGAGCTTCAAGGCTTCCAAGGCCGCTTAGCCTACATAAACCGATTCATCGCAAATTTGGCCAACAAGTGTAAACCCTTTTCTCATCTCATGAAGAAAGGCACCGTCTATGAGTGGGATGAAGAGTGTCTTGCTGCTTTTGAGGAAATCAAGCAATATTTTATCTAGAATATGGTATTCATAGTATAGGAATTATGACATTACTTGCAGCACAATGAGGTACAGTTGGTGTTCTAAGTAGATCTGCTGAAGTACATCCTGAACTTCACTATGTTGAATGGCCATCTAGCTCGGTGGGCAATTATTCCCCCACAGTTTGTCATTAGGGTTTTACCCAAAAAGGCTATTAAGGGGAAATAATTGGCAGATTTTTTTTCTGCCCATCCAACTCCTACGGACGAGTCCCTGGACCTTGATTTTCCAAATGAGGTAATCCTCTCGGTTGACCAAGATATCATGTGTTGGCAAATTCACATCGATGGTGCTTCATGGAGCCCTACTAGAAGAATCCTTAATGACCCCAGGCTCAACAGAGTATGTCTGGGTATCTTCTTCATTACCTCAGCACAAGTTGTTTTACCATACTCATTCCTGTTTTTAGAAGGTTTCACCAACAATGAGGCAAATTATCAGCCTCTCCTGACTTTCCTCGAGCTAGCCCTTGAGATAGAAGTTCCCCATTTTTATGTGAAATGGGACTCCTCACTAGCCATTAAGAAGGTCAACGATGACTATGTCATTAGAAATCCAAATCTCATGCCATTTTTGGAATGCACACTCTAGCTAATAGCCCGATTCCAATCTGAGGCAGTAGTTAATCATGTCCGTCGATCTCAGAAAAGTTTAGTTGAAGCCCTGACTGACCTAGCTGTATAACTTGTAGAGCCCGAGTAGGATGATCTGATTATCCATGTGGCACACCAAAGAGTCATTTCACCCATCACTCTAGATGACGATGACAGCCGATAGGTAATCCACCTTACAGCCAGTGCCTCCATGTCAAGACCCTCAGGTCCCCCGGATACAGTGATTGAAGTGACTCCTAACTGGAGAACCTCCTTTTATGAGTAACTCTGGAGTGGAAATCTTCTAGTAGATCGGTCTGAGCGCGAGAAAATTCGACGTTGTGTGTTATTGTTTACCCTCTAGGACATTTCTGGTCATGAGCAGATCCTCTACAAGAACGGATTTGATGGGGTCCTCCTCTATTGCATTCATGGAGTTGAGATATCCTAGGTCATGTAGGACTTTTATGACGGTTCCTGTGGGGCTCATCATAATGGGCCGAAGCAACCTCACCATATCCATAGACTAAGGTATTTTTGGGCCTCCATGATCCATGAATGCATTGAGTTTGCCAAAAGTTTCCATTCATGCCAAAATTATTCTAAATTCATGCATAGGCCACTAGAGCCTCTCCAATCCACCATGTAATCCATGCCATTTGCGGTATGGGGACTCGATGTCATGGGACCATATCCACCGGTGACAGCTCACCAGTTCAGATTCATACTGTCTACTACATATTTATTCTCCAAGTGGTCAAAGGGACTTCAAATAAAAGTGGTCAAGTCTTGTTCTATCATTTACTTTTAGATCTCTAACATAATATACCAATTTGGAGTCCCTTACGCCATCCTCATCGATAATGGTACGATCTTCCGAGCAGCTAAGCTGAAAAAATTGTAAGCTATGTTCAACATCGGTTCTAACCATTCCTCCTGCTATCATGCACAAGCAAATGGAAAAATCCAGTCATTCATAAAAACTCTCTATCATTCTGTAGAAAAAGGTTGGTCAGATTTAGATTATTTGGTCAAACAATCTCCCCAATTCCCATTGGGATTATCGGACAAAGAATCGTAATTCCACAAAGGTGACCCCACATTCTCTAGTGTACGAAACGGAGGTCGTCCTTTCTATAGTGATTCAATTTCCCTCACTAAAGACAACATTCTATAATCAGAATGTGCCTAATAAAGTATCTGTAATCTGTCTGGCTGTGTTGGAAGTGCTCGACGATAATAGGCTTCATGCCTGCACAATCTGGAAAGGCATCAGAATAAGAAAACTAGAGATTTCAACAAGAAATTTTACCTCCTCTCATTCTTTCATGGTGACTATGTGTTGGCCATAAGGGAACCAATGATACCTGGTAGGAAACCTCCCATGTTTTAGCCACAAGGGGAAGGACCTTACATCATTCACAAGGTTTACTCCAATAGCGCATAATCACCGGTTACCTTGGATGGTGAGCACATAAATCCACCCACCGATGCCAAATTCCTCAAGAAATACCATTCTTGAGTCCCCAGGGTCTAGCATGACCTTAAACTATATGGTCCTACATGACCATGAACAGTACGGTCTTACATGACCTTAAACTATATGGTTCTATAAAACCTTAAAATGTATGGTCTTACAAGACCGCAAAGTGTACAGTCCTACATGACCTAAAACTATACTGTCTGGAATGACCTAAAACTATATGGTCTGACATAACATTAAACTATACGGTCCTACATGACCCTAAACTATACAGTCCTACATGATCTTAAACTATACGGTCCTACAAGACCTTAAATTGTATGGTCCTACATGACCTTAAACTGTATGGTCCAACATAACATTAAATTGTATGGTCCTACGTGACCTTAAACTGTGAAATGTCCCACATTCCATTAAACTGTGTGTCATCCTACAAGACATTAAACTGCATCTCAAGAACTACATATGTCTTGATTCCCATCCTTAGGGGATACGTAGGAATGCTCAGACTCCTCATTCAAAGTCATTCCCCATGTTCTTCTCATTTGGGTACCCCCCCCAATGGGAGTAGATCCCATGGGGATCTCATGTGATGCTGCCCAAGCTTCTTTGGCCCCACATGTGAAAATATTACGAAGGTCCTGCCATGTTCCCCTCCTCATTCATCTAATCATCCCACATCCTTACCAAATGATGTTAAATTGCACGAACATTTCAGAAATATGTATGTCTTGATTCTCATCCTCATTGAATACGTAGGACCTCCCAAAAAATTCATATGTAGGCCCAACCCCAATCTTCAAGACCTCCCATTGGGACGAAAGACATGGTGTGGTGTAGGATTTTCCCTCCTTCACGTCGAGTTCATCATGATCGTTCCATGTTAAACGATGTGGATGTTATGTTTCGAACCTTGTCAATAGCTATCCTTTGTTGTTTTCACAACACCCATACGTCCAGATCACGATGATTTTCCCTTTCCTCTCACCTTTCTCACACAAATTACATTATACCAGGCATCTACAGTCCATGCTCTATGACAATAAACTATGATCACTATCTTCCTCACTGAAAGACATTATAATGCAATCTGGATGTGACGTTCTGCCCATGGCCCAGCATCAGGTCCCCTGGCCCATGTTATCATTGTATAGTGTGGTGTGGGATTATGTCCTCATTCATGTCAGGTTACTCATTGTCTCGTACACATCCCTAGTTGGGATATCCATCCCTTATTTTTTACCCTTACTGTATGACGATAAATTGCATGCCATCATTATGCCAGAACTACATACAGCTTGATTCCCATCCTCATGGGATACGTAGGACTGCCTGAACATCTAGTCATAGGGTCCAACCCCATATCATTGAAACTTCCCTATCATCTTGTCCCCTTGTCCTGACTTCTTCCAGGAGAGGGTATACGGTGTGGTATGGACTCACATACTTATTCATTTAATGTTTATAATATCCACTCCACATACCTCTCTCTCTCTTGAGGGGCCTTCTCTCCCTTCCCCTACACTCATATTTTTGAGTCTTCCACCCTAATGTCAGTTCCCCTTGACCCACATTAGTGATAAGCCAATGTGTTCAAGCATACTCATGTTTAGGGTCTGGAGTGTCAGATTCTGGCCGGACATGCTTTCACCCATTTTTAGGCTTCTTGTTCCCATTCATTCAGGCTTCCATTATCATTCACATCTGAAGGGACTCCCGAATATCATGAATACTCGGCTTAAGGGATATCCTACCATTACAGGCCAATTTCCTCGAGCATTTTAGAAAAAAATTGATACAAGTCCCGTGTTCCGAATATGGTCAGCGGTCGACCCTCATTTATTGATCCCATTTCAGTTCAAATGTTATGGATACTATGTTTTGAACAAGATCAATAGTTAACCTTCATCGTCACGACAACCCCTTCAAGCCTTAAATTTTGGTTACATGATTCACATCATTTTTCACCCCATTATGTCCATATAAAAATTCGACACTCTTTGCACTATCCTGCAGGGTTCATTTGCACGTTAGGAGGACAAATATGCGATAAGGCATCATTCGGGGCTTCGAACCAACTTCCCCTTGGTGTATATTCCATGTATTAAAAAAAAACAGCTTCCCTTGTTTCCTGCACTGATTTTGACTCATGTGGGCTTAGGTACCGGATCGAGGACTACGCTCACTTGGAAGTGTTTCACTTGTCTAGTTGTCTGAGTTTTTAGGCCATAACATAATATCCTCTTAAACCTCATCATCTAAAACTATGTCTATCTTTATTCCCATTCTCATGGGATATGTAGGAATTCCCATACATCTCATCTTTCGGTCCATATTGAGTTCCACTAATTTATATCTTCGGTTATGCCTTTTAGGTCCCAACTCTTATAGGACTGCATGATGTGGTGTGTCTGATTATGCATTCATTCACATCGGGTTTACAATTTCCGCATCATGTACTTCCCTTCAAAGTGATAGTCCCTCATAGCTCATATCCCTTGTCCTGCATGTCGTTAAACTTCACTTTTTAGAACTATGTATGGATTGATTCCCATATTCATGGGATACGTAGGAATGCTCAGACATCTCATCTTTGCGTCCAGCTCAATTGAGATCTAGTATCTCCTACCCCATAGTTTCTAACCTTTTCTGACCCCCTCAACCTAATGATTTTTTCCTGGAATCATGCAGGGTGTGATATGGGATTATGTCCTCATTCACGTCGGGTCTTCTTTATCACGCCCATCACATTCCATTTTGAACCTATCCTTTCGTGCATATATCTGAGCCATATGACTTAAACTATACTACCTAGTCCCACATGACTTTAAACTTCTACGTATATACTTCATGATGTTAATGTGCATGGTTGGTCCCATTACATGACCTTAAAATGTTACATTATCGTCCTGGCTGCCCGATGAAAAATGGCAATGCATCATGTTGTCCTCACATGAGGGGACATCATACGTGGTATGGGTCACCCACCATAACATTTCTCAACGCCTACACATGGCATGATTCTTGGGGCCATTCCTAGACTTTATATCCTAGGTCTATTGCTTAAAAAAAGAAAACACATCCAGTCATCCTAAAGAACAAACAAGATCAATAAAAAGTCTCTTCTTTTGGTGAAAGGGATAGACCCGCATAACCTTATTATCTATGGCACTAGTACCTTACCATTCCACCTTTACAACTACCTATGGATTGATTCACATACTCATGGGGTACATGGGCACACCCGTTCACATTGCCTCAGGCCTAGACTAACTCTCTTTTTCTGTCCCTTGAACTAAAACCTCTGCATGGAACACATGGTGTTCGGGACTTCAGGACCTCATTCACGTCTTGTTTTATAATTACTCAACCATGTGTTTCCTACATTCCCTTCCATTTATGGTATGAGCTCTATGACTGTAGAGACCCGAAGCCTGAAGTACATGGACATTACAATACTTTTGTGGAATACTTAATACATAACAAAAAATAGACACATAAGGACTGTAATAGTTTAGTGTCTTTTGAAACCTGGAACATAATCTTCTAATCGTGGTGAATGATCTTCATCATCTCCCATAAAGATCTTCCACTTTTTGTTTCCTTACCTAAAACCTTTCTTTTAATCCTGGGGGAAAAGAAAACATAAAAAGGGTGACCTCAAATGCTCAATAATGGAAAACATAGAAAACATAAAACAATCCATAAACATTTGGAAGCAAAAGCTTGAACATGAAATTTAAACATCAAAATCTTGAGCAAAGACATAAATCGTGGAAGTACGTAAGGCATCTATCATAATTACCCAACGGATAAAATGGTTTTCATAAACATCATCCCTTCAACACATAATCCATATAAAAGAAATGGATATCATTTCATAATAAGAAAATTGAAACCATATAAATCATAGATAATTTATACTTGAAACATACGCATATGAAATAATGTCATCTTAGATGGAAAATGGTTTTGATAAAACACTTGAAATTAATTCTTGAGTAAAATATCCTTTCTTCTTGAAAGTCATTTTATTTTCACAAAATGCCATGAAATTTTAAAAGAAAATGATTTTGAAGAAAATAGTCATGAAATATTATGGAGGAAGCTTCATTAAAATAAGGATTTATAAAACCGTAAAAATCCATTCGTGTCGTATAAGTTAAAAAACATTCTTCTCGTACTTTTGCCCGAAAAGTCAAAAAGTACCTCGTAACGTAAACAAAAGAAATATTCATTACATACAATGTAGTAAAAGTCAAAATTGGGTAAAAAGGATTTTAAACATACATGAAAACACTTTTATAATACATTTACATGGATGATAGAAATAACCCCAGTAAATACTTACGTATAAGCAATATCGGATAGAAAACAATTGAGATTGCAACATTATCCCTTACCTTAGGTCCGATATGCTTCGTACGTTTCTGAGCCTCCTGTATACTAATTTAAATAATTTCATTGACTTATTACAGAATCATATTAATGGTTATGATATCATATATGCTTAACTTATGACTTTATATTACCCATTCTTTTGTAAGTTCCATGTTAAAGAAGCATTTTGGTTTAAATCGTTTTATTTATCATACGGGTTTGGACTTGTTGTTCTTGATATTATTACTTATATCTTGATTGACTTAATTACAGAATGTAAAACATGATTTATATATAATATACATTTCATTATATACATATATATATATATGATATATTTATTAAATGAAATGAAATACACCGTTCATGGAGACAGTAGGCCGCACGTACGCATGAACGCTGTTTTGGTTTCTTTATTGAATTAAATGAAATTAAGTAGATGACATACATATATATATATACATAAATCCAGTATCATTATTATGTCATATATTTCATGATTACTTATTATATATACTTTATAATTATTTATAAATGGTTAACATGGAGAATGAATCTCATCGCGTCGTGGAGACAATATTCCGTACGTATGCATGAGCGATGATATCATTCCCATGATCGTGGACTTGTTTTGGAGTGTATTTATACTATTTCAGATTCAATATCACTTTACAATAATCATATATAGTTATTATTTACACCATTATACCCATCTACGTAAGGTGGTGGTGGAAAATAGATTACACCACGACGTGGAGATGGTATTCTGTATGTACGTACACGCGGTGATTTTGTTTTTCGTAGGATGGATAGATGGTGAAATAGGGTTGTTTAATACTTATAATAACATATCAGTATATTAGTGATACTGATGTTATTACTTCATAATAAAAAAACTAAAGAAGAATAAGTGGAAGAAGAAATAAAGTTGAAAGAACCGGTAACAGACATTACCTCTTCTTTGAAGCGCCTCTTTGAGACCTCCTCTTAGGGAACTAAAATTGGTCTTTGAAGAAGACCAGGACCTATAGGATGTTTCTAGGGAAGTGGAGAAGAGAATTTTTCATGGTTTGGCTGAGCTTGAAGGCTCAATGCGATGTGAGGAAGAGAGGGTGGAGGTGCCCTTTTATAAGGAAAGAGAGGGGCACCTTTGGAAAAACTAAAAATATTATTTTATTATAAAGTCATATTCGGGTTTTAATAGATCCAAATTGATTTATTTCGAAGATAAGATAGGTATGGGTCGAAATCCTCTCATCAAATATAATTTAGACAACTTTAGGTGTAGAGACCCGAAGCGTGACATACATGGACATTACATTACTTTAGTGGAATACTTAATACATAACAAAAACAGACACACAAGGACTGTAATAGTTTAGTGTCTTTGGAAACTTGGAACGTAATCTTCTAATCGTGTTGAATGATCTTCAACATCTCCCATAAAGATATCCCCCTTTTTTTCTTACCTAAAACCTTTCTTTATATCCTGGGGAAAAGAAAACATAAAAGGGGTGAGCTCAAATTCTTAATAGGGGTAATCATGGATAAAATAAAACATACCACATAAATTTGAACGTAAAAACATGAACATAATGTTTAAACATCAAAATATTGAGAAATGACATAAAACATGGAAGTACGTAAGGCATATATCATAAAGTAACATTAAGAATGATAAAATAGCATAGGAATAAAACATGTAATTGTGGAAACCATTAAGCACATGATATAATTTCCATAGTAGCCAAGACATTGCTGCCAAGACCATCTTAGTGGAAAAAGTCCCTTTCTGAATCGAGTTCACTCCTCGTTCCAGTCCTGTATTACTGAACCGGTTTAACTTGTCATTCCAGCCATGTCTATCTCATGAGATATAAATCATTACCCAATGCATTGGACGGAGATATACGTCCCATCCATCTCATAATGAAATCATTCTTATTTGTGCCACAAAATAAGCATACATCATTCATAATAACCCAACGAATAAAATGGGTTTCATAAACATCATACCATAATCACATAATCCATATAAAAGAAATGGATATCATTTCATAATAATAGAAGTGAAACCATGTAAATCATAGAGACATTATAATTGAAACATACAAATATGAAATAATGTCATCTTAGATGGAAAAAGGTTTTGATAAAATAGTTGAAATGAATTCTTGAGGAAAATATCCTTTCTTCTTCAAAATCAATTTCAATTCACAAAACGTCATGATATTTTAAAAGAAAGAGATTTTGTTAAAAATAGTCATGAAATTTTTTCGACGAAGATTCATAAAAGTAAGTCTTTATAAAACTGTAAAAATGCGTTCGTTCCGTATAAGTAAAAAAACATTCTTCTCATACTTTTTCCAGAAAAGTCAAAAAAGTACCTCGTAATGTAAAAAAAAATATTCCTTACATACCATGTAGTAAAAGTAAAAAATAGGGAAAAATGACTTTAAACATACATGAAAACACTTTTATAAAACATGGACATGGATGACAGAAATAACCCAAGTAAATACGTACGAATAAGCAATCTAGGAAAAAAATGAGATTTTGAAAATTATCCCTTACCTTAGGTCTGATATGCTTCGTACATATCCGAACATCCTCTTCTTTGAAGCGCCTCTTTGAGACCTCCACTTAGGGCACTAAAATTGGTCTTTGAAGAAGTCCAGGACCTCTAGGATGATTCTAGGGAAGTGGAGAAGAAAATTGGGCAGTGTTTGGCTGATCTTGAAGGCTCAAAGTGGTGTGTGGAAGAGAGGGAGGAGGTTCCCTTTTATAAGGGAGGAGAGGGGCACCTTTGGAAATCTTAAAAATATTAATCTATAATAAATCTAACCCCACTTAAAAACCTCCAAAAATGACTCATATTCTAAGATTAGATGATATAGGGTTGTAATCTCATCAACCAATCAAATTTAGATAGGTTTGGATCTTATTTTAATCCTTATCATTTTGATTTATCCTTATCTAATCTACTTAAGTTTATTTGTGGTAATAGAATTATAAATTTTAAATTATAACAAATAATTACTTATTTGCTGTGAATTTTCCATAATTGTTTACTTTATAACATTATAGACCATATATATTTAAATTTATAATTTACAATTTTTTTTTAGTTTTAAACAATTTTATAATATGTTATTTTTATAAAATCACAATAGTGTCAATTTTGACTCTATTCATTTATTTGAATTTAAATAAAATATATACAGAATATATGTTTGAACTAAAAGCATTAATAGATTTTTAAAAGGTCATATGTATCTATAAAATTAGTGGATCACATTAAATAGTTCATATAATATTTATTTTATTATTTTTAAAACCATTTATTTGGTTTATCTCTTAATAAAATAATTACTACAACATTTTTTTATAATTATTTAATATACTTCTTTGTTTCATATAAATTAAAACTAAAATAATAAGATTAAGATAAATCTATTACCTTTCACAATAATACTTTTACTTGAATTTATCATCTTAAAATAACAATATTTAAATTGTTATATTTATTAAATTATGAAGGTGACAACTTTGGAATCATTTAAAATAAAATAATAGAAGTGTCATAATAACTTTTATAAGGCTCTAAACGGTTATATATTATGTAATTTGATGATTAAGGTGTATATATACACTTCCAATAAGTTTGGGTCAGGTTTTTGGGCCTTTTAATAGGTATTATTATTTCAATAAAACTATATTACTTATTTTCCACTTAATAAATAATTTCTTTATCATTAATGTATCACCATTAATGACAATTATTTAATCCCTAATAATTCTAAATAAATTTTCATGATGTAGATAATTTTATTAGCTTTCTGGAGATTATTCGAGTTCTAAGTTTTATGATGTTTATCACTAAATTAAAATTATTATACTTTTAATATTTAAGAGAGTGACATGTTGTCACTTTATTTGGTTTTAATAATAATTAAATTATTTTCATATTCAAAAGTCCATAAAATGAATATAATCTGACCCTTAGGTTATATGGGTCGACTTTTAGCCATCCAATAGAATTTTTACATGTGTTAGGGTAATTTTATAAAATTATATTTACCTTTAATTACCCGATTTACCTTTAACTACGGTAAATAAAATTTACCGTAGTTACTATTCATAAATCCCAAAAATAAAAAAGTATCTTATTAACATAATTTGTACCCACTGATTCCAAATATGGAATACATTTTTTCAAATTCAATACACAAAAGTTTCATAAATTAAATTTAAATTAATCATGTTGTCGAAAGAAAACGGGTTTTTCTTTAAAACATTGCTAAAGATTGAATTGATTTAACCTACGAATTTAATGTAAAATCAATGATAATGACATACATTATATTAAATGGTAAAAATATATTATATTTATACATTAAAACCATTCAATATTATAATTTATCCATATAAATTGTTGCGATGATAAAAGTTGTTTTTAATTAAAATATAGCTTGTTTTTACTATTCATCAAAATATGAAAGTTACCAGAATAATATAAAAATTTTATCAAAATTAAATTTTTATTTCTTGATTCAAAAGAAGAATTTTATTTTGTAAAATTTATATTATAAAAATTTCAAAAACTATATTTAAAGTGGGTGCGCCATCAAAAAGCTGCAAAACTGCATTTTTTTAAAAATACTTATTTTACCTGAAAAATTTATTTTGTTCTTATACCATGTTCTAGATAATGTGTAAGATGAATAATAATGTTATAAAATTAAAATTTTAGTTAATACTATTCATAACGGCTAGTTCATAATAATATTATATAAATATATCGTTGTTTAGTAAAACCCAGTATTGCGTACAACACACGCTATCGAGGAAGGTTGTGATTGCGTGTAATGCAAGCCAGGTCAGGGTTGCGTGTTGTGCAAGACTCCTTTATTATTTTGTATAACAGAATAAAACCATATTTCATTTATACATTTAATATATATATATATATACACCTTCAATGTTGCATAGAATGACAATTATAAAACGAACTTGACATTATGTGTAACACAATCTAATAATAGTGTTGTGTATACTTCAAGCTAATACAGTGTGGAGTATAGCACAATATAATCTATTTGTAACATAAAACACATGACATCAACTAAATTAAATAGAATACTTATCATAAAATATCGGGTTGTTACATTCTACCCCCCATAAAATCAATTTCACCCTCGAAATTCGTCGGGGTTATAAATAGTTTACTATTCATGAAAACCCACATCGTAAAAAGGAATACTAAAACTTAATTTTAAAAACTAAAGTATGAAATGTAACAATTACCCAATGTAACTCATCAATGGGTTTCCACGTAGAAGAATATAGCGGAAAATATGGATATGGAAGAAAAATCTAATCATCAAGTTATGATGGAGAGTGGTAGAGAGCATGGCTATGAAAAAGCCATCGATCACAAAGACATATATTTGTGATGATCTAATTTACCATCTGATTTATCGTATATAAGGGCACTAGGAAAAAAATTTGGTTTTGAAGATCATTTCCCTAAAGATGATGAAATTAGAATTAGAAGAAATACTTTGTGATTTTGGTACAGTCTCACCGTTAGTCGTTCTTTGGACAATTTCCACTTCATCTTTTAATGAAATGAAGTTGAATTTGTCATTCGTGAAGTGTTAGCAGATCATGTGATAGAATGATGGGTCATTACATTTGTCTCAAAAAAGGTTATAAAAGTTATCAAAAATACATAAGTCAATCTATAGTGAGATTAATCATATATGGTTCCTAAAATGGACTTATACTTCATATATCATACTGCTTAATATAATAAAACTAGTTTCTACTAAACAGGGACTTCCTGTAGGCCAGTGGTAGGTGATAAAGGTCAGTCGCACTTCGGTTGTGGGTTCGATTCCCATAGCCTTGCCGACGCGATGGGCTGTCGCCCGTCCTGCACGTTGTCCTTTTTCTAAAACTAAATTACTATAACACCAGATCAATAATATCGAAAAAAGTTCTATCCTTAAACAATACTAACTTATGTCCAACATAATCCATTCCAATCTTTATGCTTATTTACAATACTTTAGTCCAAGCTCATAGTATAAAGAAAACGATTACATAAAATATCATCAACGAAGCATGTGAATACAATCATTTATCCCCCATATATCTTGTTGGTCACACTCCAATCAAGCGAATACCTTAATCATGTATTCTATTTGAAAATGAATACCCATTAAACCTTAGTGAAAACATAAACTCTGTCAAAAGTTAACTCTTTCCACATACCAAAATCCAAAAATTCTATATACTGAAACCATGATATAACCTTCTCCTTATATCAGTCATGAGCTCATGAATAAAATCAAACATCTCATTATCTTCTTATCCCTTCATTATCTGCTTTCCAAAACATTTTAATCACCTTTCATGGTTACCGATACCATAAAATTATTGAAAACCACAATAGACTAATACAAAAATACTCAAATACACCATAAAAGTACCTCAACAACATTATTCTGGAATACCAATACATAAAAACTTCAATCCATCCTCTTCAATGATTGTCCTAGAATAATTACTTTCTTGATTTAGAAGTAACTTTTTAGGTCAGGGCATTGAGTTGGGTAGTGCCCATGTTCTCCACAAATAAGACATTGAACTCCATAACAGTCTGTCACTCTATGACCCTTTTCTCCACACAGATAACATCGGTCCCTCCATTTGAGGTATTCCTCAAGGTTCTTCCTCCCTTCTTTAGAAATATCAATCTTCCTTTCTTTATGCTCCTCATCATGCGAACATGCATAAAAGTCTATCTTCCTCTTATTTGATGAATGAGGCATACCACTAAATTTCACCTTGTTAATCATATATCGCGATGACTGGTTCGACATAATCACAATATCTTTATCTCTAGGAATTACACAATTTTGTTGCTCATAGTCACCAACTTGTCCATTGGATTCAATGTTAACTGAATTCCTTATGGTTCCCTCCATTGACTAAAACACAAAAAGAATGTTGTGAGAGGAAAAAATCATGCTAGGGAAAACAACATAGTAAAGCGGGAGTACCATAAATATCTAACATCTTAGGTTAAATTCTAAGATCGCTACCGTAGTTCTAGGACTATATCCTATGCGTATACTTATCCTTAGGGACATCCCTAGACATACCTTAGAAATATCTCTAGGGATCTCAATAACATTTTCGCATCCTAGTTTCCAAAGGTTAACTAAACCTTTCCTATGATACCAAATGTTGAGACTCGAAGCTTGACATACATGGACATTACATTAATTTAGCGGAATACTTAATACATAACAAAAACAGACACACAAGGACCGTAATTGTTTAGTGTCTTTGGAAATTTGGAATGTAATCTTCTAATTGTGGTGAAAGATCTTCAACATCTCCCATAAAGATATCACCCTTTTTTTCTTACCTAAAACCTTTCTTTATATCCTGGGGAAAAGAAAACATAAAAAGGGTTAGCTCAAATGCTCAGTAAGGGTAAGCATGGATAAAATAAAACATACCATATACATTTGAACTTAAAAACATGAACATAATGTTTAAACATCAAATTCTTGAGAAACGACATAAAACGTGGAAGTATGTAAGGCATAGATCATAAAGAAACATTAAGAATGATAAAATAGCATGGGAATAAAACATGTAATTGTGGAAACCATTAAGCACCTGATATGATTTCCATAGTAGCCAAGACATTGCTGCCAAGACCATCTTAGTGGACACAGACCCTTTCTAAATCGAGTTCACTCCTCATTCCAGTCCTGTATTACTGAACCAGTTTAACTTGTCATTCCATCCATGTCTATCTCATGATATATAAATCTTTACCCAATTCATTGGAGGGAGATATAGGTCCCACCCATCTCATTATGAAATCATTCTTACTTGTGCCACAAAATAAGCATACATCATTCATAATAACCCAACAAATAAAATGGGTTTCATAAACATCATACCATCATCACATAATCCATATAAAAGAAATGGATATCATTTCATAATAAGAGAAGTGAAACCATGTAAATCATAGAGACATTATACTTGTAATATAAACATATGAAATAATGTCATCTTAGATGAAAAAATGTTTTGATAAAACACTTGAAATGAATTCTTGAAGAAAATATCCTTTCTTCTTCAAAATCAATTTCTTTTCACAAAACGTCATCCTATTTTAAAAGAAAGAGATTTTGTTGAAAATAGTAATGAAATATTTTGGAGGAAGCTTCATGAAAGTAATTCTTTATAAAATCATAAATATCTGTTCGTGACATATAAGTAAAAAAACATTCTTCTCATACTTTTTCCAGAAAAGACAAAAAAGTACATCATAACGTAAACAAAAGAAATATTCCTTACATACCATGTAGTAAAAGTAAAAAATGGGTAAAAATGACTTTAAACATACATGAAAACACTTTTATAAAACATGGACATGAATGATAGAAATAACCCTAGTAAATAGTTACGAATAAGCAATCTCAGATAAAAATGAGATTTGCAAAATTATCTCTTACCTTAGGTCTGATATGCTTCGTACGTATCTGAACCTCCTCTTCTTTAAAGCGCCTCTTAGGGCACTAAAATTGGTCTTTAAAGAAGACCAGGACCTCTAGGATGTTTCTATGGAAGTGGATAAGAGAATTGGGTAGGGGTTGGCCGAGCATGAAGGCTCAAAGTGGTGTGTGGAAGAGAGGGAGGAGGTGCCCTTTTATAAGGGAGGAGAGGGGCACCTTTGGATGTCTTAAAAATAATAATTTATAATAAATATAACCCCACTTAAAAACCTCCATAAATGACTCATATTTGAATATTATATGAGATAGGGTTTTAATCTCATCAACCAATCAAATTCAGACATGTTTGGATCTTATTTTAAACCTTATCATTTTGATCTATCCTTATTTAATCTATTTATGTTTATTTGTGGTAATAAAATTATAAATTTTAAATTATAACAAATAATTACTTATTTGTTGTTAATTTTCCATAATTTTTAACTTTATAACATTATAGATCATATCAATTTAAATTTATAAATTTTAAATATTTTTTTGATTTTTAAAAAATTTTATAATATGTTATTTTTATAAAATAACAATAGTGTCAATTTTGACTCTATTCATTTATTTGAATTTAAATAAAATATATACAGAAAATATTTTCGAACTAAAAGCTTTAATAGATTAATAAAATGTCATATGTATCTATAAAATTACTTGATTACATTAAATAGTTCATATAATATTTATTTTATTATTTTTAAAACCATTTATTTGGTTTATCTCTTAATAAAATAATTACTACAACATTTTTGTATAATTATTTAATATACTTTTTTGTTGCATAAAAATTAGAAATAAAATCCCATGATTAAGACCAATCTATTACCTTTCACAATAATACTTTTACTCGAATTTATCATCTTAAAATCACTATATTTAAATTGTTATATTTATTAAATTATGAAGGTGACAACTTTGGAATCATTTAAAATAAAATAATAGAAGTCTCTTCATCACTTTTATAAGGCTCCAAACGGTTATATATTAGGTCATTGGATGATTAAGGTGTGGATATACACTACCAATAAGTTTTGGTCAGGTTTTTGGGCCTTTTAATGGGTATTATTATTTCAATAAAAACTATATTACTTATTTTCTCCTTAATAAATAATTTCTGTATCATTAATGTATCACCATTAATGACAATTATTTAATACCTAAAAATTACAAATAAATTATCATGATGTAGATAATTTTATTATATTTTTGGAGATTACTCATGTTCGAAGTTTTATGATGTTTATCACTAAATTAAAATTATTATACTTATAAGATTTAAGAGAGTGACATGTTGTCACTTTCTTTGGTTTTAATAATAATTAAATTATTTTCATAGTCAAAAGTCCATAAAATGAATCTAATACGACCCTTAGGTGATATGGGTCTACTTTTAACCATCCAATATAATTTTGGCATGTGTTAGGGTAATTTTATAATATTATATTTACCTTTAATTACCTGATTTACCTTTAACTATGGTAAATAAAATTTACCATAGTTAGTATTCATAATTCCCAAAAAAAAAGTAGCTTATTAAAAAAATTTGGACCCACTGATTCCAAATATGGAATCCATTTTTCTAAATTCAATACACAGAAATTGCAGAAATTAAATTAAAATTAATCCCGTTGTCGAAAGAAAACAGGTTTTTCTTTAAAACATTGCAAAATATTGAATTGATTTAACCTACGAATTTAATGTAAAATCAATGATAATGACATACATTATATTAAATGGTAAAAATATATTCTATTTATACATTAAAACCATTCAATATTATAATTTAACCATATAAATTATTGTGATGAAAAAAGTTGTTTTTAATTAAAATATAGCGTGTTTTTACTATTCATCAAAATATGAAAGTTACTAGAATAATATGAAAATTTTATCCAAAGTAAATTTTTATTTATTGATTCTAAAGAAGAATTTTATTTTGTCAAATTGAACTTATAAACAAGTCAGAAACTAGATTTAATGTGGGTGCACCATCAAAAGGCGGCAAAACTAAATTTTTTTAAAAATAATTATTTTACCCAAAAATTTATTTTGTTCTTATACCATGTTCTAGAAAATGTGTAATATTAATAATAATGTTATAAAATTCAAAATTTTGTTAATACTATTAATAACGGCTAGTTCATAATAATATTATAATAATATATCATTGTTTAGTAAAACCCGGTATTGCGTACAACAAACACTATAGAGGAAGGTCACGATTGCGTGTAATGCAAGCCAAGTCAGGGTTGCGTGTTGTGCAAGACTCCATTATTATTTAGTATAACAGAATCAACCATATTTTATTTATACATTTAATATATATATATATATATATACATTCAATTTTGTGTAGAATGACTATTATAAAACGAACTTGAAATTATGTGTAACACAATCTAAGAATAGTGTTGTGTATACTTCAAGCTAATACAGTGTGGCGTATAGCACAAGATAATCATGTTTTAGCATAAAACACATGACATCAAATAAATTAAAGAGAATACATATCATAAAATATCGGGTTGTTACATTAGATATCTATTTTAACCTTATCATTTAGATTTAACTTTAAGTAAGATAATTTAACTTTTACCGCGTCTTCTTGTTTTCTTACACTATAAGGTTAATAAACTTACCATAACAAGCCAAACGAACCCCAAGTTCTTTATTATTAATTTATATATCCTTATATAAGTCATTTTGCCGAACATTAGATTTTTAGGAATAAAATAACAATTAATAATATAATATATGTTTTACAAACAATTTTATGTCAATTTTGACACTATTTGGTAATTAATTTTTGTGAAAATCATAACAGAACGATTTGTTAGAAACAAGTTAATTAAATCAATACTAACATGTTATATTAACATAGAAAATTATTTTAATTCATAAAAAGTCTCAAATTACATTTATTTGGGTATTTATAACATCAATTATGTCAATATTTCATTGATAAGATAATTATTTCATCATCATTGTGTCATAAATAAATTATATTATTTAAAGTCTAAAAATTACAAATAAAATAACATTATGTAGGATATCTTTTTTATCTTTCTAATGAATATTTATATCCGAATTTATCTTATGTATAGCCCCATATTAAAAATTATTTACTTATTAAACTATGATTTTAACTATTTTAACCCTTCTTTAAATAAATTAATATTAAATGTCCTAATCTAATCCAAGTGGGACTAAATGGTCATATTTTATTCCAAAGGTTGTTTTTGGTCAAATTACTCTTATCCAATAGAATTAGGACATGTGTTAGGGTAATAATAATATCATTTTTACTCTTAATTACCCTATTTACTTTTAACCGTGGTAAAAAAAAGTAAAAAGTTACAATTCACCAAAAATTATTTTCATCTCATTGAACCAAATTTTATTTAATGAAATCAACTGTGTCTCTCAGATTTTTGAAACCCCACTCACAAAAGTGGTAAAATTATGTTTTATGTGAATTTGTAAATTCTTCTAGGAGGTGGGTAAAAGACGATCAAAAGTTCAATAAAAATTTTATATATCTAAAATTATTATAAAATGACTCTAGTGAATTGAATTGAACTAATATGGGTATTATGTATCAATTTTTACCTAAAATAAATTCAAATAAAATAAGTAAATATTTAAATAAAAAGTCGGTTTTTAAATAGTAACCCATTGTTTTCACTATTCCTTAAAAATTGAATGTTTTCAGAAAAATACCAAAATTTCACCCTAGGCTAATTCCGATATTCTGAATCCAAAAATGAAGTCCATTTTGAAAGATGAAATTTACAAAATTTTAAATATTGGGTATTACTATTCATAACAGCTAGTATATATAAAATATTGTTGTTTAGCGAAACTCGGTATTGCGTACAACACACACTATCGTGGAAGGTCGCGATTGTGTGTAATGCAAGCCAAGCCAGGGATGTGTGTTGTGCAAGCTCATTTTGGTGTAGCGTACAACACAAGACATTAATGAAATTAAAAAAGATTATTTTTTATAAAATCTCAGGGTGTTAAATTCTACCCCACTTAAAATGAATTTCTCCCTCAAAATTCGTCGGGGTTATAAATGGTTTACTACTCGAAAGTTTCTTTAATAAAAACCCACATCGTAAAAATGAATACCAAAACATGGCTTTAAAAACTAAAGTATGAAATGTAACAGTTACAAAAATTAACTAATCACTGGGTTTCCACATAGTAGAACATAGGTGAAAATATGGATATGGAAGAGAAGTCTAACCGTCATGTTCTGATGGAAAGTGGTAGAGAACATGGCAATGAAAAATCCAACAATCACAAAGCCATAAATTTGTGATGATCTTGGGTACCATCTGATTCATCGGATATAAGGGCACTGGGACAACATTTTTGGTTTTCAAGATCATTTCCCTAAAGTTGAAGAATTTGAATTAGAATAAATACTTACTTTATTTTGTTACAATCTCACTGTTGTTAGTGATTTGAACAATTTCAACTTCATCTATTAAAGAAAATGAAGTTGAATTTGTTATTCGTGAAGTGTTAATAGATCATGTGATAGAATGATGGGGCATTCCATCTATTTCAAACAAACGGTTAGCAAAAGTTATCAAATATACATAAGTCCGTCTATAGTGAGGTTAATCGTATATGATTCCAAAAATGATATTATACTTCATATATCATACCGCGTAATAAAATAAAACTTGTTTCCACTAACCAGGGACTTCCTGTAGGCTAGTGGTATGTGGTAAAGGTCGGTCACACTTCGTTTGTGGGTTCAATTCCCACAGCCTTGTCTGATGCGATGGGTTGTCTCCCATCCTGCAGGTTGCCCTATTTCTAAAACTACATTACTATAACATCCCATCAATAATTTCAAAAAAATTTCTATCCTTAAACAATACTAACTTATGTCCAACATAATCCATTCCAATTTTTAGGATTATCTAAAATACTTCGGTCCAAGCTCATAGTATAAAGAAAACAATACAAGCATTTATCCCACATATATCATAAGATATATCTTGTTGGTTGTATTCCAAACACATGAATAACTTAGTCAAATATTCTCTTGAAACATAAATTACCATATAACCTTAGTGAAAACATGAATACTGTCAAAAGGTAACTCTTTCCATATACCAAAATCTCAAAAATTCTATATACTCAAACCATGATATCACTTAGTCCTTATATCAATCATGATCTCATGAATACAATAAAACATCTCATTATCTTCTTATCCCTTCATTATGCGCATATCGTCTACTTTTCAAAAATATCTGAATAACCTTTCATGGTTACCGGTACCATTCAACATATAATTTCAATTACTTTAGTAAAAACAATAGTGTAACAATCCTTAGATGATTCTTTATTCCATAGTACCATACATTATTATTTATAAACATACAATCGTTCCACTAACTTCTTAAACAACTGACTGAGCTTCAACACTTCTTTCATCTCATATATCATTTGTAGTCTCCTCATCATCATCCACATAAATACTACCCATATGACCATGCTGATTCTCTTTATGAGATTTTCCCTTAGGGAATTGGTTTGCATAATTCCCATACATTCCACATTTAAAACATCTAATCATTGTTGATGTCGTAGCAATACCATTATCCTTGTCCATGGTGTTAACTGAAACTTTTCCTTTTCACTTAATGGATTTGTTGCTTTCTTTTGCACACCTAAATCATCTTCCAGTTCCTTTGAAACAATCTCCACGATGCCTCTTCCCACATGATTTACATAAGGGAAATTGAACTTTATTTCCTCTATGATCATCATTAAACCCCATCTTTCTCTTATTATCTGAGTCGGGAAACTTACCAAAGTTGAGATTATTGATCATATTATGAGATTTATGATTAGGAATAATAACGATGTTTGGACTTCCAAATCCCGTTTCATTTGGTTTCTCATGAATAATATCATTCCATTGTCTATCATATCCTCCATTATTGTGAATCTTCATATTTCTATCCATTTTCTAAAACCCAAAAAGAATTGTGTGAGAGGAAAAAATCATGCTAGGGAAAAAACATAGTAAAGGGGGAGTACCCTCAATATCTAACATCTTAGGTTAAATTCTAAGATCGTTATTGTAATTCTAGGACTATAACCTATACTTATACATAACCTTAGAGACATCCCTAGACATACCGTAGAAATATCTCTAGGGATCTCACTAAAGTTATCACATCCTAGTTTCCAAAGGTCGACAATACCTTTCCTCTGATACCAACTATAGAGACCCGAAGCCTGACGTATATGGACATTACATTACTTTTGTTGAATACTTAATACATAACAAAAAACAGACAAACAAGGACCGTAACAGTTTAGTGTCTTTGGAAACTTGGAATGTAATCTTATAATCCTGGTGAAAGATC
Source organism: Viscum album (assembly GCA_963277665.1). NCBI lineage: Eukaryota > Viridiplantae > Streptophyta > Magnoliopsida > Santalales > Viscaceae > Viscum > Viscum album. The sequence continues at coordinate 1,784,230,829 of OY728150.1, forward strand.
TTCAACATCTTCCATAAATATCTTCCACTTTTTTTACTTACCTAAAACCATTCTTTTAATCCTCTGGGAAAAGAAAACATAAAAAGGGTGAGCTCAAATTCTCATTAATGGTAACCATAGATAACATAAAACAATCCATAAACATTTGGAAGCAAAAGCATGAACATGAAATTTAAACATCAAAATCTTGAGCAAAGACATAAATCGTGGAAGTACGTAAGGAATCTATCATAAAGGAACATCAACCATGATAAAATATAGTGGGAATAAAACATGTAGTTGTGGAAACCATTCAGGACATGTTATTATTTCCATAGTAGCCAAGGCATTGCTGCCAAGACCATCTTAGTGGACAAAGTCCCTTTCTGAATCGAGTTCACTCCTCGTTTCAGTCCTGTAACACTGAACAAGATTAACATACCGTTCCAGCCATGACTATATAATGAGATATAAATCTTTACCCAATGCATTTGAGGGAGATATAGGCCCCATCCATCTCATAATGAAATCATTCTTACTTGTGCCACAAAATAAACATACATCATTCATAATTACCCAATGAATAAAATGGGTTTCATAAACATCATCCCATTAGCACATAATACATATAAAAGAAATGGATATCATTTCATAATAATAAATGTGAAACCATGTAAATCATAGATACTTTATACTTGAAACATACACATATGAAATAATTTCATCTTAGATGAAAAATGGTTTTGATAAAACACTTCAAATGAATTCTTGAGGAAAATATCCTTTATTCTTCAAAATCAATTTATTTTCACAAAACATCAAGTAATTTTAAAATAAAAAGATTTTTTTGAAAATAATTATGAAATATTTTTTAGGAAGCTTCATGAAAATAAGGCTTAATAAAACCGTAAATATCCGTTCGTGCCGTATAAGTTAAAAAAACATTCTTCTCGTACTTTTGTCGAAAAAGTCAAAAAGTACCTCGTAACATAAACAAAAGAAAGATTTCTTACATACCATGTAGTAAAAGTCAAAAAGGGTAAAAATTCCTTCAAACATACATGAAATCACTTTTATAAAACATGGACATGGACGATAGAAATATCCCCACTAAATACTTAAGTATAAGCAATCTCGGATAGAAAACAATTGAGATTGAAACATTATCCCTTACCTTAGGTCCGATATGCTTCATACGTTTCCGAACCTCCGGTATAATGATTTAAATAATGTCCTTTACTTATTAATGAATCATATTCATTGTTATGATATCATATTTGGTTCACTTATGACTTTATATTACCTGTTCTTTTGTAAGTTCCATGTTAAATCAGCATTTTGGGTTAAATTGTTTTATTTATCGTACGTGTTTGGACTTGTTGTTCATGATATTATTACTTATATCATGATTTAATTAATTCCAGAATGTAAAACATTATTTATATATAATATACATTTCAGTATATACATATATATATAATATATTGATTAAATGAAATGAAATACACCGTTCATGGAGACGGTATGCCATACGTACGATTGAACGCTGTTTTCATTTCCTTATTGAATTAAATGAAATTAAGTAGATGACATACATATATATATATACATAAATCTAGTATCACTATTATTCCATATATTTCATGATTACTTATTATATATACTTTATAATCATTCATGAATGATTAACATGGAGAATGAATCTCATCGCGTCGTGGAGACGGTATTTTGTACGTATGCACGAGTGATGATATCATTCCCATGATCGTGGAATTGTTTTGGAGTGTATGTATACTATTTCAGAATCAATATCACTTTACAATAATCATATATAGTTATTATTTACACCATAATACCCATCCAAGTAAGGTGGTGGTGGAAAATAGATTACACCACGGCGTGGAGACGGTATTCCGTACGTACGCACGCGTGGTGATTTTCTTTTCCGTAGGATGGATAGATGGTGAAATAGGGTTGTTTCATACTTATAATAATATATCAGTATATTATTGATACTGATGTTATTAATTCATAATGAAACAACTAAAGATGAGGAAGTTGATGAAGAAATAAAGTTGAAAGAATCAGTAACGGACATTACCTCTTTTTTGAAGCACCTCTTTGAGACCTCCTCTTAGGGCACTAAAATTGGTCTTTTAAAAAGAACATGACCTCTAGAATGTTTCTAGGAAAGTGGAGAAGAGAATTTGGTAGGGTTTGGCTGAGCTTTAAGGCTCAAGTTGGTGTGAGGAAGAGAGGGATGAGGTTCCCTTTTATAAGGAGGAGAGGGGCACCTTTGGAGAAACTAAAACTATTATTTTATTATAAAGTCATATTCTGTTTTTAATAGCTCCAAATTGAATTATTTTGAAGCTAAGGTGGGGATGGGTTGGAATCCTCTCATCAAATAGAATTTAGACAAGTTTAGGTATCTATTTTAACCTTATCATTTATATTTAACTTTAAGTGAGATAATTTAAGGTTTACCGTGTCTTCTTGTTTTCTTACACTATAAGGTTAATAAACGTACCATAACAAGCCAAACGAACCCCATGTAGTTTATTATTAATATATATAACCTTATCTAAGTCATTTTTCCGAACATTAGATTTTTAGGAATAAAATAACAATTAATAATATAATATTTGTTTTAAAAACTATTTATGTCAATTGTGACACTATTTGGTAATTGATTTTTGTGAAAATCATAACAGTACGATTATTTCGTAAAAAGTTAATTCAATATATACTAACATTTCATATTAACATATTAAATTATTGGAATTCATAAAAAGTCTCAAATTACATTAATTTGGGTATTTATAACATCAATTGTGTCAATATTTCATTAATAAGATAATTACTGCATCATCATTGTGTCGTAAATAAATTAAATTCATTAAAGTCTAAAAATTAAATATAAAATACAATTATGTATGATATCTTTTTAGATTTATAATGAATACTTATAGTGTAATTTATCTTATGTATAACACCATATTAAAAAATGATTTACTTATTAAACATTAATTTTAACTATTTTAGCCCTTCTTTAAATAAATTAATATTAAATGTCCTAATCTAATCCAAGTGGGACTAAATGGACATATTTTATTCCTGAGGTTGTTTTTGGTAGAATTATACTTATCCAATAGAATTATTACATGTGTTACGGTAATAATAATATCATTTTTACCCTAAATTACCCTATTTACTTTTAACCGTGGTAAAAAAAGTAAAAAATTTCTATTTACCAAAAATTATTTTCATCTCATTGAACCACATTTTACTTAATGAAATCAAATATGTCTCTTGGATTTTTGAAATTCGACTCACAGAAGTGGTAAAATTAAGTTTTATGTGAATTTGGAAATTCTCCTAGGAGGTGGGTAAAAGACGGTCAAAATTTCAATAAAATTTTTATATATCTTAAATTATTATAAAATGAATCTAATGAATTGCATTGAACATATATAGGTATTATGTATCAATTTTTACCTAAAATAAATTTAAATAATATAAATAATTATTTAAATAAAAAGTCGGTTTTTATATAGTAACCCAATGTTTTCACTATTCATTAATAATTGAAAGTTTTCAGAAAAATTCCAAAATTTCACCCTAGGCAAATTTCGATATTCTGAATCCAAAAATGAAGTCAATTTTGAAAGATAAAATTTAAAAAAAATTAAAAATTTGGTATTAATATTCATAATGGCTAGTTTATATAACATAACGTTGTTTAGAAAAACTTGGTATTGCGTACAACACACGCTATCGTGGAAGGCCGCGATTGCGTGTAATGCAAGCCAAGTCAGGGATACGTGTTGTGCAAGCTCCTTTTGGTGTAGCGTACAACACAAGACATTAATGAAATTTAAAAGAATATTTTTCATAAAATCTCGGGGTGTTACATTCTACCCCCCTTAAAATGAATTTCTCCCTCGAAATTCGTCGGGGTTATAAATGGTTTACTACTCAAAAGTTTCATTAATAGAAACCCACATCGTAAAAAGGAATACCAAAACTTGGCTTTAAAAACTAAAGTATGAAACATAAAGGTTACCCAAATTAACTAATCACTGGTTTTCCACATAGGAAAACATAGGTGAAAATATGGATATGGAAGAGAAGTCCAACCGTCATGTTCTGATGGAGAGTGGTAGAGAACATGGCTATGAAAAAGCCAACAATCACAAAGCCATAAATTTGTGATGATCTAGGGTACCATCTGATTCATCGGATATAAGGGCACTTGGGAAACATTTTTGGTTTTCGAGATCATTTCCTAAAGTTGAAGAATTTGAATTAGAATAAATACTTACTTTATTTTGGTACAATCTCACTGTTTTTCGTGCTTAGAACAATTTCTACTTCATCTATTAATGAAATTAAGCTGAATTTTTTATTCATGAAGTGTTAACAGATCATGTGATAAAATGATGGGTCATTCCATCTATTTCAAACAAAAGGTTAGAAAAAGTTATCAAATATACATAAGTCTATCTATGGTGAGGTTAATCATATATGATTCCAAAAATGATCTTATACTTCATATATCATACCGCTTAATAAAATAAAACTAGATTCCACTAACTAGGGACTTATTGTAGGCTAGTGGTATGCGATAAAGGTCAGTCGCACTTCGGTTGTGGGTTCAATTCCCACAGCCTTGTCCGACGTGATGGGTTGTCGCCCATCCTGCAAGTTGTCCTTTTTCTAAAACTACATTACTATAAAATCCCATCAATAATATTGAAAAATGTTCTATCCTTAAACAATACTAACTTATGTCCAACATAGTCCATTCCAATCTTTTGGCGTATCTAAAATACTTCGGTCCAAGATTATAGTATAACGAAAAAAATACAAGCATTTATCCCACATATATCATAAGATATATCTTATTGGTTGTATTCCAAACACATGAATACCTTAGTCATATATTCTATTGAAACATAAATTACCATATAACCTTATTGAAAACATGAATACTATCCAAAGGTAAATCTTTCCACATACCAAAATCCCAAAAATTCTATATACTCAAGCCATGATATCACTTAGTCCTTATATCAATCACGAGCTCATGAATACAATCAAACATCTCATTATCTTCTTATCCCTTCATTATGCGCATATCATCTACTTTTCAAAAATATCTGAATAACCTTCCATTGTTACTGGTACCATTCAAAATATACTTTCAAATACTTTAGGAAAAACAATAGTGTAACAATCCATAGATGATTATTTATTCCATAGTACCATACATTATTCTTTATAAACATACAATCATTCCACTAACTTCTTAAACAACTGACTGAGCTTTAACAATTCTTTCATCTCATATATCATTTGTAGTCTCCTAATCATCATCCACATAAATACTACCCATATGACCATGCAGATTCTCTTCATGAGATTTTCCCTTAGGGCATTGGTTTGCATAATGCCCGTACATTCCACATTTAAAACATCTAATCATTGTTGATGTCGTAGCAATACCATTATCCTTGTCCATGGTGTTAACTGAACCTTTACCTTTGGACTTACTGGCTTTGTGACCTTCTTTTCCACACCCAAAGCATCTTCCAGTTCCTTTTAAACAATCTCCCTGATGCCTCTTCCCACATGATTTACATGAGGGAAATTAAACTTTCTTTCCTCTATGATCATCATTAAACTCTATCTTTCTCTTATTATCTGAGTCTGGAAACTTAACAAAGTTGAGATTATTGATCATATTATGAGATTGATGATTAGGCATAATAACTATTTTTGGACTTCCAAATCCCGTTTCATTTGGTTGCTCATGAAGAATATTATTCCATTGTCCGTCATATCCTCCATTATTGTGAATCTTCCTATTTTCAGCCCTTTTCTAAAACCCAAAAAGAATAGTGTAAGAGGCATAAATCATGCTAGGGAAAACAACATACTAAAGGGGGAGTACCCTCAATATCTTACATCTTAGGTTAGATTCTATGATTGTTATTGTAGTTCTGGGACTATAACCTATAATTATACTTAACCTTAGATACATCCATAGACATACCTCAGAAATATCTCTAGGGATCTCACTAAAGTTCTCGCATCCTAGTTTCAAAAGGTTGACTAAACCTTTTCTCTGATACAAACTATAGAGACCCGAAGCCTGACGTATATGGTCATTACATTACTTTCGTGGAATACTTAATACATAACAAAAATCAGACACACAAGGACCGTAATAGTTTAGTGTCTTTGGAAACATGGAATGTAATCTTCTAATCGTGGTGAAAGATCTTCAACATCTCCCATAAAGATATTCCACTTTTTGTTTCCATACCTCAAACCTTTCTCTTAATCCTGGGGGAAAAGAAAACATAAAAAGGGTGTGCTCAAATTCTCAGTAAGGGCAAACATAGATAACATAATACAATCCATAAACATTTGGAAGAAAAAGCTTGAACATGAAATTTAAACATCAAAATCATGAGCGAAGACATAAATCGTGGAAGTACGTAAGGAATCTATCATAATGGAACATCAACCATGATAAAATATAATGGGAATAAAACATGTATTTGTGGAAACCATTCAACACATGTTATGTTTTCCATAGTAGCCAAGACATTGCTTCCAAGACCATCTTAGTGGACAAAGTCCCTTTCTGAATCGAGTTCACTCCTTGTTTTAGTCCTATAACACTGAACTGAATTAACATACCATTCCAGCCATGTCTATATCATGAGATATAAATCTTTACCCAATACATTGGAGGGATATATAGGTCCCATGCATCTCATAATGAAATCATTCTTACTTGTTCCACAAAATAAACATACATCATTCATAATTACCCAACGGATAAAATGGTTTTCATAAACATCATCCCTTCAACACATAATCCATATAAAAGAAATGGATATCATTTCATAATAAGAAAATTGAAACCATATAAATCATAGATAATTTATACTTGAAACATACACATATTAAATAATGTCATCTTAGGTGGAAAATGGTTTTGATAAAACACTTGAAATGAATTCTTGAGGAAAATATCCTTTCTTCTTCAAAATCAATTTCTTTTCACAAAACATCAAGCAATTTTAAAAGAAAAAGATTTTGTTGAAAATAGTCATGAAATCTTTTTTAGGAAGCTTCATGAAAATAAGGCTTAATAAAACCGTAAATATTCGTTCGTGTCGTATAAGTTAAAAAAACATTATTCTCGTACTTTTGTCGAAAAAGTCAAAAAGTACCTCGTAACATAAACAAAAGAAAGATTCCTTACATACCATGTAGTAAAATTCAAAAATGAGTAAAAAGGAATTTAAACATACATGAAAACAATTTTATAAAACATGGACATGGATGATAGAAATAACCCTAGTAAATACTTACGTATAAGCAATCTCGGATAAAAAACAATTGAGATTGAAACATCATCCTTTACCTTAGGTCCGATATGCTTCGTACATTTCCAAACCTACTGTATAATGATTTAAATAATGTCATTGACTTATTAAAGAATCATATCCATTTTTATGATATCATATATGGTTCACTTATGAATTTATATTACCCGTTCTTTTGTAAGTTCCTTGTTAAAGCAGCATTTTGGGTTAAATCGTTTTATTTATCATATGTGTTTGGACTTGTTATTCTTGATATTATTACTTGTATACTGATTTACATAATTCCAGAATGTAAATAATGATTTATATATAATATATATTTCATTATATACATATATATATATATATTTGATAGATCGATTAAATGAAATGAAATACACCGTTCATGGAGACGGTAGGTCGTACGTACGCATGAATGCTGTTTTCGTTTCCTTATTGAATTAAATGAAATTTAGTAGATGACATACATATATATATACATAAATATAGTATCATTATTATGTCATATATTTCATGATTACTTATTATATATACTTTATTATCATTCATGAATGGTTAACATGGAGAATGAATCTCATTGCGTCGTGGATACGGTATTCCGTACGTACGCATGAGTGATGATAACGTTCCCATGATCGTGGAATTGTTTTGGAGTGTATTTAAACTATTTCATAATCAATATCACTTTACAATAATAATATATAGTTATTATTTACACCATTATACCCATCCAAGTAAGGTGGTGGTGGAAAATAGATTACACCACGGCCTGGAGACTGTATTCCGTACGTACGCACGCGCGGTGATTTGGTTTTCCGTAGGATGGAAAGATGGTGAAATAGGTTTGTTTCATACTTATAATAACATATCAATATATGAGTGATACTGATGTTATTACTTCATAATGAAATAACTAAAGTAGAATAAGTGGAAGAAGAAATAAATTTGAATGAATCAGTAACGGACATTACATCTTCTTTAAATCGCCTCTTTGAGACCTCCTCTTAGGGAACTAAAATTGGCCCTTGAAGAAATAAAAGACCTCTAGGATGTTTCTAGGTAAGTGGAGAAGAGAATTTGTCAGGGTTTGGCCGATATTGAAGGCTCAAAGTGGTGTGAGGATGAGAGGGAGGAGGTTCCCTTTTATAAGGGAGGAGAGGGGCACCTTTGGAAAAACTAAAAATATTATTTTATTATAAAGTTATATTTGGTTTTTAATAGATCCAAATTAATTTATTTCGAAGCTAAGGTAGGGATGGGTCGAAATCCTCTCATCAAGTATAATTTAGACAAGTTTAGGTATCTATTTTAACCTTGTCATTTAGATTTAACTTTAAGTTAGATAATTTAACTTTTACGGTGTCTTCTTGTTATCTTACACTATAAGGTTAATAAACTTACCGTAACAAGGAAAAATAACCCCAAGTTGTTTATTATTAATATATATAACCATATCTAAGTCATTTTGCCGAAAATTAGATTTTTAGGAATAAAATAACAATTAATAATATAATATTTGTTTTGAAAACTATTGTATGTCAATTTTAACACTATTTTGTAATTGATTTTTGTGAAAATCATAACTGTAATATTAGTTCGAAAAAAGTTAATTAAATCAAAACTAACATGTCATATTAAAATATAAAATTATTTTAATTCATAAAAAGTCTCAAATTACATTTATTTGGTTATTTATAACAACAATTATGTCAATATTTTTTTGATAAGATAATGATTGCATCATCATTGTGTCATAAATAAATTAAATTATTTAAAGTCTAAAAATTACAAATAAAATACCATTATGTAAGATATATTTTTATCTTTATAATGAATATTTATAGTCGAATTTATCTTATGTATAACCCCATATTAAAAAATTATTTACTTATTAAACTTTGATTTTAACTAGGTTAACCCTTCTTTAAATAAATTAATATTAAATGTCATAATCTAATCCAGGTGGGCCTAAATGGTCATATTTTATTACTAAGGTTGTTTCTGGTCTAATTACACTTATCCAATATAATTAGGACATGTGTTAGGGTAATAATAATATCATTTTTTCCTTAATTACCCTATTTACTTTTAACCGTGGTAAAAAAAGTAAAAAGTTACTATTCACCAAAAATTATTTTCAACTCATTGACCCACATTTTACTTACTGACATCAACCGTGTCTCTCGGATTTTTGAAATTCCAATCACAGAAGTGGTAAAATTAATTTTTATGTGAATTTGGAAATTCTCCTAGGAAGTGGGTAAAAGACGGTCAAAAGTTCAATAAAATTTTTATACATCTAAAATTATTATAAAATGACTCTAATGAATTGCATTGAACTTATAAAGGTATTATGTATCAATTTTTACCTAAAATAAATATAAATAAAATAAATAATTATTTAAATAAAAAGTCGGGTTTTAAATAGTAACCCAGTGTTTTCACTGTTAATTATAAATTGAATGTTCTCATAAAAATACCAAAATTTCACCCTAGTCTAATTTTGATATTCCGAATCCAAAAATGAAGTCCATTTTGAATGATGAAATTTAAAAAATTTCAAAAATTGGGTATTACTATTCATACCACCTAGTTTATATAACATAACATTGTTTAGCGAAACTCGGTAATGCGTACGACACACGCTATCGTGGAAGGTCGTGATTGTATGTAATGCAAGACAAGTCATGTATGCGTGTTGTGAAAGATCCTTTTGGTGTAGCGTACAACACAAGACATTAATTAAATTAAAAATAATATTTTTCATAAAATCTCAGGGTGTTACAATGACCAAAAACTAAGACCAATCGGTGTACTTTCCATAAGAAGTTAAACTATATGAAATCTTCCAAAACTAGATATGACTTTATTCCCATCCTAATGGGATATGTAGGAACACCCAAACACATTTTCTCTGGGTCCATCCCTAGGGATCTAAAATCTCGTCCTCTCTCATTCTGCCCCTAGGCCCAAACCCTTTTGGGAACATGTGGTGTGGTGACTACCTCATTGGATTATGTCTTCATTCAAGTCATCTTTTTAATAGCCGTACCATGTGCCACCCATGTCTTTTCACAACCTGGTCTAAGTCCTATGACTCGAAACTACGATCTTTTTCGGAATTGTGTGTCATGTTTGGCTACTTCGTCACACTACATATAGTCCATTAAATCAATTATCCCTTTATGGATGGTCCTACACAATTAAGTTTGAAGCGTGCAACCCCAGGATACTTTTACTTGAGACAGGACCCGACTCCCTTTATCTGATATATCTTGTTTTTCATACACAGATGTGTTGTGAAAAAAAGCTCAAAGTGTGGAATTTTCATGAGTAATTCCCCTCGTTCCATGTCCACGCTTTGTGAGCCCGTTATTTGTATCCTCATCCTCTTCCACGTCTGGTGGACCCCTTTTACGACCTAGTCTCATGGAACATTGGGTAACCTACCATCTTGGACCAACGTCCTGAAGGACCGCAGATGACATTTGTGATTGGTCCCATGTTTTGAACATGGTCAGTGGTTGATAATAATTTTTGTTTCCCCATTCCAGGATGACGTGAATCAGATACTTTGTTTTGAACATGATCAAAAGTTATCCCTTATAATCATGACACTGTCATTGTGGTTCAGATTTCGGGCATCATGATTCACATCAATCCACTCCCTTATGTTGAAGTGGAATTCCAACTTACTCAGCTTAACCCCTTCGCGCATCTAGGTGTGTTAAGTAGGTAGGTCGGTATTATTGGGATGTCACTTACCTACCATCCCATTTCCCATAACATGTTCTTCTCTATACAAGGAAAGTACCATCACTAATCCTAGTTTCCCATATCGATCACGACTCACATGGGCGTTGAGGTTTTGGTTGTATGTGTACTGGTGTAGCAAAACTACACATTCCCCTTGTCCTACATGACATTAAACAACACTCTCATAACAACATGAGGCATTATTCCCATCCTAATGGGATATATAAGAACACCGAGACAACCTGTCTTGGGCCCATCCCAGTTTTCACCTTCAGTCCCTCACCTTAAGGATTCTCCAGAGATCATGTGGTGTGGTGTGGACTGTTTATGTCCTTATTCACATTCTGAAATGCACCACACCGTGCATTTCCATTCTGGGTAACCACGTCCTCAACGCATGACATTAAACTATGAACCCTACCTTGAACATGTTCAGGATGCCCCATGATAATTATGGGATGCGTTAGCTTCCTCCATAGAGAGGATTCCCCATACCAGCATTGGTCTTTTACCACAATGTGTCCAGAACTACGTTTGGCTTGATTTCTATCCAGATGGGATACGTTGAAACACATGACTGCTTTGAGTTGGGCCCATCATGACTCTAACTTTTGGACCCTTGACCTAAAAACCCTCTTCCAGGGATATGTGTTGTGGTGCAGACTCCTTATACCCTCATTCACATCGAGTTTACAATGGCCACATCATATACTCCCTTCTTGGGATCTTCCCTTTCACTCCCTCTTATATCATATGATTTTAAACAACTTGAGTCCATATGTCCTCAACGCCTGACACTAAGCTACGGTTCTACCATAAAAATGTTTAGGATTCCCCATGTTATTTATGGGTTTCACCTGATCCCTTTCAGAGAGGATTTCCTTATCAATGTTGGACGCCAGCCACACCATACTTAAGAACTATGTTTGGCTTGATTCTCTTCTTTATGGGATACTTTGCGATTCCCTAGAATTCTGCCTTAGCCCCAGCCCTAGGATCATTAACCCTCCTCGCCCCTCAGCCCTGATCATGGTTCAGTCACTATGAACTTAAACTTGGATCTTACAGTCCATGTACCATGACTCTAAACTATTAACCTTGGTCCAGTCATCATGGCCTTAAAATTATGTGAACCTCCATCATCGTATGATGTTAAACTATGTGTCTATCATTATCATTTGTATGGCATAAAACTATGTGTCATTACACGTTCTCACCAGAGAAGTCCTGTTCAGAAGAAGGTATGATCCCCGATCAGTCCGATGTGCCCAACTAATGTGTCTTCACCATGGTGGCATCATTTCAAGAGTGTTTGACTCCATTCAAACAACCCTTCACTCCACACTCCAAGCTTTTCATGTCCTTTATTTGGACCCTCATCCTCTTTCACATCCAAAAGAACCCTCTAATAGAATGGATGTTTTGACTACATATCACCTACTGTCCTCGACCAATGTTCGAGAAGACTAATAGATGAAATTTTGAGTCAAGGCCGGTGTTTCAAACATGGTCAATGGTTGGCCCTCATTTTTTATCCCCATTTCAGGCTAACACATCAAAGATACTACATTTTGAACATGGTCAACAATTAGTCCTCATTTTCACACCATCCCTATAGTGTTATGAATATTTGGTATCATTATTCACATTTTCCTATCTCCTATGTTTTGATTAAATCCAACACCCCTAGAGTTACCTATCTGATACACTAGAACATATTGGGGAAGTGATAGTTCAATTGTCCTAGGGACTTCATTCTCCAACCAGGTCTTCCCTTCCCTCTTTGTAAGCCAGGATGATTCATTTTTACCTCGGATATCCGATGTATAGTTGGCACTCCAATATTCAAACAAAGTAATAATGAGAGAATCCCTTATTTACCACATCAGGCACGACCCACGTGAGCATGGGAATTGATTGCTATTTATTTTGGGATAGTGGTCATAGTGAATTAAAATAAACATGAAAATTGTTTGATGATGCATTCAATCCAGAATTTGAAATAGTAAAGAAGAATGAGTCTATGGGTTTGGCCAAAATAGTTCCCTTAAGGATCGATATTTTGAATGGATTGTTCCAATTCTGCTACCTTCTTACATGAGGCCTCCAACATCACTTCCTATCCCATAATATCCTTATCTTTGGTAGCAGTGACAGGGTGTAACTCACTAGCCTTGTCTTGTACCCATGATTGTTTAGCTTTGAACTCAATCATCTGGTGATTCTCCTGCGCTATCTTCTCCTGAGAATCTGCAAGTTATACCTTCAATCCATTTATTAGATCAGATTGGTTTTCAATGAATTCCTATATTTTTTTCTCTTGTTTCTCAAGGCACTGAACCTCCTACTCCGCCTCTAGAAAGGCCTGAGTATTCTCTGAATCTTTCTAGTATCAGGTAACGTCTGAACTTTATTTGTCCTCCCGTATCTTCTCTACCATGTGATTTTGGATCATTACATGAGATTGGAGAGCATATACCCCTCCATCATAGGGAAAGCGTAGCCAGGTGAGGAGTGACCCCATCCTTCTTAGCTATTATTCCCCTGGCTGGAAGATAAAGCATCTGATGCACTTCCATGCCTTTTTCCATGTTATATGGCTCTCCTCCACAACATCTGAGTCGTAATCGTCAATTTCTTCAGGGTCTATGGGCCTGTATTCAGGGAATGTATCTAGGATTTTGGTGACATGGTCTTCTTTGGGAAATCCTTCATCAGTGACTTCATCCTTGATGGGTTGGAACTCTGCCCCGATAGCATTTCCACCCATAATTGTAATCTATGGATTTTCAAGTATCGGGGCAACGCCACCTAGAACTGTTACTTCTGTAAAGGCAGATGTAGCCACTGGTAGGGATCCTGCTGATGTGTCCCGAACTCAATGGTTTTTTAGGCCTCCAACTTTGTGATCACTGTATCGAGAATCAACATCTTGATTAGATGAATTTTCCAACAAAGATTAGAGCCGATGGAGATGGACTTACGGGATCCATGTGCGGCATTGTCAAATTCTTGTATCATGGTAGGGGTTGTCATCGTAGGATAGACTTCAAAAATTGAAAACTCTATCTCCAGCATCAATGCCTCCTGAATGGTGGGAAATGGTGGGGGACTTAGAGGTCATCGTCTCGTCTCTTCCATCTGAATCATCATCTTTTACTCCAGTCATAGTCGGCACCCTACCACACTCAGCCCTGAGGACATGTTCCTAAGAACTCTCCACAACCTCTATAAGCACATGTTCATCCCTTTTGGGGATGGATTCATGGGCACCCTCTCCCATGTGTTTCTAAATAATATGGAATTCGGTTGATATATTGAGATCATGAAAAATAAAGAGGTGGTGTTAAGAGTTAAACATACTTCGAGCTACTCAGCCAGCTCTGCGTCCAAGCCTATGATCTCACCACTCTATTGAGTGTTTCACCGGCAAGTAAGAGCTTCTGAGGGTCCCTCTCCACCAAGACCTTCCACCAAATGATCATCATCTTCTTCATCTCCACCATCTTTTCCTTCCTCTTCTTATTCCTCTATTTCCCCTTACTCCTCCTCCTCTTCTTCCTCCTCTATTTTCTCTTCCTCGAATGGTAGCTTCTCTTAGTCATTCTCTTGTCCGAAAATCCATTTCATCATGACATGAGGTTCTTTATAATGCCCCTGTTGGAATGCATACATATCCATGGTTTCTAGGTATGCATGCCAGTAATGAAAGTTTAGCCTATCCGTCATTTGGATGTTCCCTATGTCTGGCAGATCAATCCTGATGCGTATAAACCTCCTCCACAACTCTTGGGTGGACATGGACTCTCACAACGTTCTCCAAGTGCACCACAGAGAAGAGAATATGGCATCGGCAGATAGCTTTAGGAGTTACCTAAGTTATTTTCTTAGAAGGTCCCAAGCTTTCCAACGAGGCCGCATACAAGACCACATGTCCCTCAAAGAGTGAGGCACTTTCCCAGCTTTTGATTCTCTTACAGATGACGTACTGGCCTATTCCACACTAGCTTCCTGGACCGTTAGTTGCCTCTCATCCCTCGAGGCCCATCGTCTACCTCCCTGCTCTTTGGGCTCTGCACTAGCTGCCTTGATTTGTTAAATGCACTTCCAAAGAATTTTGTCGAGTTATTATTTCATCCAATGTTCAACATATTATGTTGACAGGACCGTACTAAAGTTAATGGGAGGAAGAGTGATGATTTCTACTAATCCTACCATTGTGAACATAATACATTGTTGTCAGAGAATGCATGGGTTTCGTTCTTTTTGAACCTCTGTATACACTATTTTCGGCATCTGTTGCATGAACCCAATTTTTTTGGAAAACATGGTCAGCATGTATGGATCATAAATGAATTTTCCATCTATCCGAGATACTATAAAAAAACCTAGGATGCTTTGTAGGTACTCCATATTCTCTAATGGCCCTTGCCCATCTTCTACCATTTGACCATCCATGGTTCAAAATGGGTTGAATTCAATGTGAGAGTGGTTGACAATTTTAAGCTTGATCCCCTCTTCTCTGAATGTCAATGGACGGATTCAGACGATGTTCAAGAGGGATGGATGCATACTGTTACCAGGGGAGAGTGGAACTTGTGAAGTCATACCCCCTAGAGTGGGTTGTGACCCAATAATAAAGAATCTGGAATGGTCTGCATATCCTCCTGGGCGTGCAACCCCTCAGGATATGCCCCAAAATATTGTACAACCTGGCCAACACCGGCACCCCCAGGTTGACATTGTTCTTCGCCTCCATAATCCCAACCATCACAAGAATTCATGTTTGTACCCCCATCCTCGTGTCCCTCACTGACAATAGCCACCCGCTCAAGGATGAAACAAGAGACCCAGCATACTGCACATTTGGATCTCGACATTCATTAATGAGAATGCCCCAAGACCGGTACTCTCCAGTCTCTAGAACCCTCCAGTATGATCCTGCTTTTCCCCTCTGAGATGTGTTCGGGCATAGCATCCCTTGTCCTGGCATCTTCACAGCTGTGTCCTATGTCAAGAAAATAATTAACCACCATGAATAGGGTTTGTCCTTCAGGATATATATTAATTTTATCTCTTTATTATCTATCTCTAGCAGGTACCGTGATAGGATTGGGGTGCATGTAATATCCCCCAGACATTCCCTTTCGGGAGTAACTCATCGTACTGGTCCCCCTTCCATGAAATTCCCCTGATACAGTGGAAATCCCATAGACTGATGCCCACCTCTCCATGGTGGAGGTTGAAGGTGTTGTTATCTAGGGACCAATGACTGAATAACTCATCTACCAAGTCCTACTGTCGGTAGAAGTGAAATTGGGACATCCAGACGGCCTCAAAAATCTCGATAGACCACAGATCCAGCCCAAATTCCTCTCATGTCTGAAGTACCCAGTACACCCTTTCCCATTCATTGGTGATGTTTCACCCAGATCTGAAATCCCTTTCCTATCAACCCTTCATCTCATCAGAAATGTTGCTTCTAAATTTACTTGTATAAATAATGGGAGATTCTTACAGGACCATATCACTTCACACAACCATCATGATCATCGTATTTAGGAAATAGATGGATGTGTTCGGTGTTTCCCTAGCATGATGGCCATTTTTTGTAATAAGGAAAGGTGAAAGACTATCCTCCTATGTCACTCACGATTGTGGTGTGTCCATCTCGAAACCGGGCATCAGCACCTCCTCCATATGGATGAAGTTCCACAATGGCATTCTATTGCTCAGGACATAATTTTTTTGAGCTTGAGAAAGCATGACAAAAAGCATTTGGTTATCATACACAACCCTCTTCATGTAAAGAATCTTGGGGTTCGTGATAATTTGTGTTCTTCTTGAAGTATCACTGACTTCTCTTTCGTCTTCTGTCTCTTGAGTGTCCATTATAGAAATCCGAATGTAATGGCACAAAAGAAATAATCCTGACACACAAAATATATAGGGGCGCAAAATAATGTTTGCTTGCATGAAAATGTTGTGACATCGCGCAAAACCCGTAGTCGGTCACCGAACCTTATGCACAGATCAGAATTGTTTTCGCGCATGAGAGAAATATCATGTCATGATGAAAATGTCAAAGTAGAGACTATGTGGGGTCTTCAACCTATTTATAGGCACTGATGCACCATCCGCACATGAAAAATAGGTTTTCACATGCAAATTGAATTTTTTTTGCGCGCCCAAGGAAGGTTGCCTACCTTTTGGCATACCCTCTGAATTCAACATTTGGGTTCCCTTTTAGTTCCAATTCTCGGGGGGGGGGGGGGGGGGTGGATTTTTTGATGCTAAAATTCAAATAATTTTTGGATCATAAGGATAAAAGGTCCAAAAATGAATCCGATAATGAATGAGAAGCTTCAAGGACCTAGGAGGTAGGCGCGCGCTAGATTCGGTGCATATGCCCAAACCCCCCACCCCCCCCCCCCCCGGCGCGCGAAATCCGGCATAGCCGTGGAGCCTTCAAGAGCAGGCCTCCGCGGTGACCCCTCAAAAGCTGCCAAAGGTACCACCAAAAAAGGGCACCTAGGTTGAGCTACAGTGGTCCTCGACACACAATGTTTCTGTTCCCAATGCAACGTCAACCGGTCCTTTGTGCAGAGCGGCCATGTTGCACGCCCAATGTGATGTCAACTGATCCATTGCATGCAGCACCCCTCTTGCATGCCCAATGTGACATCAAGTGAACCTTTGTGCCCAACATTTATTTTGCGTTTCCAATGCAACCTCAAGCATGCGTTAGCGTGAAACAACCCTTTGCGTGCCCAACACGATGTCTATCGGGAGTTTGTGTGAAACACCCCTTCACATGCCGCCCCGAGGACTTCGTCTATAAAATGAAGTGTACCCTCCCTTATGGGGATCAAAAACAAAAGATGAACCAATGCTCTGCTATGCGAAAGAAACCTCCTATGTGACTGTGAAAAAACACTATGGCCTTCAGGTATTGGATCTTGCACGACACATCCCCTAAGGGTCATCCTTCAGGTGGGCCCTCTTGGGTGTGATCCTTGTCCATTTCCTTTTACCCCAAGTACGTTTCACAGAAAATATCCTTATTTCACACATAATTATCTCTTCATAGAACCTTTCCCGAGCACATCCATCCTGAACTGCGCGCATACTCTCATATCTTGCGTGCACCCTTTCAGTTTGCGTGTAGCCATTCTTTTTTGCACGCAAACTGCTCATCTTGGGCGTGAACCTCCTTGTTCATTCCATGGGTCATCCTTACCATAAGGAATATTTTTTGATCCCCTATTATATGAAACACGACTGTGTCACACACCATTTTCCACTGCATCCCTCTAGGTTTTCATGGAGTAATTTCAATGTCCCTTGGGCGGTGCTTCCCATTGCGTTGCTTCGCCTCATGCTTCTTCACATAGTCACACAAAAAACTATTACTTCTTTGTACAGACATGCTAAAGTGGAATCACAATGGTTAACTCCATAACACCCCCTCACCACAGTATTTTTGATGTCTTCCATTCACCATGGGGTGATAGGTATCAATTATATAAGTCCTAAGGGGTGTTGAGTGAACCCGCCTCGTCCGAGCTGCAACACGTTAAACTTCCATGTGCCATCATCATCGGCACAAGACATTAAACTGTGTCCTTTCCCAATGATTCATATGTGGGGTTCCCCACCTTAGATATTATGAATGCCCAATGGTCTCCATTGGAGAGAAATCATTCCTCACATGGAATTAGATCCTCTTTATCAAAGCGGCGTATGTCCACAGGGAAAGAGAAACCACCTTAGTGTAAGCCCATAGCTTTTCCTGCAAGAGGTAGCATCCCGGATTCACTTCTCTTCCTCAGTGCTAAGGACCATAGAGGTGGGGTGGGGGGGGGGCACCAGGGCACTCCTTTCTTCAGTGCCAAATCCCTCTCTCTTTGGGCTTTGCCGCCATCGGGACTCCATCCTAGATTAAGTCCCAAACTCCATCTCTCTAGGCTGCTAACCACGTGTAAGCCTCTGTTTCTCCTTTATGTTGTTTACCACATGTAAGACCCTATTTATTCTTTGGGATTCTAACCATTCATAAGCCCCTTTATCTTCATTGGTCTGCTAACCACGCATAAGCCCATGTTTCCTCCTTGGGTTGCGGACCACCCGTAAACCACTTTTCCTTTTGGGTAGCTAACTACGTGTAATCGCAACTCCACTTCCCATGAACTTACGTTTAATGATGTGATAGTCATGTATTTTATACCTCTTGTTTCTCACATTGATAAAGTCTCACATAGGCTTAGAGAAATCACCGACCATGAAATCCTTTTTAGGCCACCTTAGAGTGTAAGCCCCACACTCCCATCAGAATTACATGGACTTTGATCCCAGCCAAATCAAGGTATGTAAGAAGCATCTCTGAGGGTCAAGACCAATATCCATTGATCTTGACCATATTCACATCTGTTCTTACTCCTTTCCGAACTACGTGGACTTTGATCCTTTACATGGCAAGGTACGTAGGAAGCCTCCATGCGGTTCACGCCCAATATCCATTCGTCCAAACCATCTTCACTTTCGTTCACCAAAACCAACCTTGAACTACGTGGTCTTTGATCCATGCCATGGAAAGGTTTGTAGGAAGCCTATATGAGGTTCAATCCCAACACACATTGGTTCTGACACCCTTCACGTCGGTTCCCACCATCCTAAACTATGGTGAATTTGATCCTTTCCAAGACAAGGTACGTAGGAATCCTCCCTTAGGTAATCCCAACAACCATTGGTTCCAACCCCCTTAAAATCAGTTCATATTCGTCACACATGAAGTTAATCTACATACCCCCATTTTTTCTTGCACGATGTTAAGTTGTTTCCACAATCCAGACCCATGTGGGCTTTGATCCCTATCTCATAGACAAGGTCTGTAGGAAGCCTCCCTGTGGATCAACCCCACCAAACGATAATCCATTGTGGCCACATCGAGTGATAAGCCATTGTGACCCCATCCATGGGTTAGTCGTTGTGATCCCCTACCCAACGGTTAGCCGTTGTGAACATCATCCAATGGTAAGCCGTTGTGAACCCCATTCAGCGGTAAGCTGTTGTCATCCCAAACCCAGCGGTAAACCATTGTCATCTCTTTTGTAGGGACCCATATATCTAGTTTATCCTATTGTCGCCAAGAAAACCTTGGGTGGCTAACCATGTGAAATCCCCAATATATCATTTGGTCGATGTCCTCTGTGCATGCTCTGATTATATAACCCCCATTCCGAACAATGTGAACATTGATTCTCGGACATAGGGATACATAGGAGGTCATTTTGAGGCTCAAGCCCAACATCACCATCGCCCTCAAGTTGGCCCCATCTCATTATCCATCCACTTCACTTAACCATCCTTCATCCATCTTGATTTTTACCCGGGACACCACATACCAGTGAGATCATGCCAAATCACCTCCTAACATCAGTGCTCCCTCCAGGGGTTTTACCCATATGATCCACTCTAGTAGGTTTTCCGATCAGTCTGATCCATCTTCGGTAGATGTTAAAATCATAGCACACCCTGTGTTAAACACGGGAAGCTGAGGAAAAACCTAGATACATGCCTATGGAATATAATTTCTAGTATTCTATGTGGGATGCCTTGGGCTTTCCCTCCTTCATGAATCCCTATAATAAGGGGTAGAAACCCAGACGTGCTAGTGTTCTAGCATCTAGACATGCCAATGTTGTCCAAGCTGACAACTATTCTGACCGAAGGTTGCTTCCCTGACACGACCCATTGGAATGTCCCGACAGAAGCAGTGTAATTAACCATCGTCCTTGAAGTCATGGCATTGGGTAGAGTTTCACGAACAACATCTTAGTCTATAAGGGAGTGCCAGACTAAGTGACGAGTTCTGATGAGGAATCCACAGAAGGAATAACTGACATTGCATCATCATGTTTCGTTTGTGGATAAAATGTCCCTGAATATGCGACGGATGCCACCCGACATTTGGAAGCGGGAATGTGGGGAAACAACACTGTGTCCTCTATAGACGGAGTTGTGTGCCTCGACAAAAGCGTTGGAAACCATACTCAATGTGTTTTAATAATTTAAATCATCAAATAATAATTCATGAGAATTAATATATGTTTTTCATGTTACCATAATATTCCATATATATTTAGTCATTTAAAAATATTAATATTCAATATTATTGTATTTAATAACTTCAAAAATGTTTTTTAAACAAAAATTTTAATTTTGATAAATAATATGGTTATCAAATCAGGATCTAAAACATTCACATTCTAAATTATTAGGATAATTTAAAAATATTCCTCCATAAATATCGTGTACATTGATAATTGTGTATAATAATAGGAAAATATAGACCAAAAGATATTGTTTCACAATAAAGGGTATTTTTAAACATATAAAATTGATTAGCATTACACGACCCAATATAAAGATGACCTCTATGATGAAATCCTAGATTTTATAAGTGTAATAAACATTATCCTACAAAATGATCAAAAATACATTAATTAATAAATTTAAATACATGGAATACCTTTATACAATGTCAGTTCATCTTACCATTACATGTGGAGGGAACCCTGTGCTATGGTAAATCAAATTACTATTAAAATGGAAGGGGGATTTGTTAATATGTAACAAAATTTTTAAAAATTACTAAATTATTTAGAAAAGACCACAAACATCATGATTTGGAAATACTATTATTTTTAATATTCAATATTTACTTTGAAATTTATTAAATTATATTAAAAATGATGCATCCCGTCCTGCTGGGGCTCATGTCGTAACTACACCAGGTTGGCCACCAAAATTCCGGGGGCCAGTGACTAGAACGAAGTAGGTATATCACTCACATGGGAGTACATAGACTCATATACCTATAGACATGTAAATCTAAAATACAAAAGATAAATAATTCATTTATACATATAAAATCAAACAAATGGGGTACAATAACAAGTACTGCAAAGTAGAATTTGCCAAATATAATCCCACCATAAAAGAGTGTGATAAAAACAACATCATCAAGGTATATAAGTGTATTTTGGTCAAGAAACTAGCTGAATACATCTCTATCAATCTATATCACTAAGACCCACTTGGTCCTAGTCCCTCGAGAAATCTTTCAAAATGACGATA
Organism: Viscum album; assembly: GCA_963277665.1. Taxonomy (NCBI): domain Eukaryota; kingdom Viridiplantae; phylum Streptophyta; class Magnoliopsida; order Santalales; family Viscaceae; genus Viscum; species Viscum album. The sequence goes on from OY728150.1 coordinate 1,784,253,109, forward strand.
TTTTGTATAAGACATGACACATGCAAGATAATCCCATGTTCGGGTGAGTATAACAATACCCAGTAGGACATCCTCAAATAACTACGAATATAAAAACTAATAATGGTTATCTCATTATAGTTATATTTCAATAACACATATAATATGAATATCTAAATATATGCAAAAAGACACATAGTCTCAAGCTAAAATCGCAACATTAATGCCATCTTCGTGATCATTTTCACATCTTCCAAAACATAAGCATCTTGGGGAACATGCTCCATATGTTAGATAACATTGATGGTGTCCATATGAGATTTACTCTTTGTCATGTCTCACTATAAGATGTATACTGTAGAAGTATAAAGGGAACGATGTACATATGAGGATCACACCCAATTCCATTGGGTCTACCAAAAACTCAATATTGAATAACTAGATATGAAGAGGATAATTGACTATGTAGTATTTGACCCAATGATACAAGGAACTAAAAAAATGAAAATTAAGATAGATTATATCACATGAAACCTCATGTATAGATTCCAACAACTATATCCAAGAAGTGCCACTTAATGGATCACTATCCAATATGTAGGATGTGATTCCAAACTAACCATCAAAGAAGGGTTCAATGGAACGGTTCCCAATGAAGCATTTCCAATATGAGGAGGAAAGTTTCTCTAAGCCTTCTTCGAATGAGTAAATAAAATAGACATGGAGTACACGATGTGTCCCTTTGACACTGTGACCTGCATGTGTAACATGGTCGGTTCCTATGTTTTTGTTAAATTATAAGGTGTTTCTGAGCTTGTGTACTCCTAACCAAGTATGTGTATAGATATCTATATATGTTCATGAATATATGTTCAAATTATCATGTTTCCATACCTCTCTAGATAGACACCAAGTGGATTGTGAAGGGTCACATATCATGTGATACGTAACCTATACGAGAAACCCTTGTGCCAAAACAAGGGGTCCCACATATCATGTAAATTACAAATACAATCCTTGTAATGTAGAATTTCATAGAACACATGGGTTCTTCCTCCTTGTATTTCTATACAACAGTCGTATATTATTACACCTCTATTATTACTAGGAATGAAAAATCAACTCTAGTCAATCCTCACCATTGTTGGAAGCCAGATTCTGGTTATCTGATTCACACAGTAATCTATTTTCACTTTTCTTCATCATCATATCATGAACCAAACTATTAGAGGGTAACAAATTGAATTTAGTTCACCCATTGGTACCATCTGCACATGAGCCCCAATGTCATACCATGTACTGATCTCTAATATCAAACGGTTTCACTAGGAAATGGGGAACAAAAGTTTATTCTGTGGTATATTAGATGAAAAACCATTCAAATAAAACACTGGTGATGGACATGGGTGAAGGGTGGATGAAATTGAGAAAACACAAAAATTGTACTGAACCACATACATGTTTTTTGTTCTTCAATCTATTGTCATTAGAATGAAGAACGAAGAACTATAATTACATAAAAAATATTTCCCATGAATCTCGTAAGATATTCCTATGCCCACAATACATATGATCCCTGATTCAATCCATTATTTTAGTGATTCACATCACCATTGTAGTAATAGATGGGTAAAATATCAAAAACACCCAATCGTTACTTAATTCAAATTGACCTCTTATAAATAATGAAATAGTTCATTGGGGCAGGAGAGGTCATGGAATTATGTTGCACACGAATTGATGATACATGATCCATTTTTCACTCTCCTGAATTAGATCCTCCAACATCTCCTCTAAAAATTTAGGTTTTTTTGGATAAACCTATGATTCTCCATATATGTATGTTTATAAAAAATATTAGTCTCTTAGTTAAATAAATATGTAAATTTATTCAATTAATTTATTTAATCATCATCCCATGAACACTCTTTAAATAGAATTCCCAAACGATCCCATGATTATATTACACCTAAGGTAAGAACTACACTGTAATCTCAATGGGAACCTCAATGTTTCGATCTGATCCTCAATCTATAATTTATTCACCTTTTTTAATGAACTATTGAACTTTGTTCTTTATTTTAATTATTATACATCAAAAATTTATTTTGGTCTCATGGGGACTCAAAAACTCTTACTGTCACAATGCCTAGTCTGGAAAATAATTCATTAAATAACAAAAAATTAAACCCGGAGAATTAGAGTCCCAATATTCCCCACAACATAGATAATTTCATCTAGGAAATCAAATAAAAAAGGATATACAAAGATATATGGGTACTGATCATGCATCTAATTTTCTTGCTCCCAGGTTCCATTATGAAGATTCTCATCATTCCACCAGAAATAAACTATTGGAATCAATCACCCACAAAGGAACCTCTTATGAAAATCCTTGGTCTCTAATGGTTACTCAACAAAAGTATATCTATCCCAGATATCAATATCTCTCTAGTCGATATCATGTGAGATATAGTTCACATACCTCTTCATCTGTGACATGTGAAAGACATCATGTACCTATCCTAACAATGGTTGTTGAGGTAAGTGTTTCACCCCCTCACCAACTCTATATGGAATCTATAAAGGGCCAATGAAAATTGGATATAACCTAACACCCTAAACAAATCTTTATAATCCATGTCTATTTGAAACTCATAGAAACAGATGGACTCCATCCTCATACATTAAAATCCTCTATCTCCAATACACATAGGAATTATAATGTCTCTATACTATCCACATTCACACATGTCTGGTTTTCTCCATCCCAGTAGTGGCTTGCCCCAAATCTATGCCCATATGTGCTGAATCTCCAAGGTAGTTCAATATAAGCGTTACCTATATGGTAACCCAAAAAATTGTTCAAATGGATCCATTATTAAGGTGGAATGGTAGATATTTATGTATTAAAACTCTAAAAATGGTAGGAGATCCAACCAACTATGGAAAAAGTATATAATGTAAGCCGGAAGCATGTCCTCCAGGACCAGAATGGTCTGCTCAGTTTGGCCTTCAGTCAGGGGACCACAAAAACAGTTTTTCGCAGCGCCCGCCTTTATCAGTGCTTTTTAAAAAATTGCTGATAAAGGCCCCCCCTTTATCAGCGCTGGTTTAGGTGCGCTGATAAAGGGGGGGCCTTTATCAGTGATTTTTTTAAAAGAGCTGATAAAGGGTCGGCTTCAAAAAAAATTTAAAAAATATATTAATATATTTATATTGTTATATAAATATAATATATCATTTTAAATATATTTTAGATAATTATAAATGTACATTTACACTTATTCTACTTAATATATAAGATATTTAGTGAAAATGACTTCATAAAAAATTAAAAAAATATTTTTAATTAATAATTTGATAATCATTATGGAGTAATAGTCATTTAATAACAATTTGAGGACTAAAAAAATTAAAAAAATTAAAAAAAGATCCAAAACATGTTGAAAACGCAACTCAAACTTCAAACGACCATAACTTTTGATTCGGGTGTCCGTTTGAGCTCTACCACATATCAAATCGAAGCCTGCGACGAGCTCTACATTTTAGTGACCGGGGTTTCCCCGGTCAAGCATTTTTTGAGGCCAAAAGAGGCCCAGAATGCCTCCAAAACTGAGTTTTTTGTCCAGGTACCCAGATTGTTTAACATTTTGTGGATTTTTAATCTCGTTTAAGGGGGTATTATTGGCTTTTTTCGGCGGGGACTGAATTTATTCCAAGTTATTACATTTATATTGATATTATGTTTTTGAAATTTCATCCTTTTTTATAATGAGCTGCTATTTATAATCAAATATATAACTATATGTACATATTTTTTATATATTCGCACCTAAAAATTAAATTTTTTAAATAAATAATTAAACATATTTACATATAAAATATATTAGATTTATCTAAATAATAACTAATATCCATTTTATTTTAAATACAAATATATGAATATTTATATACCTATATATTAATCTAACTATATATATATTTTAATCTAACTATATATATATATATTAATCTAACAATATATATATATATATATTAATATAATAACTATATATATATTAATATAACTATATATATATATATATTAGTATTACTATAAATATATATATTAATATCACCATAAATATATATATTAATATCACTATATATATATTAATATAACTATATAACTATATAAATATATATTCATATAACTATATATATGTTAATATAACTATATATATGTTAATATAACTATATATATATATATATATTAATATAAATATATATTAATACCACTATATATATATTAATATTACTATATATATTATAATATATCTATATATATATATATATTATAATATAACTATATATATATATATTAATATAAATATATATTACTATACGAATAAATATATCTAAATATACAAATATATATATATAAAGATATCATGAATTGGAAAGCAAATCAAAATAGAGTAGTGGTAAGGGCTTAGGCGCGCATGGGGGAGGTCTCGAGTTCAAATCCTGTTGGAGGCAGGGCTGCACGCGCATGGGGAATATTTGAGCAAGCGCTATTAAAGGGTGGGGGGGTGCATGGGGTGTTGTATAGGGGTTGAAAAGCGCTGTAAAAGGGGGGGGGAGGGGGGGGGGGTTAAAGCGCTATAAAAGCCCCCCCGATTGGCTGTATTTTTTAATTTGTTTAATTTTTTATAAATTTTTAAATTTTTTTTTTAACTTTTATCAGCGCTTTTTTAAAAGCGCTGATAAAAGGGTCCTTTATCAGCGCTAAAACGAAAGCGCTGATAAAGGAAGCGCTGATAAAGGAAGCGCTGATATAGGACCCCTTTATCAGGGCTAAAAAAAGCGCTGAAAAAGGGGTACTTTTATCAGGGCTTTTTTTAGCGCTGATAAAGGGGACCCCCCCCCCCCCTTTATCTACGCTGTCTTTATCAGCGCTTTTCTAGCGCTGATACAGGTCGTGTTTGTATTAGTGGGTCAAAAAGTCATGCTCAAAGCATGTTGTGCCCCAATTAACTTTTGTAGTCCCTTATATAATCTAGATTTGAAGAGATCATAAAAATCCTAAATGATCACTAATCTAACTCTATGGAGTTGAAATATCTACTATATGTATAGGAGTCCCATGCTATCAACCAAAATTTTCTCTCATAAAGCTATAGAGTGGGCCGCCTTTGTGAGTCACTATAAAATCACCCAGATAGCATCGTTTCACATGGATGTAGGTTTCAACCCCAAAATTAAGTCTAAGGATATAACATGATGCTTCCACACTATAACATCATGGTTTTGAGGAATCACAAGAGAAATTGGTGATCAACCCTCACTTACTAGAAAGTAAGGCATCGAGACACATACTCAACAACACTATTCTTCTTCCCTGGCAACCAAAACTGGTGTCAGAGGTCCATGTACATCATTTACATGACAAGATCTAATTCCATAACAGATTTATGAAACTATCTCATAACACCATCCTGAAACATCTTTTGTACAATCATTTATCCACTGAAAAGTAAAATAATTATACGCACGATTAGAAAATCAATCAAGGTCTTGTAGAATGGATATATGAGTATGTGGGTTCCTATTTTCAATATCCCCATATTTTTCTCCACCAAGTCACTATAAAAGAAGAGGGGTAACAAAAATTTATTGGAGATAATCTATTCCATCCACATCCACAAAGTATGACTAAAATGAGGAAAACTACTCTCATGCCTCACAAAGAAACTATAAAGATGATCATCTTATGAGAGAATATTCTAACATGCTCCACTCTCCCAGAGTATAGTAAATACAAAAGTCATAATCCAGGCGGAAATCTAGGCATAGAATCCATCTCATAATCCTGGGTGACTCCCAAGATATCACTGGCTCATCCTTCGTCATGTTCCCTATTACACCATCCTCTGAGATACCATGTACCAGAATGTTGGCCTCATGAATTTAGAACTAGATCTTCATGGGATTTCCTTAATGGTGGAAATATAAATGTATATCCAGAACCAATCCCAGGTGTCCCTCATGATCATCCTTGGATTTTGGTGACATTAGGATATCATCGATGAAGACTACCATGAACTAGTATAATAAGGTCTTAACGATCCAGTTTAGGAGTCCCATGAACACTAATAGGGGTTTCTTTATGCCAAAGGGAATCACCATGTTCTTTGAGTTAACATACTGAAATCTGAATTATATCTTCGTAATATCCTCATCTTGTAATCACAACTTGTTATAGTCTGATCTGAGATGAGCCTCCAAGAACCATCATGACAAAATAAAATGACGAGTGAGGTCATTGATCACTGGTAATGGATAATTATTCTTTATTGTCACCTATTTATGCTATTATAGTACACACATAACCTCAATCTTCCCTATTCCTTCTTAGGGAACAAAAATGTGGAATCCCAAGGTGAAAAACTAGGTCTAAAAAATACATTCCTCTGTAAATCCCAGAACATCAGCCTCTTTCATGAATATTTTGAAAATAAATCAAATATGTTTTCAAGGATATTGGGGTTCTCCCAATTTGTAGCTAATTGTTGAATACTATCACTTGGTCTTAAGTTAATAATGGAAGGTCCTTGGAAAATGAATCATCATAATCTTCTTCTAATGAAGGGATCTAATTTTTCTTATCATCCACTACACCAAGGGTCATCATAGCCAACTGATGAGTGATTGGTTTCACCCCAATATTAATTGGTCTATTCTATACTATATGGGTTTTCTTTTCAACCACAATTTAGATCCTAGTCCCATCACTAGAATCATAATAAATCCTTGACATAAAATAGTGAATATGGGTATGAAATATAGATAACTAGTCCTTATCTATGATGAAATACTATATAGTCATCTTAGCCACAAATAGAACGATATAGAAACTCTCTCCTCTTAGAGAGGGGAAACACTATAAAAAGAATTGTTTGACCTCTAAGTAACTTCCCATAGTAGTATCTAAGAATAATGGTCAAGCCAAATGATGAACATGAATAACTATGTATTGAACAAGATATGAGGAAATAAAGTAATTTCTAAATAATAGGTCAATAATTACTACAGATAAGTTAGTGATGACATATATCATTTATCAAATCATCCTAGGAGACTATGGGTCATAGTCATTGAACACATATACCTTAACCCACCTTGTTCCTCCCAAATCATTGAGCAATTCATGGACAACCTAGTGGTTTTGGTGGTTAAAAACAAAAAATGTATACCACCTCTACCTTCTCTGAGGACCTCTTCCATTAATTCCACCCTATAGACCTAACTTCTCTTGTCACTACCTCTTCCTAAGAAATTCATCCACTGTCTCTTTATTAGCTGCAAGATGGGTTATAAAATATCATTCGTGATGTTCCATCCCCTCCAAATAGTTTCACTACCTCCACCTAGGTTGAAAAGACATATCCTATGAGACCTGAACCACAGACTCTATTTCCTAATAGCATCTCTAGAAATGTCTCACTTGTCCATGTTTTTATTACTGTCATCAACTACCTCCTAATAAAGAATATTCTTGTGTGCACTCATTGATAGTAGCCACTATTAGTTTCAACACATCCAATATTATCTTGAAAACTAATGAACACTATAAAACCCCAACATAGGTAGTAAATAATATATTTGTAACAATATCTTATATATCTCTACACAACCCCTAATCAAAGGTCCATGCTCGAAATAACCAATCATGAACTATATCCATAGAGTACATAGATATTTTTGCGGACAACGATGAATACACAACCACTTCCATACATTCTAGTTGAAGAAGAAGAAAATTATGGATCTTTACAACACTCAGTATAGATGGAGATAACTCCCCTATTAAAATTTTCTCAACATATGACCCTGTAATAGTCTCCTCATCAAACATCTGGGTCACTAAACCCCACCATCATCCTTTTTATTCAAGGAGAATAAATTATTCTAGGACGAACATCTAAATATCCAATTTCATAAAAATATGGAAGACACATTTCTATACTTATATCTAGTCCTCATCTGCTTCTAGCATGGGATCACCATGAAACCTAACGAGTCACTATCTCTGAAACATGTGAAACTCGCTTAGCTTTCTTACTTCATCTGTTGGTACTGCAGTACCATCTATTGCTCGACTAGTTTAGGTATTACTGGTGAACCAACTCTATGTAACACCTACTTAAAATGCCCAAGTAATTATGGCTCGTAGCATTTAGGAACATCCTACTGATCTAGATGTTGAATCCTTAATAGAATATGATGTGGTATAATCCTCAAATAGAAATGATTTTGAATGGTCAATGAGAATATATGGGTTATGAATTCATAAGAAAATGGAAAACCCAACCCATTCTTATATGAGACATGTAACAATTTTTACCAACAACAACATCCTACATATAATGAGTAGAAAGATATATGATCAGACTAACAATGTATGGATTAGTTGGATGTCATACCAACACTCGAGTCCCTAACCTGGAAACCAAACTCGAAACAGTCAATAAGGTTACCCCAAACCAATCTCACAATGTCTAGTCCTAAGGGAAAAATAACTGCATTAATACCAATTTTTCATGTCCCATCCCAATGCAGAATGTGATACGACAACAACAAGACAACCTCTAAAACGCTAGGGTTGGGATACGAGCACCGAGATGGAATATTACAAACATGGGGGGTCATAACATAATATACCTATAAAAACACACACATCTCCAATGTTATACAGTACAAAAATGTAAAGAATCAACTAATAAAAAATCTACGAATAGCACTAAAATCTCACAAATATAGTACGCCAACAATTATTGGATAGTACAATGGTGAAAATATAATCCCTCCATAAAGAGTTTGATAATAATTCCAACATAAAACAATAGAAAGGACAACTATCAAATAACCACTAGAACACATGGTGGTCAAACCAACTGACTAATCTCCACCTATACATGTTCCTTTTTGGAGTCCTTTAAAAGTTCAATCATCCTCATTGGATAAGATATGTGTGTGGAAACCCCTTTAAGGTGTGAGTATAATAATACCCAGTATGATAACCTGAAATCACTAAGTATACATCAACACGAATAACAGTTTTCTCATATAATATTTATCTCTTTAAAAAAATAAAATTAATATATATATATATATATACTCAAAAGTGACACATATTCTCAATGGTATGCCAAAACTATAATTCCTACACAAGGACAATGCTTGTAGGTTCCATATAACACTCTTTCAATATAAAAAACTCTATTAGTCAGATAGTATTGATGAATTCCATCAAATAATTTATACTCATGGGGTCTTTATGTAATATGTATATGCACAAATTCAAAAGAAGATGATACAAAGATGATGATCACACCCACATAAACACGATTTACTAACATCTCAATATAGAATAACCTGTTATGAATTAGATCAATTCACATGTAATATTGGTGATGATTATACCATGAACTCGACATTGGGAATGATGATGATATATGATCTCTATACATGCCTCAAGAAAGGATTCCAAAAACTCTCTATATGATTGCCCACTAAATGGGACACTTTCATATGTGAATGATGTGATTCCATTCTAACCCACATGGAATGGATCAAGTGAACACTCCCTAAAAAACATGTCAATGCCGAAGAGGATAATGGATGCGTGTTTTTTTAATGGAGTATATGGTGCATATCTTGGGCAACATTTACTTCTAATAATACATGACATATTTTCATGTCTGTGTCTAATTACACATCATGTACAAGCCCGTCTACTCAGGATCATGTCAATGTATGGATGTTCATGTCCATGTAACATTTTTTTTCTTATGCCTATGTATGTGTACCTATATATGTACATGTTGATAATTATGGGAAAGTATAAATGGCATATGATAGGGCCACACTTTGTGTGATATATAAATTCTCATTGATACTCTAGTTCCACAGAAGGGGGTCCCCCATGGTATTTAATCCCGAAATACATTCCTTGTAAAATGGGATTTCATAGAACACTTGGGTTATTCCTCTATATGAACCATTGTTATCACTTCATTTGATTATACCTCCAATCTTATTGGGATGAATAGATCTACTTTGATAAAGCATTAACTTCACCTCTCATGGAATACCACTTATTAGATTCATATGAGATTTGGATATCAGTCATCCTTATCGTGATCAAATACACTCCTCAAACCAAAAGTCTCAAATCCTTTCTGTTTCACTCATCACTGCCAACATCACATGATCTTCATGTCATACCATTCCATGATCTGTAACATCAAACCATTGTGCCTAGAAACTATATAAAGCTGTAGATTCATCAGTATTTTTGTATAACCACAGGTCAACTCAAACACTAGTGATGAACATGCAATAATGGTGGGAGAAATCTATAAAATAAGTAGAGAAGAACAATCCATAGTCATGTTCATTTAACCTTGATCTATTTATGTTACCCTGAAAAATGATGAAGCATAATGACATAAATTATTCTCCCATAAATCATCATAGGAAATATCGTACCAATAATACACATGATACAAAAATCAAACCATTGATCAATCAATATTTATTCATTATAAGAATAATAGATGGCTTAAAATCGACAAAACAATCTTCCTACAAAAATTTTTATTGATCTATAATGAAGAAATAATTCAAAACATTTTCATTGGTGAGATCCATGAATTCTTTTTTCACTCCAACCAACGATCCTTGACTGAATTTCCATTCACCCACAGAAGCTTCCCCAATGACTCATCTTAATATCCAGTGTTGTGGGGATAACCCTAAGATTTTTTTATATATGTATGATTATGTAGGTAATTAAATAATTATTTAAATTTATTCAATTGATTTATGTACACATCATTCCATGAACACACCTCAACCTGAACTCTGAATGCGTCCCAATGCTATACAACACCTAGGGTAAAACTCATGTTTGGAAATAAAAACTTCTTTTAGATTATATGATATGAGAATATATTGATTATGTATTATAATTTTTTTGGAAAACTATTAATGCATGTAATTTAATATATTTAAAGTATTTAAAACATTTATTTTGGGATCACTGGGCCTCAGAACCTCACACTGTCTCATCTTTAATCCTCTAAAGTAATCCATAAATATCTAAAAATTATCAATTGAAAATACGAGTCACTATGGAAACATAAAAATAAATTTCAACATTACAAATATCACATTAAAATTATTCTTATAAATCAATAACCTTTAAAATAATACTTTTTAAAAAATATATAAAACCCCTCCACTCAAAGAACACCCCAAAATTTTTAAAGAGGTTCTTCAGAAAAATATGGATCTTTTCATATAACATACAAACAAATTCCTATTCTAGTGTATAAAATATTTTATTTAAGAACTCCAACCGAATTTTGATTCACAAACAAAATTATTTTCAGTTGTTGACCACTTTAATATTAGTTAATAGTAAACAACTTCTTCTTAGTAAATGTGACTTTCCTCTTCTGATTCCAGGAAATGGTAATCTATAGTGTATCAATTAATTACCTTTTATTTTTGAAAAAAATGACATTCAAAAGTTATTTTCACCTAAGGAATCTATTTATGATGACTGTTATATCATATTAGATGATTCACTTATATTGTTTCTCGAATAGGTTCATTATCTAGTAATACAAACCCATATATGTGTATCCAATTTGAAACCAGGAAAGCTCAAAGGACCACTCCCATTTAATTTTATAGAAGGCTATGGTGTACCAAATTCATTTTTTCAACAATAATTAATAAATTTTCATAATAATCCATCTTTTTTAATTAATATTATAGTAAACATGTTCTACAGTCATATTATATAAGAAAACTATGTGTGAAGTTAGGTTTTTAGATTCAATATTTATCTTATGATGAGTTATACTTGTAGGGGACAAAATCACCATACAGTGAGGTCACCACGTAAACCGAACCAGAAATTCAAGAGAAAAACATGGCCTCTCATTGAATAAAATGGTTATGTGATCCACAAGGGTAACCTAGTGAAGTATAATATGACTACACAATGGAGAGTTATTGTAGAAATGGTTATTTAATTCATGGATCACTTTTGTATATACACTCCATTCATTTAGTTATCTAATGAGATTCATATAGTCAACCAATGAAAAAGGTGAATTTAAATGGGATGTCTAAATGATATATATAAAGTTAATTACCTCATTGGACAACATGAAAATTATATGCGATTTTCTACATTCAACGAATTTGATCTTGAACATTCTGAATGGACTCCATTATTATTGGGGATTTTGTAAGGCCATGAGTTTTAGAAGATATAATGTTTTAAATAAATATAAACAATGAAAAAAATTATGTTTTTTGAATCTAATAGTCTAACCTCACAAGTTACAAAAAATTAGAAAGTAGGAAACATCATGAAAACCACTAAACCATGATTTAGAACCATGATCTGGAAAGCCTCACATGGTTATGGACTTCTGGATATTATAGAAGTTTTTGTTGGATTCCATAGGGGGATATCAATGTTATATGAAAATTGAGCTCATATATACACCAAAAGAAGTTGAAACCCATTTGAAGCATCTTATTTTTCCACATTAGAGTTGTAATTCTAACATCATCATGTTTTCCTCTAACAAAATTTAATAATAATCCATGATTCACGATTTTACCATGTGAAATATCCAAATGTCAATCCATATTGTTAGATAATTTAACAAGGTATACATTTAAAAACCCCATTACATATCAAAATAAAATTGGACAGATAAGATGATAAGATATAGAAATAGATATAAATGAGAGGAAATATTTTCTATATCATAGGCTTTTTCTCTTACAATGCTATAGGTAACCAAAATAGTTAATTTAACAGCAAAATGAAACACTATCAATTCTTTGACGTTAATATCACGAGGAAGAGTCTATGAGGTTAACCATGGGTGGTTGGGGACATGAGGATTAGCCTGATCCCTAAGTTAGATAACCCATGGATTTCCATTCCATGAATAGGTAGTCCTTAGACACCTCAACCCCAAATCCTCCTTATTATAAAACATCATGAGGCCAATCTTGATGGTTGAGCCCACGAGTACAATTCATGAGGATGACCTCATGAAAGCATATCCATGATGTTACCCCAAAAAGACATTTCCAAAAATACGAATTCATAAATTATATCTAATTTAGGAATATTTACTCCCTTTCATGGTATACATTTGATATGAGAATTGTGTGGGATTTCCAATATATACCCTCTTCGCAACCATTCATCTACCCATATTTACCATCCCTAGAATGATAATCTAAAATACATTGGTGAAACCTTCTTCTATGGTTAGAATTATAAAGAGGCCAATATAAATCCTCTTATAAATCCAAACAATATAAATGATTGTTTAATGAAAATCCATGTGGTCCCATTCAATATTTTATTCCCTTGATAAAAATGATCTCTTAGGTTTTCCTCATAGACTAATTATACTATTTAGAAATTAAAATATTTTATTTTCTTGATAATGAGGATATTTAATACCCCCCCCCCCACACAGATATATATATATATATGATATTTTCTATTTAATAAAGTTAATTTTAGTCTATCTAGGTATTAATCAGTATATCTTGTGTTATCGGTTGATAGAATAATCCAATCCACCATTATTTAGAATATGGGGAACTTCATAATGATAGAATCTCATTGAAATATCCCATGTGATTGAAAACATTTCTCTATTTTTAATTTATAATAAATAATATGTTTTTTTGATTATTTCATCACTATGGGATATTTTGGAGCTGGAGAAACCTAACATGGTATATGAAGAAAACAAGTGTAAGCCCTACTCATGTTCCCACAAACCCTGAGCATCAATATTGGAATCCCAAACTATACTTCATAGGTTTCAAAAATTCATTTAAAAATATTTTATGGATCATATTCTCTCTAAAAATTAATGAATAATGATTAACTGGTCATTATATCATATTTCTCCCCTCAAGAATGACCCACATGGGAACTATGGGTTTTGATGATTATCTTAGTTCCATAATTGAGGTACCCTTAAATGTTCTATTCATTGGATGTAAAATGTAAGAACCCGGATCTTCGTTTTAGGTATGTCATTCATTTTTTTGAGAAAAATAATGTTTCTGGAAATTTTTTAAGTACACGCCATGTACTTTCTGAAAACACACCGTGTACTCTTCTCCGGCTCGAAGCCATGTGCTAGACGTGCCCAGGCCACACACACTGTGTGTAGGGGAGATGTGGAGGCCGATTTTGGCAGAGTACAGAAAGACCTAGTACATGACATGTACTCTAAAAGTACACATTATGTACGTTTTTTCATTAAATTGAACAAGGTCGCGCCTGACGCACAAAAATGTCTTCTTCTAGGTCTCGTTCGTCCGAGAGCGCTGACGATCCACGAATCTTCGACGAGCTCCCGCCTCTCCATCCGTTCTCCGATTCGTGCACGGTCGACTGCATTGGAATTGCAGCGGTGCATTCTTCATTCTTCTTGAGCCTTGTTTTACAATTCCTCCTCTTTCTCAAGTTATTTTGGTTTAAGTGTTTCAGACATTTTCTCAGATCTATGACGTTCTAAGGAGAATCTATCATCGTTGTTCACATATATCGATCTTCTAGGACCAAGGTAGGTGGTTTGTGCCTTTCTGTAGAATGTATTTGAATATTTTGTGCAATTTCACCAATTCCCTTGAACGGGAATTGTGTGTTTTCCTTTTTCTCCCTTGATTGATTGCCTGCTTGCTTGATTTATATAGTAGAGGTTTACCATTGTGAATAGAGTAGTATTTCTGTACTCTGGATGTTTCCATGTTTGTTTTTCTTGTTTGGCATTTTCTAGTTTCCATACCTAGTTATAGGATAGTGAAATTGTTGCTCTGTTATACTGTTGAGCCATAGGATGATAGCCAAGTAGTTTTGCGGTTTACATGGATGATACACGCTCGCTGAGCATGTTTATTTTCACACAGGACTGCAAGAACCTAGTGTAGTTGACCATAGGGAGAATGGACGTAAGGGCTTCACTAGAGATTCTTTTAATACGATGAGAGAACACAAGGGGAATTAACAATGAATTATTCCTTAGAGTGTCTGTAGTTCTTTGACGTGGGCCACAGGGGGAATGAGATGTTGAGTGCTTTCCCCAAGAGACTTTAGTATGATATGAGACTATAGGGGGAATTGACGGTGAGTGCTTCCTCAGAAGGTCTATTCTTATATTAACCAGAGGGGTGAGACTGTGTGTTACTCCTAGAGGGTTTCTAGTACTTGTAGGTTATACCATAGGGGTTAGGCTGTGAGGGCTTCCCATAGGGTTACCTGTTTTCTACTTGTCATTGGTTGTTTACTTGTGCACTTTATATGCTCGAACTTTGGATTGTAGCTGCTGTGTGTTTTTCTGTTTACTGTTTCATCACTTTTACTTTCCTTGTATTCATTGACTGTTAGGAACAAATCTTTGGGTGATTGCCTACTGGGATTGTATCTCACACCCTATTTGGGTAATGATTTTGGGCCCAAGCAGACTTTTTTGTTGCATGTATAGAAAACGGAAAGTTCCCTTCAACTTTTGGTACTTGATTGTTTGGAGACGGATATCAAGGGACCAAGCTTAGGCTTGCGATGCTGCTAGAGTTGCTGCTGCTTTAGTACTTTGTGTTCAGTTGTATTTCAGCACGTTGTTGTGTTTGCTGCTTTGCATAGATACTTGTACCTTCTATATCATTATCATAATTACTATATATTCATTACTTCCACTTTTTGGTTTCAGTTGTTGCATATTTTTTTACTACTTCCTCTATTTATTATTGTTTTCCTTACCTTGTATACCTTAACAAATGAGGGCATAGTTTCCCCAATAGCATACCAAGGCCCTCGCTGCTAGTAGGCTGCCTCTGGCATTTAGGGAAATGTGCTTGAGTTCATGTGGCGAATTGGGCACGGGGCACCAGTGGAGGGGATCTGGATTCAGGTCGTTACAAAGTGGCATCAAAGGAGTATATTTTCTCTTGATTTACTGTTTGGAGCCTTTAGCCAGGGGTAGGACAGATTTGGTACTTGGTATTAAGTTGTGCTTTGGATTAGCAAACCCATGTACAGGGAAAAGTCATACTACCTCGTTTATTGCAGTTTTCTGGTTTTAAGATTACGGTTGATATGATTTCACGTAGTGTGACTTAGATGTCCTGTGTTGTTGTTGTTTTCTATCGGGGTTCTATTTCTTTCGTTACCCGATGAGATGAGGGTATGCCATCTCATGCATCATATAGACACTTGTTATAAATCACATGTCATGCATTCTTTCCAGGCCAACTAGGGTGCATTAGCGATTGCATGTTGTTGTGATAGAATTTTTGTAGATTATGTATTTTGTTTTTATAGATGCTTGATAGAATCTATGCTGCCTTGTTAAAGGATTTCTTGTATTCTTCTTTGCTTAAATGAACGCCAAATTTTGATTCATGAGGTGTTTTGAGCCCTCTTGAATCAGAAATTGGTGGATCATGATCCAGTTTTCTCTTGTTTATGACTGTAGGAGATGCCGAGCTTTTATTCACAGGGAGTATGGGCCCTCAAAAATAGGAATTTGGAACCTCTCTGTCTTGTTTTTTCTGTTTTCTGGGATTTTGTGCAGTTTCTGAGCTACTGCCTAGAAAAACCCAGAATACACGTTGTGTACACTTGACTACACGCCATGTATTTTTTAGGCCGTGACACTGACCGTGTAAGTAGGGACACACTGTTGTGGAAGTAACTTCTAGGACACGCCGTGTACGGTTGGTACACTCCGTGTAGTTGGGAGCCGTGTACCTAGCCGTGTCACTAACAACACGGGTCAGGGAAGCTCGAGTAGAACACGCCGTGTTGTAAAGGAATACACCGTGTTGTCTCGTCCAGGTACCCGACCATGTCACGAACAACACATGTCGATGTCACCTTCTCTAAGAAACGTCGTGTGGTTTTTGGAACACGCCGTGTAGTTTTTTTAGGTACTCGGCCATGTCACGAACAACACGGGATGGTGTTACCCTCAACTATACACGCCATGTTGGTTCGAAACATGCCGTGTAACGTCTAGCCATGTAGAAAGCCATGTATTTAACAACACGGGCTGCTGAAGCCTTGTCTAGTACATTCCGTGTTTGTCCAAAACATGCCGTGTAGTCTCAGGTTAAGTTAGACCATGTGGGTTAGCTGTGTAAAGATACTCGGGCAGGGGAATAGTTTTCAAGTACACATCGTGGTTTGGGTCAACACACCGTGTAGTTTGAGGTGTTACACGACCTGTAGGGTAGGGGTACACGCCCATGTCAGTGGCTTAAGAAGACATCCCATGTAGTTTTTATGCACCCTGTGTAGTCGGGTTTTGTAAACTTGAGTGTTTTCTTCCCCTATTCCCATTTTGTACTCTTGTTTTTCCTGACCTTGTTTTTTTCTAATCTAACGTGTTCTTTTGATCATTCAGAGATATGCCTCCGAGACTTCCTCCGGTTGTACGTCTGTCATCAGGCAGTGATCAGATGCCATATATGGATGATCAGGGACCTCCTACCGACCCTCCAGTCTGGCCAGCCTTGGCACCAGCTATCATACTAGTTGCAGGAACTAATGCGCAGTTCAGGGAAAGTTTTATGAGGATGATACAGACCTTTCAGGGAGCACCACCTCCTGCCTCGACTACGGAAGACATGACATGGGTTTTTCAGTAGCAACATCCTCCCAAGTTCTCGGGGAAAGGATGACCTCAGGCTGCTGAGTCATGGCTGGAAGCCATGTTGACCATCTTTGAGCATTTGGAGACACCTCCAGAGAGGCGGGTCAAGCATGCTACCTACATGATCTGAGACGCCACCAAGAGGTGGTAGGATGTGATCTCACAGGAAGGTCATCAACAGGTAATGACTTGGGAGGAGTTCCAACACGTGTTCTACGACTACGTCTACCAAGAGACCCTAAGGGCCGACCGAGCCCGGTAGTTCATGAGCTTAGAGTAGGGTGATCTTTCTAACATGGAGTATTCCTCTCGTTTCACCGATATTCAGTGTTTCACACCCCTTCGGGATGGGAGTGGGGTGTTCTTGGCAAGGAAGTTTGAGGATGGTCTCAGGAGGGAGATCCTCTCGCAGGTGAATCTCTTCCAGTTGACTTCCATCACTTCCATCGTCAACCAGACACTGATTTCGGAGCGCAATCTGAGAGACTCCAGAGCTGCGATCCAGGGTGGTTCTGCTTCCAGAGCTAGTTTTCCACCAGATGACAGCAAGAAGAACCGTAGGGAGTCTTCGCGCGGTGATCATAGGAAGCAAGATGCATCGTCTGGCAACCAGGTGATATGCTACCAGCATGGCCGGTCAGGGCACATGAGGTTGCAGTGACATAGAGACCCCATGGAGTTGCAATCATGCGGAAAAATGGGTCACCTTCAGCGTTTTTGCCACATTTTCTCACCATCAGCTGGTGACCGGGGTTCTTCCATGACTCCTCGTTCAGGAGCACCACCACCAGTTTCTCACCAGTCTGGGAACTGGAGTTCTTCCGGCCGTTCAGGCCAAGGTAGAGGTTGAGGCCCTGGTAGTCAGCCACCAGTCCCTCAGCACCAGCATGGTGGATCAGCTCAGAGTGGTCAGCCAGGGGCACAAGGCCACGGTGTAGGCCAGTCTTTCGCCCTGGAGAAGACCTATTAGGAACAGGATCTTGGACCTTCTACAGTTTGAGGTTCGATTTTAGTAGCCTCAGATTTATCTTCATCTCTTTTTGATACTGGTGCTACGCATAGATTAATCTCTGTTGCTGTCATGGAGATCATTGGGCTCTTCATCTTTTCTTCTGCCGACTCGCTGACACTAGACACACCTTTTGGGATGAGGAAATCTAGTATACACCAGTGTAGAGAGTGCCCTCTCGAGGTTGCAGGGTATCGTTTCTTATGGTATCTCTATGTCCTAGAGATGAAAGGCTATGATGTCATTCTCAGGATGGACTGGTTGGTTCCCTTCCAGGCATTCTTCGACTGTTATCTCAGCATAGTGATTTTCGTTTCACCCGAGGGTGAATCTTTTCTTCACAGAGGCGAATGAGATTTACAAGCGAGTTGAGAAGGAATCCAGCATCATGGGCTAGGAAGGGTGACGACCCAAATTTCTAGTCTTTATCTAGATGATCAGGGGACTTCTCAGTTGGTCTTTCCTCCAGTGGTGGATCGTTTCAGGGACCTCTTTCCAGAGGAATTTTCGGGTTTTCCTCCAGAGCGTGAGGTAGACTTTTTTATTGATCTCGTGCCAGGAGCGGCACCAGTGTCCATCCCTCCCTATAATATGGATACACCTGTGTTACAGGAGCTCAAGAAGTAGTTGGAGGAGTTACAGTAAAAGGGTTTCATCCAACCCATTACGTTTCCTTGGGGTTTGCCTGTCCTGTTTGCGAAGAAGACACACAATACCCTTCGTCTTTGTGTGGATTATCAGAAGTTGAACCAGTTGACGGTCAAGAAATGATATCCCTTGACTAGGATCGATGACCTCTTTGATCAGCTTCGAGGAGCCCAGGTGTTCTCGAATATTGACTTTAGGTTCGGTTATCATCAGCATGTTAGACCATCAGATGTACCTCTGACAGCCTTCAGGAGTAGGTATGGTCTATACGAGTATACATTCATGCCGTTTGATCTCACGAATGCGCCTGCAGTTTTCATGGAACTAATGAACGAAGTGTTCCATCCTTACATGGATTCCTTTGTCTTGGTATTCATGGATGATATCTTAGTGTAATTTCACACTCAACACGACCATGCTACTCAATTTGAGATCGTTTTGAGTACACTGATAGAAAATTGGATTTATGCTAAAATCTCAAAGTTCCACATTTGGATAGATCATAATCACTTTCTGGGTCACGTCATCTCAGAGGTAGAAGTATCTGTGGACCTAGAGAAGGTGAGAGATGTAGTTTCCTGGGAGCATCCGAAGAACGTTTTTGAGGTACGAAGTTTCCTAGGGCTGGCTGGATTCTAAAGACACTTCATTCAGGACTTTTCATGCCTTGAAGCAAATTTGACAGGTCTAACCAAGAAGGGGGAGAAGTTCTTATGGTCAGATTCTTGTGATTCAGCCTTTCAGAAGATGAAAAGAGGATTGACGTCGGCACCGATACTAGTCTTTCCAGAGCCATGCAAGAGATATACACTCTATTGTGATGATTCAGGTATCGGACTAGGCGTTGTTCTTATGTAGGGAGATGGAGTCGTTCCGTACGAGTCTCTGTAGTTGAGGCAACATGAGAGAATCTACCCTACACACGATCTGGAGTTGGAAGTTGTTGTTAATGCCTTACGCTGTTGGAGACACTATCTTCTAGGAGATAACTTTTTGGTCTTCACCAACCACAAGAGTCTCAAGTATATCTTCACTTAGCATGATCTAAATATGAGGCAGTGTAGGTGGATCAAGTATCTTTAGTCTTTTTATTTTGATCTTGCCTATATGCAGGGAAAGGGCAATGCAGTGGCAGATGCATTGAGCAGGATAACTCAGATTCAGGCAGTTCAGGAGGCCAGCAATGAGTGGTAGTTGAAGGCTCTGTTCTCTGAGATGCATCTGGAGGTGCACGACAGACATGGATATACTTTTCTATCTTCTGTAGATGTTACCTTTATATTACATGATTAGGTACGGATGAGGAAGCTGTCAGACTTAGAAGACTTAGTCATGTGGGAGAGCGTGTTAGGAGAGGACCCTCTTCCTGGATGAACAGTGGGTGAGGATGAGATCTTGCATTTCCAAGGACGCATATGGGTGTCAGCAGACATACGTGAGGATATGATGCGGGATTTTCATTCTTCATTTTGGGGAGTTCATCCTGGCATCACCAAGATGTATCAAGATCATCATCGCCAGTACTCATGGCCAGGTATGAAGAAGGATGTTGCTGGTTTTGTCATGAGGTGATCTACTTGTCAGCAGGTGAAGTCGAAGAATCAGTGACCATTAAGCCTTTTGTAGCAGTTACCCATTCCAGAGTGGAAGTGGAACAATGTTGTGATGGACATCGTGACTGGGTTACCGAGGTCACCTCTGTGGAACGATGCTTTTTGGGTTTTCGTCGATAGGCTCACGAAGGTTTCTCACTTCTTGCCGATCAAGGAGACCTTCAGTGTTGATTATCTGGGATGACTTTACATCAGATAGAACATTCGTCTGCATGGAGTTTGACACTCCTTTATTTCAGACAGGGATGCGCGTTTCACCTCTCGGTTCTGGCAGGGACTTCAGAAGGCATTGGGTACACATGTACTTTTGAGTACAATATACCATCCCCAGATAGATGGTCAGTCCGAGCGTACGATCCAGGTGCTAGAGGATATGCTCAGAGATTTCATTCTGGACTTTAGCGGTTCTTGGGCGAAGAATTTTCCTCTGGTGGATTTTGCCTACAACAACAGTTTTCAGGAGACTATTCAGATACACCTTACGAGGCTTTATACGGTAGGCCATGCCGATCACCCTTATACTGGATGGAGGCAGGAGAGGCAGCTTTGCTGACACCTCGTCTTGTTCAGGATACTTCAGCGCAGATAGAGCTGATTCAGAAGAGGATGGCTACAACACAGTCTCGGCAGAAGTCTTATGCTGATTAATAGAGACGACCCATAGAGTTTGAGGTCGGGGATCTGGTTTTCCTGCGTGTCGCACCGAGGTTGGGACACAAGTGGATTCAGAGACAGGGTAATATTTCACCGTGGTAAGTCGGGCCGTTTGAGTTATTGGAGAGAGTTGGGATGGTGTCCTATTAGTTGCAGTTACCTCAGAGGTACCAGGCCATGATTTACGTCTTCCACGTCTCTCAACTCCAACGTTACTTTTTGGACCCGTCTCATGTTTTTCAGCCCGAGGAGGTTGAGCTCGAAGCAGATGCATAATTTGAGGAGCATCCCATCTGGATTTTTGATCACAATGTGAAGGTTCTCTGTCGGTGCTCAGTCCCTCTTGTACGGGTGCTATGGCAGCATGGGTGGGTACATGACAATACCCGGGAGAGGGAGGCCGATGTACGATCGTAGAGGTCGGGGTTGTTCGGAGTTTCTTCTTTTACGCCACTCTAGGGAAATTCAGGGATGAATTTCTTTAAGGGGGATGTTTGTAAGAACCTGAATATTCATTTCAAGTATGTCCTTCCTTTTTCTGGAGTTTATGATAAAAATAATGTTTCTGAAATTTTTTGAAGTACACGCCATGTACTTTCTGAGTACACAACATGTACTCTTCTCCAGCTCAAAGTCGTGTGCTGGCCATGCCCGGGCCACACACACAGTGTATAGGGGTGACGTGGAGGCCGATTTTGGCGGAGTACAGAATGACCTAGTACACGCCATGTAATCTACAAGTACACACCGTGTACTTTATTTTTTTTCATTAAACGGACCGGGGTCATGCCTGACGCACAAAAACGTCTTCTTCTATGTCTCGTTCATCTGAGAGCATCTAGGATCTGTGAATCTTTGATGATCTCCCACCTCTCTGTCCATTCTCCGATTTGAGCATGGTCGATTGGGTTGGAATTGAAGCGGTGAGTTATTCCTTCTACTTTAGCCTTGTTTTCCAATTCCACCTCTTTCTCAAGTTATCGTGGTTTAAGTGTTTCAGACGTTTTCTCAGATCTACGACATTCTAAGGAAAATCTGTCGTCGTTGTTCACGTATATCGATCTCCTTGGATTGAGGTAGGTGATTTGTGCCTTTCTGTAGAAAGTCTTTGAATATTTTGTGCAATTTTGACAATTCCCTTGAATGAGATTTATGCGTTTTCCTGTTTTCCCATTATTGACTGCCTGCTTGATTGATTTCTATAGAAGTGTTTTAACTATGTGAATAGAGTAGTTTTTCTATACTCTAATTGTTTCCATGTTTGTTTTGCTTGTTTGGTGTTTTACAGTTTCCATGCCTAGTTATAGGATAGTGGAACTGTTGCGTTGTTATGTTGTTGAGCCTTAGCATGATACAAAATAGTTTTCAGGTTTACTTGGATGATACACGCACACTGAGCATGTTTGTTTTCACACAGGACTTCAAGAACCTAGTGAAGTAGACCATATTGAGAATGGACGTAAGGGCTTCTCCAGAGTGTCTTTTAATACGATGCGAGACCACAGGGGGAATTGAAGATGAGTTCTCCCTCAGAGAGTCTGTAGTTCCGTGACGTTGTCCACTGGTGGAATGAGACGTTGGGTGCTTTCCCAAATATCGTTTAGTATGATACGAGACTATATGGGGAATTGACGGCGAGTGCTTCCTCAGAAAGTTTACTCTTAGATGAACCAGAGGGGTGAGACTGTGTGTACCTCCTAGAGGGTTGTTAGTACTTGTAGGTTGAACCATAGGGGTTAGGATATGAGAGATACCCATAGGGTTACCTGTTTTCTACATTTCTATGGATGTTAACTTGTGCACTTTATGTGCCAAAACTGTGGATTGTAGATGATGTGTATTTTTCTATTTACTGTTTCTACACTTTTACTTTCCTTGTATTCATTGACTGTTAGGAACAAATCATTGGGTGATTGCCTACTGGGATTGTATCTCACACCCTATTTGGGCCATTCTTTTGGACCCAAGCAGACTTTTTTGGTGCAGGTATAGATAAGGGCAAGTGCACTTTGACTTCTGGTACTTTATTGTTTGGTGCTGGAGAGCAAGGGACCAAGCATAGGCTTGCGATTCTGATGGAGTTGCTGCTGCTTTATTACTTTGTGTTCAGTTTTATTTCAGAACATTGTTGTGTTTTCTACTTTCTGTAGATACTTGTACCTGCTGCATGATTATCATCGTTACTATATATTCATTTCTTCCATGGTTTGGTTTCAATTGTTGCGTATTTTTACTACTTCCACTATTTATTATTGTTTTCTTTACATTGTATACCTTACCTAATGAGGGAATAGTTTCCCCAATAACTTACCAATGCCCTCGCTGCTAGTCAGCAGCCTCTGGCATTTGTGGAAATGCGCTTGAGGTCTTGTGGCGAACCAGGTATGAGGCACCATTGGAGGGGCTCCAGATTCGGGTCGTTACATAAAACTACATGACCGAATCCATTTTTAATGAGATAAAAATAAAAATAAAAATCCTCCTTACACAATGTTAAACTATATTATAACATACTAGTCTCATGATGTAAAAATACATGATAAAATCCAAGTTATCTGGCATGTAACTTCTTGAAAATATCTTAACTACATTGTGTTTATCTTCATGGAAACACCGTAGTGACCTGATGTAAAACTTCATGGTAAAATCCTATAATATGACCATAATATTATCACCAGAACCATGTGCCATTTGATTCCAATTTCACCAGGACATATAGGATTCCTCATTGTAGTTAAATCATAACCCACTATACTCATATGTTTTCATTGGGCTATAATATAGATGACTTGATTCTCTTTCTCATAGTGTTATATTCCATCTAGATAACCATAATATAATTTAAATTTGGTATATATTCCCTATAATATTCAATGTGGGAAATATATCTTTTAAAAAATAAAGACACATGAATCACTATGTCATACTACCTATAACTCAAACCTACTCTTAATGGTCCAAATCCCCTTTGATAAAATCAAAATGATATAATAACATGTAAGTATCACAAAAACCATTTTTCAGAATACTTTTTCATGAATTCCACACGTATTGTATATAATCAGTATGGATCCCATCTAGTTAAATAATAATTAAATCTATGATATTTACCACCATGTTATATAAAACAAATGTTGTCTTTTATTCACATTCAATGGATTTTTAAAAGTATTTCCCATATTCCTGATCCCAATTCCATAACAATTATCACATATTTGGAAAGTAATTAATATTATAGACCAGAGTTTAAATACATCAAAACATAGGATTAAAATTTTAATATCAATAATAAGTAAATTAAAGATAGAAAACCTTTAATACAAAATATTTTCAAATAAATGCATGATTTTTACCATTGTTAAAATTGGGGGTAATTGTCCCTACAATAGTATTTGGGAATGATCCAAAAATTTGGATTATGCCAGTAAAATATTGTTTTAGTAGGAAACTATACTAATAAAAAATGATGTGTGGAGCCAAACCTCAAATCCTATACACCAAAATTTATTTTTAGCTAAAACTATCCCATAACCTTATCAACCACATACCTTGAGAATGAAGGTTTTCACCAATGTTCCCATTGAACCATCATTGATTCAGAAGCACATAAAATAACTTTCCATCAGAAATAGCGGAATGAACCTGAATGTCATAGTACATTAAATCATGTTAAATAATAACTAATAATTTATTCCATAATTATTTTTCCAAAAAACCACATTTTTTTTTACAAATTTAGGCATAATTATATTTTTCAATGTATATACAACCATGTTAAAGAATGAAAAATCGTAATGATTCAAATATATTATAATATAGGGGATCATATTGATACATATCATGTTGCAACGTGATCCACCACAGGCCAAAAAAATAAAAAATCCCTCTCAGTTTACAAACTCGTAAAGATAAGAGTCATTAAAAATTTTCTAATATAAAATTTTAGTCCTTGAGAAACCATTTTAATCCGTTAAAGAAAAAACATGTCTTATAGTTGCAGTAAATTAATTTCTAACCCATTTTTATGTATTCGGAATGATAATCCAACATTCAATGCAGAGCTTCATTTGTGAAATGTTGTATCCATTATAATCCTCATTACCTAATAATAAAAGAGTATAATTATTATTTTCATACCCACCATCATCTAACTAGAATTATTCCACATTTATATACCCATAAATCATATTATAATAATACTTTTCTCACCATTTTAGCATGATCATACTCCTCACTAAAATAAAAATAATGCATACAAACTCACTTATTGATCCCTAAACATTGAACTAATAAAAACAGATCTATATTAAGGTATATGATTCTCCCCAAAAATGAACAGTAAAGAAGAAATTAAAAATCTATTTAATGATTCTCTCAACCATATAAATTTATCATTAAAACAAAAATCAAACTCTTGAAACTTTAAATCTTCTCAATCTCATATATGGATATAATATCCTTACACTTAAAAATCCCAATTACCTTAAACAATGCAACACTTTTTAAACAACCCTAATATTTAATTCAAAATATCCCTTGAAATCCAATTTATTTCCCCAAAATCACAGCCATTAAATATTTGATAAATAAAGGGGTTTCCTAAAAAAAAATACTATTTAAAATTTGGTTACCAATCAATTCTCCTTAAATTACATAATGTTCAACAATCTGAAACGATTATATTCATTTCTCATGCCCCTAAAAAAATTTTAATATTCAAAAAATATTCTTCCCTCAAATAAAAAACCTCTATAAACCATTTCCCCATGGAATCAAAATAAACCAAATATAAAGACAATTAAACCAACCCATCAAATAAATAAAAATGATACCTCCCATATAATGTATTCTTTAATACATATAATAGATAACAAATTCAATCAATTTATATTTTCTTATAGTGATAAATATTTTAAAAGACACTGCCCATAGGTTCATGTATCATGAAATTATCATACATTTATAATGAATCATTAATATAGTCACTAGCTCCTAGATGTACAATATGACATATCCCGATCCTCATTGAAAGCATTTTGGAATTCCGGTTCAAATGCCTCACTCATAAATTTATTTCCTAATCTATAAACAAGATAGGATTTAGTAACATGGGATTCAATTAAATCCTTGTTTTCTAGGAATTACCCTACTTTACTAGCCCATCCCAAACATTTATCTCCCATTATAAGAGAAATAATCTAACATGACCATAGAGAATGTATCTATAAACGATAGAGGCTAAAAACTAGTGGAAATGGAAAAATAAAATATTGAGGACATTATTCCATAAAAATTATGACTATGGTTCATTCCCAACTCCTCCATAGATTCATCATTACTTATGAGTATAAAATATATCCTAGAATTACATAAACATAAAGCAGGGATACATGTTTACCTAGAGTCCCAAAATAATAATAATATGCTTGATATTATATGTAATGAATCATCCATTATAGAATATAAATAATAGAGTATACATCAAAAGTATATGATACGATTTATAATGAACATGACACTTATCCCGGTAAATATGTTGTATATCCAAAATATATATATAGTAGAATTTTCAGCCAACATAAAAGAACAAATCCAACGAAATCCTTGGTCTCCAGTACAATGATTATAATGAGATAAGAATCCATCATCATGATAATAATTTTACATGATATAATACATACATACAAGCATACATATATATATATATATACACATGTCATTTAAATGAGTATGTTTGATTCCAATGACCTAACAGGATTCCCCTTATCACCTTGATACAGAAAATGTTATTGATAAAATGGATGTGTATAAAAACCCTAGGAGCTATATACAAGTTTTTTTTAATTTTACATACTAACCAATAAATATAAAACATGAGTGAATATAAATTTCATGTTATTAAGACATCAATGCCAACAAACATGCAATAATAACCCTAATAGGAACAAAGGAATTATCTTTTAACAAGGCACACAATGAGTTACCAAAAATTCTTAATCTATTTCCATAATGTGATTATGGACAAATAGTGTATATAAAACATGATTTCCAATGTTCTATCACAAAACAATCAAATATTTATGAAGAATGAACTATCACTACATATATCCCCATTTTAATGGGTGTTTACCAATATCTTACTTCTATATAGAATAATTAATTATCAAATATAATCATCATAGGAAATGATCCATCACTAAATCGAAATCTAAAGGTAGATTTTCTTTTACTAAAATTTTCCCCATTTTGTATTATTTTTTACTAAATCCCAAACCATGGTTTGAATTATATATCACCAGATGAATAATATTTCACAATTAAGAGAACATTACAATATAGTTTTATTTAACATGTGAATGAAGTATCACCCCTAATAATAGAATATGAAAAAATATGTATCTCTAAATGAATTGTGTATCTCTATAACTACAATAAAACAATAAATTATTTCTCTCTTGGTAAATAGTTATTTACAAAATCAATCGTTGTTGTTATTTAATTATCATTAAAACTCAATACACAAGGTGAATTAAGTATCACAATGTGAATTATATATCACAAATAACACATTCTATGTATGTATTATATACAAAATATAGTAAAAGTTAATGAAACAACACCATATTCATAAAATTTGGTAGAAAATGTTTCTTTAGTGATATATATCACTTGTTAAATATTCAAAAAAATTCCTAATTAATTTATCTATTTGAGTAAATGACTTGTCCCTCAATATCCATATTGTGTGTGAAAAATCTGTTACAACATTATAGATTCATAATATTCCATATGTCTTCCACTCCACCAATAGTTATTTTAATAATTCTATCAAAATTTAAAAATCACATGACAAGGACGATTCATCCCTGTCCTAGCTCCAACACATGTTCTACTTATCAAATAAAATGTTTGGAATCATTTCATGGATCCCAATGTCATATAATATGAAATAAACCATTGATGGTTCCTATAAGTTCCCAGTTAGGATATTTGTATCACTAGGACGGGGAGGGGAGAATCATTTTTACTTTTCTTTTATGTTTTCTTGCTACTAGAACAAGATTTTCCCTTGGTTAAATATACATCTCCTATTGAAAACAACTCATAACACACATCCACAGGAACATGTGTATTTACAAGTTTAACTATTCAATTAGAATAGATATGCCATTGATATGTTATGGATATTAATAAATACCACATAATCGACTTAAAATAAATCCTAGGAATACAATGAGTAGGATATACCATTCCACTTGGGATGAAAATTAAAGATTATATAATGTAGGTGTTCTCACTCTTAGCAAAAATCGGGTAAAACAGTGATTTTGTAACAAATCATGTTACATGTTCTTCTTTTCATCCTCTAAAAATGTATTTTTGGGAAAACAATTATTCAGTTTCTTACACAAAATATAGAAATAACATCGAGAGTTTGATATAGAATTCAATTTCATTCTGCTCAATCCAAATAACTAGATCTGATCACCCAATATGATCTCCCAACCCCGATATTCTAATTTGATTTCCCAACCCAATCGATGTAGATGTGTCAGAATACATTTTATACAATTCATTATTCAATATTCCTCTGTCTAAAAATCCAAAAATTAAAATCCCGATATGATTATCCTGCCTAATACGATGATCATCTGAATATAATTCCAAGCAGAATCTGATACATAGTGGTATATGATGATCATTGATTACAATGATCAATTGAATACAACATTTGAATCTTATATTTTCTCTATTCACTTCAATCCATCAAAAATTCTTCAACCAATGCTCAATAGAGAAAAATTATTTCTCTCTCGTGAAATTTGGATCTTCTCTATCTTCTCATGAACAAAACATCCCTCAGATAAAATAGAGATTACTTTTTTCATTTTATCAGTGACTGATTAATGGTTTTGGTGGGAATACCCAAAAAAAATCTTTCCCAACCAAATTCACCAAAATCTGAATGATATGATAAATTTAGACATTATATTTACCTATTATACTATTCTCAACTCTCCTTGTTCCTTTTAGGATTATATTGACTACATTATATCTTTTTTCGGACTTTAAATTGAAATGAAATTCCAATTCTGATTTCCCAATCCAATTAGATCATTCCAATTCTATTTATCTATTCATATTATTGAATATTATTAATAGGATTATTTAGTATCAGCACGAATATGATGGCTCCTGAACCATATGAAGAGAAAAAAAACTTCTCTAATATTCATTCCCCCCTTTACAACATATTTATATATCATCATAATCTCTCTTTCACATCTTTACTTCTTCTCTTTACCCACTTGATTGATAAAAAAAAGTAATTAAATCCCTTTAAAATGGTTTAATTCATTTGTCTCACACTATTTTATTTTCTAAATAACTATTTATATAAGTATGATGTAATTCTAAATATGTTAAGTAGATTTTTTTTATTCTAAATATTATACCACATTCCATCTTCTGTCTCTTTTCTCACCAACTCCATTATTTAACAAACTGTTTCTTGTTTCATGTGTCGGTTCATGAAGTTTAACACATTGAGGACTAAATTAATCATCATAATACATTCCATGGAAATTATTTTGACATACCTTTAATTCATCAACAATATTCATTTCTTCTCATCCTGAACCTGATATTCGACAATATATTTTCCTTGAATATGATCCGGCTAAATACAATCCTTAACACCATTATTTAATTCAATCTATATCCAATCAATCTAAACACAATTGAAATTATCTCTTTCACTCACCCTTTCATTCATCAATCTTGCATCACAATTTTCTAAATTTACATATGATTTATGAAAACTCCAAGATTAGAAAAGAATAATCACATTTTTTTATTGTAGTCATAGAGGCTCTAATTCTCCCAATATGAGAAAATATTGCATAACAGATTTAAATTGAATCTGATGACCATTTACTTCTAGAAATATTATTCCTAAATATGATTGAACTTCTCATTCTTGATTTAGTTTGAATTCAATTAGACTTTTCTTCTATGCATCTTCACTCGAATATAATGGTCCTTTTCAATAATTCGGATTCAGATTCTCTGAAAATGATTCCTAGCCAAAATTTTAACAAATAAAAAGTAATGGGATTTTTATTTTCATATTCACCTGATAAAAAAATGATCACTAACAAACCTTATGTAGATTACATTGATGAATATGATTTCCCACAGTTTGTGAGTTTTTATCCAAAAACTATTGGATTTGATTGAAAACATTCATCAATATAAGATTCCATCCACCATCCTTCTCAAAATACATTATTTTATCAACATAGTGATATATTTAGAACAAATACAATCAAAAAACGATATGGGCCAAACAATATTCCCCTTTGTATTTGCTGTCAATACCCACTTTAACAACTTTAACTACATAATACAATAAGTTCTATTATTTTATTTTCTAACTTTTTATTCCATCCATTTATTTATTAGCCCCTATCTCTTTTATATCTACCAATTTCTATTATCTCTCCCCATTATTGAAAAATAAATTAAAATGGACAATAAAGACATGTTTTTACCATATGATCTCATTTCTATGGGTTGTAAATTTTCATCTAAGAATCGTGAATATTTTCATCAAGATAGGAATCACGTGACTTTATTAACAAAGAACCATTAACTAAAAAACTCTAAGACAACATGGGTGAACCTAGTGTACAAAATGAGACTGTGTAATCCAGGTGGTAAATGTATTGTATAACACAACATTCATGTATTTACCTTTTCAATATTCTTCTATCATTCTCATAATGAGATGAATTATTTGAAAGTATTTTCCTTAAAAATAATATACATCTATCTCAAAAAACATATTGGAATGTTTAGGTGTATAAAAACAACTTTTCAACAATACTAATTTTTCATAAATTCATTACATTATTTTCCAGGAAGAGTATGTGGATCATCAATTCAAACTTCATAATTTCGAATCCTTAATTTACATGCATGTTAGTATAAATATATAGAAAATTGGAAAATAGGAGGAACTTAGATTGCATCTTAAAAACAATAGTCGGACTGAGAGTACTATATCTATCTTGACATCTTCTTTTTTTTCATCAAGCATTCTTTTTTTATGTATTTCTATCCTTCTAACATTTTTGTAACAAAATTCTAACTATTTTTATCATATTTTTATGAGGATGTAAACTTATGTTCATCTTTAGTAACGTATTTATTACAATATTTTTGTATTATTTTCCTATGACATTCTTTTTTATGTAAAAATATATTTGAACAAATTTTGATATCGTACCTCTCTTGATCATATCCACAATAGTTGATACCTTTTTTCAAATAATCAAATATCATTATAAATCTATTTCTTCCTCTCTTCTATTACTAATTTTTCTTAGTCCTCTATCACACATTCTATGTCAATTTGTACTGGCTAGATAACGAATCATTTTTTCATTTCGGACTCTGAAACACTGTTTTTATTTACATACAAAACCTTCAACATCTGAGAAATGACTAAAAATTTTGTTGAGTCGGTTAGAAACCAATAGATTATTTTGCATTACGTATAGTTTTTTAATATCTTTCACAAATAGTTTCCAATTTTTGGAACCTATTCCCAATTATTACTTGATTATTTTATGGTTTCTTTAAAACAACCATCTCTTACATCATTATTTTAAGGGATTGAATCCCCCTTAATCTTCTTCTTCTATAACCTATGGAATAATAATAATGTTTTTAACAAACACAGGTTAAATGTATGACCAAATCAACCCTAATTTCAGCAATATTCATAGAAAGAATATTTTATTTTTTAATATCTATGTTGACAGTAGTTGTAAAAATGTTTATCATACTCCTTATTGATTTTATTATCTGATCCATCAACCATTCTTTTATCAATCAGAATATTGTTTTTTATTTTTTAGCCTTAATGGAATCTGAAGTATTTTAATCATTCCTTGATATAGAGAAAATATTTTCTATCTTACGGTATTTTGATACATTATAATTCGTCACATTGTTAATATTGGACACTTAGTAAAATTTCCCATATTTCAACTTCTTAAAAAATTTCTATCCTTCTTCTCAACCATTGAAGGTAATTTTTCGAGACATCTAAGAATTCCCAATCTGATAACTTTCATAATCACCAAAGATATAGTTTTTGAAACTTATATGTTTCTCTTCAACAATAGATTTTTTTTGTTAGAGAAGTTCCAAATAATCTTCTTTTAATTTTATCTTTAACTCAAGATGATCACTATGTTTATTTTATTCTTCAAGAGATTTCATTATATTATAAATATCTATGAGTAACTTTGTCTTCTCTTTTGAATTTATATCTTGAATTGTTGAGGAACATTCATCATACTTCTTCTTGTTTTTATTTTCAAGTCTTCGAATAATTCTCAAAAAATCGTTCAACTCTCTTTCAAATGAATTTCATGTTGAGATTCTTATTCATCAGAATTACTTCTGAAGTATTAATAATCCACTATTATAATAAAATTACCATCACTAACATACTCAACAGATTATTTAGATTCAGTTTAACTAAATTTTCCCTTATAAAAAATACTTTCACTAGGAGAAGAAAATTCCTTATTAACTATTAAAATAATCATGTTCTATTAAAAATCATTTATAACCTCTTTACAATCATTATCCTTAGGAAAAATGGTTTTCCTTTTGTATTTTGTGTACTTATCATCTTCCCTCTTGGAGTATAGTTTTTCATTTCCACCATTTTTCTTCCAGGATCTTCTTGGACATCTTTCTTCTTCTTCACTTTCACCTTCATCACTTTATTTTTAATTAAATATTCAACAAAAATTGGAAATAAATTAACCAATGTATCCACATATATAAAGTGATGTTTTATTTTTATACCTTCTTGTACTTATTTTCACATTTTTAGAAAAAAAAGAAAAAAATCATGAAGATTTTTGAATACCTTATTTTTAAAATTAGAATATCTAAATTCTTATTCATCATTAATAATTTTAGAATATTTATTTTTGGAATTCATGGTAGATATTTCTATATTAAATTTTGTTTTTTACTTTTATAGTATTATAACTTCTCATTTCATAAGTAATGGTACTATATGCAAATCATCCAAAGACAATGTTTATGGAACTCTATCTTCAATTGAAAAACCTTTGGGATCATATTTTTTAGGATGAATTGTAATAATATTTTCACTAATAGTATAATCTTCTAAATTTTCACCGAGACATAAAATAGAGCTCACAATGTCATTAAACCTAGTAAATAAGTCATCAATAGATTCATTCTCACCCATCTTGAGGTATTCATACATTAATCTCTATATTTGTAAATTTTCATTATTCACTTTTTATTGCCTTTATAAAATTTTTTCAGCATATCCCAAATTCTTCTGGTTGTGGAAACTCCTTTTACTCATAAAAAATCAGTTTAAAAAATTATGAGAGTAAAGCATTATTTTCACTTCCATTATTTTCTCGATTTCCATTATCAATGATAGTGACGGGTAATTCTCAATATGAAGAGGGAAATCATCCAAAAAAACCAATTAAATCATGAGACATAAGATAAATAAGATATTGAGGCATTCTATATTTCTTGATTTGGTAATTCAAATCTTCGAAGATAGGAATCGAACTTCTAAGCACACAATTCAGATAATCGATATCAACTTCTTCTTAAAATATTTTTTCAAAGAATAAATGAGGGGAACCTTTGGCTCTGATACCAATTGTAAGTTCCTAGTTAAGACACTTGTATCATTGAGAGTGGGAGGGGTTAATCAGTGATAATTTTACTTTTATGTTTCCTTTTAATTGAAATATCATTTTCCACTAATTAAATATATGTTTCCTACTAAAATAAATCAGAACACAGATCCATAAAAACACAAGTATTTACAAGGTTCATTATAAAATAAGATTTTCTATGCCCTTTTATGGTTATGAAATGACCCCATACCACACTATCCATAGTTAATTAATCATTAGAAGACAATGAGCATGGTATACCCTTTCACTTTGGGAGTACATTAAAGATAATATCTAAGTTTGTGTACTCTGTTAGCATAAATAGGGTATAACAATGTTTGTGTAACAACTCACATTACATGTTATTCTTTTCCACATCCACAAATGTATAGGTTGGAAATAAATTTTTTAATTTATTTCCCAGAAGATGGTAAAAACCTCAGGACAATAATATAAAATTAAATCCCAATTACACTATCTGATTTTCTAACTCCAATTCTCCATATCTGATCGCACTATCCTATCTTCATAATCAGATCATCATATCCAAATTTCATACATGATTGATGTAGCTTTTACCAAATATATTTAATACAATTTATAATTCCTTATTCCCCAGTATATAAACCCGCAATATAAAAATTACAATCAGATTATCCATAATGATACGATGAGCAGAATAATATGATGATAAGAAGAATCCAATAGGGAGCTAAATATGATGATCACTGAATATTATGATCACCTAAATACAACATTGTCATACAGTCTCTTCACTATTCACTTATGTCTATCAAAACATCTTCAACAATATAAAAATATGAAAAAAATATTTCTTGTCACAATAAAGTCAGATCTTATCTCTCTTTCCATGAACTATACATCCTTTTAATAAAGTACAATGTACTTTTATCCTTTTATAGGTGACTCATGAGAGGTTTTGGTGGGAATCTCCAAAACATTCCCGATCAACCAATTTTACAAAATCATCATGATAATAATAATTTAGAGTGAATCTTGACCTCATAAACTTTTATAAACACTACTCAATCCTTCTTGAATCCTATTTTGTACTTCAACTCTTCTTCATACATTTTGTTCAAACACCAGCACAATTTTGATTTCGTAATTTGATTAAATCCACCCAATTATATTTCTTTGTTCTTATTTATAAATATTATTAACATGATCAATTGGAATCACAATCATACATGATGGATCTTGACCCAGTTGACGAGGAAAAACATGTTCTATTACTTTCATGCTACCCCATGACGGTAAATTCAGCAATCTCATTCATCTCTCTTCTAATTCATCACTTCTTCTCCTGACACACATTATTGATAATAAAATATATTACACCCCTTTTAAATGGGTGTAAACATTTTTATTACATTATTTTCTTTTCCATAAAATTATTTCTTAGAATATGATGATATTCTGAATCTAATTAGAAAATACGTTTTCTTCTAAATATCATATCACTTTGTATGTTCCTTATATTTTCTCATAAACATCATTCTATCAAAAAATTTACCATGTATCATGAATTATTTTATAAATTTGATCACATTAATGATCATATATGGAATCATTATATTTTCTAAGGAATATATTGTAACATCTATCACATTCATCAATACCCTTCTTTTCTTCTCAGCCTGAATCTGATAATATAAAATACTATTTCCCTAATATGATCAGGCTGAATACAATCTCTAGAACCATTCATTCATTCAATATAGATTTGGCAAATCTAAAGATGAGAAGCATCATAAATTTTAATCACCCCTTATTTAATCAATTATTCATCATAAGTTTCATATTTTACTTAAGATTTATGAGAACTCCATGATAAATAAAGAATCATCGAATTTTTTATTCTCATACTCATATAAACTCCAACTATACTATTATAATCAAATATTTAATAATGGATTCAATGTGAATCTGATGGCTGTCTACATTCAACAATATTATTCCAAAATAAGACCGACCTTCTTATTTTAGATTTAGTATGAATCTTCTGATAATTTTCTTCCATATAGAATCAAAAAAAATATGACAGACCTTTTTGAAAAAGTATGAGTCTAATTAACTAAATATGCGATAAGGCATCATTCGGGGCTTCGAACCAACTTCCCCTTGGTTTATATTCCATGTATTGAAAAAAAAATCTTCTTCCCTTGTTTCCTGTACTGATTTTGACTCATGTGGGCTTAGGTACCGGATCGAGGACTATGCTCACTTCGAAGTGTTTCACTTCTCTAGTTGTCTAAGTTTTTAGGCCATAACCTAATATCCCCTTAAACCTCATCATCTGAAACTATGTCTATCTTTATTCCCATTCTCATGGGATATGTAGGAATGCCCATACATCTCATCTTTCGGTCCATATTGAGTTCCACTAATTTATATCTTCAGTTATGCCTTTTAGGTCCCAGCTCTTATAGGACTGCATGATGTGGTGTGTCTGATTATGCATTCATTCACGTCGGGTTTACAATTTCCGCATCATGTACTTCCCTTCAAAGTGCTACTCCCTCATACCTCATATCCCTTGTCCTGCATGTCGTTAAACATCACTTTCTAGAACTATGTATGGATTGATTCCCATATTCATGGGATACGTAGGAATGCTCAGACATCTCATCTTTGCGTCCAGCTCAATTGAGATCTAGTATCTCCTACCCCATAGTTTCTAACCTTTTCTGACCCCCTAAACCTAATGATTTTTTCTTGGAATCATGCAGGGTGTGATATGGGATTATGTCCTCATTCACGTCGGGTATTCTTTATCACGCCCATCACATTCCATTTTGAACCTATACTTTTGTGTATATATCCGAGCCATATGACTTAAACTATACTACCTAGTCCCACATGACATTAATCTTCTACGTATATACTTCATGATGTTAATGTGCATGGTTGGTCCCATCACATTACCCTAAAATGTTACATTATTGTCCTGGCTGCACAATGAAAAATGGCACTGCATCATGTTGTCCTCACATGAGGGGACATCATACGTGGTATGGGTCACCCACCGTAACATTTCTCAACGCCTACACATGGCATGATTCTTGGGGCCATTCCTAGACTTTATATCATAGGTCTATTGCTTAAAAAAAGAAAACACATCCAGTCATCCTAAAGAACAAACAAGATCAATAAAAAGTCTCTTCTTTTGGTGAAAGGGATAGACCCGCATAACCTTATTATCTATGGAACTAGTACCTTACCATTCCACCTTTACAACTACCTATGGATTGATTCACATCCTCATGGGGTACATGGGCACACCCGTTCACATTGCCTCAGGCCTAGCTTAACTCTCTTTTTCCGTCCCTTGACCTAAAACCTCTGCATGGAACACATGGTGTTCGGGACATCAGGACCTCATTCACGTCATGTTTTATAATTACTCAACCATGTGTTTCCTACATTCCCTTACATTTATGGTATGAGCTCTATGACTGTAGAGACCCGAAGCCTGAAGTACATGGACATTACATTACTTTTGTGGAATACTTAATACATAACAAAAAATAGACACATAAGGACTGTAATAGTTTAGTGTCTTTTGAAACCTGGAACATAATCTTCTAATCGTGGTGAAAGATCTTCAACATCTCCCATAAAGATCTTCCACTTTTTGTTTCCTTACCTAAAACCATTATTTTAATCTTGGGGGAAAAGAAAACATAAAAAGGGTGACCTCAAATGCTCAATAATGGAAAACATAGAAAACATAAAACAATCCATAAACATTTGCAAGAAAAAGCTTGAACATGAAATTTAAACATCAAAATCTTGAGCAAAGACATAAATCGTGGAAGTACGTAAGGCATCTATCATAACAGAACATCAACCATGATAAAATATAATGGGAATAAAACATGTAATTATGGAAACCATTCATCACATGTTATGATTTCCATAGTAGCCAAGGCATTGCTGCCAAGACCATCTTAGTGGACAAAGTCCCTTTCTGAATCGAGTTCACTCCTTGTTTCAGTCCTGTAACACTGAACCTGATTAACTTACCGTTCCATCCATGTCTATCTCATGAGATATTAATCTTTACCCAGTGCATTAGAGGGAGATATAGGTCCCACCCATCTCATAATGAAATCATTCTTACTTGTGCCACAAAATAAACATACATCATTCATAATTACCCAACGAATAAAATGGGTTTCATAAACATCATCCCATCAGCACATAATCCATATAAAAGAAATGGATATCATTTCATAATAAGAAAAGTGAAACCATATAAATCATAGATACTTTATACTTGAAACATACACATATGAAATAATGTCATCTTAGATGGAAAATGGTTTTGATAAAACACTTGAAATTAATTCTTGATTAAAATATCCTTTCTTGTTGAAAGTCATTTTCTTTTCACAAAATGCCATGAAATTTTAAAAAAAAAATTGTTGAAAATAGTCATGAAATATTTTGGAGGGAGCTTCATTAAAATAAGGCTTTATAAAACCGTAAAAATCTATTCGTGTCGTATAAGTTAAAAACATTCTTCTCGTACTTTTGCCGGAAAAGTCAAAAAGTACCTCGTAACGTAAACAAAAGAAATATTCATTACTTACAATGTAGTAAAAGTAAAAATTGGGTAAAAAGGATTTTAAACATACATGAAAACAATTTTATAAAACATTTACATGGATAATAGAAATAACCCCAGTAAATACTTACGTATAAGTAATCTCGGATAGAAAACAATTGAGATTGCAACATTATCCCTTACCTTAGGTCCGATATGCTTCGTACGTTTCTGAGCCTCCTATATAATAATTTAAATAATGTCATTGACTTATTAGAGAATCATATTAATGGTTATGATATCATATATGGTTCACTTATGACTTTATATTACCCATTCTTTTGTAAGTTCCATGTTAAAGCAGCGTTTTGGTTTAAATCGTTTTATTTATCATACGTGTTTGGACTTGTTGTTCTTGATATTATTACTTATATCCTGATTTACTTAATTCCAGAATGTAAAAAATGATTTATATATAATATACATTTCATTATATATATATATATATATTATATTGATTAAATGAAATGAAATACACCGTTCATGGAGACAGTAGGCCGCACGTACGCATGAACGCTGTTTTCGTTTCCTTATTGAATTAAATGAAATTAAGTAGATGACATACATATATATATATATATACATAAATCCAGTATCATTATTATGTCATATATTTCATGATTACTTATTATATATACTTTATAATTATTTATAAATGGTTAACATGGAGAATGAATCTCATCGCGTCGTGGAGACAGTATTCCGTACGTATGCATGAGCGATGATATCATTCCCATGATCGTGGAATTGTTTTGGAGTGTATGTATACTATTTCAGATTCAATATCACTTTACAATAATCATATATAGTTACTATTTACACCATTATACCCATCCAAGTAAGGTGGTGCTGGAAAATAGATTACACCACGACGTGGAGATGGTATTCCGTATGTACATACACGCGGTGATTTTGTTTTTCATAGGATGGATAGATGGTGAAATAGGGTTGTTTAATACTTATAATAACATATCAGTATATGAGTGATACTGATGTTATTACTTCATAATAAAAAAAATAAAGAAGAATAAGTGGAAGAAGAAATAAAGTTGAAGGAATCGGTAACAGACATTACCTCTTCTTTGAAGCGCCTCTTTGAGACCTCCTCTTAGGGAACTAAAATTGGTCTTTGAAGAAGACCAGGACCTATAGGATGTTTCTAGGGAAGTGTAGAAGAGAATTTTTCATGGTTTGGCTGAGCTTGAAGGCTCAATGCGATGTGAGGAAGAGAGGGTGGAGGTGCCCTTTTATAAGGGAGGAGAGGGGCACCTTTGGAAAAACTAAAAATATTATTTTATTATAAAGTCATATTCGGGTTTTAATAGCTCCAAATTGATTTATTTCAAAGATAAGATAGGTATGGGTCGAAATCCTCTCATCAAATATAATTTAGACAAGTTTTGGTGTAGATACCCGAAGCGTGACGTACATGGACATTACATTACTTTAGCGGAATACTTAATACATAACAAAAATAGACACACAAGGACTGTAATAGTTTAGTGTCTTTGGAAACTTGGAACCTAATCTTATAATCGTGTTTAATGATCTTCAACATCTCCCATAAAGATCTCCCCCTTTTTTTCTTGCCTAAAACCTTTCTTTATATCCTGGGGAAAAGAAAACATAAAAAGGGTGAGCTCAAATTCTCAATATGGGTAATCATGGATAAAATAAAACATACCATATAAATTTGAATGTAAAAACATGAACATAATGTTTGAACATCAAAATATTGAGAAATGACATAAAACATGTATGTATGTAAGGAATAGATCATAAAGAAACATTAAGAATGATAAAATATCATGGGAATAAAACATGTAATTGTGGCAACCATTAAGCACGTGATATGATTTCCATAGTAGCCAAGACATTGCTGCCAAGACCATCTTAGTGGACAAAGTCCCTTTCTGAATCGAGTTCACTCCTCATTCCAGTCCTGTATTACTAAACCGGTTTAACTTGTCGTTCCAGCCATGTCTATCTTATGAGATATAAATCATTACCCAATGCATTTGAGGGAGATATAGGTCCCACCCATCTCATAATGAAATCATTCTTACTTGT
Organism: Viscum album; assembly: GCA_963277665.1. NCBI lineage: Eukaryota > Viridiplantae > Streptophyta > Magnoliopsida > Santalales > Viscaceae > Viscum > Viscum album. The sequence goes on from OY728150.1 coordinate 1,784,294,238, forward strand.
GCCACAAAATAAGCATACATCATTCATAATAACCCAACGAATAAAATGGGTTTCATAAACATCATACCATCATCACATAATCCATATAAAAGAAATGGATATCATTTCATAATAATAGAAGTGAAACCATTTAAATCATAGAGACATTATACTTGAAACATACACATATGAAATAATGTCATCTTAGATGGAAAAAGGTTTTGATAAAACAGTTGAAATGAATTATTGAGGAAAATATCTTTTCTTCTTCAAAATCAATTTCTTTTCACAAAACGTCATGATATTTTAAAAGAAAGAGATTTTGCTAAAAATAGTCATGAAATATTTTGAACGAATCTTCATGAAAGTAAGTCTTTATAAAACTGTAAAAATGCGTTCGTGCCGTATAAGTAAAAAAACATTCTTCTCATACTTTTTCCAGAAAAGTCAAAAAAGTACCTCGTAACGTAAAAAAAAAGAAATATTCCTTACATACCATGTAGTAAAAGTCAAAAATGGGTAAAAATGACTTTAAACATACATGAAAACACTTTTATTAAACATGGACATGGATGACAGAAATAACCCAAGTAAATACTTACGAATATGAAATCTAGGAAAAAAATGAGATTTTGAAAATTATCCCTTACCATAGGTCTGATATGCTTCGTACATATCCTAACCTCCTCCTCTTTGTAGCGCCTCTTTGAGACCTCCTCTTAGGGCACTAAAATTGGTCTTTGAAGAAGGCCAGGACCTCTAGGATGATTCTAGGGAAGTGGAGAAGAAAATTGGGCAGGGGTTGGCTGAGCTTGAAGGCTCAAAGTGGTGTGTGGAAGAGAGGGAGGAGGTTCCCTTTTATAAGGGAGGAGAGGGGCACCTTTGGAAATATTAAAAATATTAATCTATAATAAATATAACCCCACTTAAAAACCTCAAAAAATGACTCATATTCTAAGATTAGATGAGATAGGGTTGTAATCTCATCAAACAATCAAATTTAGACAGGTTTGGATCTTATTTTAATCCTTGTCATTTTGATTTATCCTTATTTAATCTACTTAAGTTTATTTGTGGTGATAGAATTATAAATTTTAAATTATAACAAATAATTACTTATTTGTTGTGAATTTTCCATAATTGTTTACTTTATAAAATTATAGACCATATATATTTAAATTTTTAATTTTTAATTTTTTTTTATTTTTAAACAATTTTATAATATGTTATTTTTATAAAATCACAATAGTGTCAATTTTGACACTATTTATTTACTTGAATATAAATAAAATATATACAGAAGATATGTTCGAACTAAAAGCTTTAATAGATTTTTAAAAGGTCATATGTATCTATAAAATTAGTGGAGCACATTAAATAGTTCATATAATATTTATTTTATTATTTTTAAAACCATTTATTTGGTTTACCTCTTAATAAAATAATTACTACAACATTTTTGTATAATTATTTAATATACTTCTTTGTTTCATAAAAATTAAAACTAAAATAATAAGATTAAGATAAATCTATTACATTTCACAATAATACTTTTACTTGAATTTATCATCTTAAAATAACAATATTTAAATTGTTATATTTATTAAATTATGAAGGTGACAACTTTGGAATCATTTAAAATAAAAAAATAGAAGTGTCATAATAACTTTTATAAGGCTCCAAACGGTTATATATTATGTAATTTGATGATTAAGGTGTATATATACTCTACCAATAAGTTTGGGTCAGGTTTTTGGGCCTTTTAATAGGTATTATTATTTCAATAAAAACTATATTACTTATTTTCCACTTAATAAATAATTTCTGTATCATTAATGTATCACCATTAATGACAATTATTTAATCCCTAAAAATTCTAAATAAATTTTCATGATGTAGATAATTTTGTTATATTTCTGGAGACTATTTGAGTTCGAAGTTTTATGATGTTTATCACTAAATTAAAATTATTATACTTTTATGATTTAAGAGAGTGACATGTTGTCACTTTATTTGGTTTTAATAATAATTAAATTATTTTCATATTCAAAAGTCCATAAAATGAATATAATCTGAACCTTAGGTGATATGGGTCTACTTTTAGCCATCCAATAGAATTTTTACATGTGTTAGGGTAATTTTATAAAATTATATTTACCTTTAATTACCCGATTTACTTTTAACTATGGTAAATAAAATTTTCCGTAGTTACTATTCATAATTCCCAAAAATAAAAAGTATCTTATTAACATAATTTGTACCCACTGATTCCAAATATGGAATACATTTTTCCAAATTCAATACACAAAAGTTTCATAAATTAAATTAAAATTAATCATGTTGTCGAAAGAAAACAGGTTTTTCTTTAAAACATTGCAAAAGATTGAATTGATTTAACATACAAATTTAATGTAAAATCAATGATAATGAAATAAATTATATTAAATGTTAAAAATATATTCTATTTATACATTAAAACCATTCAATATTATAATTTAACCATATAAATTATTGCGATGATAAAAGTTGTTTTTAATTAAAATATAGCTTGTTTTTACTATTCATCAAAATATGAAAGTTACCAGAATAATATAAAAATTTTATCCAAATTAAATTTTTATTTCTTGATTCCAAAGAAGAATTTTATTTTGTAAAATTTAAATTATAAACATTTCAAAAACTATATTTAAAGTGGGTGCGCCATCAAAAAGCGGCAAAACTGCATTTTTTTGAAAAATACTTATTTTACCCGAAAAATTTATTTTGTTCTTATACCATGTTCTAGATAATGTGTAAGATGAATAATAATGTTATAAAATTCAAAATTTAGTTAATACTATTCATAACGGCTAGTTCATAATAATATTATAAAAATATATCGTTGTTTAGTAAAACCCAGTATTGCGTACAACACACGCTATCGAGGAAGGTCGTGATTGCGTGTAATGCAAGCCAGGCCAGGGTTGCATGTTGTGCAATACTCATTTATTATTTTTTATAACAAAATCCAACCATATTTCATTTATACATTGAATATATATATATATATATACCTTCAATGTTGCGTAGAATGACTATTATAAAACGAACTTGACATTATGTGTAACACAATCTAAGAATAGTGTTGTGTATACTTCAAGCTAATACAGTGTGGCGTATAGCACAATATAATATTGTTGTAACATAAAACACATGACATCAAATAAATTAAATTGAATACTTATCATAAAATATCGGGTTGTTACATTGTACCCCCCATAAAAGGAATTTCATCCTCGAAATTCGTCGGGGTTATAAATAGTTTACTATTCATAGAAACCCACATCGTTAAAAGGAATACTAAAACTTAATTTTAAAAACTAAAGTATGAAACGTAACAATTACCCAATGTAACTCATCAATGGGTTTCCACGTAGAAGAATATAGCTGAAAATATGGATATGAAAGAAAAATCTAATCATCAAGTTACGATGGAGAGTGGTAGAGAGCATGGCTATGAAAAAGCCATCGATCACAAATCCATATATTTGTGATGATCTAAGTTACCATCTGATTTATCGGATATAAGGGCACTAGGAAAACATTTTTGGTTTTGAAGATCATTTCCCTAAAGATAATGAAATTAGAATTAGAAGAAATACTTTGTGATTTTGGTACAGTCACACCGTTGGTCGTTCTTTGGACAATTTCCACTTCATCTTTTAATGAAATGAAGTTGAATTTGTCATTCGTGAAGTGTTAGCAGATCATGTGATAGAATGATGGGTCATTCCATCTGTCTCAAAAAAAGTTATAAAAGTTTTCAAAAATACATAAGTCAATCTATAGTGAGATTAATCATATATGGTTCCTAAAATGGACTTATACTTCATATATCACACTGCTTAATATAATAAAACTAGTTTCTACTAAACAGGGACTTCCTGTAGGCCAGTGGTAGGTGATAAAGTTCAGTCTCACTTCGGTTGTGGGTTCGATTCACATAGCCTTGCCGACGCGATGGGTTGTCGCCTGTCCTGCATGTTGTCCTTTTTCTAAAACTACATTACTATAACACCCGATCAATAATATCGAAAAAAGTTCTATCCTTAAAAAATACTAACTTATGTCTAACATAATCCATTCCAATCTTTATGCTTATCTACAATACTTTAGTCCAAGCTCATAGTATAAAGAAAACAATTACTTAAAATATCATCAACCAAGCATGTGAATACAATCATTTATCCCCCATATATCTTGTTGGTCACACTCCAATCAAGTGAATACCTTAATCATGTATTCTCTTGGAAAATGAATACCCATTAAACCTTAGTGAAAACATAAACCCTGTCAAAAGTTAACTCTTTCCACATACCAAAATCCAAAAATTCTATATACTAAAACCATGATATAACCTTCTCCTTATATCAGTCATGAGCTCATGAATAAAATCAAACATCTCATTATCTTCTTATCCCTTCATTATCTTCTTTCCAAAATATTTTAATCACCTTTCATGGTTAACGGTACCATAAAATTATTGAAAACCACAATAGACTAATACAAAAATACTCAAATACACCATAAAAGTACCTCAACAACATTATTCTTGAATACCAATACATAAAAACTTCAATCCATCCTCTTCAATGATTGTCCTAGAATAAGTCCTTCCTTGATTTAGAAGTAACGTTTTAGGTCAGGGCATTGAGTTGGGTAGTGCCCATGTTCTCCACAAATAAGACATTGAACTCCATAACAGTCTGTCACTCTATGACCCTTTTCTCCACACAGATAACATCGGTCCCTCCATTTGAGGTATTCCTCAAGGTTCTTCCCCCCTTCTTTAGAAATCTCAATCTTCCTTTCTTTATGCTCCTCATCATGCGAACATGCATAAAAGTCTATCTTCCTCTTATTTGATGAATGAGGCATACCACTAAATTTCACCTTGTTAATCATATATCGCGATGACTGATTCGACATAATCACAATATCATTATCTCTAGGAATTACACAATTTTGTTGCTCATAGTCACCAATTTGTGCATTGGATTCAATGTTAACTGAATTCCTTCTGGTTCCCTCCATTGACTAAAACACAAAAAGAATGTTGTGAGAGGCAAAAATCATGCTAGGGAAAACAACATAGTAATGGGGGAGTACCCTAAATATCTAACATCTTACGTTAAATTCTAAGATCGCTACCGCAGTACTAGGACTATATCCTATATGTATACTTATCCTTAGGGACATCCCTATACATACCTTAGAAATATCTCTAGGGATCTCAATAACATTTTCGCATCCTAGTTTCCAAAGGTTAACTAAACCTTTCCTCTGATACAAAATGTAGAGACCCGAATCTTGACATACATGGACATTACATTAATTTAGCGGAATACTTAATACATAACAAAAACCGACACACAAGGACTGTAATTGTTTAGTGTCTTTGGAAATTTGGAACGTAATCTTCTAATTGTGGTGAAAGATCTTCAACATCTCCCATAAAGATCTCACCCTTTTTTTCATACCTAAAACCTTTCTTTATATCCTGGGGAAAAGAAAACATAAAAAGGGTGAGATAAAATGCTCAGTAAGGGTAAGCATGGATAAAATAAAACATACCATATACATTTGAACTTAAAAACATGAACATAATGTTTAAACATCAAATGCTTGAGAGACGACATAAAACGTGGAAGTATGTAAGGCATAGATCATAAAGAAACATTATGAATGATAAAATAGCATGGGAATCAAACATGTAATTGTGGAATCCATTAAGCACATGATATGATTTCCATAGTATCCAAGACATTGCTCCCAAGACCATCTTAGTGGACACAGACCCTTTCTGAATCGAGTTCACTCCTCATTCCAGTCCTGTATTACTGAACCGGTTTAACTTGTCATTCCATCCATGTCTATCTCATGATATATAAATCTTTACCCAATGCATTGGAGGGAGATATAGGTCCCACCCATCTCATAATGAAATCATTCTTACTTGTGCCACAAAATAAGCATACATAATTCATAATAACCCAACGAATAAAATGGGTTTCATAAACATCATACCATCATCACATAATCCATATAAAAGAAATGGATATCATTTCATAATAAGAGATGTGAAACCATGTAAATCATAGAGACATTATACTTGCAATATACACATATGAAATAATGTCATCTTAGATGGAAAAATGTTTTGATAAAACACTTGAAATGAATTCTTGAGGAAAATATCCTTTCTTCTTCAAAATCAATTTCTTTTCACAAAACGTCATGCTATTTTAAAAGAAAGAGATTTTGTTGAAAATAGTAATGAAAATTTTTGGAGGAAGCTTCATTAAAGTAAGTCTTTATAAAACCGTAAATATCCGTTCGTGACAAATAAGTAAAAAAACATTCTTCTCATACTTTTTCTAGAAAAGACAAAAAAGTACATCATAACGTAAACAAAAGAAATATTCCTTACATACCATGTAGTAAAAGTAAAAAATGGGTAAAAATGACTTTAAACATACATGAAAACACTTTTATAAACCATGGACATGAATGAACTAAATAAACCTAGTAAATAGTTACGAATAAGCAATCTCAGATAAAAATGAGATTTGCAAAATTATCTCTTACCTTAGGTCCGATATGCTTCGTACGTATCCGAACCTCCTCTTCTTTGAAGAGACTCTTAGGGCACTAAAATTTGTCTTTGAAGAAGACCAGGACCTCTAGGATGTTTCTATGGAAGTGGAGAAGAGAATTGGGTAGGGGTTGGCCGAGCATGAGGGCTCAAAGTGGTGTGTGGAAGAGAGGGAGGAGGTGCCCTTTTATAAGGGAGGAGAGGGGAACCTTTGGAAGTCTTAAAAATAATAATTTATAATAAATATAACCCCACTTAAAAACCTCCATAAATGACTCATATTTGAATATTATATGAGATAGGGTTTTAATCTCATCAACCAATCAAATTTAGACATGTTTGGATCTTATTTTAAACCTTATCATTTTGATTTATCCTTATTTAATCTATTTAAGTTTATTTGTGGTAATAAAATTATAAATTTTAAATTAGAACAAATAATTACTTATTTGTTGTGAATTTTCCATAATTTTTAACTTTATAAAATTATAGAAGATATAAATTTAAATTTATAAATTTTAAATATTTTTTTTGATTTTTAAAAAATTTTATAATATGTTATTTTTATAAAATAACAATAGTGTCAATTTTGACTCTATTCATTTATTTGAATTTAAATAAAATATATACAGAAGATATTTTCGAACTAAAAGCTTTAATATATTATTATAATGTCATATGTGTCTATAAAATTACTTTATTACATTAAATAGTTCATATAATATTTATTTTATTATTTTTAAAACCATTTATTTGGTTTATCTCTTAATAAAATAATTACTATAACATTTTTGTATAATTATTTAATATACTTTTTTATTGCATAAAAATTAGAAATAAAATCCAATGATTAAGATAAATCTATTACCTTTCACAGTAATACTTTTACTAGAATTTATCATCTTAAAATCAATATATTTAAATTGTTATATTTATTAAATTATGAAGGTGACAACTTTGGAATCATTTAAAATAAAAAAATAGAAGTGTCTTAATCACTTTTATAAGGCTCCAAACGGTTATATATTAGGTCTTTGGATGCTTAAGGTGTGGATATACACTACCAATAAGTTTTGGTCAGGTTTTTGGGCCTTTTAATGGGTATTATTATTTCAATAAAAACTATATTACTTATTTTCCACTTAATAAATAATTTCTGTATCATTAATGTATCACCATTAATGACAATTATTTAATCCCTAAAAATTCTAAATAAATTATCATGATGTAGATAATTTTATTATCTTTATGGAGACTATTCATGTTCGAAGTTTTATGATTTTTATCACTAAATTAAAATTATTATACTTATAAGATTTAAGAGAGTGACATGTTGTCACTTTCTTTGGTTTTAATAATAATTAAATTATTTTCATAGTCAAAAGTCCATAAAATGAATCTAATACGACCCTTAGGTGATATGGGTCTACTTTTAGCCATCCAATAGAATTTTGGCATGTGTTAGGGTAATTTTATAATATTATATTTACCTTTAATTACCCGATTTACCTTTAACTATGGTAAATAAAATTTACCATAGTTAGTATTCATAATTCCCAAAAATAAAAAGTAGCTTATTAACAAAATTTGGACCCACTGATTCCAAATATGGAATCCATTTTTCCAAATTCAATACACAAAAATTCCATAAATTAAATTAAAATTAATCCCGTTGTCGAAAGAAAACAGGATTTTCTTTAAAACATTGCAAAATATTGAATTGATTTAACCTACGAATTTAATGTAAAATCAATGATAATGACATACATTATATTAAATGGTAAAAATATATTCTATTTATACATTAAAACCATTCAATATTATAATTTAACCATATAAATTATTGCGATGAAAAAAGTTGTTTTTAATTAAAATATAGCGTGTTTATACTATTCATCAAAATATGAAAGTTACTAGAATAATATGAAAAATTTATCCAAAGTAAATTTTTATTTATTGATTCCAAAGAAGAATTTTATTTTGTCAAATTGAACTTATAAAAATGTCAGAAACTAGATTTAATGTGGGTGCACCATCAAAAGGCGGAAAAACTACATTTTTGAAAAATACTTATTTTACCCAAAAATTTATTTTGTTCTTATACCATGTTCTAGAAAATGTGTAATATTAATAATAATGTTATAAAATTCAAAATTTTGTTAATACTATTAATAAAGGATAGTTCATAATAATATTATAATAATATATCGTTGTTTAGTAAAACCCGGTATTGCGTACAACACACACTATAGAGGAAGGTCACGATTAGGTGTAATGCAAGCCAAGTCAGGGTTGCGTGTTGTGCAAGACTCCATTATTATTTCGTATAACAGAATCAAACGTATTTCATTTATACATTTAATATATATATATATATATACCTTCAATGTTTTGTAGAATGACTATTATAAAACGAACTTGAAATTATGTGTAACACAATCTAAGAATAGTGTTGTGTATACTTCAAGCTAATACAGTGTGGCGTATAGCACAAGATAATCTTGTTGTAGCATAAAACACATGACATCAAATAAATTAAATAGAATACATATCATAAAATATCGTGTTGTTACATTAGATATCTATTTTAACCTTATCATTTAGATTTAACTTTAAGTTAGATAATTTAACTTTTACCGCGTCTTCTTGTTTTCTTACACTATAAGGTTAATAAACATACCATAAAAAGCCAAACGAACCCCAAGTTCTTTATTATTAATTTATATATCCTTATATAAGTCATTTTTACGAACATTAGACTTTTAGGAATAAAATAAAAATTAATAATATAATATTTGTTTTATAAACAATTTTATGTCAATTTTGACACTATTTGGTAATTATTTTTTGTGAAAATTATAACAGAACTATTAGTTAGAAACAGGTTAATTAAATCAATACTAACATGTTATATTAACATAGAAAATTATTTTAATTCATAAAAAGTCTCAAATTACATTTATTTGGGTATTTATAACATCAATTATGTCAATATTTCATTGATAAGATAATTATTTCATCATCATTGTGTCATAAATAAATTATATTATTTGAAGTCTAAAAATTAAAACTAAAATACCATTATGTAGGATATCTTTTTATCTTTCTAATGAATATTTATAGCCGAATTTATCTTATGTAGAACCCCATATTAAAAATTATTTACTTATTAAACTTTGATTTTAACTATTTTAACCCTTCTTTAAATAAATTAATATTAAATGTCCTAATCTAATCCAAGTGGGCCTAAATGGTCATATTTTATTCCTAAGGTTGTTTTTGGTCAAATTACTCTTATCCAATAGAATTATGGCATGTTTTAGGGTAATAATAATATCATTTTTACTCTTAATTACCCTATTTACTTTTAACCGTGGTAAAAAAAAGTAAAAAGTTACAATTCACCAAAAATTATTTTCATCTCATTGAACCAAATTTTAAATAATGAAATCAACTGTGGCTCTTTGATTTTTGAAATCCCACTCACAAAAGTTGTAAAATTATGTTTTATGTGAATTTGGAAATTCTTCTAGGAGGTGGGTAAAAGACGATCAAAAGTTCAATAAACTTTTTATATATCTAAAATTATTATAAAATGACTCTAATGAATTGAATTGAACTTATATAGGTATTATGTATCAATTTTTACCTAAAATAAATTCAAATAAAATAAATAATTATTTAAATAAAAAGTTGGTTTTTAAATAGTAACCCATTGTTTTCACTATTCATTAAAAATTGAATGTTTTCAGAAAAATACCAAAATTTCACCCTAGGCTAATTCCGATATTCTGAATCCAAAAATGAAGTCCATATTGAAAGTTGAAATTTACAAAATTTTAAATATTGGGTATTACTATTCATAACAACTAGTATATATAACATATTGTTGTTTAGCAAAACTCGGTATTGCGTACAACACACACTATCGTGGAAGGTCGCGATTATGTGTAATGCAAGCCAAGCCAGGGATGTGTGTTATGCAAGCTCATTTTGGTGTAGCGTACAACACAAGACATTAATGAAATTAAAAAGATTATTTTTCATAAAATCTCGGGGTGTTAAATTCTACCCCCCTTAAAATGAATTTCTCCCTCAAAATTCGTCGGGGTTATAAATGGTTTACTACTCGAAAGTTTCTTTAATAAAAACCCACATCGTAAAAAGGAATACCAAAACATGGCTTTAAAAACTAATGTATGAAACGTAACAGTTACAAAAATTAACTAATCACTGGGTTTCCACATAAGAGAACATAGGTGAAAATATGGATATGGAAGAGAAGTCTAACTGTCATGTTCTGATGGAGAGTGGTAGAGAACATGGCAATGAAAAATCCAACAATTACAAAGCCATAAATTTGTGATGATCTTGGGTACCATCTGATTCATCGGATATAAGGGCACTGGGACAACATTTTTGGTTTTCAATATCATTTCCCTAAAGTTGAAGAATTTGAATTAGAATAAATACTTACTTTATTTTGGTACAATCTCACTGTTGTTAGTGCTTTGAACAATTTCAACTTCATCTATTAAAGAAAATGAAGTTGAATTTGTTATTTGTGAAGTGTTAATAGATCATGTGATAGAATGATGGGTCATTCCATCTATTTCAAACAAAAGGTTATCAAAAGTTATCAAATATACATAAGTCCATCTATGGTGAGGTTAATCGTATATGATTCCAAAAATGATCTTATACTTCATATATCATACCGCTTAATAAAATAAAACTTGTTTCCACTAACCAGGGACTTCCTGTAGGCCAGTGGAATGCTGTAAAGGTCAGTCACACTTCAGTTGTGGGTTCAATTCCCACAGCCTTGTCCGACGCGATGGGTTGTCGCTCATCCTGCAGGTTGCCCTATTTCTAAAACTACATTACTATAACATCCCATCAATAATTTCGAAAAAATTTCTATCCATAAACAATACTAACTTATGTCCAACATAATCCATTCAAATTTTTAGGATTATCTAAAATACTTCGGTCCAAGATCATAGTATGAAGAAAACAATACAAGCATTTATCCCACATATATCATAAGATATATCTTGTTGGTTGTATTCCAAACACATGAAAACCTTAGTCAAATATTCTCTTGAAACATAAATTACCATATAACCTTAGTGAAAACATGAATAATGTCAAAAGTTAACTCTTTCATATACCAAAATCTCAAAAATTCTATATACTCCAACCATGATATCACTTAGTCCTTATATCAATCATGAGCTCATGAATACAATCAAACATCTCATTATCTTCTGATCCCTTCATTATGCGCATATCGTCTACTTTTCAAAAATAACTGAATAACCTTTCATGGTTACCAGTACCATTCAACATATAATTTCAAGTACTTTAGGAAAAACAATAGTGTAACAATCCATAGATGATTCTTTATTCCATAGTACCATACATTATTCTTTATAAACATACATTCATTCCACTAACTTCTTAAACAACTGACTGAGCTTCAACACTTCTTTCATCTCATATATCATTTGTAGTCTCCTTATCATCATCCACATAAATACTACCCATATGACCATGCTGATTCTCTTTATGAGATTTTCTCTTAGGGAATTGGTTTGCATAATTCCAATACATTCCACATTAAAACATCTAATCATTGTTGATGTCGTAGCAATTCCATTATCCTTGTCCATGGTGTTAACTGAAACTTTTCCTTTTCACTTAATGGATTTGTTTCCTTCTTTTACACACCTAAATCATCTTCCAGTTCCTTTGAAACAATCTCCCCGATGCCTCTTCCCACATGATTTACATAAGGGAAATTGAACTTTATTTCCTATATGATCATCATTAAACCCCATCATTCTCTTATTATCTGAGTCGGGAAACTTACCAAAGTTGAGATTATGGATCATATTATGAGATTTCTGATTAGGAATAATAACGATGCTTAGACTTCCAAATCCCGTTTCATTTGGTTGCTCATGAAGAATATCATTCCATTGTCCATCATATCCTCCATTATTGTGAATCTTCATATTTCTATCCATTTTCTAAAACCCAAAAAGAATTGTGGGAGAGGAAAAAATCATGCTAGGGAAAAAACATAGTAAAGGGGGAGTACCCTCAATATCTAACATCTTAGGTTAAATTCTAAGATTGTTATTGTAATTCTAGGACTATAACCTATACTTATACTTAACCTTAGAGACATCCCTAGACATACCGTAGAAATATCTCTAGGGATCTCACTAAAGTTCTCACATCCTAGTTTCCAAAGGACGACAATACCTTTCCTTTGATACCAACTATAGAGACCCGAAGCCTGACGTATATGGACATTACATTACTTTTGTTCAATACTTAATACATAACAAAAAACAGACACACAAGGACCGTAACAGTTTAGTGTCTTTGGAAACTTGGAACGTAATCTTATAATCGTGGTGAAAGATCTTCAACATCTTCCATAAAGATCTTCCACTTTTTTTTCCTTACCTAAAACCTTTCTTTTAATCCTGGGGGAAAAGAAAACATAAAAAGGGTGAGCTAAAATTCTCATTAAGTTTAACCATAGATAACATAAAACAATCCATAAACATTTGGAAGCAAAAGCATGAACATGAAATTTAAACATCAAAATCTTGAGCAAAGACATAAATCGTGGAAGTACGTAAGGAATCTATCATAAAGGAACATCAACCATGATAAAATACAATGGGAATAAAACATGTAGTTGTGGCAACCATTCAGGACATGTTATTATTTCCATAGTAGCCAAGGCATTGCTGCCAAGACCATCTTAGTGGACAAAGTCCCTTTCTGAATCGAGTTCACTCCTCGTTTCAGTCCTGTAACACTGAACCAGATTAACTTACCATTCCAGACATGACTATCTAATGAGATATAAATCTTTACCCAATGAATTTGAGGGAGATATAGGCCCCATCCATCTCATAATGAAATCATTCTTACTTGTGCCATAAAATAAACATACATCATTCATAATTACCCAACGAATAAAATGGGTTTCATAAACATCATCCCATCAGCACATAATCCATATAAAAGAAATGGATATCATTTCATAATAATAAATGTGAAACCATGTAAATCATAGATACTTTATACTTGAAACATACACATATGAAATAATTTCATCTTATATGGAAAATGGTTTTGATAAAACACTTCAAATGAATTCTTGAGGAAAATATCCTTTATTCTTCAAAATCAATTTCATTTCACAAAACATCAAGCAATTTTAAAATAAAATATTTTTTTGAAAATAGTCATGAAATATTTTTTAGGAAGCTTCATGAAAATAAGTCTTAATAAAACCATAAATATCTGTTCGTGTCGTATAAGTTAAAAAAACATTCTTCTCGTACTTTTGTCGAAAAAGTCAAAAAGTACCTCGTAACATAAACAAAAGAAAGATTCCTTAAATACCATGTAGTAAAAGTCAAAAATGGGTAAAAATGACTTTAAACATACATGAAAACACTTTTATAAAACATGGACATGGATGATAGAAATAAGCCCACTAAATACTTAAGTATAAGCAATCTCGGATAGAAAACAATTGAGATTGCAACATTATCCCTTACCTTAGGTCCGATATGCTTCGTACGTTTCCGAACCTCCGGTATAGTGATTTAAATAATGCCATTTACATATTAATGAATCATATGCATTGTTATGATATCATATTTGGTACACTTATGACTTTATATTACCCGTTCTTTTGTAAGTTCCATGTTAAATCAGCATTTTGGGTTAAATTGTTTTATTTATCGTACGTGTTTGGACTTGTTGTTCTTGGTATTATTACTTATATCATTATTTAATTAATTCCAGAATGTAAAACATTATTTATATATAATATACATTTCAGTATATACATATATATTTGATCGATCGATTAAATGAAATGAAATACACCGTTCATGGAGACGGTTTTCCATACGTACGATTGAACGATGTTTTCATTTCCTTATTGAATTAAATGAAGTTAAGTAGATGGAATACATATATATATATATATACATAAATCTAGTATCACTATTATGCCATATATTTCATGATTACTTATTATATATACTTTATAATCATTCATGAATGATTAACATGGAGAATGAATCTCATCGCGTCGTGGAGACGGTATTTCGTATGTATGCACGAGTGATGATATCATTCCCATGATTGTGGAATTGTTTTGGAGTGTATGTATACTATTTCAGAATCAATATCACTTTACAATAATCATATATAGTTATTATTTACACCATAATACCCATCCAAGTAAGGTGGTGGTGGAAAATAGATTACACCACGGCGTGGAGACGGTATTCTGTACGTACGCACGCGTGGTGATTTTCTTTTCCATAGGATGGATAGATGGTGAAATAGGGTTGTTTCATAATTATAATAATATATCAGTATATTATTGATACTGATGTCATTAATTCATAATGAAACGACTAAAGAAGAGGAAGTGGATGAAGAAATAAATTTGAAAGAATCAGTAACAGACATTACCTCTTCTTTGAAGCGCCTCTTTGAGACCTCCTCTTAGGGCACTAAAATTGGTCTTCTGAGAAGAACATGACCTCTAGGATGTTTCTAGGAAAGTGGAGAAGAGAATTCGGCAGGGTTTGGCTGAGCATGAAGGCTCAAGTTGGTGTGAGGAAGAGAGGGATGAGGTTCCCTTTTATAAGGAGGAGAGGGGCACCTTTGGAGAAACTAAAAATATTATTTTATTATAAAGTCATATTCTTTTTTTAATAGCTCCAAATTGAATTATTTTGAAGCTAAGGTGGGGATGGGTTGGAATCCTTTCATCAAATAGAATTTAGAAAAGTTTAGGTATCTATTTTAACCTTATCATTTAGATTTAACTTTAAGTTAGATAATTTAACTTTTACCGTGTCTTCTTGTTTTCTTACACTATAAGGTTAATAAACTTACCATAACAAGCCAAACAAACCCCATGTAGTTTATTATTAATATATATAACCTTTTCTAAGTCATTTGGCCGAACATTAGATTTTTAGGAATAAAATAACAATTAATAATATAATATTTGTTTTAAAAACTATTTATGTCAATTTTGACACTATTTGGTAATTGATTTTTGTGAAAATCATAACAGAACGATTAGTTCGTAAAAAGTTAATTAAATCAATACTAACATTTTATATTAACATATTAAATTATTGGAATTCATAAAAAGTCTCAAATTACATTTATTTGGGTAATTATAACATCAATTATGTCAATATTTCATTAATAAGATAATTACTGCATCATCATTGTGTCGTAAATAAATTAAATTAATTAATGTCTAAAAATTAAAAATAAAATACCATTATGTAGGATATCTTTTTATATTTATAATGAATACTTATAGTCTAATTTATCTTATGTATAACCCCATATTAAAAAATGATTTACTTATTAAACATTGATTTTAACTATTTTAGCCCTTCTTTAAATAAATTAATATTAAATGTCCTAATCTAATCCAAGTGGGCCTAAATGGCCATATTTTATTCCTGAGGTTGTTTTTGGTCGAATTATACTTATCCAATAGAATTATTACATGTGTTAGGGTAATAATAATATCATTTTTACCCTAAATTACCCTATTAACTTTTAACCGTGGTAAAAAAAGTAAAAAGTTTCTATTTACCAAAAATTATTTTCATCTAATTGAACCACATTTTACTTACTGAAATCAACTGTGTCTCTCGGATTTTTAAAATTCGACTCACAGAAGCGGTAAAATTAAGTTTTATGTGAATTTGGAAATTCTCCTAGGAGGTGGGTAAAAGACGGTCAAAATTTCAATAAAATTTTTATATATCTTAAATTATTATAAAATGACTCTAATGAATTGCATTGATCATATATAGGTATTATGTATCAATTTTTACCTAAAATAAATTTAAATAATATAAATAATTATTTAAATAAAAAGTCGGTTTTTAAATAGTAACCCAGTGTTTTCACTATTCATTAATAATTGAAAGTTTTCAGAAAAATACCAAAATTTCACGCGAGGCTAATTTCGATATTCTGAATCCAAAAATGAAGTCCATTTTGAAAGATAAAATTTAAAATAAAATTAAAAATTGGGTATTACTATTCATAATGGCTAGTTTATATAACATAACGTTGTTTAGCGAAACTTGGTATTGCGTAAAACACACGCTATCGTGGAAGGCCGCGATTGCGTCTAATACAAGCCAAGTCAGGGATGCGTGTTGTGAAAGCTCATTTTGGTGTAGCGTACAACACAAGACATTAATGAAATTTAAAAGAATATTTTTCATAAAATCTCGGGGTGTTACATTCTACCCCCCTTAAAATGAATTTCTCCCTCGAAATTCGTCGGGGTTATAAATGGTTTACTACTCAAAAGTTTCATTAATAGAAACCCACATCGTAAAAAGGAATTCCAAAAATTGGCTTTAAAAACTAAAGTATGAAGCATAACGGTTACCCAAATTAACTAATCACTGGGTTTCCACATAGGAAAACATAGGTGAAAATATGGATATGGAAGAGAAGTCCAACCATCATGTTCTGATGGAGAGTGGTAGATAACATGGCTATGAAAAAGACAACAATCACATAGCCATAAATTTGTGATGATCTAGGGTACCATCTGATTCATCGGATATAAGGGCACTTGGGCAACATTTTTGGTTTTCGAGATCATTTCCTAAAGTTGAAGAATTTGAATTAGAATAAATACTTACTTTATTTTGGTACAATATCACTGTTGTTCGTGCTTAGAACAATTTCCACTTCATCTATTAATGAAATTAATTTGAATTTTTTATTCATGAAGTGTTAACATATCATGTGATAAAATGATAGGTCATTCCATCTGTTTGAAACAAAAGGTTAGCAAAAGTTATCAAATATACATAAGTCCATCTATGGTGAGGTTAATCATATATGATTACAAAAATGATTATATACTTCATATATCATACCTCTTAATAAAATAAAACTAGTTACCACTAACTAGGGACTTATTGTAGGCTAGTGGTATGCGATAAAGGCCAGTCGCACTTCGGTTGTGGGTTCAATTCCCACAGCCTTGTCTGACGTGACGGGTTGTCGCCCATCCTGCAAGTTGTCCTTTTTCTAAAACTACATTACTATAACATCCCATCAATAATATTGAAAAAAGTTCTATCCTTAAACAATACTAACTTATGTCCAACATAGTCCATTCCAATCTTTAGGCGTATCTAAAATACTTCTGTCCAAGATTATAGTATAACGAAAAAAATACAAGCATTTATCCCATATATATCATAAGATATATCTTATTGGTTGTATTCCAAACACATGAATACCTTAGTCATATATTCTATTGAAACATAAATTACCATATAACCTTATTGAAAACATGAATACTATCCAAAGGTAAATCTTTCCACAAACCAAAATCCCAAAAATTCTATATACTCAATCCATGATATCACATAGTCCTTATATCAATCACGAGCTCATGAATACAATCAAACATCTCATTGTCTTCTTATCCCTTCATTATGCGCATATCATCTACTTTTCAAAAATATCTGAATAACCTTCCATGGTTACTGGTACCATTCAAAATATACTTTCAAATACTTTAGGAAAAACAATAGTGTAACAATCCATAGATTATTATTTATTCCATAGTACCATACATTATTCTTTATAAACATACAATCATTCCACTAACTTCTTAAACAACTGACTGAGCTTTAACAATTCTTTCATCTCATATATCATTTGTAGTCTCCTAATCATCATCCACATAAATACTACCCATATGACCATGCAGATTCTCTTCATGAGATTTTCCCTTAGGGCATTGGTTTACATAATGCATGTACATTCCACATTTAAAACATCTAATCATTGTTGATGTTGTAGCAATACCATTATCCTTTTCCATGGTGTTAACTGAACCTTTTTCTTTTGCACTTACTGGCTTTGTGACCTTCTTTTCCACACCCAAATCATCTTCCAGTTCCTTTTAAACAATCTCCCTGATGCCTCTTCCCACATGATTTACATGAGGGAAATTAAACTTTCTTTCCTCTATGATCATCATTAAACTCTATCTTTCTCTTATTATCTGAGTCTGGAAACTTACCAAAGTTGAGATTATTGATCATATTATGAGATTGATGATTAGGCTTAATAATGATTTTTGGACTTCCAAATCCCGTTTCATTTGGTTGCTCATGAAGAATATCATTCCATTGTCTGTCATATCCTCCATTATTGTGAATCTTCCTATTTTCAGCCCTTTTCTAAAACCCAAAAAGAATAGTGTGAGAGGCATAAATCATGCTAGGGAAAACAACATACTAATGGGGGAGTACCCTCAATATCTTACATCTTAGGTTAAATTCTATGATCGTTATTGTAATTCTGGGACTATAACCTATACTTATACTTAACCTTAGATACATCCATAGACATAACTTAGAAATATCTCTAGGGATCTCACTAAAGTTCTCGCATCCTAGTTTCAAAAGGTTGACTAAACCTTTTCTCTGATACAAACTATAGAGACCCAAAGCCTGACGTATATGGACATTACATTACTTTTGTGGAATACTTAATACATAACAAAAATCAGACACACAAGGACCGTAATAGTTTAGTGTCTTTGGAAACTTGGAATGTAATCTTCTAATCGTGGTGAAAGATCTTCAACATCTCCCATAAAGATCTTCCACTTCTTGTTTTTATACCTCAAACCTTTCTTTTAATCCTGGGGGAAAAGAAAACATAAAAAGGGTGATCTTAAATTCTCAGTAAGGGAAAACATAGATAACATAATACAATCCATAAACATTTGGAAGCAAAATCTTGAACATGAAATTTAAACATCAAAATCATGAGCAAAGACATAAATTGTGGAAGTACGTAAGGAATCTATCATAATGGAACATCAACCATGATAAAATATAATGGGAATAAAACATGTATTTGTGGAAAACATTCAACACATGTTATGTTTTCCATAGTAGCCAAGACATTGCTTCCAAGACCATCTTAGTGGACAAAGTCCCTTTCTAAATCGAGTTCACTCCTTGTTTTAGTCCTATAACACTAAACTGAATTAACATACCATTCCATCCATGTCTATATCATGAGATATAAATCTTTACCCAATTCATTGGAGGGAGATATAGGTCCCATTCATCTCATAATGAAATAATTCTTACTTGTGCCACAAAATAAACAAACATCATTCATAATTACCCAACGGATAAAATGGGTTTCATAAACATCATCCCTTCACCACATAATCCATATAAAAGAAATGGATATCATTTCATAATAAGAAAATTGAAACCATATAAATCATAGATAATTTATACTTGAAACATACACATATGAAATAATGTCATCTTAGATGGAAAATGGTTTTGATAAAACACTTGAAATGAATTCTTGAGGAAAAAATCCTTTCTTCTTCAAAATCAATTTCTTTTCACAAAACATCAAGCAATTTTAAAAGAAAAAGATTTTGTTGAAAATATTCATGAAATATTTTTTAGGAATCTTCATGAAAATAAGGCTTAATAAAACCGTAAATATCTGTTCGTGTCGTATAAGTTAATAAAACATCCTTCTCGTACTTTTGTCGAAAAAGTCAAAAAGTACCTCGTAACATAAACAAAAGAAAGATTCCTTAAATACCATGTAGTAAAATTAAAAAATTAGTAAAAAGGACTTTAAACATACATGAAAACACTTTTATAAAACATGGACATGGATGATAGAAATAACCCTAGTAAATACTTACGTATAAGCAATCTCGGATAAAAAACAATTGAGATTGAAACATCATCCTTTACCTTAGGTCCGATATGCTTCGTACATTTCCAAACCTACTGTATAATGATTTAAATAATGTCATTGACTTATTAAATAATCATATCCATTTTTATGATATCATATATGGTTCACTTATGAATTTATATTACCCGTTCTTTTGTATGTTCCTTGTTAAAGCAGCATTTTGGGTTAAATCGTTTTATTTATCGTATGTGTTTGGACTTGTTGTTCTTGATATTATTACTTATATCCTAATTTACATAATTCCAGAATGTAAAGAATGATTTATATATAATATATATTTCATTATATACATATCTATATATATTTGATAGATCGATTAAATGAAATGAAATACACCGTTCATGGAGACGGTAGGTCGTACGTACGCATGAATGCTGTTTTCGTTTCCTTATTGAATTAAATGAAATTTAGTAGATGACATACATATATATATACATAAATCTAGTATCATTATTATGTCATATATTTCATGATTACTTATTATATATACTTTATTATCATTCATGAATGGTTAACATGGAGAATGAATCTCATTGCGTCGTGGAGACGGTATTCCGTACGTACGCATGAGTGATGATATCGTTCCCATGATCGTGGAATTGTTTTGGAGTGTGTGTAAACTATTTAATAATCAATATCACTTTACAATAATAATATATAGTTATTATTTACACCATTATACCCATCCAAGTAAGGTGGTGGTGGAAAATAGATTACACCACGGCGTGGAGACTGTATTCTGTACGTACGCACGCGCGGTGATTTTGTTTTCCGTAGGATGGACAGATGGTGAAATAGGTTTGTTTAATACTTATAATAACATATCAATATATGATTGATAGTGATGTTATTACTTCATAATGAAATAACTAAAGTAGAAGAAGTGGAAGAAGAAATAAAGTTGAATGAATCGGTAACGGACATTACCTCTTCTTTGAATCGCCTCTTTGAGACCTCCTCTTAGGGCACTAAAATTGGCCTTTGAAGAAAGAAAAGACCTCTAGGATGTTTCTAGGGAAGTGGAGAAGAGAATTTGGCAGGGGTTGGCCGATCTTGAAGGCTCAATGTGGTGTGAGGATGAGAGGGAGGAGGTGCCCTTTTATAAGGGAGGAGAGGGGCACCTTTGGAAAAACTAAAAATATTATTTTGTTATAAAGTTATATTTGGTTTTTAATAGATCCAAATTAATTTATTTCGAAGCTAATGTATGTATGGGTCGAAATCCTCTCATCAAGTATAATTTAGACAAGTTTAGGTATCTATTTTAACCTTTTCATTTAGATTTATCTTTAAGTTAGATAATTTAACTTTTACGGTGTCTTCTTGTTATCTTACACTATAAGGTTAATAAACTTACCGTAACAGGGAAAACTAACCCCAAGTTGTTTATTATTAATATATATAACCTTATCTAAGTCATTTTTCCAAAAATTAGATTTTTAGGAATAAAATAACAATTAATAATATAATATTTGTTTTGAAAACTATTGTATGTCAATTTTAACACTATTTTGTAATTGATTTTTGTGAAAATCATAACAGTAATATTAGTTCGAAAAAAGTTAATTAAATCAATACTAACATTTCATATTAAAATATAAAATTATTGTAATTCATAAAAAGTCTCAAATTACATTTATTTGGGTATTTATAACATCAATTATGTCAATATTTTTTTAATAAGATAATGACTGCATCATCATTGTGTCATAAATAAATTAAATTATTTAAAGTCTAAAAATTACAAATAAAATACCATTATGTAGGATATATTTTTATCTTTATAATGAATATTTATAGTAGAATTTATCTTTTGTATAACCCCATATTAAAAAATTATTTACTTATTAAACTTTGATTTTAACTAGGTTAACCCTTCTTTAAATAAATTAATATTAAATGTCATAATCTAATCCAGGTGGGCCTAAATGGTCATATTTTATTACTAAGGTTGTTTCTGGTCTAATTACACTTATCCAATATAATTAAGACATGTTTTAGGGTAATAATAATATCATTTTTTCCTTAATTACCCTATTTACTTTTAACCGTGGTAAAAAAAGTAAAAAGTTATTATTCACCAAAAATTATTTTCACCTATTTGAACCACATTTTACTTACTGACATCAACCGTGTCTCTCAGATTTTTGAAATTCCAATCACAGAAGTGGTAAAATTAATTTTTATTTGAATTTGGAAATTCTCCTAGGAAGTGGGTAAAAGACGGTCAAAAGTTCAATAAAATTTTTGTACATCTAAAATTATTATAAAATGACTCTAATGAATTGCATTGAACTTATATAGGTATTATGTATCAATTTTTAACTAAAATAAATTTAAATAAAATAAATAATTATTTAAATAAAAAGTCGGGTTCTAAATAGTAACCCAGTGTTTTCACTGTTAATTAAAAATTGAATGTTCTCAGAAAAATACCAAAATTTTACCCTAGGCTAATTTAGATATTCCGAATCCAAAAATGAAGTCCATTTTGAATGATGAAATTTATAAAATTTCAAAAATTTGGTATTACTATTCATATCAGCTAGTTTATATAACATAACATTGTTTAGCGAAACTCGGTAATGCATACGACACATGCTATCGTGGAAGGTCGTGATTGTATGTAATGCAAGACAAGTCATGTATGCGTGTAGTGAAAGCTCTTTTTGGTGTAGCGTACAACACAAGACATTAATTAAATTAAAAATAATATTTTTAATAAAATCTCGGGGTGTTACAATGACCAAAAACTAAGACCACTCGGTGTACTTTCCATAAGAAGTTAAACTATATGAAATCTTCCAAAACTACATATGACTTTATTCCCATCCTAATGGGATATGTAGGAATGCCCAAACACATTTTCTCCGGGTCCATCCCTAGGGATCTAAAATCTCGTCCTCTCTCATTCTGCACCTAGGCCCAAACCCTTTTGGGAACATGTGGTGTGGTGACTACCTCATTGGATTATGTCGTCATTCAAGTCATCTTTTTAATAGCCGTACCATGTGCCACCCATGTATTTTCACAACCTGGTCTAAGTCCTATGACTCAAAACTACGATATCTCTTTCAGAATTGTGTGTCACGTTTGGCTACTTCGCCACACTACATATAGTCTATTAAATCAATTCTCCCTTTATGGATGGTCCTACACAATTAAGTTCGAAGCGTGCAACCCCAGGATACTTGTCCTTAAGACAGGACCCGACTCCCTTTATCCGATATATCTTTTTTTTCATACTCAGATGTGTTGTGAAAAAAAGCTCAAAGTGTGGAATTTTCATGAGTAAATCCCCTCATTCCATGTCCACGCTTTGTGAGCCCGTTATTTGTATCCTCATCCTCTTCCACGTCTGATGGACCCATTTTACGACCTAGTCTCATGGAACATTGGGTAACCTACCATCTTGGGCCAACGTCCTAAAGGACCGCATATGACATTTGTGATTGGTCCCATGTTTTGAACATGGTCAGTGGTTGACAATAATTTTTGTTTCCCCATTCCAGGATGACGCGAATCAGATACTTTTTTTTGAACATGATCAAAAGTTATCCCTTATAATCATGACACCGTCATTGTGGTTCAGATTTCAAGCATCATGATTCACATCAATCCACTCCCTTATGTTGAAGTGGAATTCCAACTTACTCAGCTTAACGCCTTCGCGCATCTAGGTGTGTTAAGTAGGTAGGTCGGTATTATTGGGATGTCACTTACCTACCATCCAATTTCCCATAACGTGTTCTTCTCTATACAAGGAAAGTACCATCACTAATCCTAGTTTCCCATATCGAGCACGACTCACATGGGCGTTGAGGTTTTGGTTGTATGTGTACTGGTGTAGCGAAACTACACATTCCCCTTGTCCTACATGACATTAAACAACACTCTCATAACAACATGTGGCTTGATTCCCATCCTAATGGGATATGTAGGAACACTGAGACAACCTGTCTTGGGCCCATCCCAGTTTTCACCTTCAGTCCCTCACCTTAAGGATTCTCCAGAGATCATGTGGTGTGGTGAGGACTGTTTATGTCCTTATTCACATTCCGAAATGCACCACACCGTGCATTTCCATTCTGGGTAACCACGTCCTCAACGCATGACATTAAACTATGAACCCCACCTTGAACATGTTCAGGATGCCCCATGATAATTATGGGATGCGTTAGCTTCCTCCCTAGAGAGGATTCCCCATACCAGCATTGGTCTTTTACCACACTGTGTCCAGAACTACGTTTGTCTTGATTTCTATCCAGATGGGATACGTTGAAACACATGACTGCTTTGATTTGGGCCCATCATGACCCTCACTTTTGGACCCTTCACCTAAAAACCCTCTTCTAGGGATATGTGTTGTGGTGCAGACTCCTTATACCCCCATTCACATCGAGTTTACAATGGCCACATCATATACTCCCTTCTTGGGATCTTCCCTTTCACTCCCTCTTATATCATATGATGTTAAACTACTTGAGTCCATATGTCCTCAACGCATGACACTAAACTACGGTTCTACCATAAACATGTTTAGGATTCCCCTTGTTATTTATGGGTTTCACCTGATCCCTTTCAGAGAGGATTTCCTTATCAATGTTGGACGCCAGCCACACCATACTTAAGAACTATGTTTGGCTTGATTCTCTTCTTTATGGGATACTTTGCGACAACCTAGCATTCTGCCTCAGCCCCAGCCCTAGGATCATTAACCCTCCTCGCCCCTCATCCCTGATCATGGTTCAGTCGCTATGAACGTAAACTTGGATCTTACAGTCCATGTACCATGACTCTAAACTATTAACCTTGGTCCAGTCATCATGGCCTTAAAATTATGTGAACCTCCATCATCGTATGACGTTAAACTATGTGTCTATCATTATCATTTGTATGGCATAAAACTATGTGTCATTACACATTCTCACAAGAGAAGTCCTATTCAGAAGAAGGTATGATCCCTGATCAGTCCGATGTGCCCAGCTAATGTGTCTTCACCATGGTGGCATCATTTCAAGAGTGTTTGACTCCATTCAAACAACCCTTCACTCCACACTCCAAGCTTTGCATGTCCTTTATTTGGACCCTCATCCTCTTTCACATCCAAAAGAACCCTCTAATAGAATGGATGTTTTGAATACATATCACCTACTGTCCTCGACCAATGTTCTAGAAGACTAATGGATGAAATTTTGAGTCAAGGCCGGTGTTTCAAACATGGTCAATGGTTGGCCTTCTTTTTTTATCCCCATTTCAGGCTAACAGGTCAAATATACTACATTTTGAACATGGTCAACAATTAGTCTTCATTTTCACACCATCTCTATAGTGTTATGAATATTTGGTATCAGTATTCACATTTTCCTATCTCCTATGTTTTGATTAAATCCAACACCCCTAGAGTTACCTCTCTGATACACTAGAACATATTGGGGAAGTGATAGTTCAATTGTCCTAGGGACTTCATTCTCCAATCAGGTCTTCCCTTCTCTCTTTGTAAGCCAGAATGATTCATTTTTACCTCGGATATCCGATGTATGGTTGGCACTCCAATATTCAAACAAAGTAATAATGCGAGAATCCCTTTTTTACCACATCAGGCACGACCCACGTGAGCATGGGAATTGATTTCTATTTATTTTGGGATTGTGGTCAGAGTGAATTAAAATAAACATGAAAATAGTTTGATGATGCATTCAATCCAGAATTTGAAATAGTAAAGAAGAATGAGTCTATGGGTTTGTCCAAAATCGTTCCCTTAAGGATCGATATTTTGAATGGATTGTTCCAATTCTGCTACATTCTGACATGCGGCCTCCAACATCACTTCCTATCCCATAATATCCTTATCTTTGGTAGCAGTGACATGGTGTAACTCACTAGCCTTGTCTTGTACCCATGATTGTTTAGCTTGGAACTCAATCATCTGGTGATTCTCCTGCGCTATCTTCTCCTGAGCATCTTCAAGTTATACCTTAAATCCATTAATTAGATCAGATTGGTTTGCAATGAATTCCTATATGTTTTTCTCTTGTTTCTCAAGGCACTGAACCTCCTACTCCGCCTCTAGGAAGGCCTGAGTATTCTCTGAATCTTTCTAGTATCAGGTAACTTTTGAACTTTAGTTGTCCTCTCGTATCTTCTCTACCATGTGATTTTGGATCATTACATGAGAATGGAGAGCATATACCCCTCCATCATAGGGAAAGCATAGCCAGGTTAGGAGTGACCCCATCCTGCTTAGCCATTATTCCCCTAGCTGGAAGATAAAGCATCTGATGCACTTCCATGCCTTTTTCCATGTTATATGGCTCTCCTCCACAACATCTGAGTCGTAATCGTCAATTTCTTTAGGGTCTATGGGCCTGTATTCAGGGAATGTATCTAGGATTTTGGTGACATGGTCTTCTTTGGGAAATCATTCATCAGTGACTTCATCCTTGATGGGTTGGAACTCTGCCCCGATAGCATTTCCACCCATCATTGTAATCTATGGATTTTCAAGTATCGGGGCAAGGCCACCTAGAACTGTTACTTCTGTAAAGGAAGATGTAGCCACTGGTAGGGATCCTGCAGATGTGTCCCGAACTCAATGGTTTTTCAGGCCTCCAACCTTGTGATCACTGTATCGAGAATCAACATCTTGATTAGATGAATTTTCCAACAAAGATTAGAGCCGATGGAGATGGACTTATGAGATCCATGTGCGGCGTTGTCAAATTCTTGTATCATGGTAGGGGTTGTCATCGTAGGATAGACTTCAAAAATTGAAAACTCTATCTCCGGCATCAATGCCTCCTGAATGGTGGGAAATGGTGGGGGACTTAGAGGTCATCGTCTCGTCTCTTCCATCTGAATAATCATCTTTTACTCCAGTCATAGTTGGCACCCTACCACACTCAGCCCTGAGGACATGTTCCTAAGAATTCTCCACAACCTCTATAAGCACATGTTCATCCCTTTTGGGGATGGATTCATGGGCACCCTCTCCCATGTGTTTCTAAATAATATGGAATTCGGTTGATATATTGAGATCATGAAAAATAAGGAGGTGGTGTTAAGAGCTAAACATACTTCGAGCTACTCAGCCAGCTCTGTGTCCAAGCCTATGATCTCACCACTCTCTTGAGTGTTTCACCGGAAGTAAGAGCTTCTGAGGGTCCCTCTCCACCAAGAATTTCCACCAAATGATCATCATCTTCTTCATCTCCACCATCTTTTCCTTCCTCTTCTTATTCCTCTATTTCCCCTTACTCCTCCTCCTCTTCTTCCTCCTCTATTTTTTCTTCCTCGAATGGTAGCTTCTCTTAGTAATTCTCTTTTCCAAAAATCCATTTCACCATGACATGAGGTTCCTTATACTGCCCCTGCTGTAATGAATACATATCCATGGCTTCTAGGTATGCATGCCAGCAATGAAAGTTTAGTCTATCCGTCATTTGGATGTGCCCTACGTCTGGTAGATCAATCCTGATGCGTATAAACCTCCTCCACAACTCTTGGGTGGACATGGACTCTCACAATGTTCTCCAAGTGCACCATAGAGAAGGGAATATGGCATCAGTAGATAGCTTTAGGAGTTACTTAAGTTATTTTCTTAGAAGGTCCCAAGCTTTCCAACGAGGCTGCATACAAGACCACATGTCCCTCAAAGAGTGAGGCACTTTCCCAGCTTCTGATTCTCTTACAGATGACGTACTGGCCTATTCCACACTAGCTTCCTGGACCGTTAGTTGCCTCTCATCCCTCGAGGCCCATCGTCTACCTCCCTACTCTTTGGGCTCTGCTCTAGCTGCCTTGATTTGTTAAATGCACTTCCAAAGAATTTTGTCGAGGTATTATTTCATCCAATGTTCAACATATTATGTTGACAGGACTGTACTAAAGTTATTGGGAGGAAGAGTGATGATTTCTACTAATCCTACCATTGTGAACATAATCCATTGTTGGCAGAGAATGCATGGGTTTCGTTCTTTTTGGACCTCTGTATACACTATTTTCGGCATCTGTTGCATGAACCCAAATTGTCTGGCAAACTTGGTCAGCATGTATGGATCGTAAATGAAATTTCCATCGATCTAAGATACTATAACAAAACCTAGGATTCTTTGTAGGTACTTCATATTCTCTAATGGCCCCCGCCCATCTTCTACCATTTGACCATCCATGGTTCAAAATGGGTTGAATTCAATGTGAGAGTGGTTGACAATTTTAAGCTTGATCCCCTCTTCTCTGAATGTCAATGGAATGATTCAGACGATGTTCAAGAGGGATGGACGCATACTGTTACCGGGGGAGAGTGGAACTTGTGAAGTCATACCCCCTAGAGTGGGTTGTGACCCAATAATAAAGAATCTGGAATGGTCTTCATATCTGCCTGGGCGTGCAACCCCTCAGGATATGCCCCAAAATATTGTACAACCTGGACAACATCGGCACCCCCAGGTTGACATTGTTCTTCGCCTCCATAATCCCAACCATCACAAGAATTCCTATTTGTACCCCCATCCTCGTGTCCCTCACTGACAATAGCCACCCTCTCAAGGATGAAACAAGAAACCCATCATACTGCACATTTGGAACTCGACATTCATTAATGAGAATGCCCTAGGACCGGTACACTCAAGTCTCTAGAACCCTCCAGTATCATCCTGATTTTCCCCTATGAGATGTGTTCGGGCATAGCATCCCTTGGCCTAGCATCTTCACAGCTGTGTCCTATGTCAAGAAAATAATTAACCACCATGAATAGGGTATGTCGTTCAGGATATATATTAATTTTATCTCTTTGTTATCTATCTCTAGCAGGTACCGTGACAGGATTAGGGTGCATGTAATATCCCCCAGACATTCCCTGTCGGGAGGAACTCATCGTACTTGTCCCCCTTCCATGAAATTCCCCTGATACAGTGGAAATCCCATAGACTGATGCCCACCTCTCCATGGTGGAGGTGGAAGGTGTTGTTATCTGGGGACCAATGACTGAATAACTCATCTACCAAGTTCTACTGTCGGTAGAAGTGAAATTGTGACATCCAGACGGCCTCAAAAATCCCGATAGACCACAGATCCGGCCCAAATTCCTCTCATGTCTGACGTACCCAGTACACCCTTTCCCATTCATTGGTGATGTTTTGCCCAGATCTGAAATCCCTTTCCTATCAACCCTTCATCTCATCAGAAATGCTGCTTCTAAATTTACTTGTATAAATAATGGGAGATTCTTAAAGGACCATATCACTTCCCACAACCATCATGGTCATCGGATTTAGGAAATACATGGATGTGTTCGGTGTTTCCCTAGCATGATGGCCATTTTTTGTAATAAGGAAAGGTGAATGACTATCCTCCTATGTCACCCACGATTGTGGTGTGTCCATCTCGAAACCAGGCATCAGCACCTCCTCCATATGGCAGAAGTTCCACAATGGCATGCTATTGCTCAGGACATAATTTTTTTGAGCTTGAGAAAGCATGACAAAAAGCATTTGGTTATCATACACAACCCTCTTCATGTAAAGAATCTTGGGGTTCGTGATAATTTGTGTTCTTCTTGAAGTATCACTGACTTCTCTTTCGTCTTCTGTCTCTTGAGTGGCCATTATAGAAATCCGAATGTAATGGAACAAAAGAAATAATCCTGACACACAAAATATATAGGGGCGCAAAATAATGTTGTCTTGCATGAAAATGTTGTGACATCGCGCAAAACCCGTAGTCGGTCACCGAACCTTATGCACAGATTAGAATTGTTTTCGCGCATGAGAGAAATATCACGTCATGCTGAAAAAGTCAAAGTAGAGACTATGTGGGGTATTCAACCTATTTATAGGCACTGATGCACCATCCGCACATGCAAAATAGGTTTTCACATGAAAAATTATTTTTTTTGCACGCCCAAGGAAGGTTGCCTACCTTTTGGCATACCCTCTGAATCCAACATTTGGGTTCCCTTTCAGCTCCAATTCTCGGGGGGGGGGGGGGGTGGATTTTTTTATGCTAAAATTCAAATAATTTTTGGATCATAAGGATAAAAGGTCCAAAAATGAATCCGAGAATTAATGAGAAGCTTCAAGGACCTAGGAGGTAGGCACGCGTAAGATTCGGTGCATAGGCCCAAGCCCCCCCCCCCCCCCCCCCCGGTGCGCGAAATCCGGCATAGCCGTGGATCCTTCAAGAGCAGGCCTCCACGGTGACCCCTCAAAAGCTTCCAAAGGTACCACCACACAAGGGAACCTAGGTTGAGCGACAGTGGTCCTCGACACACAATGTTTCTGTTCCCAATGCAACGTCAACCAGTCCTTTGTGCAGAGCGGCCATGTTGCGCGCTCAATGTGATTTCAACCGGTCCATTGCATGCAGCACCCCTCTTGCACGCACAATGTGACATCAAGTGAACCTTTGTGACCAACATTTATTTTGCGTTTCCAATGCATCCTCAAGCATGCGTTAGCGTGAAACAACCCTTTGCGTTCCCAACACGACGTCTATCGGGAGTTTGTGTGAAACACCCCTTCACATGCTGCCCTGAGGTCTTCGTCTATAAAATGAAGTGTACCCTCCATTATGGGGATCAAAAACAAAAGATGAACCAATGCTCTGCTATGAGAAAGAAACCTCCTATGTGACCGTGAAAAAACACCATGGCCTTCAGGTATTGGATCTTGCATGACACATCCCCTAAGGGTCATCCTACAGGTGGGCCCTCTTGGGTGTGATCCTTGTCCATTTCCTTTTACCCCAAGTACTTTTCGCACAAAATATCCTTATTTCACACATAATTATCTCTTCATAGGACCTTTCCCGAGCACATCCATCCCGAACTGCGCGCATACTCTCATATCTTGCATGCACCCTTTCAGTTTGCGTGTAGCCATTCGTTTTTGCACGCAAACTGTTCATCTTGGGCATAAAACTCCGTGTGCATTCCATGGTTCATCCTTACCATAAGTAATAGTGTTTGATCCCCTATTATGTGAAACACAACTGTGTCACACACCATTTTCCAGTGCATCCCTCTAGGTTTTCATGGAGTAACTTCAATGTCCCTTGGGCGGTGCTTCCCGTTGCGTTGCTTCACCTCATGCTTCTTCACATAGTCACACAAACAACTATTACTTCTTTGTACAGACATGATAAAGTGGAATCGTCAATGGTTAACTCCATAACACCCCCTCACCACAGTATTGTTGATGTCTTCCATTCCCCATGGGGTGAGAGGTATCAATTATATAAGTCCTAAGGTGTGCTGAGTGAACCCGCCTCGTCCGAGCTGCAACACGTTAAACTTCCATGTCCTATAATCATCGGCACAAGACATTAAGTTGTGTCCTTTCCCAATGCTTCATATGCGGGGTTCCCCACCTTAGATATTATGAATGCCCAATGGTCTCCATGGGAGAGAAATCATTCCTCACATGGAATGAGATCCTCTTTATCAAAGCGGCGTATGTCCACAGGGAAAGGGCAACCACCTTAGTGTAAGCCCATAGCTTTTCCTGCAAGAGGTAGCATCCTGGATTCTCTTCTCTTCCTCAGTGCTAAGGACCATAGAGGTGGGGTGGGGTGGGGGGGGCACCAGGGCACTCCATTCTTCAGTGCCAAATCCCTCTCTCTTTGGGCTTTGCCGCCATCGGGACTCCATCCTGGAGTAAGTCCCAAACTCCATCTCTCTAGGCTTCTAACCACGTGTAAGCCTCTGTTTCTCCTTTATGTTGTTTACCACATGTAAGACCCTATTAATTATTTGGGCTAATAACCACGCATAAGCCCCTTTATCCTCATTGGGCTGCTGACCACGCATAAGCCCATATTTCCTCCTTGGGTTGCGGACCACCCGTAAACCACTTTTCCTTTTAGGTAGCTAACTACGTGTAATCACAACTCCACTTCCCATGAACTTAACTTTAATGATGTGATAGTCATGTATTTTATGCCCCTTATTTCTCACATTGAGAAAGTCTCACATAGGCTTAGAGAAATCACCGACCATGAAATCCTTTTTGGGCCACCTTAGAGTGTAAGCCCCACACTCCCTTCAGACGTACATGGACTTTGATCCCAGCCAAATCAAGGTATGTAAGAAGCATCTCTGAGGGTCAAGACCAATATCCATTGATCTTGACCATATTCACATCTGTTCGTACTCCTTTTCGAACTACGTGGACTTTGATCCTTTACATGGCAAGGTACGTAGGAAGCCTCCATGCGGTTCACGCCCAATATTCATTCGTCCAAACCATCTTCACTTTGGTTCACCAAAACCTTCCTTGAACTACGTGGTCTTTGATCCATGCCATTGAAAGGATCGTAGGAAGCCTATATGAGGTTCAATCCCAACACACATTGGTTCTGACACCCTTCAGGTCGGTTCCCACCATCCTAAACTGTGGTGAATTTGATCCTTGCCAAGACAAGGTACGTAGGAATCATCCCTTAGGTAATCCCAACAACCATTGGTTCAAACCCCCTTAAAATCAGTTCATATTCGTCACACATGAAGTTAATCTACATACCCCCATTTTTTCTTGCACGATGTTAAGTTGTATCCACAATCCAGACCCATGTGGGCTTTGATCCCTGTCTCATAGACAAGGTCTGTAGGAAGCCTCCCTGTGGTTCAACCCCACCAAACGATAATCCATTGTGACCAAATCTAGTGATAAGACATTGTGACCCCATCCAAGGGTTAGTCGTTGTGATCCCCTACCCAACGGTTATCCATTGTGAACATCATCCAATGGTAAGCCGTTGTGAACCCCATTCAGCGGTAAGCTGTTGTCATCCCAAACACAGCGGTAAACCATTGTCATCTCTTTTTTAGGGACCCATATATCTAGTTTATCCTATTGTCGCCAAGACAACCTTGGGTGGATAACCATGTGAAAGCCCCAATATATCATTGGGTCGATGTCCTCTGTGCACGCTCTGATTCTATACCCCCCATTCCGAACAATGTGATCATTGATTCTCGGACATAGGGATACATAGGAGTTCATTTTGAGGCTCAAGCCCAACATCACCATCGCCCTCAAGTTGGCCCCATCTCGTTATCCATCCACTTCACTTAACCATCCTTTATCCATCTTGATTTTTACCCGGGCCACCACATACCAGTGAGATCATGCCAAATCACCTCCTAACATCAGTGCTCCCTCCGAGGGTTTTACCCATATGATCCACTCTAGTAGGTTTTCTGATCAGTCTGATCCTTCTTCGGTAGATGTTAAAATCATAGCACACCCTGTGTTAAACACGGGAAGCTGAGGAAAAAATTAGATACATGCCTATGGAATATAATTTCTAGTATTCGATGTGGGATGCCTTGGGCTTTCCCTCCCTCGTGGATCCCTATAATAAGGGGTAGTAACCCAGACGTGCTAGTGTTCTAGCATCCAGACATGCGAATGTTATCCAACCGGACAACTATTCTGACCGAAGGTTGCTTCCCTGGCACGACCCATTGGAATGTCCCGACAGAAGCAGTGTAATTAACCATCATCCTTGAAGTCATGGCATTGGGTAGAGTTTCACGAACAACAACTTAGTCTATAAGGGAGTCCCAGACTAGGTGACGAGTTCTGATGAGGAATCCACAGAAGGAATAACTGACATTGCATCATCATGTTTCGTCTGTGGATAAAATGTCCCTGAATATGTGACGGATGCCACCCGACATTTAGAAGCAGGAATGTGGGGAAACAACACTGTGTCCTTTATAGACGGAGTTGTGTGCCTCGACAAAAGCATTGGAAACCATACTCAATGTGTTTTAATAATTTAAATCATCAAATAATAATTCATGAGAATTAATATATGTTTTTCATGTTACCATAATATTCAATATATATTTAGTCATTTAAAAATATTAATATTCAATATTATTGTATTTACTAACTTCAAAAATGTTTTTTAAACAAAAATTTTAATTTTGATAAATAATATGGTTATCAAATCAGGATCTAAAACATTCACATTCTAAATTATTAGGATAATTTAAAAATATTCCTCCATAAATATCGTGTACATTGATAATTGTGTATAATAATAGGAAAATACAGACTAAAAGATATTGTTTCATAATAAAGGGTATTTTTAAACATATAAAATTGATTAGCATTACACGACCCAATATAAAGATGACCTCTATGATGAAATCCTAGATTTTATAAGTGTAATAAACATTATCCTACAAAATGATCAAAAATACATTATTTAATAAATTTAAATACATGAAATACCTTTATACAATGTCAGTTCATCTTACCATTACATGTGGAGGGCACCCTGTGTTATGGTAAATCAAATTACTATAAAAATAGAAGGGGGATTTGTTAATATGTAATGAAATTTTTAAAAAATACTAAATTATATAGAAAAGACCACAAACATCATGATTTGGAAATACAATTATATTTAATATTCAATATTTACTTTGAAATTTATTAAATTACATTAAAAATGTCGCATCCCGTCCTGCTGGGGCTCATGTCGTAACTACACCAAGTTGGCCACCAAAATTCCAGGGGCCAGTGACTAGAACGAAGTAGGTATATCACTCACATGGGAGTACATAGACTCATATACCTATAGACATGTAAATATAAAATACAAGAGATAAAGAATTCATTTATACATATATAATCAAACAAACGGAGTACAATAACAAGTACTGCAAAGTAGAATTTTCCAAATATAATCCCACCATAAAAGAGTGTGATAAAAACAAAATCATCAAGGTATATAAGTGTATTTTGGTCAAGAAACTAGCTGAATACATCTCTATCAATCTATATCACTAATCCCCACTTGGTCCTAGTCCCTTGAGAAATCTTTCAAAATGACGATATTTTGTATAAGACATGACACATGCAAGATAATCCCATGTTCAGGTGAGTATAACAATACCCAGTAGGACATCCTCAAATAACTACGAATATAAAAACTAATAATGGTTATCTCATTATAGTTATATGTCAATAACACATATAATAATAATATCTAAATATATGCAAAAGGCACACAGTCTCAAGCTAAAATCGCAACATTAATGCCATCTTAGCGATCATTTTCACATCTTCCAAAACATAAGCATCTTTGAGAACATGATCCATATGTTAGATAGCATTGATGGTGTCCATATGAGATTTACTCTTTTTCATGTCTCACTATAAGATGTATACTGTAGAAGTATAAAGGGAACGATGTACATATGAGGATCACACCCAATTCCATTGGGTCTACCAAAAACTCAATCTTGAATAACTAGATATGAAGAGGATAATTGACTATGTAGTGTTTGACCCAATGATACAAGGAACTAAAAAAATGAAAATTATGATAGATTATATCACATGAAACCTCATGTATAGATTCCAACTACTATATCCAAGAAGTCCCACTTAATGGATCACTATCCAATATGTAGGATGCGATTCCAAACTAACCATCAAAGAAGGGTTCAATGGAACGGTTCCCAATGAAGCATTTCCAATATGAGGAGGAAATTTTCTCTAATCCTTCTTCGAATGAGTAAATAGAATAGACATGGAGTACACGATGTGTCCCTTTGACATTGTGACCTGCATGTGTAACATGGTCGGTTCCTATGTTTTTGTTAAAGTATAATGTGTTTCTGAGCTTGTGTACTCCTAACCAAGTATGTGTATAGATATCTATATATGTTCATGAATATATGTTCAAATTATCATGTTTCCATACCTTTCTAGATATACACCAAGTGGATTGTGAAGGGTCACATATCATGTGATACGTAACCTATACGAGAAACCCTTGTGCCAAAACAAGGGATCCCACATATCATGTAAATTACAAATACAATCCTTGTAATGTAGAATTTCATAGAACACATGGGTTCTTCCTCCTTTTATTTCTATACAAAAGTCGTATATTATTACACCTCTATTATTACTAGGAATGAAAAATCAACTCTAGTCAATCCTCACCATTGTTGGAAGCCAGATTCTGGTTATCTGATTCACACGGTAATCTATTTTCACTTTTCTTCATCATCATCTCATGAACCAAACTATTAGAAGGTAACAAATTGAATTTAGTTCACCCATTGGTACCATATGCACATGAGCCCCAATGTCATACCATGTATTGATCTATAATATCAAACAGTTTCACTAGGAAATGGGGAACAAAAGTTTATTCTGTGGTATATTAGATGAAAAACCATTCAAATAAAACACTGGTGATGGACATGGGTGAAGGGTGGATGAAATTGAGAAAACAAAAAAAATTGTACTGAACCACATACATGTTTTTTGTTCTTCAATATATTTTCATTAGAATGAAGAACGGAGAACTATAATTACATAAAAAATATTTCCCATGAATCTCGTAAGATAATCCTATGCCCACAATACATATGATCCCTGATTCAATCCATTATTTTATTGATTCACATTCACCATTGTAGTAATAGATGGGTAAAATATCAAAAAAACCCAATCGTTACTTAATTAAAATTGACCTCTTATAAATAATGAAATCGTTCATTGGGGCAGGATAGGTCATGGAATTATGTTGCACACGAATTGATGATACATGATCCATTTTTCACTCTCCTGAATTAGATCCTCCATCATCTCCTCTAAAAATCTAGGTTTTTGGGGATAAACCTATGATTCTCCATATATGTATGTTTATAAAAAATATTAGTCTCTTAGTTAAATAAATATGTATATTTATTCAATTAATTTATTTAATCATCATCCCATGAACACTCTTCAAATAGAATTCCCAAACGATCCCATGATTATATTACACCTAAGGTAAGAACTACACTATAATCTCAATGGGAACCTCAATGTTTCGATATGATCCTCAATCTATAATTTATTCACCTTTTTTTAAAGAACTATTGAACTTTGTTCTTTATTTTAATTATTATACATCACAAATTTATTTTGGTCTCATGGGGACTCAAAAACTCTTACTGTCACAATGCCTAGTCTGGAAAATAATTCATTAAATAACAAAAAATTAAACCCGGAGAATTAAGGTCCCAATATTCCCCACAACATAGAGAATTTCATCTAGGAAATCAAATAAAAAAGGATATACAAAGATATAGGGGTACTGATCATGCCTCTAATTTTCTTTCTCCCAGGTTCCATTATGAAGATTCTCATCATTCCACCAGAAATAAACTATTGGAATCAATCACCCACAAAGGAACCTCTTATGAAAATCATTGGTCTCTAATGGTTACTAAACAAAAGTATATCTATCCCAGATATCAATATCTCTCTAGTCGATATCATGTGAGATATAGTTCACATGCCTCTTCATCTGTGACATGTGAA
Source organism: Viscum album (assembly GCA_963277665.1). Classification (NCBI taxonomy): domain Eukaryota; kingdom Viridiplantae; phylum Streptophyta; class Magnoliopsida; order Santalales; family Viscaceae; genus Viscum; species Viscum album. The sequence goes on from OY728150.1 coordinate 1,784,332,062, forward strand.
AGACATCATGTACCTATCCTAACAATGGTTGTTGAGGTAAGTGTTTCACCCCCTCACCAACTCTATATGGAATCTATAAAGGGCCAATGAATATTGGATATAACCTAACACCCTAAACAAATCGTTATAATCCATGTCTATTTGAAACTCATAGAAACAGATGGACTCCATCCTCATACATTAAAATCCTCTATCTCCAATACACATAGGAATTATAATGTCTCTATACTATCCACATTCACACATGTCTGATTTTCTCCTTCCCTGTAGTGGCTTGCCCTAACTCTATGCCCATATGTGCTGAATCTCCAAGGTAGTTCAATATAAGAGTTACCTATATGGTAACCCAAAAAATTGTTCAAATGGATCCATTATTAAGGTGGAATGGTAGATATTTATGTATTAAAACTCTAAAAATGGTAGGAGATCCAACCAACTATGGAAAAAGTATATAATGTAAGACGGAAGCATGTCCTCCAGGACCAGAATGGTCTGCTCAGTTTGGCCTTTAGTCAGGGGACCACAAAAACAGTTTTTCGCAGCGCCCGCCTTTATCAGTGCTTTTTAAAAAATTGCTGATAAAGGCCCCCCCTTTATTAGCGCTTGTTTAGGTGCGCTGATAAAGGGGGGGCCTTTAACAGTGATTTTTTTAAAAGCGCTGAGAAAGGGTCGGCTTCAAAAAAAATTAAAAAATATATTAATATATTAATATATTAATATATTTATATTGTCATATAAATATAATATATCATTTTAAATATATTTTAGATTATTATAAATGTACATTTACACTTATTCTACTTAATATATAAGATATTTAGTGAAAATGTTTTCTTAGAAAATTAAAAAAATATTTTTAATTAATAATTTGATAATAATTATGGAGTAATAGTCATTTAATAACAATTTGAGGACTAAAAAAATTAAAAAAATTAAAAAAAGATCCAAAACATGTTGAAAACGCAACTCAAACTTCAAACGACCATAACTTTTGATCTGGGTGTCCGTTTGAGCTCTACCATATATCAAATCGAAGCCTGCGACGAGATCTACATCGCAGTAACTAGGGGGAACCCTAGTCAAGCGTTTTTCGAGGCCAAAAGAGGCCCAAAATGCCTCCAAACTGAGTTTTTTGTCGGGGTACCCAGATTTTTTAACATTTTGTGGATTTTTAATCTCGTTTAAGGGGGTATTATTGGCTTTTTTCAGCGGGAACTGAGTTTATTCCAAGGTATTACATTTATATTGATATTATGCCTTTGAAATTTCATCCATTTTTATAATGAACTGCTATTTATAATCAAATATATAACTACATGTACATATTTTTTATATATTCGCACCTAAAAATTAAATTTTTTAAATAAATAATTAAATATATTTACATATAAAATATATTAGATTTATATAAATAATAACTAATATCCATTTTATTTAAAATACCAATATATGATTATTTATATACCTATATATTAATCTAACTATATATATATTTTAATCTAACTATATATATATATTAATCTAACTATATATATATATATATTAATCTAATAACTATATATATATTAATATAACTACATATATATATATATATTAGTATTACTATAAATATATATATTAATATCACCATAAATATATATATTAATATAACTATATATATATTAATATAACTATATAACTATATAAATATATATTCATATAACTATATATATGTTAATATAACTATATATATGTTAATATAACTATATATATATATTAATATAAATATATATTAATACCACTATATATATATTAATATTACTATATATATTATAATATGTCTATATATATATATATTATAATATAACTATATATATATATATTAATATAAATATATATTACTGTACGAATAAATATAACTAAATATACATATATATATATATAAAGATATCGTGAATTGGAAAGAAAATCAAAATAGAGTAGTGGTAAGGCTTAGGCGCGCATGGGGGAGGTCTCGAGTTCAAATCTTGGTGGAGGCAGGGGTGCACGCGCATGGGGAATATTTGAGCAAGCGCTGTTAAAGGGTGGGGGGGTGCGTGGGGTGTTGTATAGGGGCCGAAAAGCGCTGTAAAGGGGGGGGGGGTTCAAGCGCTATAAAAGCCCCCCCCGATTGGCTGTATTTTTTACTTTGTTTAATTTTTTTTAAATTTTTAAATTTTTTTTAACTATTATCAGCGCTTTTTTAAAAGCGCTGATAAACGAGTCCTTTATCAGCGCTAAAATGAAAGCGCTCATAAAGGAAGCGCTGATATAGGACCCCTTTATCAGGGCTAAAAAAAGCGCTGATAAAGGGGTACTTTTATCAGCGCTTTTTTTAGCGCTGATAAAGGGGACCCCCCCCCCCCCTTTATCTACACTGTCTTTATCAGTGCTTTTCTAGCGCTGATACATGCCGTGTTTGTATTAGTGGGTCAAAAAGTCATGCTCAAATCATGGTGTGTCCCAATTAACTTTTGTAGTCCCTTATATAATCTAGATTTGAAGAGATAATCAAAATCCTAAATGATCACTAATCTAACTCTATGGAGTTGAAATATCTACTATATGTATAGGAGTCCCATGCTATCAACCAAAATTTTCTCTCATAAAGCTATAGAGTGGGCCGCCTTTGTGAGTCACTATAAAATCACCCAGATAGCATCGTTTCACATGGATGTAGGTTTCAACCCCAAAATTAAGTCTAAGGATATAACATGATACTTCCACACTATAACATCATGGTTTTGAGGAATCACAAGAGAAATTGGTGATCAACCCTCACTTACTAGAAAGTAAGGCATCGAGACACATACTCAACAACACTATTCTTCTTCCCTGGCAACAAAAACTGGTGTCAGAGGTCCATGTACATCATTTACATGACTAGATCTAATTCCATAACAGATTTATGAAACTATCTCATAACACCATCCTGAAACATCTTTTGTACAATCATTTATCCACTAAAAAGTAAAATAATTATACGCACCATTAGAAAATCAATCAAGGTCTTGTAGAATGGATATATGAGTATGTGGGTTCCTATTTTCAATATCCCCATATTTTTCTCCACCAAGTCACTATAAAAGAAGAGGGGTAACAAAAATTTATTGGAGATAATCTATTCCATCCACATCCACAAAGTATGACTAAAATGAGGAAAACTACTCTCATGCCTCACAAAGCAACTATAAAGATGATCATCTTATGTGAGAATATTCTAACATGTTCCACTCTACTAGAGTATAGTAAATACAGAAGTCATAATCCAGGCGGGAATCTAGGCATAGAATCCATCTCATAATCCTGGGTGACTCCCAAGATAACACTGGCTCATCCTTCGTCAAGTTCCCTATTACACCATCTTCTGAGATACCATGTACCAGAATGTTGGCCTCATGAATCTAGAACTAGATCTTCATGGGATTTCCTTAATGGTGGAAATATAAATGTATATCCAGAACCAATCTCAGGTGTCCCTCATGATCATCCTTGGATTTTGGTGACATTAGGATATCATCGATGAAGACTACCATGAACTAGTATAATAAGGTCTTAACGATCCAGTTTAGGAGTCCCATGAACACTAATAGGGGTTTATTTATGCCAAAGGGAATCACCATGTTCTTAGAGTTAACATACTGAAATCTGAATTCTATCTTCGTAATATCCTCATCTTGTAATCACAACTTGTTATAGTCTGATCTGAGATGAGCCTCCAAGAACCATCATGACACAATAAAATGACCAGTGAGGTCATTGATCACTGGTAATGGATAATTATTCATTATTGTCACCTATTTATGCTATTATAGTACACACATAACCTCAATCTTCCCTATTCCTTCTTAGGGAACAAAAATGTGGAATCCCAAGGTGAAAACCCGGGTCTGAAAAATCCATTCCTCTGTAAATCCCACTACATCAACCTCTTTCATGATTATTTTGAAAATAAATCAAATATGTTTTCAAGGATATTTGGGTTCTCCCAATTTGTAGCTAATTGTTGAATACTATCACTTGGTCTTAAGTTAATAATGGAAGGTCCTTGGAAAATGAATCATCATAATCTTCTGCTAATGAAGGGATCTAAATGTTCTTATCATCCACTACACCAAGGGTCATCATAGCCAACTGATGAGTGATTGGTTTCACCCCAATATTAATTGTTATATTCTATACTGTATGGGTTTTATTTTCAACCCCAATTTAGATCCTAGTACCATCACTAGAATCATAATAAATCCTTGAAATAAAATAGTGAATATGGGTATGAAATATAGATAACTAGTCCTTATCTATGATGAAATACTATATAATCATCTTAGCTACAAATAGAACGAGATAGAAACTCTCTCCTCTTAGAGAGGGGAAACACTATAAAAAGAATTGTTTGACCTCTAAGTAACTTCCCATAGTAGTATATAAGAATAAGGGTCAAGCCAAATGATGAACATGAATAACTATGTATTGAACAAGATATGAGGAAATAAAGTAATTTCTAAATCATAGGTCAATAATTACTACAGATAAGTTAGTAATGACATAGATCATTTATCAAATCATCCTAGGAGACTATGGGTCATAATCATTGAACACATATACCTTAACCCACCTTGTTCCTCCCAAATCATTGAGCAATTCATGGACAACCTAGTGGTTTTGGTGGTTAAAAACAAAAAATGTATACCACCTCTACCTTCTCTGAGGACCTCTTCCATGAATTCCACCCTATTGACCTAACTTATCTTGTCACTACCTCTTCCTAATAAATTCATCCACAGTCTCTCTATTAGCTGCAAGATGGGTTATAAAATATCATTTGTGATGTTCCATCCCCTCCAAATAGTTTCACTACCTCCACCTAGGTTGAAAAGAAATATCCTATGAGACCTGAACCACAGACTCTATTTCCTAATATCATCTCTAGAAATGTCTCACTTGTCCATGTTTTTATTACTGTCATCAACTACCTCCTAATAAAGAATATTCTTGTGTGCACTCATTGATAGTAGCCACTATTAGTTTCAACACATCCAATATTATCTTGAAAACTAATGAACACTATAAAAACCCAACATAGGTAGTAAATAATATATTTGTAACAATATCTTAGATATCTCTACACAACCCCTAATCGAAGGTCCATGCTAGAAATAACCAATCATGAACTATATCCATACGATGAATACACAACCACTTCCATACATTCTAGTTGAAGAAGAAGAAAATTATGGATCTTTACAACACTCAGAATAGATGGAGATAACTCCCCTATTAAAATTTTCTCAATATATGACCCTGTAATAGTCTCCTCATCATACATCTGGGTCACTAAACCCCACCATCATCCTTTTTATTCAAGGAGAATAAATTATTCTAGGACGACAATCTAAATATCCAATTTCATAAAAATATGGAAGACACATTTCTATACTTAAATCTAGTCCTCATCTGCTTCTAGCATGGGATCACCATGAAACCTAACGAGTCACTATCTCTGAAACATGTGAAACTTGCTTAGCTTTCTCACTTCATCTGTTGGTACTGCAGTACCATCTATTTCTCGACTAGTTTTGGTATTGCTGGTGAACCACCTCTATGTAACACCTACTTAAAATGCCCTAGTAATGATGGATCGTAGCATTTAGGAACATCCTACTGATCTAGATGTTGAATCCTTAATAGAATATGATGTGGTATAATCCTCAAATAGAAATGATTTTGAATGGTCAATGAGAATATATGGGTTATGAATTCAAAAGAAAATGGAAAACCCAACCCATTCTTATATGAGACATGTAAATATTTTTACCAACAACAACATCCTACATATAATGAGTAGAAAGATATATGATCAGACTTACAATGTATGGATTAGTTGGATGTCATACCAACACTCGAGTCCCTTACCCGGAAAACAAACTCGAAACAGTTAATAAGGTTACCCCAAACCAATCTCACTATGTCTAGTCGTAAGGGAAAACTAACTGCATTAATACCAATTTTTCATGTCCCATCCCAATGCAGAATGTGATACGACAACAACAAGACAACCTCTAAAATGCTAGGGGTGGGATACGAGCACCGAGATGGAATATTACAAACATGGGGGGTCATAAAATAATATACCTATAAAAACACACACATCTCCAATGTAATACAGTACAAAAATGTAAAGAATAAACTAATAAAAAATCTACGAATAGCACTAAAAAATCACAAATAGAGTACGCCAACAATTATTGGATAGTAAAATGGTGAAAATATAATCCCTCCATAAAAAGTTTGATAATAATTCCAACATAAAAAAATAGAAAGGACTACTATCAAATAACCACCAAAACACACGGTGGTCAAACCAATTGATTAATCTCCACCTATACATGTTCCTTTTGGAGTCCTTTAAAAGGTCAATCATCCGCATTAGATAAGATATATGTGTGGAAACCCCTTTAATGTGTGAGTATAATAATACCCAGTATGATACCCTGAAATCACTATGTATACATCAACACGAATAACAGTTTTCTCATATAATATTTATCTCTTTAAAAAATATAAAATTAATATATATATATATATATATATATATATACTCAGCAGTGACACATATTCTCAATGGTATGACAAAACTATAATTCCTACACAAGGACAATGCTTGTAGGTTCCATATAACACTCTTTCAATATAAAAAACTCTATTAGTCAGATAGTATTGATGAATTCCATCCAATAATTTATACTCATGGGGTATTTATGTAAGATGTATATGCACAAATTCAAAAGAAGATGATACAAAGATGATGATCACACCCACATAAATACGATTTACTAACATCTCAATATAGAATAACCTGTTATGAATTAGATCAATTCACATGTAATATTGGTGATGATTATACCATGAACTCAACATTGGGAATGATGATGATATATGATCTCTATAAATTCCTCAAGAAAGGATTCCAAAAACTCTCTATATGACTGCCCACTAAATGGGACACTTTCATATGTGAATGATGTGATTCCATTCTAACCCACATGGAATGGATCAAGTGAACACTCCCTAAAAAACATGTCAATGCCGAAGAGTATAATGGATGCGTGTTTTTTAATGGAGTATATGGTGCATATCTTCGGCAACATTTACTTCTAATAATACATGACATATTTTCATGTTTGTGTCTAATTACACATCATGTACAAGCCCGTCTACTTAGGATCATGTCAATGTATGGTTGTTCATGTCCATGTAACATTTTTTTTATTGTGTCTATATATGTGTACCTATATATGTACATGTCGATAATTATGGGAAGTCTAAATGAAATATGATAGGGCCACACTTTGTGTGATATATAAATTCTCATTGATACTCTAGTTCCACATAAGGGGGTCCCCCATGGAATTTAATCCCGAAATACATTCCTTGTAAAATGGGATTTCATAGAACACTTGGGTTATTCCTCTATATGAACCATTGTTATCAATTCATTTGATTCTACCTCCAATCTTATTGGGATGAATAGATCTACTTCAATAAAGCATTAACTTCACCTCTCATGGAATACCACTTATTAGATTCATATGAGATTTGGATATCAGTCATCCTTATCGCGATCAAATACACTCCTCAAACCAAAAGTCTCAAATCCTATCTGTTACACTCATCGCTGCCAACATCACATGATCTTCATGTCATACCATTCCATGATCTTTAACATCAAACCATTGTGCCTAGAAACTATATAAAGCTCTAGATTCATCAGTATTTTTGTATAACCACAGGTCAACTCAAACACTAGTGATGAACATGCAATAATGGTGGGAGAAATCTATAAAATAAGTAGAGAAGAACAATCCATAGTCATGTTCATTTAACCTTGATCTATTTATGTTACCCTGAAAAATGATGAAGCATAATGACATAAATTATTCTCCCATAAATCATCATAGGAAATATCGTACCAATAATACACACGATATAGAAATCAGACCATTGATCAATCAATATTTATTCATTATAAGAATAATAGATGGCTTAAAATCGACAAAACAATCTTCCTACAACAATTTTTATTGATCTATAATGAAGAAATAATTCAAAACATTTTCATTGGTGAGATCCATGAATTCTTTTTTCACTCCAACCAACGATCCTTGACTGAATTTCCATTCACCCACAGAAGCTTCCCCAATGACTCATCTTAATATCCAGTGTTGTGGGGATAACCCTAAGATTTTTTATATATGTATGATTATGTAGGTAATTAAATAATTATTTAAATTTATTCAATTGATTTATGTACACATCATTCCATGAACACACCTCAACCTGAACTCTGAATGCGTCCCAAGGTTATACCACACCTGGGGTAAAACTCATGTTCGGAAATAAAAACTTCTTTTAGATTATATGATATGAGAATATATTGATTATGTATTATAATTTTTTAGGAAAACTATAAATGCATGTAATTTAATATATTTAAAGTATTTAAAACATTTAATTTGGGCTCACTGGGCCTCAGAACCTCACACTGTCTCATCTGTAATCCTCTAAAGTAATCCATAAAATATCTAAAACTTATCAATTGAAAATATGAGTCACTATGGAAACATAAAAATAAATTTCAACATTACAAATATCACATTAAAATTATTCTTATAAATCAATTACCTTTAAAATAATACTTTTTAAAAAATATATAAAACCCCTCTACTCAAAGAACACCCCAAAATTATTAAATAGGTTCTTCGGAAAAATATGGATCTTTTCATATAACATACAAACAAATTCCTACTCTAGTGTATAAAATATTTTATTTAAGAACTCCAACTGAATTTTCATTCAAAAACAAAATTATTTTCAGTTGTTGACCACTTTAATATTAGTTAACAGCAAACAATTTCTTCTTAGTAAATGTGACTTTCCTCTTCTGATTCCAGGAAATGGTAATCTATAGTGTATCAATTAATTACCTTTTATTTTTGAAAAAAATGACATTCAAAAGTTATTTTCACATAAGGAATCTATTTATGATGACTGTTATACCATATTAGATGATTCACTTATATTGTTTCTCGAATAGGTTCATTATCTAGTAATACAAACCCATATATGTGTATCCAATTTGAAACCAGGAAAGCTCAAAGGACCACTCCCATTTAATTTTATAGAAGGTTATGGTGAACCAAATTCATTTTTTCAACAATAATTAATCAATTTTCATCATCATCCATATTTTTTAATTAATATTATAGTAAACATGTTCTACAGTCATATTATATAAGAAAACTATGTGTGAAGTTAGGTTTTTAGATTCAATATTTATCTTATGATGAGTTATACTTGTAGGGGACAAAATCACCATACAGTGAGGTCACCACGTAAACCGAACCAGAAATTCAGGAGAAAAACATGTCCTCTCATTGAATAAAATGGTTATGTGATCCACAAGGGTAACCTAGTGAAGTATAATATGACTACACAATAAAGAGTTATTGGAGAAATGGTTATTTAATTCATGGATCACTTCTGTATATACACTCCATTAATTTAGTTCTCTAATGAGATTCATGTAGTCAACCAATGAAAAATGTGAATTTAAATGGGATGTCTAAATGATATATATGAATTTAATTACCTCATTGGACAACATGAACAATATATGTGATTTTCTACATTCTATGAATTTGATTTTGAACATTCTGAATGGACTCCATTATTATTGGGGATTTTGTAAGGCCATGAGTTTGAGAAGATATAATGTTTTAAATAAATATAAACAATGAAAAAAATTATGTTTTTTGAATCTAATACTCTAACCTCACAAGTCACAAAAAATTAGAAAGTAGGAAACATCATGAAAACCACTAAACCATGATTTAGAACCATGATCTGGAAAGCCTCACATGGTTATGGACTTCTAGATATTATAGAAGTTTTTGTTGGATTCCACAGGGGGATATCAATGTTATATGAAAATTGAGCTCATATACACACCAAAAGAAGTTGAAACCCATTTGAAGCATCTTATTTTGCCACAATAGAGTTGTAATTCTAACATCATCATGTTTTCCTCTAACGCAATTCAATAATAATCCATGATTCACGATTTTACCATGTGAAATATCAAAATGTCAATCCATATTGTTAGATAATTTAACAAGGTATACATTTAAAAACCCCATTACATATCAAAATAAAATTTGGACAGATAAGATGATAAGATATAGAAATAGATATAAATGAGAGGAAATATTTTCTATATCATAGGCTTTTTCTCTTACAATGCTATAGGTAACCAAAATAGTTAATTTAACAGAAAAATGAAACACTATCAATTATTTGACGTTAATATCACGAGGAAGAGTCTGTGAGGTTAACCATGGGAGGTTGGGGACATGAGGATGAGCCTGATCCCTAAGTTAGATAACCCATGGATTTCCATTCCATGAATAGGTAGTCCTTAGACACCTCAACCCCAAATCCTCCTTATTAGAAAACATCATGAGGCCAATCTAGATGGTTGAGCCCACGAGTACAATTCATGAGGATGACCTCATGAAAGCCTATCCACAATGTTACCCCAAAAAGACATTTCCAAAAATATGAATTCATAAATTATGTCTAATTTAGGAATATTTACTCCCTTTCATGGTATACATTTGATATGAGAATTGTGTGGGATTTCCAATATATACCCTCTTCGCAACCATTCATCTACCCATATTTACCATCCCTAGAATGATAATCTAAAATACATTGGTGAAACATTCTTCTATGGTCAGAATTATAAAGAGGCCAATATAAATCCTCTTATAAATCCAAACAATATAAATGATTGTTTAATGAAAATCCATGTGGTCCCATTCAATATTTTATTCCCTTGATAAAAATGATCTCTTAGGTTTTCCTCATAGACTAATGATACTATTTAGAAATTAAAATATTTTATTTTCTTGATAATGAGGATATTTAATACCCCCCACACACACAGATATATATATATATATATGATATTTTCTGTTTAATAAAGTTTTCTTTTAGTCTATCTAGGTATTAATCAGTATATCTTGTGTTGTCGGTTGATAGAAGAATCCAATCCACCATTATTTAGAATATGGGGAACTTCATAATGATAGAATCTCATTGAAATATCCCATGTGATTGACAACATTTCTCTATTTTTAATTTATAATAAATAATATGTTTTTTTGATTATTTCATCACTATGGGATATTTTGGAGCTGGAGAAACCTAACATGACATAGGAAGAAAACAAGTGTAAGCCCTACTCATGTTCCCACAAACCCTGAGAATCACTATTAGAATCCCAAACTATAATTCATAGGTTTCAAAAATTCATTTAAAAATATTTTATGGATCATATTCTCTCTAAAAATTAATAAATAATGATTAACTGGGAATTATATCATATTTCTCCCCTCAAGAATGACCCACATGGGAACTATGGTTTTTGATGATTATCTTAGTTCCATAATTGAGGTACCCTTAAATGTTCTATTCATTGGATGTAAAATGTAAGAACCCGGATCTTCGTTTCAGGTATGTCATTCATTTTTTTGAGAAAAATAATGTTTCTGGAAATTTTTTAAGTACACGCCATGTACTTTCTGAGAACACACCGTGTAATCTTCTCCGGCTCGAAGCAATGTGCTAGTCGTGCCCAGGCCACACACACTGTGTGTAGGGGAGATGTGGAGGCCGATCTTGGCAGAGTACGGAAAGACCTAGTACATTACATGTACTCTAAAAGTACACACGGTGTACTTTTTTTTCATTAAATGGAACGAGGTCGCGCCTGACGCACAAAAATTTCTTCTTCTAGGTCTCGTTCGTCCAAGAGCGCTGACGATCCACGAATCTTCGACGAGCTCCCGCCTCTCCATCCGTTCTCTGATTCGAGCACGGTCGATTGAATTGGAATTGCAGCGGTGCATTCTTCAATCTTCTTGAGCCTTGTTTTCCAATTCCTCCTCTTTCTCAAGTTATTTTGGTTTAAGTGTTTCAGACGTTTTCGCAGATCTATGACGTTCTAAGGAGAATCTATCATCGTTGTTCATGTATATCGATATTCTAGGACCAAGGTAGGTGGTTTGTGCCTTTCTGTAGAATGTATTTGAATATTTTGTGCAATTTCCCCAATTCCCTTGAACGGGAATTGTGTGTTTTCATGTTTCTCCCTTGATTGATTGCCTTCTTGCTTGATTTCTATAGTAGAGGTTTACCATTGTGAATAGAGTAGTATTTCTGTACTCTGGATGTTTCCATGTTTGTTTTTCTTGGTTGGCATTTTCTAGTTTCCATACCTAGTTATAGGATAGTGTAATTGTTGCTTTGTTATACTGTTGAGCCATAAGATTATATCCAAGTAGTTTTGAGGTTTACATGGATGATACACGCTCGCTGAGCATGTTTATTTTCAAACAGGACTGCAAGAACCTAGTGTAGTTGACCATAGGGAGAATGGACGTAAGGGCTTCTCTAGAGATTCTTTTAATATGATGAGAGAACACAAGGGGAATTGACAATGACTTCTTCCTTAGAGTGTCTGTAGTTCTTCGACGTGGGCCACATGGGGAATGAGATGTTGAGTGCTTTCCCCAAGAGCCTTTAGTATGATATGAGGCTATAGGGGGAATTGACGGTGAGTGCTTCCTCAGAAGGTATACTCTTATCTTAACCAGAGGGGTGAGACTGTGTGTTACTCCTAGAGGGTTTCTAGTACTTGTAGGTTATACCATAGGGGTTAGGCTGTGAGGGCTTCCCATAGGGTTACCTGTTTTCTACTTGTCATTGGTTGTTTACTTGTGCACTTTATATGCTCGAACTTTGGATTGTAGCTGCTGTGTGTTTTTCTGTTTACTGTTTCATCACTTTTACTTTCCTTGTATTCATTGACTGTTAGGCACATATCTTTGGGTGATTACCTACTGGGATTGTATCTCACACCCTATTTGGGTAATGATTTTGGGCCCAAGCAGACTATTTTGTTGCATGTATAGAAAATGGAAAGTGCCCTTCAACTTATGGTACTTGATTGTTTGGAGATGGAGATCAAGGGACCAAGCTTAGGCTTGCGATGCTATTGGAGTTTCTACTGCTTTAGTACTTTGTGTTCATTTTCATTTCAGCACGTTGTTGTGTTTTCTGCTTTCCTTAGATACTAGTACCTTCTATATCATTATCATAATTACTATATATTCATTACTTCCACTTTTTGGTTTTAGTTGTTGCATATTTTTTTACTACTTCCTCTATTTATTATTGTTTTACTTACCTTGTATACCTTACCAAATGAGGGCATAGTTTCCCCAATAGCATACCAAGGCCCTCGCTGCTAGTCAGCTGCCTCCGGAATTTGGGGAAATGTGCTTGAGGTCATGTGGCGAACTGGGTACGGGGCACCAGTGGAGGGGATCTGGATTCGGTTCATTAGAAAGTGGCATCAAAGGAGTATCTTTTCTCTTGATTTACTGTTTGGAGCCTTTAGCCAGGGGTAGGACAGATTTGGTACTTGGTATTAAGTTGTGCTTGGGATTAGCTAACCCATGTACATGGAAAAGTCATACTACCTCGTTTATTGCAGTTTTCTGGTTTTAAGATTACGGTTGATATGATTTCACGTAGTGTGACTTAGATGTCCTGTGTTGTTGTTGTTTGCTATCGGGGTTCTATTTCTTTAGTTACCCGATGAGATGAGGGTATGCCATCTCATGCATCATATAGACACTTGTTAGAAATCACATGTCATGCATTCTTGCCAGGCCATCTAGGGTGCATTAGCGATTGCATGTTGTTGTGATAGAATTTTTGTAGATTATGTATGTTGTTTTTATAGATGCTTGATATAATCTATGCTGCCTTGTTAAAGGATTGCTTGTATTCTTCTTTGCTTAAATGAACGCCATATTTTGATTCATGAGGTGTTTTGAGCCCTCTTGAATCATAAATTGGTGGATCATGATCCAGTTTTCTCTTGTTTATGACTGTAGGAGATGCCGAGCTTTTATTCACAGGGAGTATGGGCCCTCACAAATCGGAATTTGGCACCTCTCTGTGTTGTTTTCTGTGTTTTCTGGGCTTTTTGGCAGTTTCTGAGCTACTGCCTAGAAAAATCCAGAATACACGTTGTGTACTTTTGACTACACGCCATGTATTTTTTAGGTCGTGTCACTGACCGTGTAAGTAGGGACACGCTGTTGTGGAAGTAACTTCTAGGACACGCCATGTACGGTTGGTACACTCCGTGTAGTTGGGAGCCGTGTACCTAGTCGTTTCACTAACAACACGGGTCAGGGAAGGTCGAATAGAACACGCCGTGTTGTAAAGGAATACGCCATGTTGTCTCGTCCAGGTACCCGACCATGTCACGAACAACACATGTCGATGTCACCTTCTCTTAGAAACACAGTGTGGTTTTTGGAACATGCCGTGTAGTTGTTTTAGGTACTCGGCCATGTCACGAACAACACGGGATGGTGTTACCCTCAACTATACACGCCGTGTTGGTTCGAAACATTCCGTGTAAGGTCCATCCATGTAGAAAGCCATGTATTTAACAACACAGGCTGTGGAAGCCTTGTCTAGTACATTCCGTGTTTGTCCAAAACATGCCATGTAGTCTCAGGTTAAGTTAGACCGTGTGGGTTAGCTGTGTAAAGAGACTCGGGCAGGGGAATAATTTTCAAGTACACATCGTGTGTTGGGTCAACACACCATGTAGTTTGAGGTGTTACACGACCTGTAGGGAAGGGGTACACGCCCATGTCAGTGTCTTAAGAAGATATCCCATGTAGTTTTTATGCACCATGTGTAGTCAGGTTTTGTAAACTTGAGTGTTTTCTTCCCCTGTTCCCATTTTGTACTCTTGTTTTTCCTGTCCTTGTTTTTTTCTAATCTAACGTGTTCTTTTGATCATTCAGAGCTATGCTGCCGAGACGTCCTCCGGTTGTACGTCTGTCATCAGGCAGTGATCAGATGCCATATATAGATGATCAGGGACCTCCTACCGACCCTCCAGTCTGGCCAGCCTTGGCACCAACTATCATACTAGTTGCAGGAACTAATCCGCAGTTCAGGGAAAGTTTTATGAGGATGATACAGACCTTTCAGGGAGCACCACCTCCTGCCTCGACTATGGAAGACATGACATGGGTTTTTCAGTAGCAACATCCTCCCAAGTTCTCAGGGAAAGGATGACCTCAGGCTGCTGAGTCATGGCTCGAAGCTATGTTGACCATCTTTGAGCATCTGGAGACACCTCCAGAGAGGCGGGTCAAGCTTGCTACCTACATGATCCGAGACGCCACCAAGAGGTGGTGGGATGTGATCTCACAGGCGGTTCATCAACAGGTAATGACTTGGGAGGAGTTCCAACACGTGTTCTACGACTACGTCTACCAAGAGACCCTGAGGGCCGACCGAGCCCGGTAGTTCATGAGCTTATAGTAGGTTGATCTTTCTAACATGGAGTATTCCTCTCATTTCACCGAGATTCAGTGTTTCACACCCCTCCGGGATGGGAGTGGGGTGTTCTTGGCAAGGAAGTTTGAGGATGGTCTCAGGAGGGAGATCCGCTCGCAGGTGAATCTCTTCTAGTTGACTTCCATCACATCCATCGTCAACCAGGCACTGATTTCGGAGCGCAATCTGAGAGACTCTGGAGCTGCGATCCAGGGTGGTTCTGCTTCCAGAGCTAGTTTTCCACTAGATGACAGTAAGAAGAACCGTAGGGAGTCTTCGCGCGGTGATCCTAGGAAGCAAGATGCATCGTCTGGAAACCAGGTGATATGCTACCAGCATGGACGGTCAGGGCACATGAGGTTGCAGTGCCAGAGAGACCCCATGGAGTTGCAATCATGCGGAAAAATGGGTTACCTTCAGTGTTTATGCCACATTTTCTCACCATCAGCTGGTGACCGGGGTTCTTCCATGACTCCTCGTTCAGGAGCACCACCACCAGTTTCTCACCAGTCTGGGAACTGGAGTTCTTCCATCCGTTCAGGCCGAGGTAGAGGTTGAGTCCCTTGTAGTCAGCCACCAGTCCCTCAGCACCAGCATGGTGGATCAGCTCAGAGTGGTCAGCCAGGGGCACAAGGCCACGGTGTTGGCCAGTCTTTCGCCCTGGAGCAGACCTATTAGGAGCAGGATCTTGGACCTTCTACAGTTTGAGGTTCGATTTTAGTAGCCTCAGATTTATCTTCATCTCTTTTTGATACTGGTGCTATGCATAGCTTTCTCTCTGTTGCTGTCGTGGAGATCATTAGGCTTTGCATCTTTTCTTCTGCCGACTTGCTGACACTAGACACACCTTTGGGGATGAGGAAATCTAGTATACACCAGTGTAGAGAGTGCCCTCTCGAGGTTGCAGGGTATCGTTTCTTATGGGATCTATATGTCCTAGAGATTACATGCTATGATGTCATTCTCAGGATGGACTGGTTGGTTCCCTTCCAGGCATTCTTCGACTGTTATCTCATCATAGTGATTTTCATTTCACCCGAGGGTGAATCTTTTCTTCATAGAGGAGAGTGAGATTTATAAGCGAGTTGAGAAGGAATCGAGCATCATGGACTAGGAAGGGTGAAGACCCAGATTGCTATTCTTTATCTAGATGATCAGGGGACTTCTCAGTTGGACTTTCCTCCAGTGGTGGATCGTTTCAGGGACTTCTTTCCAGAGGAATTTTCGGGTTTTCCTCCAGAGCGTGAGGTATACTTTTTATTGATCTCGTGCCAGGAGTGGCACCAGTGTCCATCCCTCCCTATAAGATGGCTACACCTGTGTTACAGGATCTCAAGAAGTAGTTGGAGGAGTTAGAGTAAAAGGGTTTCATCTAACCCATTACATTTCCTTGGGGTTTACCTGTCCTGTTTGAGAAGAAGACATACAATACCCTTCATCTTTGTGTGGATTATCAGAAGTTGAACCAGTTGACGGTCAAGAAATGATATCCCTTAAATAAGATCGATGACCTCTTTGATCAGCTTCGAGGAGCCCAGGTGTTCTCGAAGATTGACTTTATGTTCGGTTATCATTAGCATGTTAGACCATCAGATGTACCTCTGACAGCCTTCAGGAGTAGGTATGGTCTATACGAGTATACAGTCATGTCGTTTGATCTCACGAATGCGCCTGTAGTTTTCATGGCACTAATGAACGAAGTGTTCCATCCTTACATGGATTCCTTTGTCTTGGTCTTCATGGATGATATCTTAGTGTACTTTCACACTCAACATGACCATTCTACTCAATTTGATATCGTTTTGAGTACACTGAGAGAGCATTGACTTTATGCTAAAATCTCGAAGTTCCACATTTGGATAGATCATAATCACATTCTGGGTCACGTCATCTCAGAGGTAGGAGTATCTATGGACCTAGAGAAGGTGAGAGTTGTAGTTTCCTGGGAGCAGCCGAAGAACGTTTTTGAGGTACGAAGTTTCCTAGGGCTGGATGGATACTAAAGACACTTCATTCAAGACTTTTCATGCCTTGAAGCACATTTGACAGGTCTAACCAAGAAGGGGGAGAAGTTCTTATGGTCAGATTCTTGTGATTCAGCCTTTCAGAAGCTGAAAAGAGGATTGACGTCGGCACCGATACTAGTCTTTCCAGAGCCATGCAAGAGATATACTATCTATTGTGATGCTTCAGGTATCGGACTAGGCGTTGTGCTTATGTAGGGAGATGGAGTCGTTGCGTACGGGTCTCGGCAGTTGAGGCAACATGAGAGAATCTACCCTACACACGATCTAGAGTAGGAAGTTGTTGTTTATGCCTTACGCTGTTGGAGACACTATCTTCTAGGAGAGCACTATGTGGTCTTCACCGACCACAAGATTCTCAAGTATATATTCACTCAGCATGATGTAAATATGAGGCAGTGTAGGTGGATTGAGTATCTTTAGTCTTTTTATTTTGATCTTGCCTATATGCACGGAAAGGGCAATGAAGTGGCATAAGCATTGAGAAGGATAACTCAGATTCAGGCAGTTCAGGAGGCCAGCAATGAGTGGCAGTTGAAGGCTCTGTTCTCTAAGATGCATCTGGAGGTGCACGACAGACATGGATATACTTTTCTATCTTCTGTAGATGTTACCTCTATATTACTTGATTAGGTACGGATGAGGAAGCTGTCAGACTCAGAAGGCTTAGTCATGTGGGAGAGCGTGTTAGGAGAGGACCCTCTTCCTGGATGAACATTGGGTGAGGATGAGATCTTGCATTTCCAAGGATTCATATGGGTGTCAGCAGACATACGTGAGGAGATGATGTAGGATTTTCATTCCTCAGTTTGGGGAGTTCATCCTGGAATCACCAAGATGTATCAAGATCTTCATCGCCAGTACTCATGGCCAGGTATGAAGAAGGATGTTGCTGGTTTTGTCATGAGGTGATCTACTTGTTAGCAGGTGAAGTCGAAGCATCAGTGACCAGTAAGCCTTTTATAGTAGTTAACCATTCCAGAGTGGAAGTGGAACGATGTTGCGATGGACATCGTGACCAGGTTACCGAGGTCACCTCGGTGGAACGATGATTTTTGGGTTTTCGTCAATAGGCTCACGAAGGTTTCTCACTTCTTGCCGATCATGGAGACCTTCAGTGTTGATGATCTGGGATGACTTTACATCAGATAGAACATTCGTCTGCATGGAGTTTTACACTCCTTTGTTTCAGATAGGGATGCGCGTTTCACCTCTCGGTTCTGGCAGGGACTTCAGAAGGCATTAGGTACACATGTACTTTTGAGTACAATATACCATCCCCAGTGTAACTCCCCGGCCCCAGTTACCCAGAGTCGGTGCATTATTACATAACATTGGTATGATCACAATAAAGATCAAATCTCGAAAGACCGATTGGTTTAGTAGCATTGGAAACACTAGATATATTCATAAGTTTTACATTACATCATAAAATGAAAAACTACTAAAACAACATAGTGTCTCAATAATCCACACTCATATCCCACATAACATCCCTGCAGGTCATTCATAATTTACTTCTTCACTTCCTGGGAAAAATAAAACATAGAAAAGGGGTGAGCTCAAATGCCCAGTAAGGATAACAATATAGAGGAAACTTTCATAAATAAGAATAAACATTTAAGGCAATGTATAACTAAAACAAAATCCTTTCAAACATGAACTTTCAACATGGTATGTCATAAATAAAATGAAATAATGCCATTTACTTATTCACATGGATATTCTACTAATCGAATAATCACATGAAAAAATCAATAACCACTTTCATAATGTTGGAATGCATAATTCCAGACTATCATAACCACATAGTCAAGGCCTCGTGCCAAGACTACAAATAAGATTTTGTCAAGGCCTTGTGCCAAGACACTAGTTTGTCTCATGAGACCTACCGATGCATCGAGGAGCTATAGCGGGCTCCACCCGTCACTTACTAAGTCTAATGCATTCCCATATGAAAAGGTTTAAACATAACATAAACATTCGTATTAAAACTATCATACGAAATGTAAATAATTTCACCATAAACTATGAATGGTATAAAAATAGCACATCCACAGTCAAACATATCACAAAACCTCATTTTAATATGGAAGTTTTATATCATAATAAATCAACTTCAAATAATCTTAAAATCCATCAAAGGATGTTGACATAGATGAAATCAATATTTTTTTTAAAGAAATATCTCCTTTTATTTGAAATCATTTAAGATCCATATAAAATAAAACATTTTCTTTGAAAATATTCTTATAAGCTTGTAAGGGAAGCTTTAAAGATTTTATAACGGCGGAAAATAGTCGTACCCTCCGTATAAGTTAAAAAAAACATTATTACCTTAATTCTGTCGAAAAGGTTAAAAAGGTCCTTGTTTTGAAAACGACCGAAAGATTCCTTTATAAACCACTTATAAAAGTCAAAAAGGGTATAAATGAAATTAACTCATATTCTAGTAAATAGTAAAAATGTTTTGAAATACATTTTTAAGAAACATGGATGTGGATGATAAAGAGATCCCAGTAGATTATTACGTATAAACAACCTCGGATAATGAAGAGATTGTGAAATAACCCTTACCTTGTACTTTTCCTTGGTTGGGGTAGGTTAACCTCCTGTATAATGGTGAAATAATTGTTATTAAATTATACAAGAATCACATATATTAATATGATATCGTATATGATCTTTTAACATTGATTTGTTAATAATATCTTAGAATTATCGTCGTTTTGGGTGTTAACTTACTCATTTTCTTTTATATGTTTTGTTACATAAGCCATGTTTTTTGTATCTTATTAATATCCAGAATGATATCAAATCCTTAAACATCATTTTTAAATCATCAAATGATAATTATACTTGAATGGATACGATGGAGAATGAATCTCATCGCGTTCGTGGAGACGGTAGTCCGTACGTACGCACGAGCGACAATATCATTCTTTTGATATTAAAATAATATATAAATGGATGTTATATCATATATACAGAATCATTAACATGTTATATTTATTATTTACATGAGTTACACATCATTATTATACCCATCCAAATAATAATATATTGAATAACAATTACACCACGACGTGGAGACGGTAAGCCGTACGTACGCACGTATGGTGACATGTTATTCAAAGGGTGGATAGAATACTGAATATGGTTGTATCATATTTATAATAACATAATAGTATATGTGATATACTGGAGTTATTATTTTAGAATGGTAAGAACAAAGGAAGAAGAAGTGGAAGAAGAAATGAACTTGGAGAAGGGTGGTGAAATCATTACCTCTTCTTCGGGTTCTTCCTTTTGATATGATCAAAAGGGATCCTTAGGTTGGCTTTCTGATCAAAATAAGGCCTCTAGGTTGTAGTGAGGGATGTTGGGAGAGTATTTGGGCAGAGTTTGGCCGAACCAAAAGGCTTTGAAGGTGTGAAGAAATGGGAAGGAGTAGTGCCCATTTATAAGAGGGGTGAGGGGCACCTTTGGAAAAGCTAGAGATATTAGTTTATAATAAATTCATAATCGGTTTCCAATGGCTCCAAAGTTGACTATTAAAAGGTTAAGGTGGGTATGGGTCGAAAAAAACTCAACCAATAGAATTTAGACAGGTTTGGGTACTTATATTAACCTTATCATTAAGTATTAACTTTAAGTTAATTAGTTTCACTTTTACAATGTCTCTTTGTATTTTAATATAATATGGTTAATAAAATTACTCTTTACATCCAAGAGACCCCCAAGTGGTCCATTAATGATGAACCTATCATGATATAAGTCTCTTGGACGAACCTTAGATTTTTAGGATTTTAATATCAATTTATAATATAATATTTGTTTTAAGAACTCTTTTATGTCAATTTTGACACTATTCAATAGTTGATTTTTGTGAAACTCAAAACAGATTGATTACTTCGAACAAAGTCAATTAAATCAATCCTAATATATCATATTATCCTATGAAATTAGTTTAATTCATTAAAAGTTTCATATTATATTTATTTGGGTATTTATAATATCAATTATTTTAATTTTTCACTATTATAGTAATCACTGCATCATCATTGTGTCATAAATAAAATAAATTATTTAATGTCTACAAATTATAAATAAAATATCATTATGTAGGAAATCTTTTTATCTTTATAATGAATATTTATAATCTAAAATCCAACATATATTACACTATGTAACAATTGTTTTTCTAAAAGATATATGCTTGTGTCATTTTTGTATTCATTTTAATAAAGTGTCATTATCACTTACAAGTGGATCCATGGGGTCCCAAAATAGACCCAAAGATGCCCATGGTCGACCATGTATCAACCAATAGGGTTAAGACACGTTTTAGGGTAATTTAGTATTATTATAATATTTTTTTGTTAACCCTTATTTACTGGATTTACCCTTAACCATGGTAAATAAAATATTTACCGCAGTAATTATTCAAAATGTCTAAAAATAAAAGTTACCTATTTAAAAAATTTGAACATCCTGATTCCAAATATGGAATCCATTTTTCTAAATTCAAAACATAGAAGTGGAAGAAATTAATTTAAAATTAATTCCCGCTGTCAATACAAAAAGCGTGTTTTTAAGAGATAATAACTATCGAAAGATTGACACTTGTTTATGTTCGGTTTAATTGTAAAATTATGTCCAATGACCAAAATTATATTAAAAGGTAAAAATATATTCTAAATATACTTTAAAACCACTCAAATTCATAATTTATCACTATTAATTATTTTGATTAAAAAAGTTGTTTTTAATTAAAAATTAGTAATTTTCACTATTCATCAAAATATGAAAGTTATCCGAAATGTACCAAAATTTCACCTTAGGCTAAATTCGATATTCCGAATCCAAAAATGAAGTCTATTTTCAAATATAAAATATATATAATTTCAAAAAGTAGGTATTACTATTCATAACGGCTAGTTTGATTAGTTATGGTGTGTTAGAACTCGGTGTTGCGTACAACACACGCTATCACATTATTCAAAGAGAAGCGTACCATAGAAGCTTGGGGTGTTACATTCTCCCCTCCTTCAAATAATTTCGTCCTCGAAATTTCTAGAATAATTATCACATGAAAAGACTCAGGTGGTTCTTTATCATAAGTTCCTCGGGTTCTCACGTTGCTTCTTCCATCTTATGGTTTCTCCACAAAACTTTTACTAGACACGTCGTCCGGTTTCTCAGTACTTGTTCTCTCGTATCAAGAATCCTGATGGGCTCTTCGCAATAAGACAGATCAGGTTCCAGTTCTAATTCCTCATAGGTGAGTACATGCGTTGGATCAGGCATGTATTTCCTCAACAGAGATACGTGGAACACATCGTGAACTTTGGAGAGACTTGGCGGCATTGCCAGTCGGTAAGCTACAACCCCAATTCGTTCTAGAATTTCGAAAGGTCCGATGTACCTGGGACTCAATTTACCTTTATTACCAAAACGTATGACTCCCTTCCACGGAGATACCTTTAGAAAAACATGATCACCAACTTGAAATTCCAAATCCTTCCTTCGGTTATCGGCATAGCTCTTCTGCCTACTTTGAGCTGCTTTGATGTGATTTTGGATTACTTTCACCTTTTACACCGTTTCCTCCACCAGTTCTGGGCCTACAAGTTTTCTTTCACCAACGTCATCCCAACAGGTTGGTGTACGACATCTCTTTTCGTATAACGCTTCATATGGTGCCATCTGAATACTCGAATGGAAGCTATTGTTATAGGAAAATTCTACCAGAGGTAAATATTGATCCCACATACCCTGAAAGTCAAGTGAGAAAGATCTCAACATGTCTTCTAAGGTTTGAATAGTCCGTTCTGATTGTCCGTCTGTCTGAGGGTGGTATGCAGTGCTCAAATGAAGTTCTGTATCCAGGGATTTCTGAAGACTTTTCCAAAATCTTGAAGTAAAACAGGGATCACGATCAGAAATAATCTATAGGGGTACTCTATGAAGTCTCACAACTTCATTAATGTATAGTCTTGCTAGACGTTCCAAGGGTAGATCATCTCTTATAGCAAGAAAATGTGCTGACTTGGTAATACGATCAACAATAACCCATATTACATCGTTCCTTCTCGGAGTCTTTGGTAGCCCCATGACAAAGTCCATCATAATATTGTCCCATTTCCACTCCGGTATGGGAAGAGGTTGCATGACTCCTCCAGCTTGTTGCCTTCCAGCTTTCACTTGCTGACAAACCATACATCTTGACACAAAATCAGCAATCTCCCTCTTCATGTTGTCCCACCAAAAATGTTCCTTCAAATATCTATACATTTTGGTGCTCCCAGGGTGTATAGAGAAATTGGAACTATGAGCATCATCCAGCAATTCCCTTTTTAGATCAGGTATATCGGGAACACAAAGTCTCTTCCCATATTTCAAAATTCCATCTTCATACACAAAGTCTCTCAATCTCCCATCATTCACTGATTTAATCTTCTTTTGAAATTCTTCATCATCGGTCTGAGAACTCTTAATCCTTTATAGTAAAGATGGTTTGGAAACCATTTGAAAAAGCATTGATGTTTCACCTTCCCTGGTTATTCCCATGTCCATCTTCACTAGATCCAAGAAAATTGGATCCCTTTCAATTCTCATATTGTTCAAAACTCAATGGTCTTTTCTACTCAAAGCATCTGCCACCTTGTTTGCTTTCCCCGGGTGGTAGTGTATTGTACAATCATAATCCTTGAGTAATTCAAGCCATCTCCTTTTCCTCATGTTGAGTTCTTTTTGTGAGAAAATATACTTCAAACTCTTGTGATCAGTATAAATCTCACATTTTTCACCATAGAGGTAGTGCCTCCATATCATTAAAGCAAATATCACAGCTGATAACTCAAGATCATGAGTAGGATAGTTTTGTTCATGAATTTTGAACTGTCGTGATGCATAGGAAATAACTCTATCATTCTGCATAAGGACACAACCAAGTCCTTTCTTCGATGCATCACTATAAATAACGAACCCATCATTCCCCGATGGTAGAGTCAATATAGAAGCATTGACTAATATTTTCATCCGTTCTTCGAAACATTCTTCACACTCTTTTGTCCAAACAAATTTAACCCATCAAAGAAACGATCAATCTTACTTCTTTGGTTACGTATATAATCACCAGCGTACCTTGCTAACCATGTAAAGTTAGCCTCATACTTTGTGACATTCTCATCCTCCTTCTGTCTCAGACTTAGAAATTGTCTTTCCATATCTGCTCGATGGTCGTGAGGAAAGTATTTTTCTAAAAACAGATCTTTGAACTCCCTCCACTCCATATTTGATACTTCATCATATTCCTTCTTGTTTTGAATCAATGACCACCATTGATCAGCATCTCCAGTGAGGCGGTAAACTGCCAAGATAACTTTTTCCCTTTCACTGCTCCCCAAATCCTGAAATATTTTCTCTATGGAAAATATCCATTTCTCAGCTACTAAGGTATTTGTATTCCCATTGAACGTTGGTGGTTGTTGCCTCATGAATCGATCTAACATTGATCCTCCACGCTGCGGATCAGGGTGCTCCATACGGGTAAGGTTATTATTCATAACCTGAGTAAGTTGTCCCAGTATGGTGATTAGCTGATCGGCACCAGTTGCATCACCAACCACACTATAATTATCTTGAGCTGGAGGGAAATCCCTACATGGAGTGCGCGCATTGATACTGTTTCCATTTCTTCTACTAGGCTCCATTTCTAAACAATGGCATAAACTAGATCAGTTTATGAATCAAAATACATAATCCCATACTTATAAAACACTTAACATAAATTGAACTATTTATGGATATAATCCATAATCATAAGAATGTTTTCTTTGAGGAAGTATATACTCATAATCCCTTAAAAATGATTTGTAAAGAAAAATGAGAGTTATCCTAAGCATATCCCCCGGGAGTGTCGTAACCAAGAGTGCAGCAAGGCCCGTTGTCATGCACCAGTTCCCGTTCGAGTCTAGCTCAAAGCGGTGTTTTCAGGTTTTACCCCTAGGTACATCTATGCCAGAGCCGTCTCTACCTGCTCATATCCAGACAGGGATGTATTTCTCGGAAAACTCACAAAATCTCTACAATACCAAAATTCTAGGAAGTTATTCTATACTAATCCTCAATGTTCATCTTAGGTATACGTGCTCTAATCAGAGTTTATCTAAATATAGCTTCCAAGGTTTGTACTAAACTTCCTCTGATACCAACTGTAACGCCCCGACCCCAGTTACCCAGAGTTGGTGAATTATTACATAACATTGGTATGATCACAAGAAAGATCAAATCTCGAAAGACCGATTGGTTTAGTAGCCTTGGAAACACTAGATATATTCATAAGTTTTACATTACATCATAAAATGAAAAACTACTAAAACAACATAATGTCTCAATAATCCACACTCATATCCCACATAACATCACTGCAGGTCATTCATAATTTACTTCTTCACTTCCTGGGAAAAATAAAACATAGAAAAGGGGTGAGCTCAAATGTCCAGTAAGGATAACAATATAGCGGAAACTTTCATAAATAAGAATAAAAATTTAAGGCAATGTATAACTAAAACAAAAGCCTTTCAAACATGAACTTTCAACATGGTATGGCATAAATAAAATGAAATAATGCCATTTACTTATTCACATGTATATTCTACTAATCGAATAATCACATGCAAAAATCAATAACCACTTTCATAATGTTGGAATGCATAATGCCAGACTATCATAACCACATAGTCAAGGCCTCATGCCAAGACTACAAATAAGATTTTGTCAAGGCCTTGTGCCAAGACACTAGTTTGTCTCATGAGACCTACCAATGCATCGAGGAGCTATAGCGGGCTCCACCCGTCACTTACTAAGTCCAATGCATTCCCATATGAAAAGGTTTAAACATAACATAAACATTCGTATTAAAACTATCATACGAAATGTAAATAATTTCACTATAAAGTCTGAA
Source organism: Viscum album (assembly GCA_963277665.1). Lineage (NCBI taxonomy): Eukaryota > Viridiplantae > Streptophyta > Magnoliopsida > Santalales > Viscaceae > Viscum > Viscum album. The sequence continues at coordinate 1,784,358,570 of OY728150.1, forward strand.
TGGTATAAAAATAGCACATCCACAGTCAAACATATCACAAAACCTCATTTCAATATGGATGTTTTATATCATAATAAATCAACTTCAAATAATCTTAAAATCCATCAAAGGATGTTGACATAGATGAAATCAATAATCTTTTTAAAGAAATATCTCCTTTTATTTGAAATCATTTAAGATCCATATAAAATAAAACATTTTCTTTTAAAATATTCTTATAAGCTTGTAAGGGAAGCTTTGAAGATTTTATAATGGCGGAAAATAGTCGTACCCGCCGTATAAGTTAAGAAAAACATTCCTACCTTAATTCTGTCGAAAAGGTTAAAAAGGGCCTTGTTTTGAAAACGACCAAAATATTCCTTTATAAACCACTTATAAAAGTCAAAAAGGGTATAAATGACTTTAACTCATATTCTAGTAAATAGTAAAAATGTTTTGAAATACATTTTTAAGAAAATGGATGTGGATGATAAAGAGATCCCAGTAGATTATTACGTATAAACAACCTCGGATAATGAAGAGATTGTGAAATAACTCTTACCTTGTACTTTTCCTTGGTTGGGTTAGGTTAACCTCCTGTATAATGGTGAAATAATTGTTATTAAATTATACAAGAATCATATATATTAATATGATATCGTATATGATCTTTTAACATTGATTTGTTAATAATATCTTAGAATTATCGTCGTTTCGGGTGTTAACTTACTCATTTTCTTTTATATGTTTTGTTACATAATCCATGTTTGTTGTATCTTATTCATATCCAGAATGATATCAAGTCCTTAAACCACATTTTTAAATCATCAAATGATAATTATACTTGAATGGATGCGATGGAGAATGAATCTCATCGCGTTCGTGGAGACGGTAGTCCGTACGTACGCACGAGCGACAATATCATTCTTTTGATATTAAAATAATATATAAATGGATGGTATATCATATATAAATAATCATTAACATGTTATATTTATTATTTACATGAGTTACACATCATTATTATACCCATCCAAATAATAATATATTGAATAACAATTACACCACGACGTGGAGACGGTAAGCTGTACGTACGCACGTATGGTGACATGTTATTCAAAGGGTGGATAGAATACTGAATATGGTTGTACCATATTTATAATAACATCATAGTATATGTGATATACAGGAGTTATTATTTTATAATGGTAAGAACAAAGGAAGAAGAAGTGGAAGAAGAAATGAACTTGGAGAAGGGTGGTGAAATCATTACCTCTTCTTCGGGTTCTTCCTTTTGATTTGATCAAAAGGGCTTCATAGGCTGGCTTTCTGATCAAAATAAGACCTCTAGGTTGTAGTGAGGGATGTTGGGAGAGTATTTGGGCAGAGTTTGGCTGAACCAAAAGGCTTTGAAGGTGTGAAGAAATGGGAAGGAGGAGTGTCCTTTTATAAGAGGGGTGAGGGGCACCTTTGGAAAAGCTAGAGATATTAGTTTATAATAAATTCATAATCGGTTTCCAATGGCTCCAAAGTGGACTATTCAAAGGTTAAGGTGGGGATGGGTCTAAAACAACTCAACCAATAGAATTTAGATAGGTATGAGTACTTATATTAACCTTATCTTTAAGTATTAACTTTAAGTTAATTAGTTTCACTTTTACAATGTCTCTTTGTATTTTTATATAATATGGTTAATAAATTTACTATATACATCCAAGAGACCCCCAAGTGGTCCATTAATGATTAACCTATCATTATATAAGTCTCTTGGCCGAACCTTAGATTTTTAGGATTTTAATATCAATTAATAATATAATATTTGTTTTAAGAACTCTTTTATGTCAATTTTGACACTATTCAATAGTTGATTTTTGTGAAACTCAAAACAGATTGATTACTTCGAACAAAGTCCTTTAAATCAATCCTAATATATCATATTATCCTATAAAATTAGTTTAATTCATTAAAAGTTTCATATTATATTTATTTGGGTATTTATAATATCAATTATTTTAATTTTTCACTATTATAGTAATTACTGCATCATCATTGTGTCATAAATAAAATAAATTATTTAATGTCTAAAAATTATAAATAAAACATCATTATGTATTAAATCTTTTTATCTTTCTAATGAATATTTATAATCTAAAATCCAACATATATAACCATATGTAACAATTGTTTTGCTAAAAGATATATGCTTGTGTCATTTTTGTATTCATTTTAATAAAGTGTCATTATCACTTACAAGTGGATCCATGGGGTCCCAAAATAGACCCAAAGATGCCCATGGTCGACCATGTATCAACCAATAGAGTTAAGACACGTTTTAGGGTAATTTAGTATTATTATTATATTATTTTGTTAACCCTTATTTACCGGATTTACCCTTAACCATGGTAAATAAAATATTTACCGCAGTAATTATTCAAAATGTCTAAAAATAAAAGATACCTATTGACAAAATTTGAACATACTGATTCCAAATATGGAATCCATTTTTCTAAATTCAAAACACAGAAGTGGCAGAAATTAATTTAAAATTAATTCCCACTGTCAATACAAAAAGCGTGTTTTTAAGAGATAATAACTATCGAAAGATTGACACTTATTTATGTTCGGTTTAATTGTAAAATTATGTCCAATGACCAAAATTATATTAAACGGTAAAAATATATTCTAAATATACTTTAAAACCACTCAAATTCATAATTTATCACTATTAATTATTTTGATTAAAAAAGTTGTTTTTAATAAAAAATTAGTAATTTTCACTATTCATCAAAATATGAAAGTTATCCGAAATGTACCAAAATTTCACCATAGGCTAAATTCAATATTCCGAATCCAAAAATGAAGTCCATTTTCAAATATAAAATATATATAATTTCAAAAAGTAGTTATTACTATTCATATCGGCTAGTTTGATTAGTTATGGTGTGTTAGAACTCGGTGTTGCGTACAACACACGCTATCACATTATTCAAAGAGAAGAGTACCGTAGAAGCTTGGGGTGTTACACCCAGATAGATGGCCAGTCTGAGCGTACGATCTAGGTACTAGAGGATATGCTCAGATATTTCATTCTGGACTTTAGCGGTTCTTGGGAGAAGAATTTTCCTCTAGTGGAGTTTGCCTACAACAACAGTTTTCAGGCGACTATTCAGATGCACCTTACGAGGCTTTATACGGTAGGCCATGCCGATCACCCTTATACTGGATGGAGGTAGGAGAGGCAGCTTTGCTGACACCTCTTCTTGTTCAGGAGACTTCAGTGCAGATAGAGCTGATTCAGAAGAGGATGGCTACAACACAGTCTCGGTAGAAGTCTTATGCTGATTAATAGAGACGACCCCTGGAGTTAGAGGTCGGGGATCAGGTTTTCCTGCGTGTCGCACTGAGGTTGGGACACAAGTGGATTCAGAGACAGGGTAAGCTTTCACCATGGTAAGTCAGGCGTTTTGAGGTATTGGAGAGAGTTGGGATGGTGTCCTATCAGTTGCAGTTACCTCAGAGGTACCAGGCCATGATTTACGTCTTCCATGTCTCTCAACTCCAACGTTACTTTTTGGAACAGTCTCATGTTTTTCAGCCCGAGGAGGTTCAGCTTGAAGCGGATGCATCATTTGAGGATTATCTCATCTAGATTTTCGATCACAATGTGAAGGTTCTCTATCAGTGCTCAGTCCATCTTGTACGGGTGCTATGGCAGCATGGGTGAGTACATGACAATACCTGGGAGAGGGAGGCCGATGTACGATCGTAGAGTCCGGGGTTGTTCGGAGTTTCTTCTTCTACGCCACTCTAGGGAAATTTAGGGATGAATTTCTTTAAGGGGGATGTTTGTAAGAACCTGAATATTCATTTCAAGTATGTCCTTCCTTTTTCTGGAGTTTTTGAGAAAAATAATGTTTCTGAATTTTTTTGGTGTACACGCCATGTACTTTCTGAGTACACAACGTGTACTCTTCTCCAGCTCGAAGTTGTGTGCTGGCCATGCCCGGGCCACACACACGGTGTATAGGGGTAGCGTGGAGGCCGATTTTGGCGGAGTATAGAAAGACCTAGTACACGCCATGTAATCTATAAGTACACACTGTGTACTTTATTTTTTTTCATTAAACAGACCGGGGTCATGCCTGACGCAAAAAAACGTCTTCTTCTATGTCTCATTCTTTTGATAGCATCTAGGATCTGTGAATCTTCGACGAGCTCCCGCCTCTCGGTCCATTCTCCGATTCGAGCATGGTCGATTGGGTTGGAATTGAAGTGGTGAGTTATTCCTTCTACTTTAGCATTGTTTTCCAATTCCACCTCTTTCTCAAGTTATCGTGGTTTAACTGTTTCAGACGTTTTCTCAGATCTACGACATTCTAAGGAAAATCGGTCGTCGTTGATCACGTATATCGATCTCCTTGGATTGAGGTAGGTGGTTTGTGCCTTTCTGTAGAAAGTCTTTGAATATTTTGTGCAATTTTGACAATTCCCTTGAATGAGATTTATGCGTTTTCCTGTTTTTCCCTTTATTGACTGCCTACTTGATTGATTTCTATAGAAGTGTTTTACCTTTGTGAATAGAGTAGTTTTTCTATACTCTAATTGTTTCCATGTTTGTTTTGCTTGTTTAGTGTTTTCCAGTTTCCATGCCTAGTTATAGGATAGTGGAACTGTTGCGTTGTTATGTTGTTGAGCCTTAGCATGATAGAAAAGTAGTTTTCAGGTTTACATGGATGATACACGCACACTGAGCATGTTTGTTTTCACACAGGACTTCAAGAACCTAGTGCAGTAGACCATATTGAGAATTGACGTAAGGGCTTCTCCACAGTGTCTTTTAATACGATGCGAGACCACAGGGGGAATTGAAGATGAGTTCTCCCTCAGAGAGTCTCTAGTTCTGTGACGTTGTCCACAGGGGGAATGAGACGTTGAGTGCTTTCCCAAAGAGCCTTTAGTACGATACGAGACTATATGGGGAATTGACGGTGAGTTCTTCCTCAGAAAGTTTACTCTTAGCTGAACCAGAGGGGTGAGACTGTGTGTACCTCCTAGAGGGTTGTTAGTACTTGTAGGTTGAACCATAGGGGTTAGGATATGAGAGATACCCATAGGGTTAACTGTTTTCTACATGTCTATGGATGTTAACTTGTGAACTTTATGTGCCAAAACTATGGATTGTAGCTGATGTGTATTTTTCTATTTACTGTTTCTACACTTTTACTTTCCTTGTATTCATTGACTGTTAGGAACAAATCATTGGGTGATTGCCTACTGGGATTGTATCTCACACCCTGTTTGGGCCATTATTTTGGGCCCAAGCAGACTTTTTTGGTGCAGGTATAGATAAGGGCAAGTGCACTTCGACTTCTGGTACTTGATTGTTTGGTGCTGGAGAGAAAGGGACCAAGCATAGGCTTGCGATTATGATGGAGTTGCTGCTGCTTTATTACTTTGTGTTCAGTTTTATTTCAGAACATTGTTGTGTTTTATACATTCCTTAGATACCTGTACCTGCTGCATGATTATCATCGTTACTATATATTCATTTCTTCCACGGTTTGGTTTCAGTTGTTGCATATTTTTACTACTTCCACTATTTATTATTGTTTTCTTTACATTGTATACCTTATCTAATGAGGGAATAGTTTCCCCAATAACTTACCAAGGCCCTCGCTGCTAGTCGGCAGCCTCTGGCGTTTGTGGAAATGCGCTTGATGTCATGTGGCGAACCAGGTATGAGGCACCATTGGAGGGGCTCCAGATTCGGGTCGTTACATAAAACTACATGACCGAATCCATTTTTAATGAGATAAAAATAAAAATAAAAATCCTCCTTACACAATGTTAAACTATATTATAGCATACTAGTCTCATGATGTAAAAATACACGATAAAATCCAAGTTATCTGGCATGTAACTTCATGAAAATATCTTAACTACATTGTGTTTATCTTCATGGAAACATCGTAGTCACCTGATGTAAAACTTCATGATAAAATCCTATAATATGACCATAATATTATCACCAGAACCATGTTGCATTTGATTCTAATTTCACCTGGACATATAGGATTCCTCATTGTAGTTAAATCATAACACACTATACTCATATGTTTTCATTGGGCTATAATATAGATGACTTGATTCTCCTTCTCATAGTGTTATATTCCATCTAGATAACCATAATATAATTTAAATTTGGTATATATTCCCTATAATATTCAATGTGGGAAATATATCTTTTAAAAAATAAAGACACATGAATCACGATGTCATACTCCCTATAACTCAAACCTACTCTTAATGGTCCAAATCCCCTTTGATGAAATAAAAATGATATAATAACATGTAAGTATCACAAAAACCATTTTTCAGAATACTTTTCCATGAATTCCACACGTATTGTATATAATCAGTATGGATCCCATCCTAGTTAAATAAAAATTAAATCGATGATATTTACCACCATGTTATATAAAACAATGTTGTCTTTTATTCACATTCAATGGATTTTTAAAAGTATTTCACATATTCATGATCCCAATTCCATAACAATTATCACATATTTGGAAAGTAATAAATATTATAGATTAGAGTTTAAATACATCAAAACATAGGATTAAAATTTTAATATCAATAATAAGTAAATTAAAGATAGAAAACCTTTAATACAAAATATTTTCAAATAAATGCATGATTTTTACCATTGATAAAATTGGGGGTAATTGTCCCTACAATAGTATTTGGGAATGATCCAAAAATTTGGATTATGCCAGTAAAATATTATTTGAGTAGGAAACTATACTAATAAAAAAGGATGTGTGGAGCCAAACCTCAAATCCTATACACCAAAATTTATTTTTAGCTAAAACTATCCCAGAACCTTATCAACCACATGCCTTGAGAATGAATGTTTTCACCAATGTTCCCATTGAACCATCATTGATTCAGAAGCACATCAAATACCTTTACATCAGAAATAGTGGAGTGAACCTCAATGTCATAGTACATTAAATCATGTTAAAGAATAACTAATAATTTATTCCATAATTTTTTTTTTCAAAAAACCACAATTTTTTTTACAAATTAAGGCATAATTATATTTTTCAATGTATATACAACCATGATAAAGAATGAAAAATCGTAATGATTCAAATATATTATAATATAGGGGATCATATTGATACATCTCATGTTTCAACGTGATCCACCACAGGCCAAAAAAAATAAAAAATCCCTCTCAGTTTACAAACTCGTAAAGATAAGAGTCATTAAAAAATTTCTAATATAAAATTTTTGTCCTTGAGAAACCATTTTAATCTGTTAAAGAAAAAACAAGACTTATAGTTGCAGTAAATTAATTTCTAACCCATTTTTCTTTATTCGGAATGATAATCCAATATTAAATGCATAGCTTCATTTGTGAAATGTTATATCCATTATAATCCTTATTACCTAATAATCAAAGAGTATAATTATTATTTTCTTACCCACCATCATCTAACTAGAATTATTCCACATTTATATACCCATAAATCATATTATAATAATACTTTTCTCACCATTTTAGCATGATCATACTCCTCACTAAAATAAAAATAATGCATATAAACTCACTTATTGATCCCTAAACATTGAACTAATAAAAATAGATCTATATTAAGGTATATGATTCTCCCCAAAAATGAACAGTAAAGATGAAATTAAAAATCTATTTAATGATTCTCTCAACCATATAAAATTATCATTAAAACAAAAATCAAACTCTTGAAACTTTAAATCTTCTCAATCTCATATATGGATATAATATCCTTACACTAAAAAATCCCAATTACCTTACACAATGCAACACTTTTTAAACAACCCTAATATTTAATTCAAAATAACCCTTGAAATCCAATTTATTTTCCCCAAAATAACAGCCATTAAATATTTGATAAATAAAGGGTTTTCCTCAAAAAAATACTATTTAACATTTGGTTACCAATCAATTTTCCTTAAATTACATAATGTTCAACAATCTGAAATGATTATATTCATTTCTCATGCCCCTAAAAAAATTTAATATTCAAAAAATATTCTTCCCTCAAATAAAAAACCTCTATAAACCATTTCCCCATGGAATCAAAATAAACCAAATATAAAGAAAATTAAACCATCCCATCAAATAAATAAAAATCATACCTCCCATATAATGTATTATTTAATACATATAATAGATAACAAATTCAATCAATTTATATTTTCTTATAGTGATAAATATTTTAAAAGACACTGCCCATAGGTTCATGTATCATGAAATTATCATACATTTATAATGAATCATTAATATAGTCACTAGCTCCTAGATGTACAATATGACATATCCCGATCCTCATTGAATGCATTTTTGAATTCAGGTTCCAATGCCTCACCCATAAATTTATTTCCTAATCTATAAACAAGATAGGATTTAGTAACATGGGATTCAATTAAATCCTTGTTTTCTAGGAATTACCCTACTTTACTAGCCCATCCCAAACATTTATCTCCCATTATAAGAGAAATAATCTAACATGACCATAGAGAATGTATCTATAAACGATAGAGGCTAAAAACTAGTGGAAATGGACAAATAAAATATTGAGGACATTATTCCATAAAAATTAAGACTATGGTTCATTCCCAACTCCTCCATAGATTCATCATTACTTATGAGTATAAAATATATCCTAGAATTATATAAACATAAAGCAGGGATACATGTGTACCTAGAGTCCCAAAATAATAATAATATGCTTGATATTATATGTAATGAATCATCCATTATAGAATATAAAAAATAGAGTATACATCAAAAGTATATGATATAATTTATAATGAACATGACACTTATCCTGGTAAATATGTTGTATATCCAAAATATAAATATAGTAGAATTTTCAGCCAACATAAAAGAACAAATCCAACGAAATCCTTGGTCTTCAGTACAATGATTATAATGAGATAAGAATCCATCATCATGATAATAATTTTACATGATATAATACATAAATACAAGCATACATATATATATACACATGTCATTTAAATGAGTATGTTTGATTCCAATGACCTAACAGGATTCCCCTTATCACCTTGATACAGAAAATGTTATTGATAAAATGGATGTGTATAAAAATCCTAGGAGCTATATACAAGTTTTTTTTTTAATTTTACATACTAACCAATAAATATAAAACATGAATGAATATAAATTTCATGTTATTAAGACACCAATGCCAACAAACATGCAATAATAACCCTAATAGGAACCAAGGAATTATCTTTTAACAAGGCACACAATGAGTTACCAAAAATTCTTAATCTATTTCCATAATGTGATTATGGACAAATAGTGTATATAAAACATGATTTCCAATGTTCTATCACAAAACAATCAAATATTTATGAAGAATGAACTATCACTACATATATCCCCATTTTAATGGGTATTTACCAATATCTTACTTCTATATAGAATAATTAATCATCAAATATAATCATCATAGGAAATGATCCATCACTAAATCGAAATCTAAAGGTAGATTTTCTTTTACTAGAATTTTCTCCATTTCGTATTATTTTTTACTAAATCCCAAACCATGGTTTGAATTATATATCAGTAGATGATTAATATTTCACAATTAAGAGAACATTACAATATAGTTTTATTTAACATGTTAATGATGTATCACCCCTAATAATAGAATATGAAAAAATATGTATCTCTAAATGAATTGTGTATCTCTATAACTACAATAAAACAATAAATTATTTCTCTCTTGGTAAATAGTTATTTACAAAATCAATCGGTGTTGTTATTTAATTATCATTAAAACTCAATACACAAGGTGAATTTAGTATCACAAGGTGAATTATATATCACAAATAACACATTCTATGTATGTATTATATAGAAAATATAGTAAAAGTGAATGAAACAACACCATATTCATAAAATTTGGTAGAAAATGTTTCTTTAGTGATATATATCACTTGTTAAATATTCAAAAAAATTCCTAATAAATTTATCTATTTGAGTAAATGACTTGTCCCTCAATATCCATATTGTGTGTGAAAAATCTGTTACAACATTATAGATTCATAATATTCCATATGTATTCCACTCCACCAATAGTTATTTTAATAATTCTATCAAAATTTAAAAATCACATGACAAGGACGATTCATCCCTGTCCTAGCTCAAACACATGTTCAACTTATCAAATAAAATGTTAGGAATCATTTCATGGATCACAATGTCATATAATATGAAATAAACCATTGATGGTTCCTATAAGTTCCCAGTTAGGATATTTGTATCACTAGGACGGGGAGGGGAGAATCATTTTTACTTTTCTTTTATGTTTTCTTGCTACTAGAACAAGATTTTCCCTTGGTTAAATATACATATCCTATTGAAAACAACTCATAACACACATCCACAGGAACATGTGTATTTACAAGTTTAAATATTCAATTAGAATAGATATGGCCTTGATATGGTATGGATATTAATCAATACCACATAATCGACTTAAAATAAATCCTAGGAATACAATGAGTAGGATATACCATTCCACTTGGGATGAAAATTAAAGATTATATAATGTATGTGTTCTCACTCTTAGCAAAAATCGGGTAAAACAGTGATTGTGTAACAAATCATGTTACATGTTCTTCTTTTCATCCTCTAAAAATGTATTTTTGGGAAAACAATTATTCAGTTTCTTACACAAAAGATAGAAAGAACATTGAGAGTTTGATATAGAATTCAATTTCATTCTGCTCACTCCAAATAACTAGATCTGATCACCCAATATGATCTCCCAACCCTGATATTCTAATTTGATTTCCCAACCCAATCGATGTAGATGTGTCAGAATACATTTTATACAATTCATTATTCATTATTCCTCTATCTAAAAATCCAAAAATTAAAATCCCGATATGATTATCCTGCCTAATACGATGATCATCTGAATATAATTCCAAGCAGAATCTGATACATAGTGGTATATGATGATCATTGAATACAATGATCAATTGAATACAACATTTGAATCTTATATTTTCTCTATTCACTTCAATCCATAAAAAATTCTTCAACCAATGCTCAATAGAGAAAAATTATTTCTCTCTCGTGAAATTTGGATCTTCTCTATCTTCTAATGAACAAAACATCCCTCAGATAAAATAGAGATTACTTTTTTCATTTTATCAGTGACTGATTAATGGTTTTGGTGGGAATACCCAAAAAAATATTTCCCAACCAAATTCACCAAAATCTTAATGATATTATAAATTTAGAAATTATATTTCCCTATTAAACTATTCTCAACTCTCCTTGTTCCTTTTAGGATTATATTGACTACATTATATCTTTTTTTGGACTTTCAATTGAAATGAAATTCCAATTCTGATTTCCAAATCCAATTAGATCATTCCAATTCTATTTATCTATTCATATTATTGAATATTCTTAATAGGATGATTTAGTATCAGCACGAATATGATGGCTCCTGAACCATATGAAGAGAAAAAAACATCTCTAATATTCATTCCCCCCTTTACAACATATTTATATATCATCATCATCTCTCTTTTACATCTTTACTTCTTCTCTTTACCCACTTGATTGATAAAAAAAGTAATTCAATCCCTTTGAAATGGTTTAATTCATTTGTCTCACACTATTTTATTTTCTAAATAACTATTTATATTAGTATGATGTAATTATAAATATGTTCAGTAGATTTCTTTTATTCTAAATATTATACCACATTCCATCTTCTGTCTCTTTTCTCACCAACTCTATTATTTAACAAACTGTTTCTTGTTTTATGTGTCGGTTCATGATGTTTAACACATTGAGGACTAAATTAATCATCATAATACATCTCATGGAAAGTATTTTGACTTACCTTTAATTCATCAACAATATTCATTTCTTCTCATCCTGAACCTGATATTCGACAATATAATTTCCTTGAATATGATCCGGCTAAATACAATCCTCAACACCATTATTTAATTCAATCTATATCCAATCAATCTAAACACAATTGAAATTATCTCTTTCACTCACCCTTTCATTCATCAATCTTGCATCAAAATATTCTAAATTTACATATGATTTATGAAAACTCCAAGATTAGAAAAGAATAATCACAATTTTTTTATTGTAGTCATAGAGGCTCTGATTCTCCCAATATGAGAAAATATTGCATAACAGATTTAAATTCAATATGATGACCATTTACTTCTAGAAATATTATTCCTCAATATGATTGAAATTCTCATTCTTGATTTAGTTTGAATTCAATTAGACTTTTCTTCTATGCATCTTCACTCGAATATAATGGTCCTTTTCAATAATTCGGATTCAGATTCTCCGAAAATGATGCCTAGCCAAAATTTTAACAAATACAAAGTGATGGGATTTTTATTTTCATATTCACCTGATAAAAAAATGATCACTAACAAACCTTATGTAGATTACATTGATGAATATGATTTCCCACAGTTTGTGAGTTTTTATCCAAAAACTATTGGATTTGATTGAAAACATTCATCAATACAAGATTCCATCCACCATTCTTCTCAATATACATTATTTTATCAACATAATGATATATTTAGAACAAATACAATCAAAAAACGATATGGGCCAAACAATATTCCCCTTTGTATTTGCTGTCAATACCCACTTTAACAACTTTAACTACATAATACAATAAGTTCTATTATTTTATTTTCTATCTTTTTATTCCATCCATTTATTTCATAGCCCCTATCTCTTTTATATCTACCAATTTCTATTATCTCTCCCCATTATTGAGAAACAAATTAAAATGGAAAATAAAGACATGTTTTTACCATATGATCTCATTTCTATGGGTTGTAAATTTTCATATAGGAATCATGAAAATTTTCATCAAGATAGGAATCAAGTGACTTTATTAACAAAGAACCATTAACTAAAGAACTCTAAGACTACATGGGTGAACCTAGTGTACAAAATGAGACTGTGTAATCCAGGTGGTAAATGTATTGTATAACACAAAATTCATGTATTTACCTTTTCAATATTCTTCTATCATTCTCATAATGAGATAAATTATTTGAAAGTATTTTCCTTAAAATTAATATAAATCTATCTCAAAAAACATATTGGAATGTTTAGGTGTATAAAAAAAACTTTTCAACAATACTAATTTCTCATAAATTCATTACATTATTTTCCAGAAACAGTATATGGATCATCAATTCAACCTTCATAATTTCTAATCCTTAATTTACATGCATGTTAGTATAAATATATAGAAAATTGTAAAATAGGAGGAACTTCGATTGCATCTTAAAAACAATAGTCGGACTGAGAGTCCTATATCTATCTTCAAATCTTCTTTTTTTCATCAGGCATTCTTTTTTTATGTATTTCGATCCTTCTAACATTTTTGTAACAAAATTCTAACTATTTTTATAATATTTTGATGAGGATGTAAACTTATGTTCATCTTTAGTAACATATTTATTACAATATTTATGTATTATTTTCCTATGACATTCTTTTTTATTTAAAAATATATTTGAACAAATTTTGATATCGTACCTCTATTGATCATATCCACAATAGTTGATACCTTTTTTCAAATAATCATATATCATTATAAATCTCTTTCTTCCTCTCTTCTATTACTAATTTTTGTTAGTCCTCTATCACCCATTCTATGTCAATGTGTACTGGCTAGATAACGAATCATTTTTTCATTTCTGACTCCGAAACACTGTTTTTATTTACATACAAAACCTTCAACATCTGAGAAATGACTAAAACTTTTGTTGAGTCGGTTAGAAACCGATAGATTATTTTGCATTACGTATAGTTTTTTAATATCTTTCACAAATAGTTTCCAATTTTTGGAACCTATTCCCAATTATTACTTGATTATTTTATGGTTTATTTAAAACAACCATCTCTTACATCATTATTTTAAGGGATTGAATCCCCCTTAATCTTCTTCTTCTATAACCTATGGAATAATAATAATGTTTTTAACAAACACAGGTTAAATGTATGACCAAATCAACCCTAATTCCAGCAATATTCATAGAAAGAATATTTTATTTTTTAATATCTATGTTGACAGTAGTTGTAAACATGTTTATCATACTCGTTATTGATTTTATTATCTGGTCCATCAACCATTCTGTTATCAATCAGAATATTGTTTTTTTATTTTTTAGCCTTAATGGAACTGAAGTATTTTAATAATTCCTTGATATAGAGAAAATATTTTCTATCTTAGGGTATTTTGATACATTATAATTCGTCACATTGTTAATATTGGACACTTAGTTAAATTTCCAATATTTCATCTTCTTAAAAAAATTCTATCCTTCTTCTCAACCATTGAAGGTAATGTTTTGAGACATCTAAGAATTCCCAATCTGATAACTTTCATAATCACCAAAGATATAGTTTTTGAAACTTATATGTTTCTCTTCAGCAATAGATTTTTTTGTTAGAGAAGTTCCAAATAATCTTCTTTTAAATTTATCTTTAACTCAAGATGATCACTATGTTTATTTTATTCTTCAAGAGATTTCATTATATTATAAATATCTATGAGTAACTTTTTCTTCTCTTTTGAATTTATATATTTAATTGTTGAGGAACATTCATCATACTTCTTCTTGTTTTTATTTTCAAGTCTTCGAATCATTCTCAAAAAATCGTTCAACTCTCTTTCAAATGAATTTCATGTTGAGATTCTTATTCATCAGAATTACTTCTGAAGTATTAATAATCCATTATTATAATAAAATTACCATCATTAACATACTCAACAGATTATTTAGATTCAGTTTAACTAAATTTTCCGTTATAAAAAATACTTTCACTAGGAGAAGAAAATTCCTTATTAACTATTAAAATAATCATGTTCTATTAAAAATCATTTATAACCTCTTTACAATCATAATCCTTAGGAAAAATGGTTTTCCTTTTGTATTTTGTGTACTTCTCATCTTCCCTCTTGGAGTATAGTTTTTCATTTCCACCATTTTTCTTCCAGGATCTTCTTGGACTTCTTTCTTCTTCTTCACTTTCACCTTCATCACTTTCTTTTTAATTAAATATTCAACAAAAATTGGAAATAAATTAACCAATGTATCCACATATATAAAGTGATGTTTTATTTTTATTCCTTCTTATACTTATTTTCACATTTTTAGAAAAAAAAGAAAAAAATCATGAAGATTTTTGAATACCTTATTTTCAAAATTAGAATATCTAAATTCTTATTCATCATTAATAATTTTAGACTATTTATTTTTGGAATCCATGTTAGATATTTCTATATTAATTTTTTTTACTTCTATAGTATTATAACTTCTAATTTCATAAGTAATGGTACTATATGAAAATCATCCAAAGACAATGTTTATGGAACTCTATCTTCCATTGAAAAACCTTTGGGATCATATTTTTTAGGAAGAATTGTAATAAGATTTTCACTAATAGTATAATCTTCTAAATTTTCACCGAGGCATAAAATAGTACTCACAATGTCATTAAACCTAGTAAATAAGTCATCAATAGATTCATTCTCACCCATCTTGAGGTATTCATA
The DNA here is from genome assembly GCA_963277665.1 of Viscum album. Taxonomy (NCBI): domain Eukaryota; kingdom Viridiplantae; phylum Streptophyta; class Magnoliopsida; order Santalales; family Viscaceae; genus Viscum; species Viscum album. The sequence continues at coordinate 1,784,374,211 of OY728150.1, forward strand.
CATTAATCTCTATATTTGTAAATTTTCATTCTTCACTTTTTATTGCCTTTATAAATTTTTTTCAGCTTATCCCAAATTCCTCTGGTTGTAGAAACTCCTTTTACTCATAAGAAATCAGTTTAAAAAATTATGAGAGTAAAGCATTATTTTCACATCCATTATTTTCTCGATTTCCATTATCAATTATAGTGACGGTATAATTATCAATATGAAGAGGGAAACCATCCAAAAAAACCAATTAAATCATGAGACATAAGAGAAATAAGATATTTAGGCATTATATATTTCTTGATTTGGTAATTCAAATCTCCAAAGATAGGAATCGAACTTCTAAGCACACAATTCAGATAATCCATATCAACTTCTTCTTAAAATATTTTTGCAAAGAATAAATGAGAGGAACCTTTGGCTCTGATACCAATTGTAAGTTCCAAGTTAAGACACTTGTATCATTGAGAGTGGGAGGGGTTAATCAGTGATAATTTTACTTTTATGTTTCCTTTCAATTGAAATATCATTTTCCACTAATTAAATATATGTTTCCTACTAAAATAAATCAGAACACAGATCCATAAAAACACAAGTATTTACAAGGTTCATTATAAAATAAGATTATCTATGCCCTTTTATGGTTATGAAATGACCCCATACCACACTATCCATAGTTAATTAATCTTTAGAAGACAATGAGCATGGTATACCCTTTCACATTGGGAGTACATTAAAGATAATATCTAAGTTTGTGTACTCTGTTAGCATAAATAGGGTATAACAATGTTTTTGTAACAACTCACGTTACATGTTATTATTTTCCACATCCACAAATGTATAGGATGGAAATAAATTTTTTAATTTATTTCCCAGAAGATGGTAAAAACCTCAGGACAATAATATAAAATTAAATCCCAATTACACTATCTAATTTTGTAACTCCGATTCTCCATATCTGATCTCACTATCGTATCTTCATACTCAGATCATCATATCCAAATTTCAAACATGATTGATGTAGCTTTTACCAAATACATTTAATACAATTTATAATTCCTTATTCCCTAGTATATAAACTCGCAATAAGTAAATTACAATCAGATTATCCATAATGATACGATGAGCAGAATAATATGATGATAAGAAGAATCCAATAGGGAGCTAAATATGATGATCACTGAATATGATGATCACCTAAATACAACATTGTCATACAGTCTCTTCTCTATTCACTTATGTCTATCAAAACTTCTTCAACAATATAAAAATATGAAAAAAATATTTTTTGTCACAATAAAGTCAGATCATATGTCTCTTTCCATGAACTATACATCCTTTTAATAAAGTACAATGTACTTTTATCCTTTTATAGGTGACTCATGAGAGGTTTTGGTGGGAATCTACAAAACATTCCCGATCAACCAATTTTACAAAATCTTCATTATAATAATAATTTAGAGTGAATCTTGACCTCATAAACTTTTATAAACACTACTCAATCCTTCTTGAATCCTATTTTGTACTTCAACTCTTCTTCATACATTTTGTTCAAACACCAGCACAATTCTGATTTCCTAATTTGATTAAATCATCACAATTCTATTTCTTTGTTCCTATTTATAAATATTATTAACATGATCAATTGGCATCACAATCATACATGATGGATCTTTACCCAGTTGACGAGGAAAAACATGTTCTATTACTTTCATGCTACCCCATGACTGTAAATTCAGCAATCTCATTCATCCCTCTTCTACTTCATCACTTCTTCTCCTGACACACATTATTGATAATAAAATATATTACACCCCTTTTAAATGGGTGTAAACATTTTTATTACATTATTTTATTTTCCATAAAATTATTTATTAGAATATGATGATATTCTGAATCTAATTAGAAAATTCGTTTTCTTCTAAATATGATATCACTTTGTATGTTCCTTATATTTTCTCATAAACATCATTCTATCAAAAAATTTAGCATGTATCATAAATTATTTTATAAATTTGATCACATTAATTATCATATATGGAATCATTGTATTTTCTAAGGAATATATTTTAACATCTATCTCATTCATCAATACCCTTATTTTCTTCTCAGCCTGAATCTGATAATATAAAATATTATTTCCCTAATATGATCAGGATGAATACAGTCTCTAGAACCATTCATTCATTCAATATAGATTTGACAAATCTAAAGATGAGAAGCATCATAAATTTCAATCACCCTTTATTTAATCAATTATTCATCATAAGTTTCATAATTTACTTAAGATTTATGAGAACTCAATGATAAATAAAGAATCATCGAATTTTTTATTCTCATACTCATAAGAACTCCAACTCTACTATTATAATCAAATATTTAATAATGGATTCAATGTGAATATGATGGCTGTCTACATTCAACAATATTATTCCAAAATAAGATCGACCTTCTTATTTTAGATTTAGTATGAATCTTCTGATAATTTTCTTCCATATAGAATCAAAAAAATATGACAGACCTTTTTGAAAAAGTATGAGTCTAATTCACTAAATATGACTCCCAGTACAAATTTAACCATACTAATGGATGTTATTTTTCTTTTCCACTACCTTATAAGAACACTCAATCACCAACTAACTTCTTCTTGATTATGATGGTGAATATGATTTCCCTTAGCTTCTGAATTTTTATCATCATACTTATGGATCCGATTGAAAACTTTATTCAATATGGATTCCCACCCATCATTTTATCAACATATATTCTTTCCTACACATACTGATTGATTGAAAAAAAATATAATCAACACACAACTTGGAACTAACAATTAATAACTCATATTTCTATAATAGATTATTTTTGTAATGAGGTCATTGATAACCAATGAATAAAGGTACTATCTTCAAGAAACAAGTACTCAATAAGGTATCATAATCCACGAACCAAGAAAATATGGAGAAACAAAAACATAAAAAATTTCATTCAACCATAGGGATCTCCTATAAGGATAATAGAATAAAATTTATCAGTAAATAAATGCTAAAAATTTATTGCATCTAACAACGAACAATATGAAATTCACCTTGTTAATAGAAGGCCTCATACATATACTAACATTGTTAAAAGAATCCTTTGGAATTATACTAACCATAAGGTAAAAATTCCCCAGAAGTTCCTATACTATCATGAATAATTATTCATCATTTTATAAGTTTATTAGAATCCAAAATCAATACTAACATAAATAAGCATATAACTGTTGAAAATTCGGTTGTTACTCTCAGGAGGTCAACTAAAATATCAAAAAATCTTAAACAATACCATATGGCCTATATTTAAAATATAAGTTCAAAACCCCTTATAAATCATTTAAATATATGAAACCATATTTTCATTATACATAAAATTACATACACCAGAGACCATTGAAAATATACTTGGAGAACACTTACTTTATATCACATAATTTAAAAAACAATTTATTTTAAAAAAAATCCTATAAATTAAATTTAATACAAAAAATGATTTTAAATTCAAATTTAAATTGATAATACCTTTATCTTTTCAAAATATACTCATACCTATAAAAACCCCACAAAATTTGCCACTGATAGATTTTTTTTTATGAATTCACCACTAATAAACCATTTAAAAAGATACATGGTCCTTGTTGGCTACTTAGATAATGTGATCATGTATCATATAATAGGGGGTGCTAATACCATGATATAAAATCAGGATGATTATAAATATTATAATGTCAAAATAATCCCAAAAAAAATACTAAAAAATGTGAAGGTGTCCTATCTTGATCAATATTCCATAAATAGTTGAAAAGAACATGAAAAAATAAATTAATATAACAAAAAACTATCTCAAAAAAAATTAAATAAATAATCATTTCATAAAAAATTAATGATAATGAATAGTATTCACAAAACTCACCAACCACTCCATGTCATCTAATACTTTATAAAAACGGTTTGGTTCAACCTTAAAATAATAAAAACTCCATGACACAAAAGATACCCAAATTTTATTATTAATTACACAATTAATGAACCCAAATTATCAAAAATACGTAATCAATTTCATTAATTGACATAACCCATGTTTAATGGAATAAAATTATTCTACAACAATATTTCTATTATTTTCCTAAGCACTACACATGAAAACCCAGTCTTTTTAAAGTTATTTCAATATATTGTGCTGGAATCAAACTTAAAACCATAATATTTACTTGTATAAATTATTGAAATATATATGAAAGGAACAAGGAGATAAAATTCACAACACAATTCAATTATAAAATACAGTCAAATTTGAATAATCATATAATAATTATAGATTCATAATGCAACTAAATGTTTTGATTAAAAGGGGATATTATAGCTGAAATGATGTCCTATATTCCCCATTAATGTATATTATGGAGGTGTATTGACTATAAAAATTATTTTTCCCCTCTAAAAAAATATCGATATACTATTGTGAAAAAATCATATATTTATCAATGTAACATCACTAACTCATGTTCATGTTGCAGTGTGAGCAATAAAATACACTAAAATGACCTATCATAGAATAATGAAAAAATATTAACAACATATTGTTGTGTTATTATATACATCAAAACAATCCCAAATTATTGTGATGTTACATATCCCAATGCTCCAAAACATATTCTTATACAAATATATTAGGGTGAAAACCCACTTATTGAATGTTAATCTAATACATTGGAAAAAATGTTAAATTTCCACATAATTTACTATATATTAAAATTTTGAGTTTTTACAATGTCCCATCAACCTAAGAAAATAATAAATATCCCAACTATTATCTAATATCTAGTATTAAGAGAAAATTCATATTAATATATCATTTTTATCATAAATTTCCCTATTGTAACTTAATCCCATATAAAAAATCCATGGTCCATTCTTTTATATTATAAAAAATAAAAGAAAATAATTTTCCAGGTATATTAAAAAGTTAATTAATTTTACTATTTTTATCATCATAACTACTTAACCTAAATCTATTTACCTCTTTATAAATTAATATTCATTAGACTCTCTAAATAATTCTGAAAAATTAATTTGGATAATCAGAATCCATTTTTTACTAGAAAAATGGTTGAACCATTCCCACAAAATTTATTCATGATCAAGACCTCATTTCAACAACTAATTGTTTATTCAGACCCTTAAACAACCCAATGTTTCTAAAATATGATGTTTCATTGGTTAAACACTTTTTAAAAATATATAATAGAATAAATGGAGCTTCACTATATCCCAAAATAATGAAATATAAATACTCTCAAACCAACACCCAATAAAACCTAACCAAATATCCATAAACCAAACTAGCCATATTCCAACAATAACAATCCCAACCATCATCCTATGCCTAAAAACCTCAACCTAATCTATTCATCTATTGGTTAGTTTTTATTATAATCTAATGAATCAAAGACTACAACTAAATAGAACACGTTTAATATGAATTCTTATACAGTAATTACTTGATGGTGTGAATATGGTTGGAGGTAAGATCTTAGATCCGTCAATGTTATGTAAGATTTGTTTAAAAGTATTTAAAAGGGATAACATTTAAAATATCTACATAGAGAGTATTATAGATTATAAAAAATGAGACTCACTAAGACTTATAATTAACTTCATCAATAAACAATCTTATATACCTTTTAATTTTAAATTTAGGAATAAGGGTAAATGATTCATTTCAACATTTTTAAATTCACTTAGAGAATCAAAATTTATTTAAAATTATTTTTCCATTGAGATGACCTGACATGATTAGTTATTAATAAAAATGATAACATGAATAATCTTATTTATTATGTGTTTCCATTATAATCATGGGAATATCACAAATCAACAAAATTAATGAGCTTATAGCTGAAGGATTCGCCCATGAAAATTCATCTCATAGATCATTTTACATTTTTTATACATAATTGGGGTAACCTAAGATTTATATAAATTCCTTTTTAATCATATATTAATCTTTTTATGGGAACGTAACTAAATTATATAATTTTATTACCTATTATTTTAACTAATAAAGTTTTTGGATTAAAGGATCCATCTTGGGGGTACCATTCTCACAAATCTAGCCAGATTTTTTATTCTATTTTGGTCCAAAAATACTAAAATTTAATTATAGTGGTTTCAGTTCATCTATTGTCCCACAATATATAAAATGGGGACTCTTATCATGGTACGGTTGAAATAACTCTTAAAACAATTTCATCAACCCACTACAATGACAGATGACAATTATCAAGAACCGTCCATTGAGACACACAAGGATTCATTTTTTCATATTATAACCCATCACACATAACTCTCCCAAATAGTCATGTTCTGAAAATATTTGTCAAATATCTACCCATATATTACTACATCATTTATTTTCAATAATATAACTCAATTTGTTTTATGATTGGAATCTTAAAATGTATAAAAAACATTCTACATAAAATAAACCTAAAATTTCAGAAACACAAGATATGATTCTCTATATGCCATCTAATAATATAGAATAACATTCCAACATATTTCATAGAGTAGAAAAACATCTTGGTGTTTTTAATGTTTTATCAGCCAATAGAAATACATAACCTTTTCCACAAAGTAATTTATGAAATATTGATTTCAAGATTTTATTTGTTCCAAAATATGTGGATAGAGGGGGGTGATATTATATTAATGGGATTAACCACTAAAACATGAACTTCATCCCTAAAATATTTTACCATAATATTCCCCAATTTATGCTTCCCCATGTGAGCTTGTGTTATGGAATAATTATAAAGACGATTCTACAACTGTTATAATAAACAGGGTTAGAGATAAAATAGAATTTTATGGGTGGATCGAATATTAATGAATCGTATGAAGCACAAAAATCAGGAAATGTATTATAAAAATTCAAATCAATAGATGAAAGAATATAGAAATATAATTTATCCCCCACTATATTGGAAGAATAAATGTTTTATTTTATATCCAACTACACTTCCTAATTATTTTATTATACAACATTCTTCAATTTAGTATATAATATCATATACCACATATAATTCCCACCCAATATGGATTTTAACAACACTGTTATGTCTACATAATTGGAAATACTACCTATTTTATCATCACTTACTACTACTCATATGGGAGAGATAATAATTCTTACACCCCAATTGAAATAAGTTATTTATACACCACCATATCGATCAACATTTTTAGAAATAGATATGTATATTTCTCCAACACAATATAATTATTATGATACTAATTTTTTTTCCAATTTATATATGAATGTTGAGGGTGTTTGGGATATTATGATGATTTATAAGACTCATAAAATTATTAAAGTGGAACATATTTATTATTTGGGTTTTATAATGACTCGTGGTTTAATCCTATAAATCAATGGGATGATTTTTTATTTTTTTATTTTATTAGTATATTAAATACTCCATTATATTTACCCTTAATTACTCTACCAATTATAAAACAAATCATTGATTGTTTGAATTAATTAATTAATGAATTTTATTTTTTAAATATATATTTAATTTTTAACTTTAAATTGTTTAACCTTTTGACATAAATCATATATTCGATTACAAGTACAATATTTTTTTAGAATTTTAACTTAATTTTTAGAAAATGAAACCCCTATTTAAATTTGTTATTTGAGGAATATGACTCTCTTTTTCAAAGAATATTTTTTAACTTCATTTTCATATATTAATTTTATATCCATTGAAAATTTGAATCCATTTGTCATTCATATTAAACTCAAACATAAAGGATACTGATTAGTTTTATGTATGGGGATATTTTTCAGAAAAAAAAAGATTTTCTTATAATAAATGGTTCAAGATATATTTTAATTAGTTATATCCACCAAAATTTTAAAAAATACATAATAACCATGAAAATATAATTAATTGTTATAATTTATTTTATTTCAAAATATAATACTTGTTTATTATTAAGTCACAATTTAAAATATTTACTGAATTGTTTACATTTGTTATTAAAATTATAATTTATTGGTTGATTACATAGTATTTATCTATAGAATAGTTGTCCAACATTAAATAATAACTATAAAGAGTTATCCATAATCCATTAACATATTTATTATATTACCCAAAATCTTGAAATATAATCAAGATATGTATCTGTAAAATGACATATATTTTAATGATTTTAAAAATAATAAAACTTCAATCCACATAGGAATTATTGAATTAATTTGGTTATTTTTTAATCTCGTTTAACTATTATATTTATATTACATTTGGAATTCATTATTTGAGTCTAATACTAGAATGAAATTTTTAGAAAAACAAATTAAAAGTATATTTATCATTCTTTCTTAATACTATTGGTTATTATTTCATAATTTTGTGATACTTTAGGAGGGAAATTGGTTTTATGCTTGTTAATTAGATGATAGAATTCCATGAAATGAAAAAATATATGGATTTGTTTCATTATCATTGGAGGAATTGATTCCTTTTCTATTTTACACAATCTTTGTAGTCTTTATTCCTTATATGAAAATCAAAATCAATGAAAATAAGAATAAAATGAATCATTACTATTCTTTATGATTTTAAATTTGGGGTTATAATTTATTTTGGTTCTGCTCTAATTTTCAAAAGGTGTCCAGTATCTTTGTCACCAAGGGTGGTAAACATTAAATTTTTATTAGATGATATGATAAGAGATTATATCATTGTAAAACCCCCATTTACAAGTAACTAACACATTCTTTATTAATTTTGAAAATTTAAGGGGTTTGGTTTAATTTTTCGAGGGCCTGTATGACTTAAAGTGTTTTGGGGATTTTTTAAAAGTTCATGGTTGGTGCGTGATTATTGACTACTATGTAACTCTTACAGAAATCTATGAATTCAAATATATTTTCTAAGAGAAAGGCACATAGTTAGGTTTATGGTTTTTATAAAATATGCGGCCACCTAGAAGAATCCATGAAATACAAGGTATAGTGCTTTTTCATGGTTGTTGAATGGGGTTTCTGACATTATGGGTAAACCATGAGACATCCTCTTTGAGGTATAGGTCGGAAGATGGTTAGTATTTTGTATTTACATATTGTGTGACAAACTAGGGATGGTTTTAAAAAAACATCATAAAAATATTATCTGGTTTTGAACTAAAATGTAACCACTTTATTACCTCCAATTCCTCCCTAATTTGATATTTGTTCCTCCCAAAGGCTATAAAGGGTTCTCCAGTTGAATTATAAGTGATCTTTAGGCATTTCTTAGTGTGTTAAAGACTTATTCTCATGGTAAGTCTTAATTTAAGGGAGCTTTTCTTATTTTATTAAATGTATTCTCCACCATATATCATATTGACATATCTACTCCAATATTGATAGGACAATAGTTTTTATGCCAATAATGGTTACATTTTTCAATATTTTTGTTTGGGGAAGAGATATAAGTTGTGTTTTTTGAGATTCAACCCTATTTCCTTGGTGTTTTTGTATCGTTATTCATTTTCACTATAATTCCCTAGGAAGGTGGATTTAGTCATAACTCCGATTAATATAAATTAAACGATTGATTTAAAATGGGGTATTTTCGTCAATTTTATTGTGAAATTGTTGTCCACTTCTTGATAAAATTCCTATTTAGTTATGATTTATGAAATTGTAAAATTTGGGTGGATTAGATGAAAATGAATTTGGTAACATTAATTTAAAATTATAGTTGTGAAATAGTTATATAGTTATGATACATGGAAGATGGTTTGAATAAAATGTTGTGTTTATTGAAATGGGTTTCTTGAATGGTTGTCTATAAAATAACAGTTTTATTGATTTTTTTAAATAGTTTATTTAGTTTGGTTTTTTGAAAAAATGGTTGTCGTGTGTTCATGTTAATCCAAAAAGATAAAAAAAATCACCCATAATTTATGGGATGCCTAAGGATAATAAATTTACTCATAAAAACTAGATGGATACAACTATGAAGTTTCTCCCCTTATTCGGGGATGCATATGGGAATGCAATTTCCCATATAAAAATGGTTCATTATGAGATGGATTAGTGAATGGATGTATCACCGCATAAGAGTTTTGAGAGTACCTTTAATAACCCATAAATTAATTAATGTAAATTACTCTTTGTCTATTTAAATGTCTTCTTATAGTTATTTAAATATTATACACATATTTGGTTTTATGTTTTGAATTTTAAAATACCATTAAGACTGGTGATCGTTGCTAATATTGTATTTGAAAAGTGATCACATGATTAATATAAATATAGGGAAATAAGAAATACATTTTACTCAGACAAAGGAAGCGGTGGCCTCATCCAGTTGAATTTCCCCATATGAAGCCCATTATCACGAGCTTGGAATGGAGGTGGAGTTATTGGGCTTCACTCTTAACCAATCCCAAACCGAGCTTTAATATGCTAAGCTTGAATAAAACTGCCTACTTGAGAAGTAGAAGTTGATAGCGATTACCACTCAAGAAATTTTATCCGAGCCAACCCAAGGGTCTGGAACCATCATGCACCTTACCCAAAGGTCTTATTATGGTGTTTTAAGGGGTTTTTAAACTTGAACCTAGTACTATAATTATTTACATTATTATTATATAGAGAATATACATTTTTTTTATTATTACTTAATATTTTTTTTAATGAACAAATAGTATTTTTAGTTAATATTCAACTAAGAATTCTATTTTGATGAATTAAAGTATTTTTGAATTAAATAATATTTTAATAAAATATTATTATTATTAAATTACTTTTTATTAAATATAAATGATAGTGTAATTTTATGAATGCAGTTGTTAATATTATTAAGGTTTGAAAGCTATTTTTTTTCAAAACCCATGAATTCTCGATAAATGTCATTTTTATTTTCAAAGTAAAAAATTCACATATTTAGGAAATTCCTTAGATAAAATGAATAATATTTTTGGAATCATGACATCAAAATTATACAATGGTGAATTTTCATATTTTTCCTTGACAGTCAAATTTTTGGGTAATAATTAAATACCATTTAAATATATAATGTGTTTTATGACATCATAATTACTCAATTGTGATTTAATAAAATTATATAAACATTATTTTCGGACAATATATATTTTAATATTAAAATAATTTTATTTTGGTTTTTTTTTATTTGATTTACAATGATTTAGTGGACCCTTCAAGGCTTATAAAATATTTTGTCTTTTTAAATTGTTTTCCCTGAGAGTGTGACTCACAACTACCTAAAAAGACCAATTTTTTAAGAAGTTCGTCCATTTGACCTATAAAATAATTTTTCCCACTCCCATTTGGAAAAAACCATGGGCCAAAACCATGGTATGGTTTTTGGTTTTGATTTGTTTAATGTGTGGTGTCCCATACCTAAATAATAAATAAGTCCCTCTATTTTCATATATAAACCCACCTAAGCTCCCAATTCCTCTTCACTAAAAGATTTTTTATTTAGTAAAATTTCTTCGCTACTCTCTCTAGAGTCCTCCCACAGTGGCCCAAGCTCCCATGAATCCTCTATCAAGTCTCTCCCATGCATTTGGGATCACACTTCCAAGTAAGGTATTTCTTCCTTCCAATTTTTATCCCTGTTTCATAATAATGTTATGCCCTTTTATAAATGATGGGTTATGATTTAAAACCTATCCCATAATTCCTTATTTAATTTTTAATTATTAGAGACCCCATTTCTATCTCAAAAATTCTCCCCATGTACACCCATTACCATGCCGAAATTCCATAAGAAATTTTTGTCTCCTCATTTACATTTGAGAAATTATTTTATATTATGAACATAAATTCCATTACATATGTTACTATATTATGTCCCATGATCCCCCTACATTCTATTTAATGTATAAATGATGAGGGACCCCTTTCACTCTCATCAATCCATTTTACAAATTTCTATTTTACGTCGATATATAGCCAAAATTACACGCGGATTTCTATTCCAAAATCATTCTGTAGTAAATACCATACACAATACTCTATCAATGGTATTCACCTTTATGAACATGTACTTGTTTATTTAGAACATAAATTTATTTATTCTATATTTCCTATTCTTGGAATGAATTATGAGGTTAATGAATCCATGATGTATGATCTATGTGGCACACTTATGCATGAAATGAAATGATTACAAAGGGTGCGCCCTAATAGTGCTCGAATGCATTGGGTAAACTATAGTATAATGATAATTCATGTTCAATGAGTGTTGATTCATTATAATTAAAGTGAAACAAGGGTTTAATTTTTATTCATGTGAAATTAGGGTTTACTCATTCTCCATGTGTAATGAGCCTTGGCTCATGATAATTTTATATTAAGTGTTATTGTGAAATCTCTATGTTATGATTATCTTGTTTATCATACCTTTATATTAATTTTTCTCTTGTACTACATTGATATACCTATTGTATAACATGTATTTCTTTCCTCATGTTATTCCATGTTTATTCCCTTACTGGGCTTTATAGCTCACCATTTTCTTATGCATGTCCTCAGGTTATCCCATGCAATGATAAATATGAGGGAATGTAGTGGTCATGTAACAGAAGTTTTCAATAAAGATATTGTGTTTATTGTTTTAAGTTGTTATGTAATGCTCCTAATCCCCAAAGACACTATACCTTTATATCTTCCATGTTGTATCAAGTGAAAATATTATGTAATAAATAATTATTAATTGTGTAATGAAATCAGGGTTGTTATAGTTGGTATCAGAGGATAGGTTTAGTTATTTTTGGGATTAGGACGAGAAAACCATAGTGAACCCTTAGAAACAATAATAAGTATAATAAATACATACAAACATTTTGGTGGGTATTTAGTAAGTTTTTTATCAAGAAAATGCATCCCTTTATGGATACGAGAAAGTAGAGGTGGATTTAGAACAGATGTACGTATAGGTCAAAACCCTGACAAGGAGTTTCAGTCTTGACCTGGGGTATCCTGGTACATGACAATGAACCTTTCTTCACTATTGGTTATGACACTCTTAGGGGATATGCATTGTTAAATTCACAAGAATAGTATGAACCATTATTAAGGGAATAAAAAGAATTCCCCTACGAATATATGTTATGAAGTAGATCAGGGATAACATATATTGAAGCCTAGAGATTTAAAAGTTAATGAAATAAAATTTATTTATATTCCATAAAATTTTGACTTTGGGTTACCCTTTTTGTGTTACTCCTATGTTTTCTTTTAATCCATCCATTGTCTAGTAATAGGAGGAATATGGATATCAGTCGATTAAAATGGCAACATGATGAATGTCCCAGGGAGATTCCCATTCATATGGGAGCTCAAGAAGGAAATATCTAGATTATGCCAAACCAGCTATCAAAAATCATGATTTACAGTTGGAAATTTTGAGTTTCTAAGGAAATAAATGAAGATTATGATGACATCACATGAAATTATATAGGATAAAGGTGATAAGGGAAATAAGACCCAATTTCCTTTTTGCAGAAAATGTGAAGAGAGGCACCAAGGGAAATTACACAAAGGGACTAGGAGATGCATTAAGTGTGGAGAGGAAATGAATAAACTATCCAATTTATATTAAATAATGGATAATGTGATTGATGCAAAAAAAGCTCCCTCTAATGAATATTACACAGTTCTATGTCCTAAATGTGGAGAATTCAGTCATTATCCAAGATGATGCTCTATTACAAGTGATGATAAGCATGATGAGCATAAATAACCTCCTTGATCAAGGGAGAACGAGAAGTCCTATGCTAATATTGATAATGATGAATGAGTTACATGTAACCACTATTTCAAAGTAGTGTGTGTCTGAACGTATTTCAAATCATGTCCTATTATTATATCTTTTTTTTAACAACATTGATTCCCAAAAAGACATGATATTAAATCATTAGGGAAAACATCTATAAGTGTTGTGTCGCATGTTAATGTTTTTGGAAATGTTATTCTTGAAAATTTTATATGACTCCCTTTGATTTAATTTGAGTAAAAATGAAAAAGTCATTGTCTATTCCTCAAGGATGTCCCATGCATGATCTAGAGTTGGCATAAGTGATATTTCCTTTAAAAATATGGTAGAAATAACAATTTGTGGAGATGTGTGAAATATATATTGGCCAAAAAGTCCTCACATATATATTCACATAGAAAGAGTTGAAGATGTGTCAATGAATATGGTTAGAGTAGATCAAAGACTATTATTTCTCAAAACATTCCACCATGGGATTGCAAACAAGGTAGAGGATGCTCTAAGTAAAAAGGGCCCAACGATTCTATCATTAATGAGAATTGAAAAGGATCCAATATTAAAATATTTAATGAATATGTACATGGGAATCATAGATAAGGGAGAATCATCAATCCTTTCACAAATGATTGCCCAACTATATATTTTGGAAAGGTTAAAGGATTCTCAAAAGAATGTTGTGGGAATTCAGAAGAAAGTGGAAGTTATTAGAAAATGGAAATCCACAGTGTTCAATGTTAAAAAGGAAGGAATTATGTGATTTGGGAAAAAACAGTATGTTCCATCAATTCTGGTGTGGAAGAATGAACTTTTGGATGATGTGCATAATTCAAATTTATCAATTAACCCTGGATACACAAAGATGTAGTGAGATCTCCGAGAGCATTATTGGTTGGATTATATAAAGAAGGATATCGCGGAGTGTACATCAATGTGCCCGGTGTGTTAGCATGTGATGGCAGAGAGGAAAAAGTCTATGGAGATGATGCAATCATTTCCCATATCAACCTGGAAATGGGAGAACATCACCATGGATTTTGTCTCCAAACATTCAAAGACATCTAAAGGAAATAATGAAATTTGGGTTGTTGTGCATCATCTTACAAAGTCTTCACACTTTATTGAAATTCAGGAGGATTTATCTTTTGATCAATTGGAATAGATATATATTAGGGAATTGTAAAAGTTTCAAAGAGTTCCATTATCTATTGAATACGATCGTGATCCACGATTCACGTCTATGTTTTGGAAGAGTCCTTAACACGCTCTGGATGCTAAGCTGAACTTTTGTACGGCTTCTCATCCTGAAACCGATGGCCAATCCGATAAGACTACCCAAACACATGAGGTCATTTTGAGAGAATGCTCAATGGTATTAACAAAAGGATGGGATAAAAATCTTCCTTTAGTTGAGTTATCCTATAATAATAGTTTCCACTCAATCATCCGAATGGCACCTTATGAAGCCATGTATGGGAATAGGTGCAGAACACCGATATGTTGGGATAAAGTTAGTGAGTGTAAGATTATAGGACCAGAAATAGTGGAGATGGTGAAAACTATTCTACAACATATCAAGGAAGCCCAAAGTCGACAGAAGAATTATCCAGATAACTGTTGATGAGACCTTGAGTTTAAAGTTGGAGACATGTAATTTCTATGCATATCTTCATGGATTAACGTTATGAGGTATGAAAAGAAAGGGAAGTTAATTCCTAGGTACATTGTCCCCATCGAGATTCTTGATCGTGTCGGGGTTGTGGCCTATCAAATAGCACACCCACATACAATGGCCCATGTACATGGTTTCTTTCATATATCCCTCTTAAGGAAGTATATACCAGACCCCTCACATGTACTCTCTTCAAAGGTAGTATAGTTTGAGGATGATCTTTCTTACGATGTGTAACAATTGAAGATCTTAGATCTTAGAGAAAAAGTTCTACAAAATAAGACAATGCCACTCGTCAAGGTGTTGAGGAGAAACCACAAGTTTGAAGAAGCGAAGTGGGAATCAGAGGAAGTGAAAAAGTAGGGTTACCCACATTTTTTTTAGTGAGGGAAAAGGAAATTTCAAGGGAGAAATTTTATTGGGGGGAAGATTATAACAACCCAAAAGTACATTAATGAAATTATTCTTCGTCTATTTAAATGTATTCTTATGGTTATGTAAAACATATGCATTTATTTGGATTTATGTTTTTGATTTTAAAATACTATTAATAATTGTGACCATTTCTAATATAGTCTTTGAACAATTTTCACATTATTAGTATAAATATAGGGAATTAACAATTCTAATTTATTCAGACAAAGGAAGCGATGACCTCATCTAGTAGACTTTCCCCACACAAACCTATTTGATGGAGCTCAGAAAGGAGGTGGTGGAATTGGTCTCCTCTCTTGACCAATCCCATGCTGATCTTGAATACATTAGGGTCGAGCAGAACCGCCTACGGGAGAAGTAGAAGTTGATAGAGATTACCACTCAAGAAATGTTATCTAAGCCACCCCAAATGTTTGTCACCATCACGCACCTTACGCTAAGAACTAATGAGGGTGTTTTAAGAGGTTATGTAACAAGACCCGAGTACTACGATTATGCTCATTATGCCTGTATAGAGATTATACATTCTTTTTATTATTTTCACTTTGTAAATAGTTTTTAATGCAGAAATTGTAACTTTAGTTAATATTCAACTAAGATATCTATTTTGATGAATTAATGGATTTTTTAATTAGAAAATATTTTAATAAAATATTATTATTATTAAATTAATTTTTAATTAATTTAAATGATCATATACTTTTATGAATGCAATTGTAATTTTTATTAAGGTTTGAATGTTGTTTTTGTCAAAACCCAGAAATTATCAATAAATGTCGGTTTCTATTTTAAAAGTAAAAATTCATAAATTTATTAAATTATTTAGATAAAATGATTATTATTTTTGGAATCAAGACGTCGAAATTATCTAATGAGGAATTTTTCATAATTTTTTGAGACAGTGAAATTTTTGGGTAAAAAATAAATACCTTTTAAATATATAATGTTTTTTATGGCATCGTAATTACCCAATATTGATTTAATTAAATACTATTAACAATATTTTCATCTAATATATGTTTTAACATTAAAATTATGTGATTTTGGGTTTTTTTTTATTTTACAAATATTAAGCGGACCCTTCAAGTCTTATAAAACATTTTTTCTATTTTAAATAGTTTTCCTTGAGAGTGTGACTCACATCCACAAATGAAACCTTATTATTTTAAGAATTTAGGCCATTTTAATTTTAAAATATTGTTTTCCACTCCCCTTTGGCCAAAACCATGGGAAAAACCCATGGGATGGTTTGTGGTTTTGATTAATTTAATGTGTGGTGTCCCAAACCTAAATAATAAAGAATTGCCTCTTCTTTCCTATATAAAACCACCCAAGATACAGCTCCCTCTTCACTCAAAGACATTTGAGTTCATCCAACCAATTAACTTCTCTCTCCTAAATCATCCCAAGATTCCCCAAGCTCTCAAATATCCTCTATCAAGCCTCTCACAAGCTTTTGGGATCACATTTCCAAGTAAGAAATTTCTTGCTTCCTCTTTTTATCCATGTTTCGTAATATTGTTATGACCTTTTATATTCAATTATAAATATTGGGTTATAATTTTAACCTCCTCTGTACTTACCTATTTATTTTTGAATGATTATTGACCCATTTCACTCTCATTAATTCCTCCCACATGCACCTGTTACTATGCCAAAATTCTATAAGGAATTACACTCTCTTCATTAACATTAAAGAATTTATTTTATATATTGCATCTAAATTCCATTCCTTATTCTGTTATATTATGTTCCATGATCCAATTACAATCAATTTAAGTTATAAATTATGAGAGACCCATTTCACTCTCATAATTCCATTTTACCTATTTAAATTTGTTGTCATTATGCTGCCAAAATTACACAAAACATTCCATGCCAGAATCATTGTATAGTAAATACCATACCCACTCATCTATCAAAGGTTTTCACCTTTATGCAGATGTAATTCTTGAATTAGTAATTACATTTATTCATTCCCCATGTCCTCTTCATGGAATGAATTATGAGGTTAATGAATCAATGATGTAAGATCTATGTGGCATAATTATGCATGAAATGAAATGATTACGAAGGGTGCGCCCTAATAGTACTCTAATTCATTAGGTAAAGTATAGTATCCTGATACTTCATGTGCAATGATTTTTTCATCATGATTATTCATATGAAATGAGGGCTTAATTGTTCTTCATATGCAATGAGGGTGGACCCATGATCCATGTGCAATGAGCCATGGATCATGGAAATTACAAGTTAAGTGCTGTCGCCACATCTCCATGTTATGATTGTCATTCTTTATTAAGCCTTTATGTTCATTTTTCTGTTGTACTCCATTAATTTTCTTATTTTCTAACATGTATTGTAATCCTCAATTTATTTCATGTTTATTCCCTTTCTGGGATTTATAGTTAACTTTTTTCTTATTTATGTCCTCAGGTTATCCTATACAATTTTATGTATGAGGGAATGTAGTGGTCATGTAAATGAAGTTTTTGATAAAGATGTTGTGTTTCATGTTTTAAGTTGTTATGTAAAGTTGCTAATCCCCATAGACACTAGACCTCTCGATATTCTATTGTGTATCAAGTGAAAAGTATATTCAATAAATCCCGGTTAAGTGTTTAATAAAAGAAGGACTATTATAGTTCTATCATATCATGAATGGTTATATATGCGAATATCTGAAATGGATTGGTTTATTCATAAATGGAATTTTTTTAATTGGGTTTAGAGTATTGTTTGGTTGTTTTTAGGGAAAATCATTTTAGTCATGAAATTTTTTGTGTGTGAAATTCGTGGTTTTAATATAAAATGTTTATAGTTTATTTGGTTTTTTAGAAAATGTATTTATAAAAATTTGATATCATGTTTTATCACAGTGGCAAGGGTATGAAATTATTTTGATAAAAACATAATGATTATCATTAGTCACCTCATTCTTTGGAACATTGGTGATTTTGAAGATGTTGATTACTAAGATTAAGGAAAATGTTATGTATCACAGTTCATTATTTTTTCATTGTGATTGGTGTGGGGTTTTCTAGAGTTAGATCATGGAGAAGGTTGGGATACAATGAGTCATGTTTTAGAGTCTTTTATGATTTATTGGTTTATTCTTCCTTGACGTACCTTGATGATTATATATCTTCCATTTTTTTACACTATTGTAGTTCGATATTGTCATCAATGGGAATACATAAATTTATTTAAATTGTTTCCATGTATCATGTAGTGGTATTTTGTAAACGTATGTTTATTTGGGTTATTTTTTTTCATAAAGGTCAAATTATCCCCCAATTGTATTGATGACCATCACATTTATTTTCAGCATTTAGCTTTTCAGGGATGTCTCTCAAATACATGAATTATCCTTTTATATTAACTATCTAATGATCAGAGGTGAGTTTTACATGTGGTATCAAATTGTTTTGTCCACAAATTGAAAGTGATACTAGTCTTGGTCGGTCTCTAACACCATTATCTTTTCTCGGTCTTGGAGTTGAAAATAATTCCATTATATTCCCTAGGTTGGGTTGGTATAAAGGATTAATATTTTTGAGAAATAAAATGTAGAGAATAAAAATATTTAGATATACTTTAATGGTGAAATTATTGGTACTAGGGTGTTGGGTACATTATTTTTTCTGAGACACATTTAGTAATTGGAATCTCATTGTCTTGGATTTAGCAAATGAGAAGATCATAACATGTATTATAGAAATGAATTCAAACAATGGGTGTATATTTCATTTGGAGTAATAATATATGATTTGATTAAAAAGTGTTGATTTTTGAACATTTTTTTTTTTTTTTTCAAATGTATGAATTGGAAAAAGATCATAGAATAGTGTATTTTGAAAATGGTTTTATATTCAAAACTAGTTCAGATTTGTTCAAAAAAACATAAATGTCAAAAAAGATGAATTTTAAAAATAAATGTTTTCATATATGATGTGGTGTAATTTGAAATTATAATCCTTCAGTTTCTAGAGAGTAATACGTTTGGAATTTCGGTTTGGTTATAGATGATGGAACCAAATAGGTTTTGTATGAACCAACCAAATGAAGCATCTGAGAATGTTGTTTCAGTTGATCCATTAGTGAACCAATATTTGGTCTATAGTGTTGTTCAATATTTTTAGGATGTGGATAGGGGGAACATAAAGGATGAAACATGTCAAGTGGATCATTATATTCTATTTTAGACGTAGAATCTACCAATCATTTAGGGTGATTGAGAACCAAATTATAGAGCAGTGTGGCTAAATTGGTTGAATTGAATCATCGATTTCCTTGGAACACTAATATAGTTGGAAGCCATGTTGGAGATGTACTTGATTGATTATTTTTCAAGACAGTGGTGGGATATGGAAATTAACGATAAATTCAAAAAAGTTCTAGTTTGGTTGGATTTTCAATAAGTGTTCAATAATCAATTCTATCTTCAATCTTTCTTGATTGCAAGAATGAAAGTCTTATTCAGGATGATGTAGAAAATTTTCTCAGGGATAGAGTATGCAGATGAATTCATTAATTTATTTTTCATTGTTCTCTAAGTAGTTTCTAGTTCATCCTTAAAAGAAAACATATTTCAATATGGTCTATGATATAAGATTATCTCAATGATTGATTATATATATTATATATTATACAATGTTGATCAATATTGTAAAGGTGGTAGAAAGGTACATCACATGATCTATGGGTGGTGGGAGTATATTAATCCCTATGGTAAATAGTGTGAACTCTAATTCTAGGAGCATCTGAAAGAGGGACACTAATTTCCAAGGATGTATAATGGCTCAAAATAAATAGTTGGATCATTCAATCTTCATCCAAAACTAATGAGACATTCTGTATGTTTTCAATTTGGTTCATTCGACCACATGAAGTAACAATGTACAAAACCAACTAGAGAAATCCAAAATTGCAATTAGATGGGGCATATTCAATGATATTATCACATTTCTCTAAGTTCAATTTCTCAGGACACTTCTCTCATTTCATAGAATCATATGTATCGATATGAAGAGTGTGAAAGAAAAATTCTCATTACTAGAAATAATGTATCCATAGATATTTAAGGAATACCATGACTCCTCAGTAAGAAAAATCTCAACAAATAAATTAAGAAAAAGGTTCAATGAATAAACACTTATATAAAACTATAAATGTAATTATGGATGATTAGTCAGACTATAAATGGTACGAGGTATGATTGATTTAAATTATAAAATTATTAATTATTTTCTTAATATGGGTGAATCATATTCCTTTAATTTTTCTCATGTTGTTTATTTATAGCATTAAAATATTAAGATGATTTATTCTCTATTAAAACATCAAAATTCTCTTCATTAAATATATTGTTACACATTTTTTAGAGAGAATTCTATTACAATTGATGGGGATAGTTGATATAGTATATATATGTGTTTGAAATAGATGTCTGTGACATAATCCTATGTAATCGAATGTTTGAAGATGTTCAAGTCTCACATCATCTATTATACGCAAAGGGTCAATCTTACAATAAAAAATGAAAGTGAACATCTATTTAGAGGATACTAAAACGTAAAATAATGATCTATGTGATTATTGGAATAAATATTTTAAATGATCTTATATAATATGTAAGCGTTTAATTTCCCATAAATGGTTGTGATTGAGGATAGTAGTTATCCAATGGGGTTTAATAGTTTATGGATGTTCATCCCGAAAATGTATCAGGGTTACCCAAAATATGAAAAGTGAATTTTAAGATGGATATATTACTAGGAAACAGACCAATTACCCATTCATTTAATCAATAGGCAGAAACATAGTTAAGGTAATTGAATTTTCATTTGGTAGAGTATGAAATAAAATGCTTCATTTGGCCTAGAATGTCTCTATGGGTAGGACCAGTCTTTTCTATCAAAAGAGTGGATGGAGTGCTATGGTTATTTGCGTATTATCCTAATCATAACAATGTTATGATAATGAACATGTATCCACTTCCACACATTGATGATTTTATGAAAAATTGAAGTGAGGTTAATGACTCTCTAATATTCAATTATGATTAAGATATCACCCATTGCAGGTTCTAAAGAGGGATATTCAAAAGGGAGATTTAAAATGTAGATATGGCCAATAGATGTATGTGGTTACACATATCAGTCTTTTTAATTCCCATTATTCCATTATTTAATTGATTAATCAGATATTTCAAAGTCATATATATTTTATTGGTGGTGTTTATGAATAAAAATTTTCGATATTTATGGAGAAGGGCTGAGTGAGGGAAACACTTGGTGATAATGTTGTAAATATTGTGAAATAATTGGTTGTATGAAAAACTATAAATGTATTATTTCATAATAAAATAGGAACATTTACATGGAATTTTAATATCTAAATACGATTTTTTTATTTAGAAAATATAGAGGATGTTAAATATTGGAAACCACCGACAAATGTATTTGAGATATGTAGTTTTCTTAGATTAGCTTATTATTATCTACACTATGATTATGATTTTTCATGATAAGATTCAACAATGATATCTTTGATATAGAATAATTTATAATTCTAATATAACAAATAATAGGAAGAGGTGATGTTAAGATTCCCAAATGCCTTCAATATTTCACACCAATAAGTAAAAGAATAGTAATTAATGAATGAGATCTCATATTTGAATTATCAATGATATGTGGTCTATTTGGATGCTTCGGGATCGGTTTAGGGATGTGTTCTCATATAAGAGATCTGTTTGTTTCTTATAGATCAATATAGTTTTGTTTTAAATATAATAACTACCCAAATCAAGATTTATAGTTAACTTACGTATTCCATTACTTGAAAACATAGCGTCATTACCTCTTTGATGTGAAAGTTACTATTTTTATGGGTCATAAGTTTGACAAACATATTTTCTCAAAAAGGGATTCAAAACTCAAAATAAAGAAGGTGGGTGAAGTATATCTAAATGTTTGAATTTGAATTTATGTATAAACGAGGTACTAGAAATATAGTGTAAAATACATTAAGTAAAAAATTTATAAGATCAGTTGCAAAAAGAAGCTTCAGATGAGTGGCAGTTGATTTCAGTCCTTGAAAACATCATAATTAAATGTGGAGACCGTCGTGAATTTGTGGTTTTAATTATATTTTCATTTATTTTTGATTTTTTATGACAGTTAAAGAGGCACATATGTACTATTAATAATATGTTTCATTGAGGTCAATACTTATGGGTGGGTAGAATATTGAGGGATTTAATCTAGATAAGAGTTCAATGTTGTGATTCATAAATTGGATGGTTATAGCTTTGACATGTTAAGAAGTTCTTTTTCATGCATAAAAAAATTAAATATGGTTTGTTAATAATGGAATACCCATGATTTATAAGAAATATAACTCATAATTTTTGTGTAACAATATGAAATAGATATAGGCTGAGTCATTTTCGTGATGATTAACTTGTTAGAAACTGAAACAAGATCACGAGTGACCAACTGGTATATTATACCCTTTACTTATTCCTATTTGGAAATGTGAATAGATAGAAATGTATTTTGTATTATTTCTCACAAGAAATGGTTGGAAGATAGATTCTATATGGATGATAGTGGATTGTCTCACAAATTTGGCTTATTTATGGAGGGATTGTAAAAAATATATCTTCCTAAAATGTTAGAAAGTCATGGAATACAAATTTTTATTTCATTAGAGAGAGACCTAAGGTTTATGTCTCATTTATGGAAATACATGAAGAAATAACTTGGGACATATTTTACTATGAGTTCATTGTATCATCCTCGTATATATGGGAAATATGAAAGGAATATACATAAAATGGAGGACATGTTGTGGGATTTTGTATGGGTTTTTTGAGGATTAGTGGAGGAGTGTGTATGGATAGTGTAGTTATTGTATAATAGAAATTTTTATTCTTTAATACATATTTCCCCTTTTGAAGCATTGTATGGTTTTCCACGTCATTCATAACTTTTTTGGGTGAAAATAATTAAGACTTAACTGGTTTCTCCAATCCTTGTTCAATAGACAACAAAGAAGACTAATTTGATCTATGAATGGGTGGAGAAAAAAAAAGACTTCAAAAATCATGTGTATCATAATTGATGATTTTTTTTCAAGGATAAAGGTCATGTGTTCTAGAAAATATCTCAAGGAACGTGAATCATGTGTATCATATTGTTTCAATGGAATGTGAATTTGGTAACATGGTTTTAAAATGATTGTTTTAAAATGGTTTTTTTGATGCGTGGAATAGTTTTTTCAACAAAAGTTTTGTTTTATTTATGTTGTTAGATGTAATTATTTCCAATAAAATATAAGATTTATAGAGAAGGTTAAAATAACAGATTTGGCATGTTTTTTCCATAAATAGTTTATTTTTGTTCTAATGCATCATGATAGATAACAGAATTAGGTTTCTCCCATAATTTATATAATGGAAAATGGTATGAACGTTAACCCATTAAAATAGGAAGTTATAATGAAATGATTTTCCCCCTATCATTATAGGATGGATATGGGTATGAACACTACCCTATCAAAATGGTTCACTAAGTGAATATTTAGTAAAAGGTTGAATGAAAACTCATATGTATATGGATGTTCATGATTTAATTCATGTTTTGAGTTTTTTATATGTAAATTAGAATGAGTTATTCCAAAATGGAATTGGTGAAATTGTTTAATAGTATTCTTTGGCAGTTTTACTTGTAATCTATTTTCGTTGGGAGATTTTTTTCATGGGAACTAATTCATTTTAATGTGTTTTATTTAATTTTTTTAAATTATGGTGCTAAAATATTCTATCCTAGTTGCGTGAGTTGGGTTGTCATTTGTGAAAAATTTACTGAGTTTTCTGACTCAAACCTACATTGGATGGTAAGTTGTTTTACATAAGTTATTTATCAGGATTCATTAAAATGATAAGTATCACACTTCTATAGGGGTGTTTTATGATACATCTCATGTTTTTTTGGTGTTGTAAATAGAGAAAGTTGGGAGTTGTGGATTAATATCTTGGAGTCATTGAGTTTTTTCTATTTTTTATTCTATTGTGTACTTTTGTTATTAGTAGTCTTCTGTTAAGGTACTTTTATATAGTTTAATTATGATATACATGTGATTAAGGTTAGTTATTTTTCATTTTTATTATTCATTTCAGGGTATTTTGTTATGGAATTTTGGGTTGGGTTCTTTTCTATATTAAATATAAGAATGACATCCATTTTCATTGAATCCCTTAGATTTAATTTCCATACCATGGCACCTTGGGGATGTCTTTTAAGGTCAAGTGACAACTTTTTTGCCTTATTAATCTAATGAGTTGGGTAAGGGTGTTACATTCATCATTATAGGGGGATTAGTTTCTATCTCACAACTCTCTCACATAATTATGAGTACTAAGGATGTCCTTCATTGTGACAATATGGGTCACCATTATTATCAAAATTTCAATTTAATCTATTAATTTATTGAATATAGGTTCCCCATTTTTCTCCCACCTATTAGCTATGTGATGGTTAAAATAAATTTAATTGGGAAATCTAACATTTACCACATTTTAGAGAGGTGAAACATGTAGTGGAGACATGATTAGTCCTATAAAAGGGGATCATATCTATCAAAATAATTGGAACAGAAACCCATTTAGTTATGTTTCATTTAATAAGGGACATTATAAATATCATGTTCTAACATCAATGAATATATTTGTTAATTTTATATACATGAATGCATGAAAAAATATTTTTCCTTTTATGTTCATCCATCCCGTACCATTGCTGTTTCTTTTATCGTCATCCATGCATGGGTAGTTAATATTAGTATAAATCTATATAGAATTGATTACATGGTGAATATGACTAGACATGGTTTGTTTCCTAGAATATAATTGAAATCAATTTTTAAATTTTTCATACAGGAGGTTAGAGGACTATTTTTTCATATATCCTAATTGCTAGTCTTTAGAATAGGTAGAAAATGAATAGACTCATGATTGGGGAGAAATATTGATGGAAAGGTTGTACTTACACAAAATTATTAGGATGTTGTAACTTTGGTGTGTAAATTAGATTCAAGAAGACTGACTATAATACTAAGAGATGTAATGATTTGTTCATAGCTATAATGGTGAGTGACTTGATCGAGAAATGGTTCCACTAGTTTTCTATAGGGATGTATTCTTTTAATCTATAAAATACATGATTGAGTTTGTCCAATGGTTACTATCATTTACGGTAGAAAATAGGTAAATACACAGTATCAAAGGAATACATGATCATAAATATAAATTTCAGTGTCGCAAATGATCAATTAATATATATTAGGAAGCCATGGTGGGGAAATAGAAAGAAAACATTTTTATGGGTTTCACCAGGGTTAAAGTGCCCAAAAAAATATTTTCGTAAACTAAAGTAAAGGATCAAATTTTCCTTTATTTGGTTACTATGGAGAATGATTCATGGAAATGATTTATTGAAATATATGTGTTTTTAAATATTTTTGATACTTGGAAACATTATTTAATAATCCTATAATGTATATTTCACGAAAAAATTACCATTAGACGACTATTTGCTGAAAATAATCAACTAAAAATAGGGAATTAAATTCATTAGGATGTATTAGATTTATATAATATTTATTTTTATATGAATTTGTTGTACTTAAAAAGGGTATACTGTATTTTAACTCAGAAACTACATGAGTTTTATGTAATGTAATCTTTTCTATGAAGATTTTACATTTTCAAGAAATGTCTATTATTGGCAGGGAAAATGTGTATTTGTGGGATTGATAAGGTTTCAAAATAATAACTAGGGGGTAAAATTTTACTACAAATAAATTTGAAAGCAATGGGAAGAGATTTAAATAAATTCTATATATTTTTAAAAATAATATTAAAAATTTTGAAACAATGTGTTTCATGAGAAATGTTCCAACAAATGGAGGAATATCCATAAATTCCAAACCTCATCACCAACAATAATGGAAAAGGTTTTGTGAAACACTAGTTTTATGAGTTAGCCTTAGGATGATATTTGTCTCCTCTAAACGAGTATGCTAAGAAATTTTCAATGAACTAAAATAAGAAGAATGAGACTGTTCATTATGTGAGGTGAGATTTATGTAAAATTTTCAATCACCCCCCCCCATTTTAAGGATAACCCTCTCTATATTTATGGGTAATTTTATTGCCCCATATAAAACACTATTTAATGATTTTTCATAAGAAAGTAATATGATTCCTGTTAGTGAAAAGCATGTGAAAATTAAATATCATATGTTATTTATTGGGTTGGAATATAATTGATATTTTTTTTCAATTTTTTCATTGAATAATAATGGGTTTCATGGAAATAACCAATCATTGGTGCAACTCAAACACTTTCATAGAAATAAAATGTTTTGAAAAAACATTACTCATCCATTCAAGAAACATCCACATGCTTCAGCCTAGAGATTACACAACTTTATGTATCTGCGTAACATAATAAATAAGATTATCGATCCATGAGTCCCCCATTTTATGTTTCCTTTCACTAAATAATAGTTTTCTAAATTAATTTTATTATTGGTCTATTTTCTATTAGATCCAATAATATTCCATAAAATTAAATATTTATAGCTAGTATCTAACACCCTTATTCCTAGGATCTCTACAATAACTATATGCCGGGAAGTCTCCTATATTTTTCCTCCTTAGCATAGTCAATATCACAATAAATGTAAATAATGATACCATAAGTGAGTAGTTTTAAAACCCTTTTCCATACAAAATTAAATATAATATGGATGTACAATCCTTTATTAGAACGTCAGAAATAAAAACCACCTATCATCACCCATGATAAAAATTTGAATATAATTTGATCCTTATATCCTACAATCGTAATTAGTAATTAAAATATATATAATTAAACCCCACACAATATGTCAAGGATTTCTGATGATAAACTTAATATAATGTGATATCTGAATCACCTAGCATTAAAATCCATGACTACATCAGCATAATTTCATGTAAAATTATTGTTGTTCCCAATATGTAAATCTTAGGATGACGTAGTATAATAACTTGTGATACCCCATGTGATTAATATGATATTCAGAAAGTGATGACCATGAGACGATTCCCTCATTTTAATGTATCTTTAGTCATAATCCCCACACCATCCCGTGTTTTTTCTCCTTCATGGCCTAGTCATCCTCACCACATGCTGTAAAAATTAATTGTATAGTTTGGTAACATAAAGAAAAACTATATTCCATAAACTAGTTTGGGTTTTAACCCTACCATCCAATAGGGTTTATAGTGTTTCTATTTGAGGTGTAATACTAACATCCTCACAACATCATCTCCCAAAGGGAATATGTATCTCTAAATCATAATCAAATGTTTCAAATATTTTACTCCACTCAAAATATAATTCAAAAATCCCCTCAAGTCAATGAATTCATCAATAATGTTTACCTACGACTATCCCACACATGTGATAATATGTGTGAACAACCCAATAAGACTCTAAATATTTTTACTGACCAATATATGGTAATCATACAATAGAAAAACCTCGGTTGGTAATAAATATTTGAATCGACCTATAAATTAGGATCACATATGGGAAAAACAACACTGAAATTTAGAGTACTAAATCGACCCATAGATGATAAGAATTTTTGGGGAAATCCCCAACAGTATATAAATATGGGAACAACCCTTAACTTATGAATGTATTTTTCACCACCATCTCTCATCACCAATCATTGAACCCTATATAATTCATTAAAAATTATTAATTAGGGGACGATCCTTGGGAACCTTAGGAGATGAACCTATGAAGCATATTCGATGATCATATGATATCTTATCCCTATACTTTTTTAGTGAGACAATGATTTTTCCTAGTGTTTTTATCATGATATTATTTATATCGATATAATAAGAAACCCATGTGATGAGAAAACTATCTCCCCACCATTTCCTTTGAAGACAAGACTATGTTTTTTATGATTTGTGATGAGAAAATAATTCCATAGGTGAATACCCTAGGAATTATTGTGTGACGACTATTAGTTTATGGGAATGAAAAACACCGGATTCTCCAAAAAATATAGGCTTCCTTGTTTATCTAACACATGATGACAAATGATATGATCTTAGGATGGATTAAACATTGATTGTTAGTTTCATCATGACAACCATGGGGTGTATCTGTACTTTTTATAAAAGTCTCCCTATGTCACAAGAATAAGATTGAATCAAAAAATCATATATTGAATAACATTATATATTACCAACATACATAATAAAATAATCCACCCCAACCATAGGCATCCAACCTATATATTTGATTGATAACATGATACCACACATCAATTTTAAAAAATAAATTAAATATTATTACTTAAATGTTACCTTTATAACATAGCCTTTATAATTGAAAGATTTAATAGTTTTAATTGAATTATGAAAATAATTTTTAGACACATATATATAATTAAATATTTAACTAATTAATTAAAATTAATGTAAAACACTTAGTAAAATACAATATTTTTTCCTGGAGGAACTATTTAAATGTGGAAGTTACATTTTTATACTAATAAATATACAAAGAAATATTGGTGGATTTTAACAACGAAATATATATCTATAATATATTCAATATAGTTTTTAACATTCATTTAATTTTTTTATAAAAATGATATATGAACAAATCAAATTGTACACATAAAACTTGTATTTTTAAAAAAAGGTAGTTTTGCTACTTTTTAATAGTACAAATGTTTTAAATATTTTTTAAAAATTATAAGTAAAAGTTTAATATATAAACATATTATTTTAAATAGTATATTGAAAATGTAATTTGGTTGATTTTTTGGCATTTTTTCTGATAAGATTCATTTTTTGATGAATAGTGAAAAATTGCTACATATGAAATGAAAACTACATTTTCATCAAATTTATTTATTGAATTAAATTATATAATGGAACGATTTTAAAGTATAATTAAATATTTTTTTATTTTAATCCAATTTAGTTCTTTTAAATCAATTTCACTTTGAAATTTCATATGATAATGTTTTGAACTTTTGAAGGTTTTTTACATTAAAAACTCATTTTCTTGATCCATTAGTGGGACTAATTTTAAATTCATTATAGCCATTTATATGTTATGATTTTTGAATATTATATATAAATTGTTATAATTTGTTCAATATTTATTATATAATAGGATAAACATATTTTCAAAAAATATTAAAAGAAATATTTTTAAATTTTTTATTAATACAGTTTAGGGTTAATCTGATACCTGAGTGTAACCAATAATTGTATAAATTAATTTAAAACATGAAATATTTTCATTAAATGAGTGAGTTTCAACTGAAAATAAACCTTTGGACAAAATATAACCTTTGGAATCCACTTGTATGACATTAAGAGGTTAATTATATTTTTCTTAATGAAAAGATAATTTTTTGACATTCTTATTATTAATAAGTAAAATATTTTTAAAAATGGGTCATATAACGGGATATGTTTGACTGTAATAAGTATATATAATTATAAATTGTCTACTTACATACTAAAAATTAATTTATACTTTTTATGAAATAAATAATTAAATTAAATGGTGAGACAAGGATTATGCATTAGTCGTTTATATTTGAGAAATATCAAATAAAAGATACTAAAAATACACAAATAAATATAATTTTATATAATTAAAGTCAAACAAAAATTCTATTTATTACATTTACGTGTTTTTGATTTTTTAAAATATTTTTTTCAAATATATCATTTTTTGTGATATTTTTATGAAGTCTTGAAATGAATAGTATCAAAATTGTCACATTGATATTTTAAAATATAATATAGTTTATTAAATGATATAAAGTTTATAAAATACAATATTTTTCCAAAATAAATGGTAAAATTATTAACATTTCATAAATTAATCATTTATTTATTTTAGGTCTTGTTATAGAAATTATTTTAACCCTGAAATTGTAAATTACATGATAATATGGTATGAGTTTAAAGGGTTAGATATTGGTAAAAAGCAACAGATAAGGATTCCTGCAAAATTCAAATCCAATATAATTTTTTATATTAATGGATTCCAATCCCTACTCATATAATATTATATATAACTAAATTTTGTTCCATTTTTAATTGAATATTATATTAAATTATATTAATACATTAAAGAATTGTAAGAGAGACCCTCCCTTCCCCTATAAAAGTGAACACATTATTATCTATTATTCCAAAATAGAAACCTCTCTATTTCATCCCATATCATCCCAAATAGCATACTAAAATAAATCAAACCATTATAGTGTCATTAGTTTCCCAGAACGACCTCTTTTTTGGTGTTAAGTTGTTAATAATGGAAGATCATCTGAAGAAGAGTTATTGTTTTAATCATGTATTTCTATATAATTTCTTATCAAACTTATTTAAAATAATATCCAAATATTATGAGATAATAACTCAATTATCATAAATGTTTTGAAATTTTATTATTTCAATATCATCACTTTAATCCATATCCGATTCCATCAAATTGGAAATTAATTAATCATTTCTACATGCGTGTGAACTATCACCTCCACGTACCGATATAATTGGTTCTCTATTAACATATCATAATAATTGATATAATGGTTTAATTAATATTTATATATTATATTCATGAAATATTTACCATTATAATATAACAATATATCAATTACAATACTACTTTCCATGCACATAAAAATGATATCATTATTCATGCATATGTGTGAACTATCACCTCCATGAAGCAATATGATTCATTTTTAATCACCACATCACATAAATAATACATAATTATATTTAAATGACTAATATTATATTTTTTTATTTATTATCATTCTATAATGTTAAAATAATATTTTCCCTTTTTCTATATTGTCCATTCAAAAATAGAAACACAACTCATGCTTATGTACGACCTAATGTCTCCATGATTAATACGTTGTTCATTTTTCAAAAACCATACATAAATAGTTTAACATAAAAGTATAATTGGTGTATAAAATTGATTATTATGTCATTAATAATATTCTACATATAATGGAATTTGTACCACTTTTACTATTGACATCATACCCATTTTATTTTGGACTCAAGTACTCAATATCATCAAAACATCCGGTATGAAATTAAGTAGTCCTGTAATTGTTATAAAATGATAATAAAGTAATAATAAACATGAAAGGTTAAAAGGAATTAAAATAATTAACTTATTTTTATTATTCAAGAATATAAAAAACATACATGACAAATCAGACATGGGGTAAAGGATATCATATCAATCTCCTTTTATTGAGGAATTTATTAATGATATTCACCTTCATTAATTTATAAGGTGGGTATACAACCCCTTTAACATTTCATATCATTATTTTATCTACAAAAAAGATATTTAATATTTTCTAAATGTTTTTTATAGTGATTAATATTTAAATGTTCAAAGTGATATGGGACACCTTGAATGTTTAAATATTTAATTATAAATATTTTTTTTTCTCATTTTCAATATTCTTGAGATAATTTGACAAATTTATTTATATGGATATAAAATTAATGTAAACGTGATTTATATATAGTTTTAATTGAATTATTTTTTTAAATGGAATATTTTTATGTTTTCTATATCAATCATTTTACATTCTTTAACAGGGACAAAATAAATGATCTTTTTTAAATGTTTATAGAGATAATGGATTCTACACCATCAGTAAAATGATTTTCTATTTTTATTTCTCTACCAGACTTCATGTATTTAACAGAAAAAGACAACCATTATTCTATTTCATGATTATTTTAGTATTGAATATTCTTTTGAAAATGATTTTGAAAATGGATTTATTATTTTAATATCATGAAATGATTTCTTGTGATTAAAAATGAAATATTAAGAGTGAAATTATGATAATTGGAAAAATTTATGATTTTGATAATTTAATGGGTCTTGGGAATTTTATTTGAGTATATGTTTTTTGATAAATTGGGGTCTGGTGAGCCTATGATAGATTCATAATACCTTGGTTAATGACATGTAGTTAATCAGTAGGGTTTCTCCTATGAGATTAAGAGAATATACAATAATGGGTATTGAAAATGTTACCATGATGGATACTCCCTATGTAAAAATCAAAGATGCTATACTATTGATAAGGAATTTATGACATAAGTAACATTAATGATTTATTTTTCTATATATTTTTGAAAAAATATTATTATTTCATGAAGTATGTTAAAGTGCTTATGTTTAATGTGTAAAAATAATATATTTATCAAAATATTTCCATGAGATTAATGTATTCAGAAACAAATAGTTTCTTCTTGATTTAATGTGCCTTAATGATATTTTTGAGGTTATTTTTATTTTATTTTATAGGACAGTCATATTTTTAAATTTTATATGAATTTCATTGTTTTAGAAAAAGGACATCCTGCTGGATGGGTGACAACATATCCGGTCGATAAGGTCGCAGGAATCGAACCCAGAATAGAATGGTGACATTGTTGAAGGCCCGACCATTGGCCTACATGAATTCACTGTTAGTATGTCCTATTATTTTAAGTTATCCAATTTTATAGATGAATAATAATTGAATTTTTGGAACATATTTTTAATTGAATAGATAACAACGAGATTCGAAGATGATTCGGAATTAATTGATTAATATTGTTTTAGAAGACAATCGTTATTTTTTTATTCATTTATGATTAAAGTAAATATAATACTATATTATTTTGTATTCAAATTAATGGTTTAACTATAATTTGGAAGAATATATGATTTTATTGTGTACTTATAGTGATTCAGGTAATTTGTTGAAATTATTTACCTAACATGGAGAATATGTGAGTAGGGAAATTAATTTATTATATGATACATGTAAAGTAATTGTTTTTATATGAAGAAAAATGTTGAAACTTATCTTGAAATTATATTTGATCAAATTCTTCAAAATTTTGGGTTTCAATATTAGTTTGGATTTTTTTGAGGAATTTTGAGTGTTATTATTTTTTAAAATGTCTATGTTGAAAATTTTGTGTTATTCGTGAATTTTGGATTTAACTATAGTTTTTCTTTATATAGAGGCATGGTATTTTTGGGGAATTATCTAATATTATCCAAACCATTTTAGATTTGGTTATTTTTTCAGGATAGGATAAATAGATAATGGATTATGGGATCATCTGGATATTTATTCTAGTGATTTAGGTGTGAAATAATAATATTAAATACTCATAATTTGGAGAAAAGGATGAGTTTATGGTTGAAATTTATAAAATTGGGATACTATAAATGTAAAGTAATTATGATTCTTTATTCTCATTGTTCATGTAGTATAATAATTTCTTAACTCCATAAAGTGGATATTTAAACAATAACATTATATGTTTACATTTCTTACTAAGAAATCAAGTACCTTTTAACCATTTATCATATTATAGTTTTTTAATTGTTATCATTCTCATGCTCTTGTGTTCTATCACACACCATCATAACATGATGGATATATTTATCTTCCATATCCATTTTTTCGTACATGGAAGCCTTCAATGTTTTATCTTAGGTGACATTCATACCTTCCATTACTTATTTCAATGTAGATGACTCATTAATCCTTTTTATTATGTGGGATTTAAAAAAAGAATTTTGAAAACACAAACCCATCGTTTTTTATACCAAGATCAAAATTTTAGGATGAAATTTAATAAATGGGGAAATTCTAACTTTCTAATTTCTAAAAACAGAAACACTTTGTTTGATATCGTACATAATATGCCACATCTAGTTCAAATGATGAATTAAATATTATTATTTAAATGTTACCATTATAACATAGGCGATGGAATAGTTAGAATGAATTATATTAATTGAATTGTGAAAATATTTTTTACACATATATATAATATTTTTTACTAATTAATTAAAATGTAATGTAAGACCCTTTGTAAAAAAACAATTTCATGAAAAAACTATTTAAATGTTCAAGTTATGCTTTTGTACAAATAAATAAACAAATAAATATTATTGGATTAAAATAATGATATATATATATATATATATATTTAATATTCAATATAATTTTCATTATTCATTTAATGTGATTTCTAGATGTGATATATGAACAAATCCAATTTTACACATTAAACATGTATTTATCAGTAAAGGTATTTGTGCTGCCTTTTGATTGTGCACCTAATTTAAGTCCATTTTTGGAAAATTTTATAAGTTAAATTTTAAAAAATAAAAATTTAATGTTAAATTAGTGTGTTGTAAATTAATTTTGTTGAATATTTGGTATTTGATGATAAAATTTATTTTCTGATTAATAGTGAAAAAATAATGCTTTTTAATTGAAAAAATATTTTTCCAAAAAATTATTAATAGTGATAAAATAAATTTTTTAATTGTTTTAAGGTATAAATAAATAAATATTTTATCATTTAATCTAATTTAAGTCATTTAAATAATTTTCTCTATGAAATTAGATATAACAATTATGATCTTTTGAACATTTTTTACATGGAAACCTCGTTTTCTTGATCCGTCAAAGTTATTTATTTTAAATTAATTTTAAAAACATATATGTCATTAATTTGTAAAATAATTCATACATGTTATTAATCATTATAAACTTTATTATTCAATATGATAAAAATTATTTTATAAAAATTTGAATAGTAACTTTTGTAATTTTTTTTTCATACCAAGGTTAAATGTAAATCAAATAAATAATTTTGAATATAATATAATAAATTTCCATAGTGGTTGTCCTATTTTTATTGGATGAGTTTATGTTGACCTAAAAGGATCATTAATCCAAAATATGACTTTTTGAAGACAGTTGGATTAATTTAAGACATTTATAAAATTTTATTTTTAGAAAAGTCATTTATGTCAATCTCTTGTTTTTAACAAGTAAAATAATTTTAATATGGGGGTAATATAAGGGATATGTTAATCTAAAATTATTCGTTACAAAAATATAATTTTTACCTACATCATGGTAATTTATTGATTGTTTTTTGGTAAATGTAATTAAATTAAATGGTGACCCAATGATGATGCAGTACCGTTTAATTAAAATAAATATCAAATAAATTATATTAAAAATACTGAAAAGAATATAATTTGATATAATTAATTTCATATAATAATTTTATTGATTAATTACAAATGATATTTTCATTTTAAAATATATATTTTTTGGAATATATCATGTTGTTACGATTTTTTAAAAAAGTAATGAAATAAATACTATCAAAATTGACAGAAATGGAATTATTAAATATAGAGAAATTTCATAAATGATATAACATTTCTTAAAAACATTTTTTTTTCAAAATAATTTTTTAGTATTAAAATTTTATAAATTACTCTTATATTTTTATTTTTTTTAATGTAATAGTAATTATATTAACTCTCAAAGTGTAAGTTATATGATAATACATTAAGAGTTAAAAGGGTAAAATAATGATCAATATAAAAAGTAAAGGACTAAAAAATATTCACAAATATTAATGTTTTTTAAGGATTTTATTTATTCCCATACCCATTCAATATTCTATATTACTCAATTTTGAGAAATTTGGAATTGAAAATATATTTATATTAGTACAATACCTTAACAAATTCCAAGTGTAACTTTCCCCTCTTCTATTAAGGGAACCCATTCTTATCCATTATTTACACTTGAAAACCAATTTGGTTCAGCCAATATCTTCCTAAATACCATCCTATAGTACATCCCAAAAATTCTTGAGGCCTTATTTTTGTCATAAAACCATCCATGGGGTGTTAATTTTATAATCAAGGAAGATCGTCTGATGAAGAGGTATTGGTTTAATAATGTATTTATACTTTATTTCTTCTTCCACTTCCTTAAATTATTTTCTAACGATGATGAGATAATAACTATAGTATCATATATATACATAGATATAAGTATATAAATATCATAACCTAATCCATATTTTATTCTATCAAATGGGAAATGAGTTAATCATATGTCGGTACATGTGAACTATCTCTGTCACGAACAGATATAATTAGTTTCCATTACCATCTATTAATACTGTTTATAATTCTATAATTAATTATTACATATGATATTAATGACATATTAATCGTTATAATATAAAAATATATCAATGTTGCTCTTAATTTCATTGTACATAAAAATGATAATGTATTTCGTGCGTATGTTTGAATTGTCACCTCCACGAAGTGATGTGATTCAATTTTAATAAAAAAATCACATTAATAATATATAACTATATTTAAATTATTTATATGAAATTAATCATATTATTATAATTATGGAAAGATAAAATAACAATTATCGTCTTTCCATATTTATACTATAAAAATGAAAATGTTACTCAAGTGTATGTTCGACCTAACATATGTATCATTATAACGTTGTTATTTTTTCATAACAATTCGTAAAGGGTTTTACATAATAGTATAATTGATGTATAAATTTGATTAGTATTTCATGAATATGATTCTTGGGATTATTCATTTATGACCACTTAGACCATTGACATCTTACCGAATTCATTTTGGACTCAAGTACTGAATATCATCAAAACATCTAAAGTGAATTAAAATAATTAAGTTATTTTTATAAAATAATAATAATTGAATAATAAAATAAAAAATGATTTTAAATAAGTAAATAGTTTTCCTAATTTTATAATTCAAGAAGATAAAGTCAATACATGAAAAATTGGGCTACAGGTAATGGATTTCCTCTCAATATCCTTTTATTGAGGCATTTCATGATGACATGAACCTTTATTCACTTATGTGGTATATATAAAAAAGAATTTAAAGTTCATATACATATTTTATCTACAATCATGTTGTTTGATGTTTTTTTAAATGATATTATTTTATGGGGAATAAGATTTAAATTTTCAAATAGGTATGAGACACCTTGAATATTTAATGACTTAATTACGGGGACATTTTCAACATGTCATTATTTTTAATATTGTTTTATGTATTTATTAATATTGATAAATGATAATATAAAAGAAAAGTTCTATCTAATTATTTATTTTGTTAAATGGTTTTAAAAAAGGAATATTTTTTGGATTTCTATACTGAGCATTTTACTTTCATTACAAATGAGAAAATGAATGTTCTTTTTTTAACGTATACAATGACAACGACTTCTATGTTGTCATGAAAAATTATTTTCTATATGGATGCATCTATATGAATTCATGTTTTCTAAAAGGAAAATAAATACCTTTTTAAAATTTATTTTTATTTTCTAATGAAAATGGTTTTTAAAAATTGTTTTTTAAATGGATTGATTATTTCAAAATCCTGAAATGATTTAATTTTATTGAAATGGAAATTTTAAGAGTGAAATGATTAAAATTGAAATATTTTATGAGTTATTATTTTTTTATAGTTCTTGGGAATTTTTTATTATGATGGATGTTTACATGATATACAATGGAGGGTGATCCCATGATATATCTTCAATGAAATATGTACAAAGAGGGAGTTAATCAGTATGGTTTATCCTAATCGATTATGGAAATATACTACAATGGGTATTCCAAATATAACTTTGAATGTTACTACCAATTTTTACATGAAAGACACTATAATATTGATATGTAATTTATTCCACTAGTTACATTTTTTATTCATGTTTTCTATGGAGTTTTACATGAATCATAATATTTCATGAGGTAATCTATATTGTTTTTTTGAGTAGAATTATATCCTTGTGAAAAAAAATTCATTGGTTTAAAGTTGTCATGGATCAAATGTTTCTTTTATTCTTTTATGTACCATTATTATATTTTTTGTTCTCATATTTTTTTAAAATTTTTCACAGTGATAAAAGATTGTTAAATGAAATTATGTTTTTATGATGAATATATTCAAGATGAGTCTTGAAAAAAAAACCATGTATTAATTTAAAATGGTTCCCTTTGATGAAAAAATGGATAATTAGTAGATGTATCCATTAATAAATGTATGGAATTACTATGTAATAGTTTTTTATAATTCTCTGAATCCCTCAACCTAAAATATCACTTGGAAAATTATGTTATTTCTATTTTAAAATTAATTATAATATGTAATATTTAAGTCTGAGTTCGTATAGATTATCTATGAATTACATGTGGTGGATAGATCTCCCATGAATTCTAGGTTAACTTGCCAATTCTATATTTTATTAGTCATTTAGAAAAGGATGAATACATGTAGCATCTACTATTATGAGTATGGTGGATTCATTCCAATAATGTACATGAAATAATATGTAACACCATACGATTTCAAAAGGATCATTATGTTTGATAAAATATACAAAATGTAACACCGAGATTAAATGAACTATTAAATAATAATATTAAAGTGTTATAGTTTTAATATAAACTTTTAATTTGAGATTATGAATAATAATAACTATATTATAAAATCTATATAATGTTACATATCAATGAATGTGTATTCATTAGTATGTAGGAAACAATAACATTATTTTTCAGTAATGGTGTTCTATTCTTTAAAAAATAATTTTGAAGAAACATATTTTTTAAGATACAATAATATAGTTAATTTTTGGAACATATATAAGTATAATTTCATAAATATTATATTATTTTTAAAATTATCATAGGAAAATTAGATTTGGAAATTTTTTAAATTTTATGTAAATATTGATTGTTTAAAATTTAGTGTAAAATACCACCATTAAAAAATCCATTATTTTCATTATAAATAATCATTGAGATTTTAAATTTAACATAAATTAATAAAAGTCTCCATTTTTTGATATAATAAAAAGACTTATATAATAATCCTATTTATACTTTTTTGTTATAAGCTATTTTTTTGCATTAAAATGCATTTTCCTAAAAATAGTTTTCATTGAATTTTACGTATTTTTATAAAAACCAAATTATAGGACATATTGGAATTTAAATTGATAAAATAGAGAAATTATTTTATTATGTTTGTAATATTTTATCTAGTATGATATTTTTATATTTTTTAATGAGGATAAATCTTCAGTGAATA
The DNA here is from genome assembly GCA_963277665.1 of Viscum album. Classification (NCBI taxonomy): domain Eukaryota; kingdom Viridiplantae; phylum Streptophyta; class Magnoliopsida; order Santalales; family Viscaceae; genus Viscum; species Viscum album. The sequence continues at coordinate 1,784,414,286 of OY728150.1, forward strand.
GTAAGTAATATAGTTTTTATAAATTACTAAATTTTTCTATGATATACCCAAGATATAATTATAATATTAAAATTTATTAAAAATATTGAATTATTAATTATAATAATATAATATAAACATACTATTTAAATAATTCAAAAACATATAATATATATTTTATTTCATGATATATATGTATGTTATTTTCAGTGACAACAAAGTGCTCGCACAACAATGGAAATGTAAAATTTCTCATTCTAATAAAAATAATACAGCATTAAAAAGTATATTCAAAATTATTTATGTAAATATTATGTATTAATTATAATTTCTATATATATTTTTTAATTTTGTTGTCATATAAAAAATATTTTATAAAAATTATTGTGCAATATTTAAGAATGGCTAGAAAATTAAATAAAAAAAATTTAAAATAAGTTCCATTACATATTTGTGAGTAAATATATATATTGAAAAAAATAAGTATATAACATGACCATAATTAATTCATAATTGTTATTTTAATATATCATTAATTTTTATATGTATAATAATTACCTTAAATTATTATGCAACACTAACACAATAGATATGTAAGGAATAAAATAATATATTACATGATTTTAAATACTATAAAAGTAATTTTATTTATTTATTTTAGATTCCTATTAATTTTATAGATATATATAAAATATTATGGATTTTATAAATTTTTTGTATTGAAATTAATTTTATATCATTTTTGTTTTCAAAGTCAATTATGAATAATTGCGTTAATAATCACAATAATTACATTGTTTTGTTAAATAATATTTTAGCTATATATTTAGTAATCATAAAAAATGATGTCGTAAACAAAGATGATATGTGGTATAAAATATCATTCCTTGGTCATTTTTTGTTAATTTTTATCTTAAATGTAAATATATTACATTTTAATGTTGATAAATACAATACTGTGATTATGGTTAAATTTAGTTAACCGAGGGGTTTATTCACAGTGTAAGGATTAAGATGAAATCAAAACATGTCAAAAAAATTTAGATGATTATTATAAGATCATATCAACCTTATAATATATTCCATGTCATTTTGGAAATATTTTATAATATTTAAAAATACATTATGTTATATTATTTCATGTATTTCCCCAAATGCCATTAATGATATTTAATTCTAAATAATATTTTACTCAATGAATTAATATTAATAAAAATCATATATTCATTCATGTTAATTGGAAATTTTATTCAACATCAACCAGGTAACATTTATGGGTCACATTCCCTTTTATGGTAACATTATTTCACATAAAAAGTAGAAAACACTGATTTTTTGGGATTTTTCAAAAGGGTTGAAGGGGTTAAAACTAAGAAATAATGACTAAAACACCACATTAACTTGTCAATTTTTTATTGAAGGATATTATTTCTACTAAAACTCAAATTTTAATCATAATAGATGAATTTAGTACCATTATAAATTAAAAATTAATTTATATTAATTTATTTCTTTTTTCAATTTAATGAGTTCCATTCCCTTCACTTATAAAAGGACACCTCTTCTCTCATTTCTTTACACCACATTTATCCATATAAATCAAAAAAAATCTAACCAAATATCTTATATACATCTCTATAAATGATTTATGGGGGATTTTGTTTTTAAAGGCCATTCCAAGTGTCCTTATGATTGAATCGATGTATCCTGAATATGTGGTTGTCTTCCTAACTCGATTATTTCAATTCATATTTTCCTCCACCTTTAACACTTTTTTTGGTATTTTACAAAAATTAATGTTCTTATTTTTATTTCAATATTCATGAAAAGAGGTTTAATTTTCCTAATATATATAGGTAGTAATATTGGATTGTCTCCTAATTTCTTTAAATTGACTCAACTCATGAAACCTTCTTTATCAAACATGCTTAAAACAAAAATTAAAAGCGTGTAATTAATAAAAGAAAATATAATTTATCTCCTTATAAAAATTTAAAAAATTAAAAAATACTTCTATATGGAAAAATTCTTATTGGAGTTTTAAAGGACTATTATAAGCTTATAATTCCTTAGCAAACATTAAATAAAAACATTATCTAGAACATCACAATTAAATATCTAAAAATGGTTTCGATTACCCTATTAAATGCATAAAACTTTCAACATGACTGTGGAAGGCATGTTTTGAACGTTCCGTTTCATGATACATAATTTTCAATCAAAATTTTCAATGTTATGTTTTTAATCTATGTCCCACTGTTGGTAATGAAATACTAGACACACCATCCTTGAGACTATGTTCTCTTTGATGAATTTAATCACACTATTAGCTTGAATGTATTTTCATGTCACTACCAAAACACACATATATACATAGTAAAAAAACCATTAATTATTATTTACATAAAAAATCTATTAAAATGACATATAATGTACATCCTTTGAACATTAAATATATATAACTCTTAAATATCCATTTTGGGATGCCCTTGATTCGTAAAAAAATTAACATGTCTTTGAAAATTTTGAAATCCTATAATAATACATATATCATACATAAGAAGAGTAGGCCAATTCAAAACGACATTAAACCCCATTTTGGGGTGTTATCTCACTACCATTATATTCCTTCCAAGATGATAAATAACAAATCTAATGAATAAGAAACATATATTACAAAGGAACATGTATCCTCTATATTCTATGAGGACATCTCCAGAATAATAATTGATTATCTTGGAAGAAATAATTATGCCCAGAAATATATTTCCCCTTCTTCTTTTGGTTATGTGAAAATTAAATAGGTAAAATTATAGATACTAAAATTCAAAAAAAATTAGAAATCCAAGAAACCATTCCAGCGATAAAATAAAGTTGATTTTATTCTATAAATAATGTATTTGTCTGCCTTTGGTCTGAATTTTGAATCTGGAATTGACTATATAGGTGATAAACCAAATAATTTTCTTACCCTTGATTATCTCTGAGTTTAATGATATCTTCATGTAAAAATAGGACCAATCTCATCCTTCATTGTTTTGAAACTTTTTTTGGAGAAAAATATATTAAATAATGGATCATTAAAGATAACAACTTTTTATCCAATGAAATATTTTCTAAACAGTTCGAAAGAAAAACATACTATGAAAAGAACCTTGTCTTATATTGTGTAGTTACTTTAAACATCATAAATTAGTCTACAAGAATATAACACTATACAATTTTATATCCTTTAACTATCATAAAATAACATTGACAGAGTTGTAAATAACATCACATATAACAACAAAAACATTGTTTTGTCAAGGGGAAATGTTAATGGTTGGATATATGGAATTTTAATTATAAAATTAAAGGATTCTAACCACTTCCCATAAAAAACAATGTTTCTTTCCTTAATATGATGTTAATACATTGTATTAGTTATTTTTGTTAAATTGTTGTTACAAATAATAAAAAATATAGTATTCCCTCAATCATCAAAACCCATAGACATTATCAGGCGATGGAGCCTTTTGGATTAACTCGATTTTTGAATTTTCAAAATATAATGAGTTCTTAGAAACCATGTGACCCATAAAAATTAATTCAGTATCCATAAATTGAAATGAATCCAAATTTATGTCAAGGTTTATCTCTTCACACCATTCTAAAGTAGTTTATAGTTTTTTCAAATAGCCTTTAAAATCAAGGAATACAATTGAAATTCCATAAATGGGAATGCCATAAAATTCTTTAATAATATTGGTAAAAATATCCATCACACACCTTTGAATATTGGAGGGAGCATGACACAAACCAAATGTCATCCCCCTATAATAAAATATCCAAAATTGATAAGTGAAAGTGATTTTTTTCTAGTTTTTTTGTTCTATAAGAATCTGGTCGTAAACCGAATATAAATCATAAAAATAATAATAAAATAAATTTCCATCCTACCTACCATAAATTTTATCTTGAAATGGAATTATAAAACTCTATATTCTCGTGGAAGAGTTCATATTTTTATAATCAATTTATACTCCTAAAATCATTCATTTTCTAAGTTTTATTTTTCGTTTTCTTTTTATTCTAAATTTTGGAAATTCCATTATATGAGAAAACATGTTCCAAAATAAAAAATTGACAATCATAGATAAGAAAAATTATTGCTACATAAGGAATCTTGAGGACATCTTGTTAAACAACCTCTACCTTCTTTGGGTTAAGACTTCTATATGCTTACAATCCTGGTTTAAACTCAGGTTCTATGGGGATTTTTGCATGATTTATAAGGTAATTAATTGCTTAATATTAGAAATATACTATCCAATGAAAGTCAGATTTTACTAAAGTCACCCAACATGATATCCAAATTTCATTCATTTATTTAATATGAGATAAAAATTGGTAATGTGAACCACTCACCTAAAAATGAATAATTCAATTGAGCTGGAAGGGGATTGGGTTAAAAATTGGGTGGTTCTTGGATAAAATAAATAGACTTGGGTTTAGAATGTCTATGTTATTAATTCTTCCACTTAATGAAGGTAGTGTTTAATGTTTTGTATTCATCATTGTTATATCATAAAACACACTTCCTCGCATCCAGATTTAATTATTGGGGTTAAAATTTCTTCTAAGGTGAATGCTTGTAGGTTTTTGATGAATATTCCATTAAATTAGTCTAATGAATCCATCTCACTGATGGGGATGAGTTTCATGAAATATTCATTGGAGATCTCAAGAGAACCATTAATATCTTCTAGCATGCTCCAAAACATATCTTCCTTCACACTCCCAAATTCAAAAACACAAAGAATCACAATATTTGGAATATTTTTTTCTTGGGTATGTTTATAAATTTTTTATTAAAACATTACATTAAACCTTTTCACATATATTAAATAATATTTTTCACTTTGATACATCAATGATAGTTCCCCATGGGGATAGAAATGACCTACCAATAATGATGGTTGTATGAACCCGGTTCTTAGTTTTGAGGTACGAGTTTCTTCCTTTTCCATTTCTTTAAGTGTTTTTGAGAAAATATGGAAAATGGGAAAAATCCTAAATTTTGGAACTACACACCGTTTAATTTTTCCACACACCTTGAACTTTTGGCCGTGTTGGGATGAGTACACAGGGCATGTAGCCATGTCGGTGACAAGTGGTGTAGGAACCGACTACACGCCGTGTAGTGGTCCTTTACACGCCGTGTAGTTAGTCGGCAGGCTAAAATAGTGAGGCGGTGGAGCAGCCGCCAGCTGGGTGGCAGTATATGCCGTGTACTCAGGAGTACATGTTGTGTAGTCATGCCGACAGATGAACAGTGTGGCGGTGCCTCCAGTGGAACAGTTAAATGAAAGGAGTACACGCCGTGTACTTGGAAGTACACACAGTTTACATTTTTTCGGCTTAAAATAGGTATTAGCCTCCTCATTTGGAAGAGGAGGAATTTGAGCCATTTTGGAGCCAAAGGAGGAGGCCGAACCTTTGAAGTTTTGCCAAGTGTTCATCTGGAATCGGATTCCGCTTCGGACGATCTCGTTGGAACCCCGCAGGTAATCCCTCTCTTCTCCTAGCATCTTGCTTACCAATTCTTCTCCTAATTTACGTTTTTTGAGGTTTTGCAAGTTTTGTTTTTTGTCAGATCTACACCGTTCTTGGGCATTTCTGGAGTCGGCGTTCGGGTATAACGTTCGATGGCGCTTAAGGTAGGTGGCTTGGTGTTTAGTTTTCCAACCATCGTGTGTTTTGTGTGTTTTTGTGCCACGAACACATGTTGGGGTGTCTTGTGGCTAAGGATGTTGCTATATTTAATGCCTAGAATTGCATAGTTGATTAAATTATGATAATAAAAGGCGGGTTGGGATCGTTTCTTGGATCCGGAACCACCCCGGGGGTGTGTTCCACTGTTTAGCTATTTAGCCAGGGTATTCGAGGGTATGCCCTAAATATAGTAATTTTAGAATTGCCTTGAAAGGAATTTCTTGTTTACTGCATTTCAACATGTTGGGCATGGCCCGGTTACCTGTTTAGCCTGAGGGCATTGTTGTGATTAGCCTATGGGCACTGCACTATTTAGCCTGTGGGTAGTAGTTATTCAGCCTGAGGGAAACTTCTTCTGTGCTTGTGGGCAGCTGATTCTGTGCCTGAGGGAAACACTACCTACGCCTGAGGGCAAACACTGTTATGCCTAAGGGTAGATTCTTGTGTTGGATACTCTTTACCCAAGAGTAGGGGTATACATGTCCGAGGACATTAGCTGGTTGTTTATAATATTCATTATGGTTGTATTTTAAATTAAATGAATTAAATGGATAATTAAATGGAAATATAACTGGTAATTTGTTACTTTTGATTACTGCTTACTTTATTGAATTTTACTACTGCACACTATCGTTGCATGCTTACACGCAGTTGGGTAAGGGGCTTTGGTGGGTGCCTACTGGGAATTTATTTCTCACACCCAGTTTGAGTCGCACTTTTCTGCCCAAACAGATTACGTTTCTGTAGAAGTGGATATGGGCAACAGTCCCTATACAGGGACTTTACTGTTGCAGAGGAGTAGGAGGGCATGGGACTGAGCCTAGGCTTGTGATGCCGCTGCCAGTTGTTTTTCTTTTTTTGTTGTACTCTGCTTTTGTGGTGTTGTATTGATTTATAACATGTTCTGGCTATTTTATTAGAACTTGAGACATGTAGCATCATTATTTAGACATTGTTGGTTATATCCACTACTGTTGATTATTTCAGTTGTGTGTGGTTTACTGCTTCCACTGTTGTTGTATGTTTATTTACATTCTGATGTGCTACACTTTAAAAAATGAGGGCATAGTTTCCCCACTATCATACTTGGGCCCTCGCTGCTAGTCGGCAGCCTCTGGCGTTTGGGGAAATGCACTTGATGTCACGTGGCGAACCGAGTTTGGGGCACCCATTGAGTGGCACCTGGAACCAGGACGTTACAAAGTGGTATCAGAGGAATTTCTTTTCTTGGACTTTCTATTTGGAGCCTTAGTCAGGGATATGATGAACAGTAGTTGGTAATAAGTTGTGCCAGGGCGTAGCTACCCCGTGTACAGGGAAAATCCAGTCTACCTCGTATTTTTAAATTTTTCTGATTTTGCAAATTTTACAGTTGATATGTTTTCACCGTTGGGTGACGCACTTGATATTGTTCTATTATAATTTATTTGTGGGTTCTATTTCATTGCAACCTGATGAGATGAGGGTATTCCATCTCATGCATCATTTAGGAACATGCTAGAAATCACATGTCATGCATAGTTCCATGCCATGTAGTTGCATTAGAAATTGCATGCTATTATGATAGTAGTTGTGCTAGAAAAGCATGCTGTTGTGATAGCTACTTGATAAATACCTATTTTTTGATAGGGTATTTTTTTTAAGCCTGTTTATAAAATTGATGCCAAACATTGGTTTTTGGGGAGTATGGTCCCCCATTGACCGGAATTTGGTGGATCATTGAATGTTTATTAGTTAGAACACAGATAATATGTCAATCTTTGATTCGTGGGGAGTATGGTCCCTCACGAGTCGGAATTTGACACTTAGGTGATGGTATTCGGTATTTTATAGGTTCTGGAGTGGTTTCTGAGACATACTATTTGGAAACCCAGTATACACGCCGTGTAGTACTTTTACACACGCTGTGTATGGCCTTTTGTTCCAGAAGAAAAATGAACTTTTTAAGTACACGCCGTGTACTCTGAGTACACGCCGTGTAGTCTCTTCCTGTGTCACAAACCATGTGGGCGGCGACACGGGGTAGGAAAGAGCTTGGGTAAAACAGGCCGTGTATTTTTGACTCGGAGTCTGGCCGTGTAACTAACATCATGGGTCGGTGAACTCCTTCATAGGATGCACCTTGTCAATAATGTACACGCCGTGTAGTATGACCTAGGGACTCGGCCGTGTAACTAATAACACGGTTCTGTGTCACCTCTCTTTGAATACTCCATGTACCTTTAGGACACGCCGTGTAGTCTTGTTCGAGGACAGACCCTGTGGACTTAGCCGTGTGGCAGGGAAACGGGGTTGTTGACACGCTGTGTGCGGGTGTAACATTCAGTGTAGTGTCAAGATGAGTAGTCGGCCATGTCACAGACGACACAGGTAGTTATAAATAACACCATACACGCCGTTTATATGAAATACATGCCGTGTAGTTTTTGTTCAAACGGGGGCAATGTGGATTAGCCATGCTGAAGGACCTGGGAAGGGGGAGGGAAGTCAAGTACACGCCGTGTAGTCAATGTACACGCCGTGTAGTCTTGTTTTGAAAATTTTGAATGCCTTATTCCTCCTGTTCACTTTTGGGTTTCGTCACTTTCGGCCTTAGATAACTCTTGTTTTAAGGCGTGTTTTTGAACTTGTAGTGTCATGCCGCCTAGACGACCACACATTCTTCTTCAAGAGTGCAGTAACGAGAATACTCCGGAGATAGTGGTCCATGGGCTACCAGTCGATCCTCCAGCAGAGCCAGATACGGCACCAGCTGCTATACCAGACACAGGCGCAGAGGCGCAGTTCCGTGAAGGATTATTGCGGTTCATGCAGACCTTTCAAGGAGCACCGCAGGCTGCCACATCTATGGCTGAGGTTACACGTATCATCCAACAGCAGCATCCGCCTACGTTCTTAGGGGATGGAGGACCCCAGGCTATAGAGTCTTGGTTGGGGTCGATGCAGACTATTTTTGAGCATCTTGTGATGCCTCCAGGGCGGGGAGTCAATCTTGCGACATACATGCTGCGTGATTCTGCCATGATGTGGTGGGATGTTACCACCCAGTCAGAGCATCACATGGACATGGCGTGGGAATACTTTCAGGAAGTCTTCTATGAATTCTTCTTTACCGAGACGCTGAGGGTAGATAGAGCTCGAGAGTTCATGAATCTGAAGTAGGGCGCTATGTCAGTGATGGACTATACTGCTCGTTTTATGGAGCTTTAGCTCTTTGCACCCATGCTGGTGGGTGATGAGACGTTGAAAGCTAGACATTTTGATGATTGTCTTCAGTATGACATCCGAGTGCTGGTGAATGTCTTCAGGTTTCCTACTGTACACACTATTGTGAACCAGGCATTGATCACAGAGAGGAACCTTCAAGAATCTAGTGGTGTGGGCCAGGGTGGTTCACCACCAGTTACTTGTACTATCTCTGCTGGCAAGAGGAAGAGACAGGCGGACTTCTCTCAGGGCGGTAGTACCTATCAGAAGAATGCTTCAGGTGGCCAGGTTACGTGCTACTAGTGTGGTAGAGAGGGACACAAGAGGCCACAGTGTCCACGAGACCCAGTTGAGTGTCGAGCTTGTGGCAGGATGGGTCATTTGCAATGCTTTTGTAGGGCGTTTCTACCAGTGGCTAGTGAGAGGGGTTCTGTGCAGACTCCATGTGCCGGAGCAGGACCAATGGATTCTTACCAGTCTGGGAACTGGAATACGACATGGTGTGTAGGCAGAGATGGTGGTCGTGGTAGTGGTAGCCAGATAACAGGATATTAGAGGAAGCAGGGTGGGACAACTCATGGTAGCAAGGTTGTGCTGCTGGTCCACGGCACTGGGCAGACATATGTGGTGCAACAGACCCAGCATGAGTAGGATCCTGGACCTTCTACAGACAGAGGTACTATTATAGTAGCTTTTGTCATATCTTCAGTACTTTTATATATAGATGCTACACATAGTTTCATATCAGTACCCATTGTGGAGAGCCTTGGACTCTGTGTTTCAACTTCTTCTGTTATCATAACACTAGACACTCCGTTGGGGACTAGAACGGCTGGTGTGCATCAGTTCAAGGATTTCCCCTTTCACGTTAGTGGGTGTCACTTCCTTTGGGACCTCTATGTCTTATAGATGACAAGATATGATGTCATTATCAGGATGGATTGGTTGGTTCCCTTTTAGGCCTTTGTAGACTGCTATCGTCGCAGGGTGCGTTTCATGTCACCATAGGGCAGAGAGTTTCTATACAAGGGCGAATGGGATGTTCAGGCGAGTCGAGCTGGACCAGAGCATCGTGGGCGAGGTGGAGTCACGACTTAGATTGCGAGCTTATATTTGGATGACCAGGGGACTTGTCAGACGGATTTCCCTCCAGTTGTTGATTGTTTTAGGGATGTCTTCTTGGAAGACTTTTCGGGTCTACCTCTAGAGAGAGAGGTGGATTTCTCAATTGAACTTGTGTCAGGAGCAGCACCAGTGCCCATTCTTCCATATAGTATGGCTACACCTGATTTTTGGTAGCTCAAGAGGCAGTTGGAGGAGTTGCAGGTAAAGGGATATATCTAACCCAGTACTTCTCCTTGGGGTTTGCTGGTCCTTTTCACAAAGAAGGAGGACTGTACCCTCAGACATTGCGAGGATTATCGGAAGCTGTACCAATTGACGGTTAAGAACTGATATCCCTTATCGAGGATTGTTGATATTTTTTATCAGGTTCGTGGAGCACGATTATTCTAGAAGATTTACCTGAGATTGGGATATCATCAGCTATGTGTGAGACCATCTGATATACCTCTCTTGACTTTCCGGAGTAGGTATGGTCTATATAAGTATACAATTATACCGTTCGGACTCACGAATGCGCCAACAGTTTTCATGAGTCTGATGAATCGTGTGTTCCATCCGTATCTTGATTCTTTTGTGGTAGTATTTGTGGATGACGTCGTGGTGTACTCTCACACTCGACATGGCCATGTCACCCATCTTGAGATCGTATTGAGTACACTGAGGGAGCAACGACTATATGCTAAGCTCTCAAAGTGACACTTTTGGATGGACCAGATTCACTTCATGGGTTATATCATCTCAGAGGTAGGAGTTGCCGTGGACCCGGAGTAGGTGAGAGCGGTAGTTACCAGGGAGTAGCCTAAGAACGTGTTTGATATAGAGAGTTTATTAGGGATGGATGGTTACTACAAACGTTTCATAAAAGACTTCTCCCACATAGCATCACCGTTTACAGGCTTGACTAAGAAGGGTGTGATGTTCATTTGGTCGGAATCTTGTAAGGAAGCCTTTCATGACTTGAAAGGACGGTTGACATCAGCACCAGTCCTGATACTCCTAGTGCATGGGAAGAGCTATAAAGTTTACTGTGACGCATCGGGTATTGGGATGGGAGCAGTACTGATGTAGGGCGATCGAGTTGTGGCGTACGGGTCTCGGCAGTTGAGGCCACATGAGAGAAATTACCCGACGCATGATCTCGAGTTAGCTGCAGTTGTACATGCATTTCACTACTGGAGACATTATCTATTGGGGGAGAATTTTGTGGTTTTCACCAAACACAAAAGCCTCAAGTATATCTTTACACAGTGTGACCTGAATCTGAGGCAGCGAAGGTGGGTCGAGTACCTACAGTCCTTCGATTTTGAGCTTTCCTATACACCGGGTAATGGTAATGCAATAGTTGATGCACTGAGTAGGAAGACTCAGATACAGGTAGTGCAAGAGGCCAGTGGCGAGTGGCAGCTCATGGATTTATTCTCTGAGATGAATCTGGAGCTGCACGATTGTCAGGGGCAGGCTTATCTTTCATCTTTTGTTGTGACTTATACCCTCCTGGATAGAGTGAGGATGAGACAAATATCTAATTCAGAAGGCCTGGTTCTATGGGAGTTGGTGGCAAGTGAGGACCCCCCTCCTGGTTGGACGATAAGAGATGATGAGGTTTTGCGTTTACATGGACGAGTATGGGTTCCAGTGGGTTTACGTGAGGAGCTGATGTGGGAGTTTCATGCTTCATCTTGGGCAGTTCATCCCGGGGTTACCAAGATGTACCGTGAATTGAGACGTCAGTACTGGTGTCCGAGTATGAAGAGAGATGTAGCTGGTTTAGTTACGAGGTGTTCCACCTGTCAACAGGTGAAGGCGGAGCATCAGAGACCAGCTGGTCTGTTATAGCAGTTACCCATTACGGAGTGGAAATGGGATGATGTCGTGATGGATTTCATGATAAGTTTTCTAAGGTCACCTCGTGGGAATGATTCCATGTGGGTTGTTGTGGACAGACTAACAAAGGTAGCTCATTTCTTGCCGATCAAGGAGACCTTCGGTGTTGATGATCTCGGAAGGCTGTACATCCGAGAGATCGTACATCTTCATGGGGTCCATCGTTCTATCATTCCAGATAGGGACGCCCACTTTACATCTCGTTTCTGGTAGAGTTTTCAGAGGGTGCTGGGTACACAGGTGCTTTTGAGCACAACATACCACCCTCAGACAGATGGCCAGTCAGAGTGTACTTTATAGGTGATTGAGTACATGCTGCGAGAATGCGTCCTATACTTTGGTGGCTCTTGGGAGAAGCATATACCCTTAGTCGAGTTTGCCTATAACAATAGTTTTCAAGAAACTATCGAGATGGCACCATACAAGGCTTTATATGGTAGGCCATGCCGTTCACCCTTGTGCTAGATAGAGGCAGGTGAGGTAGCTTTACTGGGACCACGTCTCGTGAAGGAGACGTCTGAGAAGGTCCAGTTGATTCAGAAGCAGATGGCTACCACACAGTCCTGTCAGAAATCTTATGTTGATCGCCGCAGATGACCTTTGGAGTACGTGGTCGGGGATCAGGTTTTCTTGCGTGTTTCGCTGAGGCTGGGACACAAGAGGATCAGGAGACAGGGTAAACATTTACCGCGGTATGTGGGACCATTTGAGATTCTGGAGAGAGTCAGGCTGGTTGCTTATCGGTTGCAGTTATCACAGCGGCACCGAGCCATGCACGACATCTTCCACATATCTCAGTTGTGTCGCTATCATTCAGACCTGTCTCACATCTTTTATCCCGAGGAGGTTGAGTTGGAGTCAAATGCGTCCTTTGAGGAGAATCTGATTTGTATGGTTGACAGAAGCACAAAGGTTCTCCGAGGATAGTTAGTTCCTCTTGTACGGGTGCTATGGTAGTATGGCCGAGTGCAGGATGAGACCTGGTAGCGGGAGGCCGACGTAAGTGCTCAATGGCCAGAGTTTTTCATGGCTATATCTTATCCACCCTTGGAAGGGAAATTCGAGGAAAAATTGCTATAAGGGGGGAAGTTTGTAAGAACCTGGTTCTTAGTTGTGAGGTACGATCTTCTTCTATTTCCTTTTCCTTAAGTGTTTTTTAGAAAATATGGAAAATCGGAAAAATCCTAAATTTTGGAACTACACGCCGTGTACGTTTTCCACACGCCGTGTACTTTTGGTCGTGTTGGGATGACTACATAGGGAGTGTAGCCATGTTGGTGACAAAGGGTGTAGGAACCAACTACACACTGCGTAGTGGTCCTTTACACGCCGTGTAGTCAGGCGGTAGGCTAAAATAGTAAGGCGGTGGAGCAGCCACCAGCTGGGCGACAGTACATGCCGTGTACTCAGAAGTACATGCCATGTAGTCATGTCGATGGATGAACAGTGTTGCAGTGCCTCCAGTGGAACAGTTAAATGAAAGGAGTACACGCCGTGTACTTGGAAGTACACACCGTGTACTTTGTTTTTTCAGGTTTAAACAGGGAGTAGCTTCCTCATTTGGCAGAGGAGGCATTTGAGACGTTTTGGAGCCAAAGGAGGTGGTCGAACCTTTGAAGATCTGCCAAGTGATCATCTGGAATCAGATTCCACTTCAGACGATCTCGTTGGAACCGCACGGGTAATACCTCTCTTCTCCTAGCATCTTTCTTACTAATTCTTCTCCTAACGTAAGTTATTTTAGGTTAAGCGAGTTTTGTTCTTCGTCAGATCTACACCGTTCTTGGGCGTTTCTGGAGTTGGCGTTCAGGTATAACGTTCATTGGCACTTAAGGTAGATGGCTTGGTGTTTATTTTTCCAACAACCGTGTGTTTTGTGCGTTTTTGTGCCACAAACCCATGTTGGGGTGTCATGTGGCTGAGGTCGTTGCTATATTTAATGCCTATAATTTAATAGGTGATTAAATTGTGATAATAAAAGGATGGTTGGGATCATTTATTGTATCCGGAACCACCACAGGGGTGTGTTCAACTGTTTAGCCGTTTGACCAGGGTACCTGAGGGTATGACTTAATGTAGTAATTATAGAATTGCATTGATAGGAATTTATTTTCTACTGCATTTTGACATGTTGGGCATGGCCCGGTAACCTGTTTAACCTGAGGGAATTGTTGTGATTAGCCTGTGGGCACTGCATTTTTTAGCCTGTGGGTAGTAGTTATTCAGCCTGAGGGAATCTTCTTCTGTGCCTATGGGCAGCTGATTCTATGACTGAGGGTGACACTACCTACGCCTGAGGGAAAATTGGTTATGCCTGAGCGCAGATTCTTGTGTTGATACTCTTTACCTGAGGGTAGGGGTTTACATGTACGAGGACATTAGCTGGTTATTTAGAATATTCATTGTGGTGGTATTTTAAATTAAATGAATTACATGGATAATAAAATGGCAATATAATTGGTAATTAGTAACTTTTGAGTACTGCTTACTTTATTGCATTTTACTACTGCACAATGTCATTGTATGCTTACACGTAGTTGGGCACGGGCCTTTGGTCGGTGCCTACTGGGAATTTATTTCTCACACCCTGTTTGGGTCACGCTTTTCGGCCCAAACAGATTACATTTCTACAGGTGTGGATAGGGTCAAGAGTCCCTGTATAGGTACTTGACTGTTGACGAGGAGTAAGAGGGCATGGGACCGAGCCAAGGCTCGTGATTCTGCTGCCAGTTGTTTTTCTTGGTTTTGTTGTACTTTTCTTTTGTTGTACTGTATTGATGTATAACATGTTCTGGATGTTTTCGTAGAACTTGAGACATGTAGCATCATTATTTATACACTGTTGGTTATATCCACTGCTGTTTATTATTTCAGTTGTGTATAGTTTACTGCTTCCGCTGTTGTTGTATGTTTATTTACATTCCACTGCGCTACACTTTGACAAATGAGGGCATAGTTTGTCCACTATCAGACCTGGGCCCTCGCTTCTAGTCGACATCCTCTGGCATTTGGGGAAACACGCTTGAGGTCACGTGGAAAACCGGGTTCGGGGCACCGGTTGAGTGGCACCCGGAACCGGGACTTTACAATGGAAACCTCTTTATCACATTCCTTATCTAATTTAATAAAATATTATTGGAAAATTTATATTTTTTAATCATACTAATATGTCATCCACCCTAACAATAGGGAGAGTAATGTATTGAACTAAAAGTTGTTAAAAAACCTTGGTGGGTTGTGGAACTCCTAATATCAAGTGCTAAAAAAGGAAAATGGTATTGGATTGATACTTTCTCCATGATCACATAGAAAATTTAACTATCCTTCTATATCTATTAAAGATGAAGGGATTAAAATTATCTATAGATCTTGATGATTGAGAGGTTTATAATTCTATGAGACAACACTACACTCCTCTATGAGATTGTATGTAAAAATTAATTAAATGGTTAAATTGTTTTGAAAATTTTTCTAAGGTGAAATTAGTTAAAATGGGATTTGAAATAAAGACTCATATAATGTGAAGTCATTTTTAATATCCTTGAAAGGCTTTAGAAATTCTTATAGTTTAGAATAATGAAAACCCTTTTTAATTGTCTATGGAAACGAAATAATTTAAAAAAAATTCCTCATATTTGTAGTAGTCACTTCAATTTAATCTCCTTTCATTTTCATCCCCTTAATGTATATTTTGTCAATAGATTTTTATTTTTATATATATATATAAGGATAAAAGTGTTTTAGTGATTATTTCTAAAATTTTGAATTCAATAATATCATGATATCAATTCGAAACTTCAAACGATTCTTCTTTTTTGGTATTTTTGGTTAAATTTCTAGATTCATAGTGGATTTACAGAACACTTATGGATATAATTATCTTATAATTACCCCTACGATTGATTTAAATTGTGATTTATAGTTTACAAATTTCTATAACACCATCATCTCGAGCTAACTAAGCCATTAGTAATTCTATATTTTCTAACCTAAAATATATTAGCGTTTTATCCAAATAATTAGTATATTTTTATTAATAAGATATTATATTAAATTTTTTAACATAAAAATGACCTCATCCTTATAAATAGAAGTCTCAGAAATTGATTTTGGAATGAATTTTTTACAAGGTTTTTTTGAAAGCCAAGGGAGAATGAGGCCACAACACTCCATACTCTCTCCTCGAATGGTTGAGATGGTTAAAATAGCCTTAGTTACAAGCATTTCACAATTTTTTATATATTGGTTGTATTATTGTTCTATAACAATTAAAGTTTCATTCTTTGAACTTTATACATGCATATCAATGTTGGGATAATGGGATTTTGTGTTCCCAAACATTACATAGTTGTAACAATATTACCTAAGATTGATTTTGGTATTTTAAATTAAAAACACATCAGATGGTTCAATAGCATGTGAATTAGGTATCGTTTACTTTATAACAAGGATATACTTATATACAACATATATTGTGAGTTTTTTTAAATTATATTAAAAACCTATTTTGGGTCATCATTCGTTTTATCAGTGATTTCCCATATATAGGATAAATCAACTAGTTTTTTATTATATAATGTGATATTATTATTGAATATATCCATGAGAAAATTTGGGTAAACTAGTGTTTTGGGAAATATATAATAAATATATTTAATATCCACAATTATTAATGGAATTTTCCCCCTCATCATGTAATAGTATCATGATTTTATTTTTTATTTTTTATTTTATTATCCTTGGGTAAAATATCCTGACAGGAGAATTATTCAATCAGTCCCATGAATAAAATATTTTTCCTCTATATATTAGAACCAATTTTTTCATTCACTTTAATGAAAAATGGGAATACTCATTTCTTTATAATATCCTCACTGAGTCCACTATGTGGTATTTATTACATAGTACCAAAGAATACCCAAATGTTGTTCATAGAGTATTTATTAAGTAATCTCTATTAAGATAGATGCATAGACATGTGAGATGTCATAATATCATATTTTTTTAGACCTAGGTGTTTTCATAATACATTATGTGTTGATAGACACTATTGAAACCTTAAAATACCTAAGACCGACTCAATACTTTAGCTCATCATCTGGTCATAAATGTTAACAATTACATCTTGGTTAAAGTAATCATTTTGTAGATTATTCTATTCCTGCTAGATATTTTACAAATAAATAGTCTTCATGATTTTAAATAACTAAAATGTTGATTAATTTTAGAAATAAAGTATTATAGGTTTATAGTTTAAGACCTAGTTTTCACTCAAACCCACATTAGATAAATGTTTTTTTTAATTTGAGGTTTATGTTATTTTATACCTAGACACGTGTTAAATTCCCTGGAAAATGCATCAAAATCTGATCAGATCCTAGGTTATCAGTTAGGTTTAAGTAAACATAATTATTTATGAACCCAATTTAAAAATATATATCGAGGGAATATGATATTTTCCACATATAAGATCTTCTAATAAATGTTTTTTTATGAATGTGTGTTCTTAATTAGGCAAGATAACATGAAATAAAATGGTGAAAAGAAAGTTCTATGGTGAAGTGATGGAAGGAAAAGAAAGATGTGAATTAATTGATGTGAGAATAAATAGAATACATGGAAATAAAATAAAACCTATGAATGTGTTCTAAAAACAAAATACAAGCGTGTTTTTATCTCGTTATAGAGTGTGGTGATTTTATTTCCTAGTATTTACCATGTTTCTTTTTCTCCTAGCCTTCATTCATGCATAAATGGTGTTGGAGATAGTAAAAATGGGCAATTCAGTTCTCTCCAATGTTAATTCTATTTAAAAATGGGTCCTCTGGTATTGACACTATAAAGTCCATTAATCCACACAATGATGAAACCAATTTCATGTCTGAAACAACTTCTCGATTGATCATACTATTTTATCCTTGGACTAACAATCTTGTTCACATATGTTTTCTAGGTGATATGTAGATAGGAAAAAAGAACCCAAAACCACTCTCACCTATTCTTAGAAAATGAATTATATATAATTACATAAAGTGTCGAAATAAGGGAAAACTTGTACAGAAGAATAAACATGGATGATGTTAATGAACATACAAGCATGATATTATTTTCTTTTCTTTTATTTATCCAATAAATATAATAATTATGTTTCTAAATATTCAAGATATTTATTGATAAACTATGAATAAGCATGTAAAATTTATGAAACAAGTTTTTTTACGATAGAAAACTAGTTCTTATAACTCCTTAGAAGTGTTGCTCCTTTCTTTTATCCATTGCCAATATTTTGGTCTCATCAACATAAACGTACCCCCTTTATTGGTTTTTATCGTCACATTATTTTTTAAATAGAAACTAAAATATATCATACCAACTCCTTTAGAATTATAATTTATTTTCTAACCAATCATGTATTCTATACTTAGTCCTCAAATTTGGAGACCACTTTTTCATTTATTAAATTTATTCCTTGTGAATAATTGGACAATATTGATTCCATTATGAAATTATACCTAAAATAATTTTTATAAATGAATTTTTATCCTTGATAATGTTCTATGATTTAGTAGAGAAATCATTCAATTATTTTCAAGTATATTTGTTTAGTGATTAATTCACCAACTCACTGGATTCAAATTATTTTATAGGATTGGTATGAATAGAATCGGGCCTTTTCAGTTTTGGCCTTATCCTTCATATCATCGCAAAAGAATATTCAATTGAAATTCATTCTAATATTGTCTTAATAATTAATTTTATATGCCTTGTGATGGTCTTTATATAGTTCTTTGAAGGGTATATTCTCCTTTATGATTTCTTAGCTCATACTCAATTTTCAATGTTCTGGTGAGTGCCTATTTTAATAGTAACATTTGTTCTTGAAAATGTGTTTTCTCAGTAATCATGGGAGGTGCAACATTGAGCTTTAATAGAGGGCATCAAAGTGAGTTCTTCATAAATCATCCTGAGAGAGATTTTGTTTTTTTAATCAAGTATGAATTGGATCATCTTTTTTGGTAATTTTTTTGTAACATCATCCATGTTGGCCATGAATAATCTCTAAACGTGGTATTGGAAATGAATATTGGTTTTAATTTTCAACATGAAATTTTCTTTTAGTGAAATTTATCATAGGAATTGGGTTTTTCAACAAGTACGCCAAATTTTAATCAATTAAAATTTTGGGTTTGCAGTCATTATTTCCACTTAGGTATTCTTTTTAGTTCCCAACTGTAATATAATAGAAAATTCATCATCGATAGAGGAAATATTAACTTTTTTATCTTCACGGATGGATTATACTTCATAGTTGATATCAATTTATAGAATTTATATATCTTATTGGGTTAATGATATCTACAATGATTATATTAAAATAAATTTTTATCTCATTGATTTGATTTTATTTCCATAAATTCTTTAGAAATCATTGAGTAATGGTCTATAAGTATGATCAGCTATTAGATGGGGTGCATATGATTCTGACTATTTTTCTATAGGAGCAAACTCTACCCTGGTCCATATTTTTTAGGTTGCAATCAACATATTTTTTTGTTGTACATAATCAAAAAATGGGAGTGTTTTATTTGAATTATCTTATATCATATTCACCTAACATTTTTGTAGTCGATAACCAAATATTAAATTAATTTTATCCAATGAAATTTTACTCCATTTGAACTTGTATATGTCCCCATTATTTGTGTGCTCACTTTGTTTGAAATATGTTTAATCGAAGAGTTTTATTACTCTAAATTTTTTTCTTATGGTTGATTGAATGTTATTTGTATCAGATTTGTAGTAGGAATTGTAACTCATCCAATATTATATAATTTCATTATTTATCCAAGAACAAAAAAAATAGATTTTCAAATTAATTATCATTCAAATTCATCGTTGAACCCCATTAAAAAATAAAATAGTTAGTAAATGATATAAAATCAAAAACCATGAACTTTATTCAATTTTTAATGAAAAATATACATATTTATTAAAATATTTCACGAAGAGAATATAAATTCACATTTTTATAGATTCAATGATAACCCATTGTAATTTTTTATTCACATTAAACTCACAATCATTTCTCCAAAAATAAATGTGAAAAAAAATATTAAATAAAGCCAAATAACTATTCATCAATTGATAAACATTTTCATTATCATAAATCAACTATAATATTATTTTGAGTATGGAACTACCATTATCATCCATTTATTCATTCAAATGTAATGTGTAAGTATCAATCATGTGTATATCATGATTACCACCTCTATGTATTGAGACAATACATGTTCCATAAGAATATATCATTCATTATTAATAGTTAGTGTTTAACATTTATATATGATATTTAGTCCATTATTTCTCTTCTTTATTTATAATATCATATCTACCTTCTCAAATTTCTATCCAATGAAAAATAAAAATGTCACTCATGTGTATGTGTGGACTACCACCTCAACAAAGCATTGTAATGTGTTTTTTTAGACAATACATGGATGGTAATAAGGTTTTATATAATAAATATATATGAATAATATTATATAATTATGATTCTATAATGTTAAATGATCATGTACCATTTTTCCATTACATATGTTGAAAAGTGGAAACAACGTTCTTTAATATGTACGATCTACCATCCTTATGAACAATATAATTATTTTTTCTATTTTTACCATTCATGGATGATTAAAATCTTTAATTTAATGAATATATGTTATGTTTATACCATTATTATAATTTTAAAGATTTTTTTACAATGAAACTATGAATGGACTATAAATATTAAATTGAAAGTAACAATAATAATGAACTGGTAAAATCCAAAAATAATAATTTAAATAAAAATTATAAATAAACACCTATTCAAATTGTATAAGTAAAGCACATATGTGATTTGAACTATGTATATAGCTCATTTATATATTCCTAATAAATTTAAATCAATTATAATAGTGCTTAAAAACACATACAAAAAATGTTAGACTTTAGCTAAGGGTTCTAGACCAAAATATTGTTTCATTATGAAATGTCTGATATTATGCCTCTATTAATATTTATGTTGTGTATATAATAATGCTTCAACATGTTATTAAATGAATAATTCCTTTTTCATGGTATTTAATGTTATAATTCAAATTATTTTATCTAAGGGGTTTTAATTAAATGATAAAAAATGTTGTCTGTTTTTATTTCACAATAACAACCTTATTCATGATTTTTTGGGTTGTAAGTTTATATTGATGGAATCATATGATATTTAGATCTAAAACATATTTTATTTTTATTATCATATGCGTATTCCTGAAAAATATTATTTTTCCAGTCATTTTTCTCTATTTATGCACTCAGAAGATCATATGAATATTTTAATGTAAAAACCAACATTGTTTTCAATTCAGTCCGGAATAATTTTTTTGAGGTCCATATTTTAATTAAAATTATTTGGTAAATTTTTTTACTAATATAAAAATATTTTTTGAATAAATTTTTTTCCATGTTTTAAATTTTACTAATAGTTTTTAAAGAATTCATCTCATTGTTTTTCAAAAAATGTTTGTTTTACCATTGGTGTTAAAATATTATTTTTATATTTAAGACATGAATGGAATTTCCCAAAATCGAGTGCACCAAATGTTTTTAAAATTAATTTAAATTTTTTCCTTTGTTTACTTCATATAAAATAACTTACTTAATATTTTGATTTTTTTTTATTTTAAAAAACCAATTTCAATTTAAAAAGATTATTCTAATCATGTATATTTTTAATAACCCTTATATAGTATTTATATTCATCATTGATGGCAAAAATTTATTTTAATTATGCACTAATGGGGATAAAATTTTATGATACCATCTATATTCATTCTTAGGAAGGTGTGTGGATAAATTAATTTGAGAAAATATGAAAACATTATATTATATATTTTTAGTATGAATGTTTATGTTGATTATATATTGATTTTTTTATTCACCCAATACATATGATGAATGAATTAGAATTATTAACTGATCAGTGGGACCTTTTATAGACCCTATATGAATTTGTATGTCACATTAGTCTAACTGTATTTGGTATTTGTATGTGACCTTACACATTTCTATAATGTTACTTTTTTCATTGCCTTGATAGTATTTTTATCATGATTGACATTATTCATTACATTATCATGAAAGAACAAATTATTATCCATGTGGTAATTTTAAAAGTTTTTATATCCATGGATATGTTCCAAACTCATGTCATTATTTACATTTCATTAAATATTCTCCATTTATACCTACCATATTATTTTCAAGATAAGGTAATTTGTTAGATGAAATGGGTTTTTCAATACTTACCTAGAGTTATTAACTATTACTTATTAACTCCTAATATCTTACACTTCTCATAACCTCTATAAAGTTTTTAAGCTCACACCTTTCTTATGATATAATTACCCTAGATTTCAAGAAGCATATATTGATTGATATGAAATGTTATTCTATATGAAATAATGAATTTAATATATAAAATAATATGTGGTATATTATACATTCAAATTCAACTGAGATTCATATATGTATTAGAATTACCAAGACTACAAAATTATTATGTCCTTGACTAAACGGCCTGAAGGACTTTTTATATTATTTTTGATAATCCACATCTCAAGGGCTGAAGTGGAACCCTTACATGGCCTGAAGGCTTAGAGACAATTACATGACCCACATTCCTTAGAGGAAATCACCCAAAAAAGACAACTTGGAAAAACTCCTCCCCAACACATGTCTTGATATCATCAGTCCCCCTTCACAAGGCTAGTCGGTTATCAATCCTGTGTAGAGAACCACATGCCCAGTACTGATGGCAATTCCATACGCTCTCATTCTTCCAATTCTAATTTTCTCTACACTAGTGAATGTGGCTACTCTGATCCTCATCTAGACCCTTGTACCTTGTTGTTTGATTGGCACATTTGCATCTTCATGTGTCCTAAAGGCCTTTGGGAGGCCGGAAGGCCTTATGATGGCCCGATGTCCTTGAGAGACAACATGCCTGAACTCCTTGGGTGGATCAAAATCCTTGCAGGAGCCAAAGACCAAATCGGTGGCCCAAAGACCCAGATAGATGAATAAATTTGGCTAATACAGTACCGAATTATTCCTACTATAGTTCCTACTATAGTATGCTACAGTGCCCGCTACACTACCCAGAAATATGTCTCCACATAGATTTGATCTTAGGTCTCTAGGATGCACTTTCTGAGTCCTCGCCAACTAGGTAGAGGCTCTTTTGAAAATAATTTTGTCCTTTATGATTGGATATCATGTATAATGTTCCAATGTAGAAATGTGACCACTAACTCTAGGATATAATAGGTATGGTCTTTATAATTGGTATTAGATGTTTTTTAAGAGAATCCTTATGAACTAATTTTTTGAAAGCTTATATTAAAGAACATATCCCAATTACAAATATTAATGATTTTTATAACTAAAGAATAATAACATACTTTTTATTATGTTTCAAATTATGTGTTTTTCTTATAAATAATTCAATGTTGTATAATACATGTTTATGTTGTTTGGGCATAGATAAATCAAGTTGTAATTACTGAAAAATAGTTCGTTTAATATATCTTAACCATCATTTAGATGCAGGGTGATTTTTCCCTTGCTGGATACCTTCATTGACACTCACATGTAATATTCTGAGGATAATTTAAATTTTATAGATAATCCATTATTAATAATCGAATAATGGAACATATGGAAACTTATATATTCTATAGTGATGTGAGATAAACCTAAATTTTTTTGGGGTGATATATCTAGGGTTACTCATAAATTTAATGGGATATATACCAACTTTAAGATTCATTTGATGGAAGTCTTGGATGATTAAGAGTATTTGGGGAGAAATTTATTCCAATATAACCCTTTAGATTAGTATATGTTTTAGCTGAAAACATATTTAAGAATAAAGTAATTTAAATTTATTGGAAATAAAGGATAAAGGTATTTGTTACCATTATATTTTATCGAATTATTCATGTTGAGATAATAATGGGTTATTACAATTTACAATCATATGATTTATCATATAGCTAACCATGGAATACAATATGAGTTATTAATAATAATACTATTGTTATTTTAGAATAATTTCAATATTTAAGTGACATTAGGTAATTTAGTTAAATATAAATACATTTGGCTCAGATGAGTTATAATTATAATAGAAATAGAGAATTTATTTTTTCGAATCCGATGGTATTATATTAATAATTTATTTAGATAAATTACTAGTATAAACTATAGAATATGTGATAAAGTAATATGAATTATATATATGAAACGTTCAATGTTATTGATATTATATGGTTATAAATGTTATAATCATATTTGAATAATATGAGATCAAATAATTATAATATTTTGGTTTAAATATTAAATTAGAATATTTTGAGAAATATTATTGATATTTATTTAAGGAATTATATATTTTGAATATTGGAAATTTCCCTCCAATTTTTTAGATTATTTTTTTATTTCTCTATATAAAGGATTATTTATTTTAAGAATTATCATACCTTGTGATAAAATGCTTAGTTTTTGTAAACATATAATGAAAATAAGACCAGATTTTTATCCTTTTATATACATCGTGGTTGATCATTTTGTTTTTATCATGAAGGAAAATATTCATCTTGACTACTAATAATTTGGTGAAAAGGATGCATTTTTCATGAAAATTTATTAGTTGAGGAAATTATAATTTTCATGTGAGTAAATTTCATTATATTCTTGATATATATGATTACTGAATCCCTATAATCTTGGAAAAAGATCCTAAAATAAAAAATTATATTCTATTACAACCATTTTTCATGAAACTATGACACTTTTCACAAATTATTGATTTATGGTTTGGTGGTCATTAATATTCTCCCTATAATTCAAAATCACATTGTCAATCTTTTCTATCACACTAGAGAAATATTTTGGTATTAAAATTTTCCTCAAGGATAATATTTTATCTTCCCTATAATTTTATCTTAGTTGGAAACCATGTTATGTGTTCTTTCAATTTACATTCCTATTTTTATTTCACACTTTTCAGGAGGATGTTTTATTAACATATTTTACATCCTAGGATTTCAACAAAGATATTTTCAAATGTAATAACCTTTGTTACCATACTCATGAAACAATTGTGAGGAAACAATTTTATATAGAGGGGATATTATAAGACCCTAATATTTTTAAAAGAACACAATGTTTTATATAATATACAACCCAAAACACCAATGCCTAAACCAAGAAATTGATATTAAAATTAAAATTTCATATATATAACCTATACATTAATGTGAAACTTATTAATAGGATTGGCCAAATTATTAAATAAATATAAAGTAAATTCTCAATACATAATTATGGTATAATATATAAGAAATTAGAATCCTATTTTTCAAAAAATTAATTAAATTCCTCAAAAATGTGTATTTTTATAAAATTTTATTTTTTTTGAGAAAAAATATATAATTAATTTTTGGCCCGATTATAGTTTGAATTTGATAAAAAATATCATTTTTAAATTATTATATATTAAATATCTTTATGTGTATATTTTATTGTTCTGAAAATATGTATTAAATGATGAATAGTGGAAATATCACTTTGGTAAAATTGTAATTTTTTTATTATACAAGGAAATTTTGATTTAAATTTGGTATTAAATTTGTATTAGACTCTATTATTTGCATATATATGAATTTTTTACATATTAATTAATTTTATACATTATTTTTTGTAAATATTCATATTTTTCATAAAAATTACTTTTCTAAACATAGTTTTAAATGATTTTAAAAATTTTTAAATAAATTTAATTTCAAAAAATTTTTGGAATTTAAATTTTTTAAATGGAATTCAGTTTTATTTAAATTAAATTTTTCTTAGTATGAATTTTTTTTATCTTTTTATTGAAGTCAAATTATTAGGGAGTAGTTAAATAACTATTTTTATGCCATAAAATATTTTTTATGATATCTATAAGACATAAATATTATATAAAAATGATTCAAAATATGAAAAATATAATTTACGTAATTATAATACACATATAATATTAAAATAATTCAAAAAATATAAATTATAATTTATTACATTATTAATATTAAAACCATATTCTCAATCGATGTAGTACATTTGTAGCACAAGAAAAATCTAATTTATTTACCTAAGTATAATAATGATTAAATAAAAAATAATTTTTATGAATTTTTACTCAATATTATGAATGATTCATTATTTGGATTGATATTTTATAATTTTGGAGTTATATTAAAAAATATATCCAAATTCAGTTCATTATTTACAAAAGGGTACAATAGATAAAATAAAAAATTAAATAAGTGGACATTAAATATATATGTGAGTAAATACACATATTTTAGAAATATAATAAATTATATTAAATTAAATTTTTTTTATATTAGTAATTTAATTTTTTTTGAAATTAAAATTTTATCTTAATTTCATACACAGCACCAAATGTGTGGTTATTCCATATGTAGAAAAATAAGGTGACATATTTTTTAAAACTGTAAAATTAATTTTTTGGGAGAATTTTTCTACCAAGTTGTCTAAAAATTAAATTTAAAAGAATAATTTAAAAAATGAAATTTATAAAATATTATGTTAAATAATATTGATACAAATTAATTAAATTTCATAAAAATATAAAACAGTGAAAATTAATATGAGATATTGTATAAAATATCATTAGTTATACATTTTGAGTCAATTGTCACCTTATAATTAATATTATAACCTTATAATATTGGAAAACATATTACCTTGGTTGAAGATAGATTTGGGGAATAAGGTGTTAATCTATAAAGTACAGTTTAAAATTTCATAAAAAATTGCAATATATAGATATTAAGATTATATAAAGACAGAATATTAATTATCTTAGAATTTGTGTCATTTTTATCCATTTTATTTTATTTATATACATATTATATAATAATATTTTATGTACTTATAAAAATGATATTTATTATATTTTATAACAATAAATATTTTATTAAATGATTTGAAATTTAGGAAAATATAATCCTCCTAAAATGGATAATATATAGTAAAAAATATCAATCATATACCAATTTTGGTCATTTTTTCTTTTATGGAAACATTATTGATGAATAAATTATAGGGAACATTGATTTTTTGGTAATTTTCAAAAGGATTAAACGAGGGTTGAAACTAAGGGACTTGGGTTAAAAAAATACCTAAAACAGACCAAATTTAATTAGATGTGATGATATCAACTCAACCACATATTATCTTCATAATATATCAGTTTGGAGAAATTTTTACCAAAAAATATAATATATTTGTATTTGATACATTATATGATTATAAGAGTACCCTTACCATCACATATAAAAGGAAACCCATTATTTTTAATCATTACACCACCTTGATCCATTTTGATCGAAAAAACCCTACTAAATTATCTACAAAACATCAATGTCCATGAAGTGGAGGTGATGATATTCATAAAATAAAATTTCCAGGGTCCTTGTAAAAAATTAAACATTTATTAATAGGGTCATATCAATTTCAATAGATAAATTTTCTGTTTGAAAAATATTTTACTAGTAGAGATGTCCATATCCCTAAAGTGTTCGTAAAAAATCTAAAATCTAAAATTATTTTGATAGATAAAATAGTTTTTTATAATTATAATATTACTAATAGATAATATATATGTTTGTGAAAATAATTATCATTAGATTTCAATGAAAAAACAATATATTAATAATATTATTATCAATATTTTTAACCAATAATGACAGTTAATATCGATTGGATGTTTATATTTTAAATAATATATAATATAGGAATATTTAAATAATTATTACAATAATATTATATTATGTATATTAATTACATATTATATAATATATTTCATATATATTATATAATAACTACAAAATTAAATTCTCATGAAACACAACGAACATATGATTTAATTAAAGAAATTATATCATGAATAATGTATCATAAATGATAAAAATCTATTAAAATACATGAATCTCCATTAAAAAATATAAAAAAAATACATAAAAATACTCGAACTCTAAAATACATTATGTGATACACTATTAAACATAATTTTTAATTTGCTACACACATCAGTTCTCATCGCCTTTGTTCACACAACAATATACTGAACAGATTCATTCCACTCACAATGTCATGACATAGATACAAGGGATATTATAACCTATTTATGATCACTTTGGATCATATATAGAACCAATAATCCAAGAATCATCATCTAGACTAATAACTGACATGCAGAACTAATGAGCCATTTTGTGTTGTACTGACTAAGAACCGAGTGACAAACTAATTGTAAGGAAACTTCATTGGATATGAAAAAAAAATTAATTATAAGGAATGAAACATATATTTTAATCTATTTCACAAATGTTATATAATAGATAATGGTGTATTTTAGATAATACATAGATGACACATATTGATATCATATATAATACATACAAATATTACATAGAATATTTAAATATTAAAGATATATTTAAAGATAAAAACCTGGATGCATGAAAAAAACATTATCCAAAAGTATAAAATATCAATAATGTATTATTAAATTCAAAATATATAATATGGAATTCTATAAAGAACTCATTGGGAATAAAATTCTTGTATACTTATTTTATATAGATAAGAGAAAGCACTAGAATTCACCATGAATATTCAAATAGTATTTACCTTGGTAGATTTATGGGATCGGGAATATTCTAATGTAATTTAAATGGAAACCATAATAAGTACTATCATTATATTAAAGTAGTGATATTATAATCATCCCACCAATATAACTACTGAAGAAATGAATTATGCGAACAACCAATTTCAACATAGTCATGGCCAACAGTATTGAACCTATGAAACATGGACTCTATTATCATAATTTCAAACCTATAACTATATATAAATTAAATTTCAACCACTATTATATAAAATAAACATGAAAAATCACACACCTCACCATTATATAGATTAATTTTAGCGACAATTGACATAACTATATGAACATTTGATCTAGAATATGGTACATAATAATACACATGTTGATATATTACATATGTAAAATACATATTAGATAATTGGTAATAATCTATCACATAGATTACACTAGGAAAAATTGAAAATAATCATTGATTTAATTTTAATGAATTTCAATTTTTGATGACTATTAATGAATGAATTATAAGAAATATTACACTAATAATGAACAAATGTAAAAAGAAATAGATAATAAATGAATTTTAATATTTTAAAGATAATTAATTAATTAGACATACATAATTAAGGAATTGCAACATTTTAATGATAATGAATAAATGATAGAAACATATTCAATAAATTGTGAACTATTAATAGATTTTAATGAATAGATTTTAATAAATGATACACATAATCTTTAGAATTAATCTAAACTGAATTTACACAATTTTTTGTAATGGATTATAAAAATATAATAATTTATTGATAACAATGTACTATGATTACCTAGATAATATTTCAATGAATTGTAAGGAATGATTCACATATTTATATGTTACACACATATTATAAAATATATAATCATATGTTACATTGATTAAACATATAACATATACAAATATTTAATTATTTATTATTCAGATTTTATAAAGATTACAAATTTCACACTACATATATAAATCAACCAAATATTTTTATTCAAATTAAAAATTAATTATAGATTATATAGGATAAATAAATTCCACATAGGATCTTGAATAGTAGTATATGTTTGGGTGTTTAATGGAAGTAGAGTCAAAATTTAGTTATAGTAGTAGAGTCTGCTACAAACTCTTTGTAACTCTATTAATATAATATAAGATGTATTGTATGTATGATAATTACAATATTGTCTGGGTGTGAAATTTATAAAAGTTCATTTGTAAGTATGGTCAGTATACTTATAAGATGTGTGTGATGATTAAGAAATAGGTTACTGTATATACAATAGTCTGTGCTTGATAAGTCTAGGTGATTGTTATACTAAAGAATATTTCTTTAATTATTTTGTGTATGTATGAAAATTCTTATAATGTTATGATAATCCATCCACTATAGTCAGTGTGATGAAATTGATTTAAATTCAACTATTAAACAAATATTATTGCATATTTTTTATGTGATATATTGTTTTTTTAAATGTAAGATCAGTACACTATAGTATAAATAGATATTATAACAAAAAAATATATCCACAATTCGATAAATAATAAATATGAAATGGGATAAAAAATAATTAATAATAATATTTAAAAAATATTAGTGGTTATCAAATTCAATTGGGAGATGGATTCAGGTTCTCATAGAACCTAGTGTAGTGTGTATGGTAACATTTTGAATAATTATACATAAAACAAGAACTAGTTTGATACTATTATCTATTTAAATATAATAATTTCATTAATTGGACCAAATTTAGAAAATAAAAAATGTCAAAATTAGAAATCATAATTTGTATTTTCCACATTTTAGAATTAAAAACTGATTATATGACTTATTACTTATGATATGTGTTTTATAATAAGGATCTTTTTATTGAAAGTTTATGAAAAAAGATTATTACATTGAGAAAACATGACAAGTGAATTTGCGTAAGTGTTTATTTAATTATTTTTTAAAATGTTTGTTTCTAATACTTCATTAACGATATTTATTTATGAATTTATGTTATTTTTTTAGAAATGGAACTGACATCACTCATTTTTCATAAAGACAATCCTATCTTATAACTACTATAATATTTTTTTAGTATGTGGGGAAAATATAGCATATAAATATTCAATAATAGAAGAGATCAAACTCAATCTATAAGGATTTTTGGATCCCGCATCTTTTATGAATTTCATATTAATTAATTGACAAAAATTATTTGAATAAAGGATGAACCCATTATTATCATAGAGTGTTAGATAATATGCTAAAAAATAATTTTCATCTATATAGCTCCACTATTACTAAAATTTCTGGAAGGAAAAAATATTTAGTTATAGTGGAAGCATGATTTTATTTCATTAACATGTTTTTATTAGCTTTAATATTTTTACAATTTATAAAATAAATTTTCCACAAAACCTAATCAATTGGTGATGTATCTGTGAAAGTGACAAGTAAAAAAAACATTGTGATTTCTAGTGAATCAACTGGGAAATAATAAATCATAATGGTATTAAAAATATTTATTAGATAGAGGTTATGATTTAGTAACATATATAAAATAGGTATTTTCATACTAATGATATATGTGATTACTAAAAACAAGTTACAAACTATCATTTATATAATATTTTGGGTTTTATTGTCCATTGTACCAACATCATATTGAAAATAAAAATATTATAATCAAAAGTAAAAAATCTATCGTATTTAAAAACTAACAAAGAAATATTTAACCACTAAAAATTCATCATATATTATTATCCGCAGTTTATTATTCACATAAAAAAGAATTTACTAAAATCTGAATATTATAAAAATTGAAATACATACTATTTGATAAAGATTTTTACCATTTTCATGGATATATTTCATTTATGTGAATGAGATTATTCAAACTATCTAATAATAATTTATGAAGGTGGAGTGTAAGATAGATGAAAAATACTGTATTTTAGGAAGAAAATGTTATAATATAAAAAACTATATTTTTATTAGTTTTCCGAAGAGTTATATGACTATAAAATTTCTACCATGGGTGTATAATATCATTGAAAAATAAATATTTTTTTTATATTTTAGTTTTGTATTATTTCGTTAAAAATTCTATTTTGTTCCTAATCAGTATAAAATATAGAAAAAAATATACTGATAAATCATATTCACACCATGAAACCCTAAAAAAATTTAATCTCAAAAATTTAATGATATAAAAAACAATATTCATTTTTTGAGGTCACATTTAACAAATTTATCACCAATAAATTAATCAATGATATGAAATATGGATTTACAAATAATTCGTTCTTATTATGAGTTTGAAATTTTTAATTGAGTATCATAGAAAATGATTAAAAATGGGACAATTTCCTAAAAACATAACACCATTATGAAAAAAAAAATTGAGATACATATGAGGGGAAAATTATATAAACCTATAATAGGAAAATAAATCTTATTGTGGAATACAATGGAATAATCTGTGTATCGAGGATATTTTACCCTATATTATTTTAGTACTTTAAAATCACCAAGCCACCACTTCTCACATGAATACAATGGAAATTTCGCATTTCTTATCTAATATAATCATTGATTCTGGAAATATATACATACCTGTGTGCATAAGTATTTTTATATTTGTGTGTTTCTAGGTGTGTGTATTTTTTTTACATAATATGTATATTTTTGTGCCCATTGAAATAAATTTGGAATATATATGTTCTCTATATACATTATAAAAATAATTTTTAGAAATTTTGGATAAATTTACATATTTAAAAAAATTAATATGTATAAAAAATGAAAGATTTGGGAATAAATGATGTGTTATGTTGGAGTGAATGGAAACTAAATAAAGAGGACTAAAGATTACAGGAGGTATTGGGCATGTGAGAAATAAAAAAGGAAGTTGTATGACGATTTCACGTTCATCTCCCAGTGTCAGTGAACATTATATTTATTGAAAATTTATCACAAACCGTTCCCCAGGGCCCATGTTGTGACTACCCCAAGCTAGACTTCTATAGTCTAGGGGGTGGTGACTAGCACCAAAGGAATATTCCCTAAGAACTAGGTAGGCATTGCCTTTATAACCTGTAACACACACAACCAAGCTCACAGCAAGATATAAAATCATGTAAACAGAATAGTTAACAGGGCGAGTATAATAAGTAAAAGGGGCCAGAATACAAGCCCAACTAGAATGTACAAGGAGAACGGAAAAGTTCAAGACAGCTGAAAGTACAAGAAAACTGGAACAAGTCATGTGATCACCCGCCAAGGATCCTACCTGGAGGGTATGTACAGATCTAGAATGGTCATCTCTATGGTACACCTCATCTAGGTCCACATCCGATTTACCTCCAGTCCTAGTACCCTCATCCTCAGTTATTACTCTTTGTCGTCTGCACTAAACACAACGAGGTGAGGGCATAGCCCATGCGGGGGTGAGTATAACGATACTCAGTAGGGACCCCGATACCTTCACGGTCTCACAAAATTGACAATGAATAAACCACAAAGGAAGGAAACAATTGATAACAATATTTAGATATATATCCATACATAAACCTAAGATATCAAGTAAACCCGTCTCAATCATGAGGAAACACAGTGTCCAATTCAAAATCCCAAAGCTCAACTGTTCCACAAACAAAGGAATATCGAAAAAGTTCTTATTCAACTCAGAACATGTATATATTAAGTACAGTAGTAGAGATGATTATATGTAACTACTGAGTTATCTTACTATGTGGATAAGCTAACCCAAATAGGATCTCTAGGAGCTGACCCACACAGGTTCGCTAAGAGCTGACCCACATAGGATCACTAGGAGCTAACCCACACAAGATCGCTAGGAGCTGACCCACACAGGATCGATATGAGCTGACCCACATAGGATCCCTAGGACCTGACCCACTCAAGATCGCTAGGAGTTGACCCATATAATATCACTAAGGATATGAACCACACAATATCGCTAGGAGTAGAACCACACAGGATCGCTAGAAGCTGACCCACAAAGTATCGCTAGGAGCTGACCCACATAGGATCTTTAAGGAGCTGACCCACACAAGATTTCTAGGAGTTGACCCACACATGGACGCTATGAGTTGACCCTCACAGGATCACTTGGAGCTAAAGCACAGAGGACCACTAAGGCGTACCCACACAGTATTGCACGACACATCGTCAGACCCACACAAGATCCTAGTGAATCTCTGGTATGACTTCATACCCACACATGATCCTAGTAAATCATCAATACGTTGTCAGACTCACATGGGATCCTAGTACATCTTTAGTATGTCTTCAGAATCATGCAGGATCCTAGTACATCATCACAGCTAGCTACTGGGTTCCTGCAATATGATTTCTCCTCTTTGGGGGGATCTTCTCCACAAGCTACTAGTCGAGACTTCAACTGCCAAGAATTACAACTAATAAGTATCTCAAAGTTCCGCCACGTCATTGGGGTCTTAACACAATAGATGGCGCGTCAATCGAATGCTCGGTCTAGGAGTTATTATTATTTTAGTTTTGGGGGGCCCGTTGGATTTTTTCTCGATCCAACCCAACCATACCCCAAAATTACCCAAAACTCCAATTGGGTTTACTCAAAGGGACTGTCTCGCTCCAAGATTTCCAGCATCGCTGATGGTTAATCAAACTATAGTACCCCCGGTTGGAGGTATTTAGACTTTTTTATTCATTTTTATGTGCTTAAAGTGCATGGGATGAGTTGGGAAGTGGTTGGGATTGTTTGTAATGGTTTTGGATGAGTTTGGACACTTTTAAATGGGTCTACGGTTTGATCACGGTAAAGGGAAACCGTGCGGGTATTCCAGGAAACCGTGTAAGAGGATACAGTAGGCTTCGCATGGCTTGCGCACAGTTTTCCAAACCATGTGAGGCAACCGTGTGGACCCTTGTTCTCTAGGTAGTAGCATGTGCAAGGTTAGTGCACAGTTTTCCAAACCATGCGGGCTAACTGTGTGGCCACTTAAAGTTGTTTTTTTTAGTCCGGAATCCCTCAGACTTGACCTAAAACACTCCAATCTTCCTCCCACTCAATCCTCATATTGGAATTCGGGTTCTCAGTGGTTGGAGGGGCACTCCCACTCGGTTTGGAATGATTTTGAAGAGGTTTCATAGTGGTTTGAAGGTGGTTTCTACCGATTAAGTCTCTCCTCTTGGTTTCATTGTGTTTTCCTCTAGATCTGCATCCCTCCTTTTCTTGGTTTTCTAGATCTACACTTGTTTTTTGTAGATATAGGGTTTTGGTTGCCTTGGATATTAATATTAAGGCTTGTGGATGTTAGGGAAAGGGATCTAGAGAGGTTTTGGTGGTGCGTTCTCCAGATTTGAGGTGCGGTTTTTCATGGGTCAATTTCTCAAGAACCCTAAAGGTAGGTGGATACTCTATCGACTACACTTCTTTAGAACTAGTGGTTCATTATTACAATTAATTGTTGTGCTGAAAATTAATTGTTATTTTTTATTCGAAATTGGTTGGAAATCCATTTGGGGATTTTTGGGAAAATGGGGGTTTCATGGTGAAATGCTATTGTTGTGGATTTTAAAATAGAGATTTTAAAATGGGTTTTTGAGATCGATTTGGGAAAATGGTTCATGGAAAATGTTTTTCATTAAATGGATGATTTATTGAAGTGCATTGGAATGCAATGGAATTGGTTGATGGCATGTTATTGTGACATTAGTGGGTTGTATGATTGGTTGTGATTGGATGAAATGTTGTGTGGAAGTGGGTGGGAGGTCTCGCTATAAAAGGTGGTGGAAAGTGGTCAGAAGAACCATCATGTGGGTAGTGGTCGGAAAGTACTGCTAGTTGTAAATGGGTAAACGGGTTGGGTGGAAGTCCCACCATTTTGGTTGTTTTAGTGTGCATGGGTGAACGGGTTGGGCGGAAGTCCCACTGTTTGGTTGTTTGTTGTGCATTTCTTTGCAAGTTAGAAATTGTTGTGCTAGTGTGTGAATGAGGAAATGACTTGTGGCATGTTTGGTGGGATTTCCCTTGGTGGTTTGGTTTGCATGAAATGGCTTGGTAAGGGTGTGTTTGTATTATGGAAATGGTAGCACTGGTGATTATTTTATATAAACTGTTTTATATAAATGTGCTAACAGTTTTATCCTAGTGGCATGTGTAGGGAATTCATTTGGGGAAAACCTAATGAGTTTTAGTACTCACCCCCTGTGTTGGCATGTTGGTGTCTTTGCAGATGTTGTGTATCGTGATGTGGGAAAAGGTAAGGCATCTCTCTTATTTAGTGGTGCGTTGTGATGTCTTGGTGGAGCTTGGAGCTTGGAGCTTGGTGTAGAGCTGTGGTGGGGTCATGGATTATAGTGGTTGTTGCTTGGTTTCTGCTTGTACTTTGATGTGGTGTGGACACTGTCTGGGTGTTTTTTTTTGGGTTTTATTGTGGTACAGCTTGATAGTCTTTCAGGAATGCATGTTTGACTTTTTTATTGACACGCATCATATAGTGATTGATAGTGGAAGGTTTGGTTGGTTTTTTTCTTAAGGGAAAATCACTCCCCAATTTATTCTCAAATCCCTTGACATTTATTTCCAGCCTATGACTCCTTGGGAACGTCAATTAAGGCCATGTAACCCTCACCGCCTCCTCAAGGCAATGAGGTAGGGGTGGGGTGTTACAAGTGGTATCAGTTTGTTCGTTCATTAGCATTCAAGTGAGCAGTTGTTCGGTCGCTTTGGCACCTTGGTTTTGGAGTTGACATTCGTTGTGTTATATTCCTTGAGTTGGGGTGGTATCAAGGTGTAGGAATGTCAGAACCTGGAATGTATAACATAAAAAGACTTATCTAACCCTATTATGATGAAATTCAAGTTACCAGGGCGTTGGGTACATAAGTGTTTGAGAGACACTTATAGGAATTGGAAATCTCATTGCCATGGGTGTAGCCAATGAGTTGTGCATGGCATATATGGTAGAAATTACTTCCCACTAGGATCCATATTTCATTGTGGTATAATTATTTATGGGCTGAATTGAGAAATGATTTTTCAATCGTGTGAAATTGTAATGTGAATAAATTGGTATTTTCAAAATGGTTTGGTTTTCAAAATGGTGAAACACAGAAAATGTGAACTTGTGGAAAGACTTCTGTGATAGTGTTGTGTAATGTGATTTGAAATGGGATTTCGTGATGTCTACAGAAGTGAGACTCATGATTTTTTGTTTTCTATTTATAGAAATGGCACCGGGTAGGCGTCGTAGAGACCAACTGGAGAAGGCTGATGAGAATGTGGTAGCACCTCAGCCTCAGGTGAACAAGAAGCTAGTGCAAAGCATAGTGCAAGCTTT
Source organism: Viscum album (assembly GCA_963277665.1). Lineage (NCBI taxonomy): Eukaryota > Viridiplantae > Streptophyta > Magnoliopsida > Santalales > Viscaceae > Viscum > Viscum album. Next base: position 1,784,451,377 of record OY728150.1, read on the forward strand.
CCAAGCTGTGGAAAGTGTAATTAAAATGGATGAACCAAGGCATGTAGATCATGTCGTTCTATTTCAAAAGAAGAATCCACCCATCTTCATGGGTGTTTCAGAGCCGAAGAGGGAAGAATCATGGTTGAATAGAATGAACAAGATCTTCAAGTTCATGGGAACATCATTAGAGTTAAAAGTGATGTTGACCACATTTATGTTGGATGATCTTTCCCTTTAGTGGTGGGAGTTGGTACTCCAAGTGAGTAAGGACCAGGGTATGATGTGGTAAGTCTTTGAAGAATTTCTTAATAATCAATTCTACCCACATACGTTCATAATTCAGCGTATGACTGATTTCATCAGTTTGAAGAAAGAGCTTATGTCTGTAACGGAGTATGCATCTATGTTTATGAACTTAGTGAGGTTTGAACCCGAAGTTGATGGTAGAACATCATTGAAGGTTAGGATATTTGAAGCAGGGTTAAGGTATGAAATAAATTCAAAGATAGTGGTGATGTGTATAGATGATTACACAGAGATAGTGAAGAGAGCCTCGATGGATGAGCGGGATCTGTGGGGTGCCCCGGGCGGAGGAATCATGGTGGTACCCATGGGGAATAGTGGGAACTCTAACGCTGGGTTCAAGAAGATAAGGGACACAAAATCCCTGCATGGTATTATGACATATAATCCAATGACAGGATTGTTAAATCTTCTTCTGAATCCCCATATCAAGCCGTGATGTTTTCAGTGTGGTTCGATGAGCCACATCAAGTGAGATTGTACGACACAACCTCGAGCATGTCATAATTGTAAGATGATGGGGCATCTTCAGCATTATTGTCAGAATTCACTGAGGTTGGCTACACATGATACTTCTCAAGGATCGCAGATGTTGTATGCTTCGACGGGACGGGGGAAGCAGCATACCCCTCGACAGTAGGGTAAAGTGGGTTATGGTGATTCTCGGAATACCACGACGCCTCATAATATAAATAAAGAGTAGAGAGTGGAATGCAAACATGTGTTTGGAGCTGAGCAGGTTGTGGTGGATGATTAGTCGGGACCATCCACAATGCGAGGTACTATTATTTTAAATTCTACCCTGATTCAAGTGCTATTTGATATGGGTGATTCACACTCATTTATTTTTGCACGTGTGGTTGATTTGCTGGGTGTAAGGGTAGAAATGATGCCCTCGGTTTTGGAACATCAGAATCCTCTTGGTCTAAGAGAGTGTCGAGCCTTCCTATGTAGAGCATGTTGTATCATTGTGGGAATGGAGAAGCTAGTGTGGAATTTCTCAATGCTTGAGAAGGATTGGTATGATGTTATACTGGGAATGGATTGGTTGGTGGATTTTAAGTCTCAAATTTATTATGATGCACGAATAGTGTCTTTTAAGACACATGACGGTGTTACACATTTCTTTAGAGTAGAGAGGCATGAAAGGTAGGGTGCAACAGGTTTGTTGCCACCAGCAGTGGGTATGTTATCATATTATTTGGCGATATTGTTGTTGGAATCGGTAGAGGGTGTTGAAAAGAGTGTTCATTAGGTAGTGGTAGATCAGTTCATGGATGTTTTTCTTGAAGAATTCTCTAGGTTACCTCCCGTAAGAGAAGTGGAGTTTACGATTGATCTCCTTCCAGGGACCACTCCTATCTCATTTTTGTCTTACTGGATGGCACCTACTGAATTGCGGGAATTGAAAGTCTAGTTGGAAGAGTTAGAAAACAAAGGGTCTATCTGGACTAGCATGTCTCTCTGGGCAGCGCCCGTGTTGTTTGTGAAAAACGTGGATGGAACTTTGAGGCTCTGTGTTGATTATCGAATACTTAACCATGTTACGCTAAAAAACATATATCCACTTTCACGAATTGATGATTTTTTTGACTAGTTAAGGGGAGCCTATTGGTTCTCCAAGATCAATCTGAGGATGGGATATCATCAATTGAGGGTGAGGAAGGAAGATATTCCTAAAACAGCTTTCAGAAGTAGATACGGCCATTATGAATATGTGGTTATGCCCTTTGGTCTAATGAATGCACCAGCGGTGTCCATGACATTGATTAATCAGTTATTTCATAGATATCTGGATTAATTTGTAGGGGTTTTTGTAGATGATATTCTGGTGTATTCAAAGAGAAGGGTAGAATATGAGAAACACTTTGAAATAGTACGGGGGGTCATGAGGGATCATCAGTTGTATGCCAAATTGTCAAAGTGTGACTTTTGGATACAAGAAATTTGTTTTCGTGGCTATGAGATTTCTAAATGGGGTGTTTTAGTGGATCCAAAAAAGATAGAGTCTATTATCTCATGGAAACTGCCAAAGAATGTGTTTGAGATACGAGGTTTCCTTGTTATAGCTGGGTATTATCGGCATTCTGTTCGTAATTTTTCACATTTGGCTTCTCCGATGACATCATTCACAAGGTAGAATGTTCTATTCTAGTGGAATGAATAGTGTCAGCACTATTTTGAAAATCTAAAGAGTCGTCTTACATCAGCACCAATCTTGGTTCTGTCAGAACTAGGAAAAGGGTACGTGGTGTATTGCAATGCATCAGGATCAGGGTTGGGGTGCGTTCTCATGCAAGGGAATCACATGGTGGCATATGGCTCAAGGAAGTTTACGGGTGCATGAGAAGAACTAACCATATCATGATTTGTATTTGAAAAAGTGGTCCATGCTTTGAAAGTGTTGCATCATTATCGCTTCAGTGAGAAATTCATGGTATATACATATCATACGATCTTGAAGCATATTTTCTCATGAAGGGATTTGAACTTGAGGCAAAGGCTATGGATGGAATATCTAAAAATATTTGATTTTTATTTAATGTAAACACCATGTATGGTAAATTTCGTTGCGGTTGCATTAAGAAGAAAATCATATGCTCAGATAGTGAATCAGGCATCAGAATAATGGAAGTTGATGTCGGCTATAGCTGATATGCGGCTGGAATTTGAGGACCAGGGTGATAGAGAGGTCTTCTTTCTAGTTTTGTTGATTCCATACTTTATTGTACTGGTTAGAGAGGTAGATATTTATGATTCTATGTGTGTGACCATAGGGTCGAGACTCAATGGTGGTGAGACCATTGAGGTTTGGCAATTGAATGGAGATTCAATTTTGTGTTTTTGGAATCAGATGGTTGTACCAGTTTCTTGTCAGGAGGAACTTCTTATGGTGTATCATCATTCCAGGTGGGATGTTCATCCTCGAATTCAGAAAATGTATAAAGAGTTTAAATCATAGTTCTGGTGGGCTGGTATGAAAAGAAGAGTGGTTGAGTTTGTTCCGAGATGATTGACTTGTCAGCATGTCAAGGCATAACATCAGAGGCCAGTAAGAATGTTGTAGTCTTGACCAATCCGTGTTTGGAAGTGGGAGCAAATAGTGATGGATTTTGTTACATGTCTCCCAAGAATGATCCGAAATCACGATGCCATTTGGGTGATAGTGGATCAGCTAACGAAGTCGGTCCATTTCATCCCGATTCGTGAATCTCATATGGTGGACGATCTGTCCAAAATCTATATCCATGAGGTGGTAAAGTGGCATGATGGTCCAATTTCGATCATATCCAATAGAGATTCGAGGTTTAGATCTCGTTTCTGGAAATCCTTACAGCAAGCCCTTGGAAATAAGTTGACCATGAGTATGGTGTATCACTCTTAGACATATAGTCAATCCGAGAGGATGATAGAAACTATGGAATATATGTTGTGGGCTAGTGTAATGGATTCTGGTGTCTTATGGGATGAGAACTTGTCGTTGGTTGAGTTTCTATACAATAATTACTATCATTCAACCATATATATGGCTCTGTTTGAAGTGTTGTATGGGCGATCGTGCCGTTCTCCACTATGTTCGGTGTAAATAGGTCAGTCCTCGATGGTTGGATCGAGCCTTGTCTAGGAGACTATGTAGAATATAAATTTGATCATAAATATAATGGAGATGGATCAGAGTCATTAGAAATAGTATGCGGATCATCATCAATGGTTTTTGTCATTTGACGTGGGTAATCATGTTTTTTGGAAGATATCTCCTAGGATGGGACATCGTCAGTTTGGGAAGTAGGGAAAGTTATCTCAGAGGTATATTGGTCCTTTTGAGATTCTTGAGCAGGTTGGTGCGGTGGCTTATCATTTGGATTTGCCACCTAGGTTCAGTGCGGTGCACAATGTGTTTCATGTGTCGTAGTTGAAAAAGTATCAACCGGATCGTGACCATGTGATTCTATGTGATCATGTTGAGCTAGAACAGGATGCTTCGTTGGTGAATGTGCTAGTGCGGTTTGTGTATATGCAAGAGAAAGTCTTGAATGGTAAAATCATCGGTTTAGTTTGTGTTTTATGGAAACATGGTCACATTCAAGAGGAGACTTGGGAGCAGGAGAAAGAGATGATCGAGCAGGGGCCCATGCTCTTTCGGTAAGGGGCGGGTTCACTACTTTTTAATGATGGAATGTCCAATGGTGGGGAGAATTTAGTACCCCCCCCCCGGTTTGGGTATTTAGACTTTTTTATGCATTTTTATGTGTTTAAAGTGTATGAGATGAGTTGGAAAGTGGTTGGGAGAGTTTGAAATGGTTTTGGATGAGTTTGGAGGCTTTTAAATGGGTGCATAGTTTGAGCACGGTTAAGGGAAACCATGAGAATGTTCCATGAAACCGTATAGGAGGAGACAATAGGCTTCACATAGCATGTGCACCGTTTCCAAAACCGTACGAGGAAACCATTCGGACCCTTGATCTCTAGGCAGTAGTCTGCGCACAGTTAGCGCACGGTTTGCCAAACTGTGCGGTCTAACCGTGTGACCACTTAAAATTAGTGTTTTTAAGTCCAGGATCCCTCAGTCTTGACCTAGAACACTCCAATATTCCTCCCACTAGAGCCTCACTCGGGATTTCGTGTTCTTCGGGGTTGGAGGGGCTATACCACTTGTTTTAGAAGTATTTTGAAGTGTTTTCTTGGGGGTTTGAAGGTGGTTTCTCATGGGTAAGTCTCTCCTCTTTGTTTCATTGTGTTTTTTACTAGATTTACATCCCTCTATTTCTTGGTATTTTAGATCTACACTTGTTTTGTGTAGATCCAAGGTTGTGTTTGACATGGATGTTAATATTAAGGCTTGTGGATGTTTGGGAAAGGGATCTAGAGAGGTTTCGGTGGTGCGTTCATCGGATTTGAGGCGTGGTTGTTCGTGGGTCTATTTCATGGGAACCCTAAAGGTAGGTGGGTTCTCTCTAGACTCCACTTGGTTAGAACTGGTTTTTCTTTGTTACAATTAATTGTTGTTATGATAATTAATTGTGATTTGTTATGTGAAATTGGATGGAAATCCATTTGGGGATTTTGTAGAAAAGGGGGGGTGTCAGGGTTAAATGTTATTTTTGTGGATTTTAAAATATAGATTTTAAAATGGAATGTTGAGATAGATTTGGGAAACTGGTTAATGGAAAATGGTTTTAAATAAATGGATGATTTATTTATGTGGATTTGTATGAAATGGAATTGGTTGATTGCATGTTATTGTGACATTGGTTGGTTGTATGTTTGGTTGTGATTGGTTGAAATGTTGTGTGGAAGTGGGCAGGACGTCTCACTATAAAAGGTGATGGATAGTGGTCGGAAGAACCACCATGTGGGTAGTGGTTGGGAAGTACCGCTAGTTGTAAATGGTGGAATGGGGTGGTGGAAGTCCCACTGTTTTGGTTGTTTTGGTGTGCATGGGTGAACGGGTTGGGCAGATGTCCCTCCATTTGGTTGTTTGTTATGCATTGCCTTGCAAGTTGGAAATTGTTGTTCTAGTGTGTGAATGATGAAATGACTTGTGGCATGATTGGTTGGATTTCCCTTGGTGGTTTGGTTTGCGTAAAATGGCTTGGTAAGGGTGTGGTTGGATTATGGAAATGGTATCACTTGCGATTATTTTATATAAACTGTTTTATATAAATGTGCTAATGGTTTTATCCTCATGGAATGTGTAGGGAATTCATTTAGGGAAAACCTACTGTGTTTTAGTACTCACCCCCTACTTTGGAATGATGGTGTCTTTGGTGATGTTGTGTATCATGAAATGGGAAAAGGTAAGTCATCTCTCTCTTTTAGTGGTGCATTGTGGTGTCCTGGAGGAGCTTGGTCCATGGAGCTTGGTGTGGAGCTGTGGTGGGGTCATGTCTTGTAGTGGTTTTTTCTTGGATTCCTCTTGTACACCGATGTGGTGTAGAAATGTCTCGGTGTTTTGGTTTTGGGTTGTATTGTGGTACAACTTGATTGTCTTTTGGGACTTAATTTTTGGCAGTTTTATTGACACACATCATATAGTGATTGATAGTGGATGGTTTGGTTGGTTTTGTCGTAACGGAAAATCGTTCCCCAATTTTTTCTCGAATCCCTCTACATTTATTTCCAGCCTTTGGGGCCTTGGGAACGTCGATTAACGCCTAGTATCCCTCACTGCCTCCTCAAGCCAATGAGTTAGGAGAGGGGTGCTACACAAACGGACATCTGGTGCCAATGTTATGGCCCAAGTAATGTATAGGTTCGTATCAGGTCCGGGTTCGGTCTGACCTAGTCGGATCGACCTGACCCAACATGGATGGGGTCGAACCGAACAAGCCCATGGTGCGGCCCGGCCAGTTGGGCGGTCTGGAAGGCCGTGAGGGCCGTGAAGGGTCGCAGAGGCTGTGGATGTCGCTGGGCGGCGTGGGCTGCGGGTCGGCTTCATCGCGGACGACGACTCGGCCGCGGGGGTTCCGTGAGGGCGCGGGGAAGCCTAGCCCGGCACAGGGTGGCTTGGCCGGGAGGTCGGAGGCCACGGGTCGGCTCAGCCAGGGTGTGCTACGAGGGCGCGGGGCGGCTTGGTCAGGAAGGCGGAGGCCGCGAGACGACATGGCTAGGGGGGCTCAGCCCGGAGGGCGGAGGCCGAAGGGGTACCGTGAGGGCACGGGGTGGCTCGGCCCAGTACGTGGTGGCCTGGTAGGGAAGGTAGAGGCCACGGGATGGCCCAGTCGGGGTGGCTCGACCGGGAGGGTGGAGGCTGTGGGGGTTCCGCGAGGGCGCGGGGCATCCCGGCCCGGCCTAGGGCAGCTCAGCCATGAGGTTGTAGGCGGCGGTGTATCTCGGCTGGGGTAGCCAGGCCTGGAGAGTGGATTCCACGAAAGTACCATGAGGGCGCAGGGTGGCTCAGTGAGGCCGCAGGCGGTGCGGCGGGGCCGCAGATGGAAGAGCTGCTGGGCAGAGCATGTGATGAGGCTGTGGACAGTGGGAGCGGGCTGGCTATGGGGCGCGAATGACGCTAATGGTGGTGTCGTAGGGCGGCGGGGCACCGTGCCTTCATCAGCGGCTATTTAAGCCGGCCTCTCTCTTCGTTCATCATCGTGGTATAAGCCACCTTCTTCTATCAGGAAAAACACAATAAGGAAGAATAGTATAGCAGTTGGGCAATTTTTGTTTGCCTCCTACCCCCTCCTAGTTAGATCGGTAGAAAGTGGTTCACAAAAATTGAATCATTAATGTGATTGAAGATATTTAAAAACAGAAATCCCCTAAAACCTCATCAATCTCTATCCCCAATCTCAAAGAAGAATTTGAATGGGAGAACATGGGATGTGTTAATTATATAGAAATAAACCCCTACCTCATTCGCTTGTTAACATCGACGAGAAGGGAAGTACAGATGTCGATTCATCGTAGATGAATACATCCAACGTTGGAGGAAGTCAAAGATGTCGACACTCATCGCTTCTGTAATCACGTTTCTGAAGTCGGTCCAAAAAACTTCCTTGTCCCTAAATTCTGGAGTGCGTTCTTTGATGAAGAAGTTCGTCGTTGGTAGGTGTTCTTCATTGGAGAAGCGTAATGTTTCACCAAATGTTGGGTGTCATGGCACTATACCAGCGCTTAGTTGCTTGGTGAAGCTATCCCAAATCCTCCTTCCAAGATCCATATAAATATGAGAGGGGGGAGGTAAGTAATGATCGTGGAATTTATGATTGTTCATTTATTAAGAACCTTCCTAAATTCCAACGATAGTTACTTAGTATTTAAAAAGGTTCAAGCCAATTAATTTATGTTTGATAAATTAATTGGGAAGATTCCAAGAGACTTCCCCACATTTAAGAGGGGTTCGGGTGGTCCCCTCCACCATGAATTCGCAAAAAGGGGTTTTTGTTTAGGTGGTTCCCGCCTCTTTAACAACACATGGGAGGTTTTAGATCAAGTGGTCCCAACCGTTTTAACGTTCAGTTGGATGGATAAAAATATTAGTTTATTTTGTTTTTTATTCCCTCAAAAAAACACAAAACAAAAATTCACCCATGACCAACATTCATCGAGGTTAAAGTCTATTTAAGTGAATATCGGCACTGTGAGTTCAATGGTGTCCTCAGATATCAATTCTGAGCAACGGGTCAAAATTTACAAAACACCGCTTATGCATTTACTGAACGTACCAAAATATTTTTTTGGAAAATTAATAATAATCATTCTCGACCCATGCCAACCAATGTTAGGCTCTACTCAAGTGAAACATGCCCCTACGAACCCAACAATACTCTCTAATTTCCAATCCAATTTACCTTTTAAAAGTATTGTATTTTATGATAAAATAATTGTCACTTACTTATTTTATTTACAGCCAAAAATTAAATTTTACTAGTGGCTCGCGCTGGCCAAAGTTTGTATCTTCTTAAATAAAGAAATCCCTCACGAGATCTTCGATGGTCTTAGATTTTCAATCCGAGGTACCTTTTGTGTGTTATAAGCATTTGAAAAATAAAATAATATATTTAATTATTTTATTTACAGTTATGTCATTTTTGTGTTTTCTCACAAGAGGCCCATGTCGACTAAACATAAGTCATACCTAGGGTAAACCAATCATCCTGAACACAATAGTTCCCACAGATTTCTGATCCAAGTAACCAGTTAATAGTTATTCCAATTTTTTAGGAGAACTGCTTACGTACGCTAATTAAAGTTTAAGTAAACTTCGACGGACCATTATGGGCACTCCGGGCCTCAGAATCATGCACCATTAGATTTCACGATCTCAAAATAGTTCCATACAATTAAAAATAATAATACAGAATTTCTGGGACATTACATTCTCCCCAACTTAGGGATTTACGTCCTCGAAAGCCCAAACAAAGGAAAAACAACCAAAAGAGGGTACTGAGCATGAATCTGAGCCTCCTGCTCACATGTGCTCTCCCAGAGCATCCCGTGCCTCTAGCATACGCGAACCAGAGGAATCGACTACCCACAAAGGACACACTCCTATCATTCCTCAATTTTCACTAGAACCTTCGTAAATGATGCCCCATCGTCTAAGTCTAGCTCGACGTGGTTGTTGATGTGAGATGGGTCATACATTTATCCCCTCAGGTGGGATATGTGGAAGACATTGTGCACCCTCTCCAACTGCAGTGGAAGAGCCAAGCGGTATTCTAGCTCTCCTGTCCTATGAAGGATTAGAAAAAGACCAATAATCCTCAGTGAAAATCTTCCACCTTATCCAAAACTCTACAAACCTCGTCTAGGTGAGACTCATAGGGGGCATGGTATCCCTCCTCCTCTATGAAAAATACCTATGCCGACTATGAGAAGTTTTCACATGCTAACAAGTGAGGCATCATGATACAAAATATGCCACTTCATTCTTCATCCCTGGCCACCAGTACTAATGATGAAGGTCTTGGTATATCTTCACCTCACCAGGATGTACCGCTAGAGGGGATGTGTGGAAATCCCCCAACACTTCCTCCTGAAGTGACACTGGTACCGTGGTACATCATTTGAATAGGATGATGTGGTCCCCAACTTCAAAAAATCCATCATGTTCTTTTCCTATGGATATCTGAGCACGTCATGTCTCACTGCCACTGTCCCCACACTGTACATCCCTAACTCGCTGAAGAAGTGGGGGAGTGACTGTAAGAGCTACAGAAAAGCTTCTCCATCTCGATCCACAGAGGATATCTAGAAAGCGGTCAACTGCTTTGTCGCCTCACCTGTAAGATATATACTTGAACTTCTGCCAAGTGCATCGGCTACAACGTTCCCCTTCCCAGGAGTATAGACTATCTAGAATTCATAGTCCTAGATGAACTAAATCCAACACTGATGTCTTAGGTTCATGTCCTTCTGAGAGAATATATACCTGTGACTCTTGTGATTAGAGTACATTGTAAAACACTCACCCATCAAGTAATGTCACCATATCTTCAAGTTGAAGACAATTGCTTCTAACTCCAGGTCATGGGTAGCATAGTTTTTCTCGTGTTGTCTCAGCTTTCGAGAACCATAAGAGATAACCGCTCGATCCTACATCAGGACATATATGAGTCTGGTAACTGATGTGTCACACTAGACTACGGACCGTACTCCCTCCTCTATAATCCTCAAGATGCGGGGCACTAGTAAGCCTCTTCCTTAGCTCATAAAAACTTTGTTGGAATCTCTTTAACCACATGAAGGGTTTCCCCTTCTTCCTCAATGCTGATAGAGGTTCTGGAACTCTGGAGAAATCTAGTACCAACCTCGGGTAGTATTTAGCCAAAGCAGACGTCCCTCTCCCTTCAGGAATTATTCCTGGAAACATATTTTGAAAAGATGTCCCCATGCTCTGCCACTCATGTTCGGAACTTAAAACTCAAAATTCCTATGCATGAGTTTATCTTATGCTGCTTGGGTTTCCTCTTTTTATGAACAAGGAAAACCCCCCTTCCAACACTGTAGGGAAACCACAACCTTTTTCCTAATACAGTCAATCTGAGTATGAACTGTTGATGTCCAGTCCATACCCAAACTAATGTCATAAGGCCTCGACGCTGCTACCAATAGGTTCCAACTAGAACTCTTACATCATGGGCCATATCACACCGTCAGTGTAAGTGTGATTATCGAGTCTCCCGCGCAAAGAAATTTCTAGACGTGAGGGTCAAGTCAACAGTTTAACTAGAAACTCTAAGTCATGGACAAGATTCGTGGAAGGAATGAATGATTGGTACTTATGTCTATTGATATGGAAGCTAGTAGTATACACAGACCATACCTTGAATCATTCTTAGAGACCAAGGGTCACACTCTTCGACCACTTGCAGGTACTCCCTTCCCCTGTCCTTTAGCTCCCTAAGCCAGGTGGGGTCCAAAAAAAGGGGTGTGGTTGTAACATGTCGAAATTTAAACCACCTCATACTGCTCTCCAAGATATACTTCCATGACTAATGAAATGCAGATTCATCTATCCTTATTACTTCCTCTTCCCAAGACATCATACACGCCCAAGCCTCTGATATTGCACCAGTTTTCTTCTTTCCCGTTGCTAACATTCATTGGCTATATCTACTCATCAAAAGAACATTCAACCAAAAAGGTTTTCTCTAGCACCCTTACATAAGTAGGAATGCATAGAAGAATAGTGCTGGCTAAGATTTCCTTAAACTCACCTTGATCGGAAGTTTGACCCCTAAAGAACTGATCATATATATTAATCTAGTACTAGGAACGGCTGGTATGCCTACATGAGTACTCCGCTACCAACATGTCATCTTGCCAAAGATATAGAATTTCTAGAGACTTCTCAACCACCTCTTCAAGCTAGTCCTCATCCGCCTGTGAGTTGGGGTCTCCTCAAAACCTAAGGTAATTTGATACTGGAACACATGCAATGCACTTAGTCGGCGAGCACCATATGCTAGTGCGGGTAGTGGTATCTGCTACCCAATGGGTGGTGGTGCTGCTGGTACACCTCCCGAAGGTGCCAACATAGTAAGAGGGACCTGCAGTGGAGCGTCGTCGCTTGGTGGTCTGTCATCATGTATTCTCTCAGGAATCCTAGCTGGTTGTCTACGCAATAGAATCCTGATAAAGAAAAAGTGTTCCATGGTCATTAAGTTATACCTGGTGAGCTGACTCAAAGAGATCACTAATAAAACTCTAAAAACACACAAAAAATCAGTTTTTTCGTGCATTGAGTCAGAAATCAGATGTCAGGGTTCTGGTGTATGGATACGTCAGTCGCCACACCAACACTGGATTCCATAAACTAAAAACCACACTCACTACACATATCACTATTTCCATTTAAAGATAGATCAATGACCTAGGTTATATGATAGAACTGAATCCTATGTTACCAATTTGTGACAACCCATCCCCCAGGGCCCGTTCTGTGATTTCCCCAGGACCGCCTTCCATAGGCTAGAGGATGTCAACTAGCATGAAAGGAATATTCCCTAAAAACTGGGAAGGCATTTCCTTTATAACCTATAACACACGCAACCAAGAACGCAACAAGATAAGAACTCAAGTAAACTGAATAGTAAACAGAGTGAGTACAATAAGTAAAAGGGGCCAAAATAAAAGCCCAACTAGAATCAAAAAGGAAAACTCAAAAGTACAAGATAGATGAATGTACAAGTAAACTGGAACAGATCCTCTGATCACCCACCAAGGATCCTACCTGAAGGGTAGGTACAGATCTCGAACAGTCATCTCTGTGGTATTCCACTTCTAGGTCCACCTCTGAGCTACCTCCAGTACTGGTACCATCGTCGTCAGTCAGCGATGTCTGTTATATGAACCAAATAAAGCGAGGTGCGCGCATAGCCCATGCATGGGTGAGTATTATAATACTCAATAGGGACCCCAAGACATTCAAGGTCTCACAAAATCCACAATGATTAAGCCACAATGAAAGGAAACAACGGATAAACCTACTTAGGTATATGCCCATACATATACCAAAGTTATCAAGTAACCCCATCTCAATCATGAGGAAACCCATAGTCTAATTCAAAATCCCAAAGCTAAACTGTTCCAAAAAGGATGGAATAACACAAAAATTCGGACTCAGCTCACAACAGGTATAAATTATCTATAGTAGCAGAGATGATAAGATATAACTACTGAGTCATATTACTCTGTAGAGAAGCTGACCCACACAGAATCGCTAGGAGATGACCCACATAGGATCACTTGGAGCTGACCCACATAGGATCGCTAGGATCTGACCCACATAGGATTGCTAGGAGATAACCCACAAGGGATCGCTAGGAGTAGACCCACAGATGATCGCTAGGAGCTGACCCACACAGGATCGCTAGGAGCTGACACAAACAATATCCCTAGGAGCTGACCAACATTAGATCGTTAGGAGGTGACCCACATAGGATAGCTAAGGAGCTGACCCGCACAAGATAACTAGGAACTGACCCGCATAGGATTTCTAGGAGTTGACCCATTTAAGATTGATAAGGATCCGACCCACACTAAATCATTAGGATCTATCCCACACAAAATCGCTAGAAGGTGAACCACACAAGATCTCTAGGAGATGACCCACATAAGATCGCTATGGAAGACCCACACAAGATAGCTCGATACATCGTCAGACCCACACAAGATACTAGTACATCTCTAGTAGGTCGTCAGACCCACATAGAATCCTAGTACATATCTAGTACGTCGTTAGACCCACACAGTATCCTATTACATCTCTAGTACGTTGTCAGACCCACACATTATCCTAGTACATCATCATAGCCAACAATTGGGTTCCCGGACTATGATTTTTAATATTCAAGAGGATCCTCTTCACAAGCTATTGGTCAATACTCCAACTTTATAGAAGTCCCAGAAAGAATTATCTCAATGTTTTTCCACATCATAGGGGTCATAATGCAATAGACGGCGCGTCAATCAGACGCCTAGTCTAGGAGTTATTTTCCTTTTAGTCCCTAGGGCCTAGTTGAATTCATGCTCGATCAAACCCAACCCTACATCAACTTTACCCAAAACTCTAGTGGTGTATACTCAAAGGGACCGTCTCACTCCAAGAATTTCAGCGCCACTGACGGTTTGTCGAGCGGATGTCTAGTACCAATGTTATGGATCAAGTTAAGTATAGGTTCATATTAGGTCAGGGTCTAGTCCCTCCCGGTCGGACCGACCAGACCAGACCTGGCAAGGGTCGACCTGGTTCGGGTCGACCAGGCCCGACCCGTTGGGTCAATCCTGGCTCGTGGTGCGGCTTGGCCCGCTGGGTAGTCCAGTAGGCCGTGAGGGAAGCGAGGGACAGTGGGTACCGTGGGGCAGCGGAGGCCGCGAGTTAGCTCAGATGCGGACGATGGCTCGACCGTGGGGGTGCCGCGAGGGCATGGGGCGGCTCGTATTGGGGGTGCCTCGAGGGTGCGGTGCGGCTCAGATGAGAAGGCGGAGGCCACGGGACGGCTCGGCTGAGGCGGCTCGGCCAAGAGGGCTGAGGCCGTGGGGGTACCGCGAGGGCGCGGGGCTGCTCGGCACAGACCAGGGTGGCTCGGTCGAGAAGGCAGAGGCCGCAGGATGGCTCGTCCAGGACAACGCGACCGGGAGGGGGAGGCCACGGGGGTACCGCGAGGGCGCGGTGGGCTCAGCCCGACTCGGGGCGGCTCGACCGGGATGAAGTTTTCCGCAGTGTGGCTCTGCCCGGGTGGCTCGACTGAAAGGGTGGAGGCCGCGGGGGACTGCGAGGGCCCGGGGTGGCTCGGCCCGGCCCATGGTAGCACATCTGAAAGGACGAAGGCCACGGGGCGGCTCGGTAAGGCCACGAGCGACGAGGTCGGGCCGCGTACGTCGGAGCCATGGGGCGGAACGACGGGGCCGCAGACGGTGGCGACGGCTCGACTGCGGGGTGGCAGATGTCGCGGACGGCGGAGCCGCAGGGTGGCGGGGCACCGTGCCTTCGTCAGCAGTTGGTTTATCCATCTTATCTCTTCATTCGTCATCACGGTGTAAGCCACCATGTTTCATCGTGAAGAACTCAATAAGAAAGAATGATGGATGGGTTGGGAAATGTTTGAATGGCCCACTCCCTCCGTGTTAGAGCGGTAGAAAGCGGTTCACAAAAATTAAATCATGAACTTGTATGGAAGATATTTAAAAAGTCAATCCCCAAAACCCTCGTCAATCTCTATTCCCAATCCCATTAAATAATTCAAAGTGGGGAACATGGGAAGTGTTAATCATATAGAAATAAACTCGGACCTCGTTCTCTTGTTGTCATCGGCGAGAAGGGAAGTACAGATGCCAATTCGTCGTAGATGAATGCATCCCACGTTGGAGGAAGTTGAAGATATTGACACTCGCCACTTCCGTAATCATTATTCCAAAGTCGGTTGAAACATCATCCTTGTTCCTCAATTATGGAGTGCAATCTTTGTTGAAGAAGTTCTTCGTTCGGAGGTGTTCTTCATTGGAGAAGCGTAATGTTTCTCCAAGTGTTTGGCACCACTGCACTTTACCAGTGCTTCGTCACTTGGTGAAGTCATCCCAAATCCTCTTCCCAGGCTCTATATAAATAAGAGAGGGGGAGAGTTAAGTGACGATCATGGAATTTATGACGGTATATTTATTAGGAACCTTCATAAATTCCAACAACGCTGTTACTTAGTATTTTAAAAGGGTCAATCCAATTAATATACATTGGCGCAATTAATTGGGAGGATTCAAATAGAAATCCCCACATTTAAGAGAGGTTCAGGTGGTCCCCACCCCCATGAATTCAAAAAAAGGGGTTTTAGTTCAGGTGGTCCCCACCTCATGAACAAAAAGTGGGAGGCTTTAGTTCTGCTGATCCCAACCTTTTTAACATTCTGTTGGGAGGATAAAAATAATATTTAATTTTATTTTTATTCCCATGAAAAAACACAAAACTAATTTTTACCCTCGACCAACTGTTGTCGAGGTGAAAGTCTCTTTATGTGAATATCGGTGCTGTGAGTTCAATAGTGTCCTTAGATTTCGATTCCGAGCACCGAGTCCAAAGTTACAAAATGCCTCTTGCGCGTTTACTGAACATACATGAAAAAAAGTTCATAAAATTATTAACAGTCATTATCAGCCCACGCTGGTCGAGGTTAGGCTCTATCCAAGTGAAACACACCCTAACGAACCCAACGGTACTATCAGATTTCTAATCTGAGTTACTATTTAAATGTTATAGATTTTACAATAAAATAGTTGTCACTTAATTATTTTATTTACGACCAAATACTAACTTTCACTAGTGGCCTGTGCCAGATAAAGTTATTATCCGCTTAAATAATAGATGCCCTCAAGAGTCCAGTGGTGGTCTCATATTTTCAATATGAGCTATTGTTTGTGTGTTATAATCATTTGAAAAATAAAATATTTTATTTAATTATTTTATTTACAATTATGCCATTTGTGGGTTTTCTCACAGGATACCCGCGCCGACTAAAGTTAAGTTACGACTAGGGTAAAACCGCCATCCGGAATGAAATGGTTCCCACAAATTTTTTATCTGAGTAACAGATTATGAGTCATTCAAAAAATTTAGGAAAATTGGTTATGCATGCTATTTAATGTTTAAAAAAACTTCAACGAACCATTCCGGGCACTCTGTGCCTCGGAATCATGTGCCGTTAGATTTCACGGTCTAGAAATAATTCCATATAATTAAAAAAATATACGGAACTTCTGGGACATTACAAAATCATATTGAGGTAGAATATCATTGAGAGACCTCGAGGAATTAAATGAGAAATATGATCTCAAAGGTGACTCAGGAATATCATGAAGCAGATGGCTTTCACAAAATAAATAAAAATTACTATTGTTGCAAGTGAAAACAAATTTTTTTAAATTAGATAGATTTTCTTAAAGACAAAAAAATAGATAGCTAATGATAGATCACATATGAATATTGGGAGTAGATGCATGGTTCATGAGTGTTTTTCAAATCATGATATGCTAGTTGTAGTAACATTAATCAAGATCATATACTTCATTAAAAATCTGAAATGGGGATGACAATAATTGGAGAAAATCAGATAGAAAAGTATGATAAAAATTAATAATTTATAACTAAAAATTGAATTAATAACTAAATTATATATTTTTAAATTATAGAAAATTATTATTAATAAAATTATAATATCATTTAATATATTAAATTATTTAAAAAAATTAAATTAAAATTAGCTATTGTATAATTTTTTATAACAATGTGTAGGTTTTATATATAATTTTAAATAAAATTTCAAAATTTCAATAATTATTAACAAAATAATAATATATATTTGATTTTTATATTTTTAATAACTACTAAAGCCATATAAATTATTTATTAGGATTATTTATATAAATTTATTTATGTATAAAAAAATTTAAATATTAATATAATGATATTATATATAATAAGATAATTTATAAAAACATCAAAAAAGTTAAATTAAATATTAACCACTATCATAAATATAAATATTTGAAAAACGATTTTCTACAATGGTTGATGATGATATATTTTTTTATTAAATTTTATATTATGTTATATTTTTTTATTGATAAAAAATCACTTGGTAATAAGTGTTATTGATAATTTATATGCGTTTAGGTTAAGAAAAATGATGGTATTGAAATAATAAACTAACGAGTTTAACTGTTAATAAAATAATTGTTAGTAATATGAAATTATTATTAATAGATATATCTATTGAAAAAAATATTTTACAATAGAAAATATCATTATTTCTTAGAAATAATCATTTTTACAATCAAATATGTTACCTGTCATTAAATTTCTTGTAGTATCATCATTTTCTACAGTGTTCCTACCAAACCTATTTTGATTTATTTATTATTCCACTTTATCTATATCTATGGTATTAATAATAAAATATAACTTTAGTATACTCAATATAGTAAAATTTTATTATGATTATTGAACTAAAATTTTCTACCCTTTTCCGCAAAATGGTATGTGAATGTATTGCCCGTGCATATGAGTGGATTACCACATCCACATAGAGATACAATTCATTTTCCACCACCATATAACAAGGTTAAATAAATGGATGGTTTTATTGTTTCTATATTTTATTTTAGTCATATTTATTCATCTTTAATGGTTATATCATATCTGTCTTCAAACCTTCATATCCATTAGAACACAATTACCTATCTTTTGTGTACGTGTAGACTACCACCTCCATGTAAAATTGAAATATTTTTAAAATTTAGTCTATACAAGGATGGTAATAATAACTGATTTGATAAATATATATGATATATATGATACAATAATTATTCTATAAAATTGATTTATTCTATATTATTCTTCGTTCCATTGAACGAAAAGAGAAAACAACATTAATCTGTACTTACAATCTACCCTCTCCAGGAATTTTGTAATTTTTTACTATAAAATTATTTAAATGAAGATTATAAATATGTATATAATAAATATATATGATATTTATATTATTATTAAACTTTTATATATGATTTATCCATTTTAATTATGAAAATACTAAAATTAATGAACTGAAATGTACATTAAAAACAATATAGTTAGAACTCTGAATCAGAAAATTTCATAAAAATTATTATTAATAGATATTTATATAGTTTCATTAGATCATATATTATACTATAAGAATGTATATAGTCTGATCATAGAATTATTAAAAAATATTATAATAAAGAAGGTTAAAATCATTTATGATTAAAGTCAAACCTTTAGTATGGTTTCTCTATATCAATATTATTTATATGAGAAATATTTGGTGTTTTGTACTTGTTTATGTTTATGAGTAGTATATATTATTAATTTCACATTATATATAATTTATAATTCATTATTAATGGTATTAAATGTAATAAATCAAACTATTTCATCCCAGGGGTCATAATCCAAAAGTTACCAATTTGGTGATGAAATATTTTGAAATATCATATGTATTCCATTATTTTTTATGTTTTACATTTTAATTAACTTAATTGAATGATATTTTCATAATAAACCCATTTATTTTTTATTATCAACTAGTTATTTAATAAAATTTAAATTTAACCTTTCGTTTTCCTCTATCAAAGTACTAAATATATTGAATGAATGTTTTTATGTAAAAACAAAAATTGTTTTATATTATCTCAACAATATCATTATTCTATGTCTATATTTTTTATAAAATTTATTCAAAAAAGATTTTACAATTCTATAATTATTTACTACTTTTATTTTTTATCATTTTTTTATTTCTATAAAAAAATTTAGAAGGAAACTTCTTATAAATTTTTGAACATGGTGTGTTTTACCAATGTTGTGAAAATGATTTTTGTTTCTTTTTAGAATTTCCAGCCATAATGAATGGAATGTTTCTTGAAACATATTTACCATACTTCTATGTTTATTTTGAATGAATATTTTTTCATTTATATTTGTGAAATTATTGATTTTAGATTAGTGATTTCCATTAAAAATTGGTATTCTCTTCAAGATTTTTTTTTAAAAAATATTGTTGTATTTATTTTCATTAATAAATATAATTATTTATATAAAATATTCTATACTTGATATATCATAAGATAAATATTTTTATTTATAGTATAATAGATTTTTTTAGTGGGAATTCTCGCAACAATTAAAATTTAAATAGTGAAGGAAATCATTTTAATTAATCATTCTTGATGGGTGCAAGGCCTCTTGAGATCTAATAGTTCTTCATCTAAAATAAATTTAGTTCTCTTATGAGATGCTAAAATTACCCATCCTCTTACTCTGGTATTTAATGGTTTAATTTTTTCATCATTCCATTCCCTCATAATTTGGATGGATTCACTCAGAGGTCATATATTTGGATCATTACCATAGAATCCTCCATAAAAGATCTCATTCTCTTTATTTACATGGACGACCACCACCAGGAATGAAAAATCATGAGTAAACATCATATTGACAATTCCAACGATATTTTAGTACTTCCCTCATGGTCAATATTTCATCTCCTTTAAAACATTAAATCTCACATCATATGTTCCATGAACTTGTACTTTTCATCTATCTTTATCTGTATTAATTATGTGGTCATCATAGTCGATAGAATTCCTCGAAGCCTACACCTATTCTTGTGCTTATTCTTGTTCTTCATTTAAATATGGATGATTATATTCATCCACTGTCTTCCTACCCCAGTTATTTACATTATCCATAATATTTTAGCTCAATCTAATGTCTACATATTAAATTACCATTCTTTCATCAGTAGTTCCTACAAATGAAGTGAATTAGTTGTTATAATTAGATCCAACAATATCACTAGATACATGAACATTGGAACCATAAAAACCCATGCCTTGATTCATATTATTTTTAGGACTTTCTACCTAGATGGAACCTTCAACATTACCATTTTAGAGACTATCCTTGTTGTATATACACAAATTTACCTCAAATTGGTTCAGTACATCTTTATCATTTCCTTGAACAATGGTATCCCCATCTAGCTTGAACCCCCCCATACCTTAATCAAACCATCACTGAGACCACATTATAATGATAAGTGACCAAACATATTTTATTTGGAGAATAAGGGAGGAATGTATTCAAATATTACTTCCAATAAAAAGCATTAAATTCCATACATGAACCACATAAATTCTGGAAGATCTACTACAAATTCTAAGACAATACAGACACAGTCTATCGAAGGGTGCTATAAAAAATATTATAGGGGTCTATTTTGATCATGGATCCCAAAATTCTTGAAATCTATAGAATCGATTCAGAATGAATGTTTTTAAGAGGATGTATGAAAAAAAATACCCATATCGCTATAATCGATGTCTTACAACCCTCCAAGGATAATGTAGACCATTTTTATATCACCATATATAAACCATATTTTCTACATCTATGACGCCTCAAACATTGATAATATACTTATTGATCCATGAAGTGTAGAACCAAAAAATCATCATTCAAAATTTCAATTTCCATTTTATAGAAACCAATTACCATATGGGTGTGGTGAATTGAAGAAAGTGACAGTCTCCAAACATGGAAAAACCCATCCAATGTAAGATGAATATCATCCTCCAAAACCCTAACTACTTCTTTACTGACACTAACCACTAGGTAACCTTTTTACCCCAATATAGGATTAGAGGGATCCATAAGCTTCATTAATTATTTGATGTATTCATCATATTCAATAAACAAGTTCTCCATGAATTTTCTAAAGCCAGGCTTTAGTGGGGGGACCCTCACTGAAGAAGAATCCACTGACAAAAGTATATAAAACACTAGAGAAATTTTGTAACGCTACCAGACTTATTATTACACTAGATGGTTTTTGATCAGTTTTATTTAGTAAAACATTAACATTTAATATAGAATCATTCTAATATTAATATTTATGATGATGTATATTTAATTTATATTACCCCAATTCATACGATGAAATAATTTTATATAATATATGATGTGAAGCGTCAGTTATATCCCCTAAATGTATCAGTTTGATTCATGATAAAACTAGTTTGTATATTTTCCTGATGAGATACCCATTTTTGTATGATTTATTTCCACATAGACTTGATGTTGTGTCTATGCTGTCCAATTTTATGCATTCCATCATTATGAAAGTAGTTATTATTATCCATTTGATTATTTGAAATGTAATGATATCAATGGAAAATATTCAGGGAAATGTATTTATTTTTATTCCTATTGATATATTCCTACAATATTACTTTTCATGGTCTTGTTATTGATTAAATGTAATGATTCTTCAAATATATACCTTGTTATATTTTTTAGGCCTTATTTACTCATGTTATCTCCACTGAATATAACACTTACGGAACATTTGCGGTCACCCCATTCTTATGATTAGAAACCTTTATATACCTATAATTTTACTATGATTTCTATTCATGGATATTTAATACACAATAATGATTTACTTTAAAAAAACTATTGTGTAATTTGTGTATTCAAATTTAATTTTAAATTCAATTATATGTATTCTTTACCCAGACTACAAATCTATTTAGTGGTTTGAGATGCGACCTATTATTTCTAATAAAAATGTAATATTATATCCACCAACATTGGGATACTAGTGTGTGGTATTTACAAATATTGAGTAGGTGGATACAATGTCATGTTAATTCCACCTTTATTAAAGAGAATGCAGGGGAAATGCACTATCCCCCCATTATAAGTTCCAACTATTTTGATAGACTATCCATATAATTAATTGATTTTATTTTCCATTATAGTGAGGAGGTAGGGGATTCTTAGGATATAGTTTCCCCTTCATATTCATGAGAATTTCCATGGAGAGATCCAACCACCCAATTTCTTAAACAGAGTAGAGAGACCCACATGATTATTTCTAGGTTGGTCTTATCTCTTCTCCACCTACCCCAGCCCAAATTCTGGATAAAATATTCTGAGGTCATGGAAGAAACCATTCCTAATGGAATTCCACTATGATAGCTCACGTGGATCATGATTTCTTCAACACATCTGGCGCGTTCCCCATGAAAATAATCGGGTATTTTTCTCCATACTTGGGTCGATAATTAATCTGCTCACCAAGAATACTAGGTCAAATGTTTTGGACACAATCCCTATTAGAAACAAATATGATGTTCACCCCAAAACTAAATAACTCAAACTCCCTAAATATCACCTAGGGTATAGTGGAAATCAAACAATGTAGATGTAAATCCTGAAGTTCCAAACCAAATAGACACGGAATAACTCCACAAGACTCATAGGAGAATTCAATTAAGTAACATATAATTAGAAATAGGGATAGCGAGGGGATCCAATGTCGCGTTACACCCAACATATCAGAAACTATGATATCTTATGATTCATATGATATTATCCCACTCCCATGACTGTCATATCAATGGGGAATCATATTCATGTTTAAGATGATTATCAGTAACGAAGAGGTTCAAAATGTCTTAAAATCCCTCCACATGTACCTTTAATTAGAAGATGTTCTGGATTTTTCTAATGGACTTCTGTTTATACCTTATATCTCTACCATCAAACTCCCTTTATTATATATATATATATATGATTAAAATAGTGTATCCATCCGGGATGGTTATAAAACCATCTTTGGGGAGAAAACACCTGATTAAGCCTCTATAATGGAATAAACTCTCCTACCATCACTATGATATCAACCCATCATAAAGAATGGATTTTGGAATGATTCTATCAACACCTCCTATATAAGAATCCACTTAGGGGATAATTTATAATGTGATTTATATTCTACCTAAAGACCAATTCTGGAATAGGTACACATCATTTCCTAACTCGACTTCTTGGTTATGTCACATAGAAAAATGGGATGACCAGGGGTATAAATACCATCATGACCATGAAATTTATAAATAAATATCATAAGCACACATATCAAAAGATGATTTTCTAGTCATGTTTTGTCCACCTACAACCCCATATTTCCCCACCCAAAAGATTCTCATAGAAAAATAAATATAATTCCTTCCAAAATGAAATGCATGATGTGTCACCAACATTTATTATATCAGCAAACCTACCAAATGATCCTAAATTAGCTTAATTCCATCCATTAGTAGTGCCTATAGTTCAAAATCATTTCACTCTATTTAACTCACCGTTCTAATAAGTATGGATACTTCCAGAGTTTTTAGAGAACATTTTTTTAGTGTCTCATTATGTTGCATAATATTTGTGGAGAGGCATATATAGATGTTCATATAAAATGATGGGGATAAAAATCCTCACATATTTTAGTCTCTTTACCCAATTAAAATAGATCAATCAATCAATCCTTGATATAATGAAATTATTCTTCACCACAACCAACTTCCAAAATGAATGGAATCATGATCAATCCCTTGGATGACTTGGAACATGAGTCAAGTGATGGATAACATGAATAAAAATACCATCTACATGAATATTGGTAACATGTATTAAAATTTATTTCATATTTTTATACACATTAAATGATACATGTTTTAGGATTAAAATTCCTTATTGAGGAGATTACATCCATCCATAATCACCATGACAAAGGAAACGAAAATGTTAAACCCACCTATCCATTAATAAACACCATGTTAACTGAATTAGATGTTAGGAATTTTTATTACCTCATTGATCTAGTAAGATATTAGAGGCTAAGTAATAAACATCTCAAAAGTAAGTATCAAATTATGGAAGTATATTTTATAAATTTTCTTTACCGTTTCAATATCGAGAAAAAAAATTCATTATGGTCTATCCTTAATAGATAATGTAAGTGTTTTATATCATGAAACATATGATTTGTTTTGTGGATTAATTCAACTAATCACGGGTAAATTACGTGGATATTCTTATCTAAATAAAATCCCTATATTCCTAATGATTACATATATGGTGGATCATTGAGACATCCCTTATATGGGTCAAAAACTATAAACTGCAACATCTATAACACTTTTTACTAGAAAGAATCATATAAATTCTACCCAAGAAGATGTGATCTGTGCTCTAACCACTCAAATCAAATCTATTAAGACACATTGTACAACAGTTCATTATGAGAGGAATCCATACCTAAAATCAGAAAGTAACACACCTCTTCCCTTAGATTTGAGAAATAATAATTTCACCTCATTCAATTTCAAGGGAGATTAAAAAATATAAACACACCCATATACCCTCATGGTGTTTCTTGAATCATAAATCTATGGAGAAAATGGAATCCTCTATGCTTTGATACTTTGCATACGCCTTAAAAGGACCTACATTTGTATGGAATTGGCAAACGTTCTTAGGGTCCACCAGTAGCTCAGATTAACTATTCCATAAATTCTACTATTAAATTATTTCCTCCTTTTTTAAGAATGTAATATCATGAGAGTTTTAAAGAAAACCATTTTTAATAGTATAAAATACATGCAACATAGATCGTAAAAGAGCTTCGATAAAATATTATTCTATATATGATCATTATAACATAGTCATTGAATTGATAGCTTTGAATAGGAATAACTAAATTATATAATAAATTAAAATGTTCACAATCAATATAAATATATTGAGTAATTCTTATAAAATGTGTAATCCCTTTTAGTTACATTATTTTTTTCTAAAAAATATATTTTCATGAAAAATAAAATTTATATAAAAATGGATTTTATTTCATTTAGTTTTTTTATATTAGAAATAATATTCATCAAATTTTAGATGTTTTTTATGGTAAGAAGTATATGTTTTTTAAAATTATAATATTATAATTATATTTGAGTGAAATTTAGTTATTTTTATAAAAATAATGATTTCCTCAATGTGTGGTGAAAAAAATATATTTTATTGAATAATTAATTTTATTTTTATGTACTTTAAATGTATTTTTTTATTTATTTTCTTTAAATTTAATAAAATCCTTTATAAATAATTGAATCCAAATAATTTGATTTTAATCAAAATTATATATAATTTTTTGATAAAAATGTATTTACTTAACATGAATATTTATGTAAAATCATTTTCTGTAATGTGTCACTAGATTACTTTTAATGTAGATTTTCCATTTATAGTAATTTATATTGATAAAATGGTTTCCATTATTAGAATTATAAAATTAAAATATGTTAAATAGTACCCTTTTATTGTTCTTAATTATGTATAATAACAATGCAAAAGAATTATCACCATTGAAATGGTTAAATGGGTTAAATATGATTAAAAATAATGAAAGAGAACATTAAAATTTACCAAATACATTAATTTATTTCATAATATGTGTCTATTTTGGCCATAATTATCGAAAATAGGAAAATCTGGAAATTTTTAGCACTATACTTTTCTAATGACTATAATATTATTCTATGTAGAGAATAAATAAAAAATTTCACTCTTTTTATTTTAATATATCTAAAATCACTTAGTTATGATAACATGAGGTCATGTTCAGTTGTAAATAGTTATTTTAAATATATATGAATTGATTTTATATAGATAATGTTTTTTGTATTTATGGGTGGGATGATAACCCTAAATTCATATACAAGAACAACATAGTATTTTTCATGTTTCATAAAAATTAGGTAAATGATTTTAAAATAAAACAATATAATATTTTTTGGAGGATATATGTTTTTTATAGATTGTTTTTTATAAATATAATGATTTATTGCTGTTTTTGAATTTTATATTCAAGAAACATGACTGTCTTGATATTTACTAAAGTAAAATTATTTTAATAGTATTTAAAATTAATTTAATGTCATTTTATGGTAAATAATATTTCATTAACTGGTTTTAAATTCCTAAAAATATTATCATTTTATAACAAATTTACATATGGTCTATAATATTATAAAATGTCCATTTATGGGTCATGTTCTCTTTTATAGTCCCTCTCTTAACCCCTAACTAGTAATTATCATTATCATTAACTTAATAATTAAAATATTTAACAAGAGGATCAACTACGAGAGAAGTGAAAAATTATCAACTAAACCCCTATATGTAATGCCCTACTATTTTAAAAATAGAACTATATCTTCGATGGAATATGTTAAAAACCATGTCAGAACTATAAATGCTTATAATTCCCTAAATATTCACGATATATTTATTTTTAAATATATTTAAACTCTTTAATATATTCTGTAACATGAAACAATGGTTTGATCGAAACATGACAATCTATTAAAATATTATTATTCAAACATAACCATTATAACTCTATTGTTAACATGACATGTTTGATTTTTTTTAAATAAATTATGTTAATTAGAATTTTCACACATGTAATAAATAAATTTAATATAAATAATTTATTGTAAATGAAAATAATAATAATTAAAATGAAAAATAAATGTTTTATTACAAAATATATTTTTCAAAATGGTTGATTTGTCGTACATTATATAAATATATTATAATTAATTTTCAAAAATATTATAATTTATTTATAAAAATA
Organism: Viscum album; assembly: GCA_963277665.1. NCBI lineage: Eukaryota > Viridiplantae > Streptophyta > Magnoliopsida > Santalales > Viscaceae > Viscum > Viscum album. The sequence continues at coordinate 1,784,478,154 of OY728150.1, forward strand.
AAAATTTTATTTTATTTTCTATTTAAAAATTATCTTTGGGATTATTTTTTGGCATTTTCCAAGAAAATATTAAATTTTTATGAATGCTGAAAAATATTAATTTTTATTAAAAATAACTTTTTGATTAATTTATTTAAAATGTAAAAATGTATTTAAAAATGGTTTAATAATTATATTAGATGATTTATATTACAATTTTCCTAATTTATGCAATTTGAACTAATTTTATATTTATTTTTGTTATAAATTGTTTTCAATAATTTAAAATATTTTCTTTAGAAAACAAGTTTTATCAATGAATATACAAGTATAATTTTAAATTGAATTCCAATAATTATATAAATTTAATATATAAAAATGGTTTTTATTTTTGGAATCATAATATTTAAAATTATCTAGTGTGTTCAATATTGTTCTTTACAATAATGAACAGTAAAACAATAAAATATAATTACAACGATTAAAGTAAAAAAGGGTTTACTGGGGCTTAGACTAAAAAGATAAGGAATGACCTAAAAGTTTTTCAAAACCAATTTTATGTCCATATTTAGACCTTATAAACTCTAAGGTTTTATATGGACCCATTTTGGTTGATTTTTTCATTATCAAATTAGAGGTATCTATTTTTCTTTAAAAAAACTCCAAGTGTGTCCACTACCCCACCTAATAAAGGCCACACCCCATCATCCCCTATTAACACATAAAACCCCATTTGATTCATAAAATCACTCAAAACATATTCCTTACTTAACTAACCTTATCTTAGAGGCATTATGTTTTTAGGATACCCTTCTATGAAGGATGTATGTATAAAATAAAAGATGCTCTCTGAATAAGTGGTAAAATTAATAAATTTGTTTATTTATTTTATTTATTCTACAATATCTTGCATAGAATATTAAAATATACTAATATAATAAACCCAATATACCATATATAAAAATATTTTATTACTATAATGAAATAACCATGTTTTGTCGACACCTCCATAAAATATAAATCTAAATTGTCGATCATCTTTATAACATAATACCCCCTCACGAATCGATAAAATTCATTTTCCATCCCCAAATTTTATGGATTGATATAATAATGGATTTATCATATTAATAAGATATATATATAGATATATTATTTTTCCTAAATTATGATATCAAATATACCTTCTTAAAAACCATTCTGTGGGGTAGGGATACAATAAAGTCACTCGTGTGTAATGTGAACTACTCCACTCATAGAGATGTGATTTGTTTTTCTATTATGTTTTACATGTGTGTTAGTAAAGATGAAGTTAATAAATTTATGTTATATTTATGGCCTAAAATACTTCTATTGATAAAATAATACATATTAATTATTTCCTTCTGATCCACTTTGAGAATAATAACATCTCTGTTATGTATGTGAAGACTACCACCTCTATGAATTGATGTGAAATGTTTTTCATCTTATTTTTACATGGTTGGAAATAAGGATAGATTTTATTATTATAAATTGTATTTATAAAATAATTATTATTACTCAAATATGAATTTATTTTTTCCTTTCATTCTATCCATCAACAAATGGAAATGTCGTTCATGCAAACGTATGGCTTACCATCTCAATGCATGATGTAATCTATGTAAAATATATATACATCATGGATCATAATTATTACATATAAAATGAATATATTTGAAATTTATGTTATTTTTATCCTTTCGTAGTTGTTGTATCCATGATCAACATGAAAGGCATAGAATTATTGAACCCACACATACATGAAAACTGAAGTAATTACCAACTGAAACGATATTTAACCAAGAAATATTAATAAATAGTTGATAAATTACTATAAGAATATAAAATAAAATAAAATATATAATATTATGGTTCTATTATATATTTATATTAATTTTCTATATATAGGATTATTGAATATGTAAGAAGGAAATTAGACCTAAATTAAGGGTTTTTATCTCGTATTTTCTTTTGTGAACATAAGAAATATTCATGAATTTTTCCTTTGTGTGTGGTAAATCCTCCCCATTTGATATGATATTTCATGAATCACATTATAATAATGAATTTATATTTTCAAATTTTGTTATTTCATTCATGGTTCATATGATTCCAAAGTTAGTAAAGTGGTCTGGGTTTATTTAATAATGTCATTATTTGTTAAGATAGTTTATTATTTAGTCGCTATTTGAAAAAATAATATGCATATTAGTCATCAAACAAATATTTATTAAACTACATTAATAATACATTAAATTTTCACATAATGGAAAAAAATTTCTCTCTTTAGTACATAAAACGATATATAAAATGTTTTTATGAAAATGTAACATTATTTATCATTTCGATTGAAACTGATTTTTCATCAAAATTCAAGTTTTTTAAAAAAATATATTGAAAATATATTTTTAACATTATATAGATGATGTATTAAAGAAATTTTTACTCATTATTTATTTTTTCAGAAAAAATGTAATTGAATATTCATGTATTATTTCAAATATAACCAATTTGGATTTTATAAAAAAATATGAAACAAAATTTTATTAACATGTATGGCATGAACAAAAAGTCTTGATGTGACGAAGATTTAACGTTTTTTTTATTTTTTATAGGTTATTACCAAATAAAATGGTAATAAAATATTTTTTGACCTTTTAGATTAATAATATATTTTTAATATGAAATGGTTATTTTCCTTAAAAAATATGACAACATTTTATGGTATTTTTACCCATTTGTGACATAGAACCTTAATCATACATATTATCCACTAGGGATATTTGGTATTGATAGATTCCTCATTTTTTATTAGAATGTTTTATTACCTGTTTGACTAGGGATTCTAAATTTTATTACCATCCAACACATTACAATGTATTGTTTATGATTATGTATATTCATGGGGGTATGTGTTATCATTTCATATATTATTTTTTCTATATAAATGATTATATTTATTAGGTATCACCAATTTAATATATTAAACGAATTGGAATTACATTGTGATGGATGGGGCATGGATATACCTATCCCCTCAATATATCAGGAGATTTAATGTTATAAATCAGTTAGAAAAAATGAATGGGTTTTTATCCATTCTTTTAATCTATCCTGTGAATGTTCTTGACATTATGTTTCAAATGTGAAAAAATTATTCATTATCGGATTAGGATATCAGTAATTGTTATTAGTGGAATTATTTGATTAGTATTAGTATCAATGAATAGGTTTCTAGCTCAAGTAATTGTAAATATTGATTTATTTGGTCACCATTTTAATTTACCATACTATGCTCAACATATTATCAAAAGGTCATTTGTTTCACTTTTTTTCTATTAATTATTAATTATTCATATATAATCATTATTGATTCTATGAATTATTACTAAAATATGAATCTGATATCACCCCTTTAATATGATTTATTTTAACTATGATAATATAATGTGTTTAAAGATATCAAGGTTTGGATATACTAAATGAAAATATATAGTTATGAAATAAATATATTTTTTATTTTATTTTTCCAATTAAAATTTGAATTCATAGATTAGATGTAGTTTACTAAGAATAATAAACTATTTATTCCTTTATGACGTCATTACAGGTATTTTATTATAATGTAATAAACAATCCAACAACTCTAGGATACTAATATCTATGTCATTATTGTTTGTATGAGAGATAGATTACTTGAAACATTGGAGAGATGATTTATGAAAACATAAAATAGGAATTATAAACATATCATACACATTGAGTATATGTGTAGAATAATATCCTAATGTTTGGTTTATGAATATATTATATTATTTTTTATATAAATATAAATCTATCAGGATACTCAAATTAGATGTGGTTCTAGAATATATGTTTATACAGGAAATACCCTTGAAAAAGGCGGTTCACGAAATACATGAGCATTACCTAGTACCTGAAAAGGAGACTTATGGCACAATTGGTTTGTCACTATTGGGTGATATTATTGGGTTAATTCACATAATTTATAAATCATCATGAATTATTTGAATATATAATAGTTAATAATAACCTAATTTAAACATAAGGTGTCATAGATTTTAAATAATTTGTCATTATTTGTAAACCCAACAATTGTTTTTTCATGGTTTTGTGGTTTATATAATCATTATTTCATATTACACTCTATTTTTTTTCTTAGTCAATGGTGATAACTATAAATAACTTGTTTAATATTGAATAAGATATAAAATGTGTTGATGGGAAAATAAAAAGGGATGTTGACTAGAGTGAAAGATATTTTATCATTATTTCCAATCAATTAACATGATATATGATTAATAACATGCAATATAATATACTCTCTGAATCTCCAAAGAAGATAAGGATAGTTTTTGTTGGGAGATCTTATGGTGGTTACCATGATTAAAAGAGAATTCATTTTTTAATATTTTTCAAATGAGAGATGATTCAGCCATGTGAATGCCTTATAGAAATTTTAATTTGTTTTTGGTTTCTAAAAAAATGAATGAAAATAATTAGTTACTAGGTAAAAAAAATTTAGTAATTAAATTGGATGAAAATAATTTTCTCTTTAAGGCATCATCAACATTTGAATGTTTATTATTGGAATTCACAATCATAATAAAAAATGATGCCCTATGAGGAAATATTTTTGAGATAATCGTCAACGTTTTATGAGTATAGTTTATACTTATAATGAGAAATAGATTACAAATAAAATATGAAAGGATGAAGTAAAAGAGAAACAATATAAGGAAACCATGTTAATTGATTAAGAAAAAATAGAAATGATTAATGTTATTATGTTTTTATTCAAAGAATAGTGTTATCGGAGTGTGATGTCTAGGATATTATAGATATATTAATTATGAAATTTATAAGGATTGTACTTCAATAACATTTCAATAATGATTTCAGATCATATGTTGAATTATCCTAATGATTGGGAAAAGTGATACAATGTCGAGTAGTTATTTTTCAAAAAACACATTATTAAGTGTTTATAGCCCTAAATATGTTTTTGTAATGGTATAATAATGATAATGATTAATTTATGGGATAATATTGGTGGTATTGGAATTTTTTAGTGATTTATATTTTCTGTTATCCTTTTATTTATTTATTTCATGTTTGGATTTCAAGAATATATTTAAGAATATGAGATTTTATTTATCACAAAATGAGTGTCTTAATTGTGTTTTTATAGTTATCTAAGTATTCACATATTGTTTATGCTCCATTTACCGAAACATAACATTTTTCGGAGAATATATACATTATTTAGTGACCTTACTTCTAAATATTTTAACATTGAATTCCGATAGACATATTTTAGGTGAATATTAATGTGAACCATTTATGAATTGGATTAAGTGAAATTTTCAGTGTTTCTATTAAGGTATTAGTGATTAATTTATAATATTGGATATATTCTTTATAATGATTATCTTTAGTAATTACCTATTTAATATCTTTTTATTATTTTATGGATCTTACGATACATTAAAAGATAATTTTATTTCTTTGTATTTATTAAAATAAACATGGAAATTGGTTTATTAGAGTAATAAATCAAATGTAAATTAATAAAAAATATCCAATAGATGAATTAAATGGTAATTTTATATGCATGTATATTTTATAGTGTTCTCTTTTATAAGAGTGAAATAATTACCCAAATTTAAGAACATGATATTGTAAAATGATGTTAAACTACTAAATGTATAACAAATGAATCAAGTTACCTTTAAACTCATAAATTATTTATGGTTTTTTTCCATAAACACTCATTGATCATTCATTTTATAGTGAACATTTTTCTCTATCACTCTATATAATTATATACGCTTTTATTCCATTTCCTTATCTTCGATTCCAAACATTAGTTTCCTAATTGGAAACATAGTTTTGTGATATACTAGATGATCATTTTACTTCCCTACCCAGGTATCGAGAAGATTTTTTGTTAAACCATTTTAAGATGATTAATTCAAAAAAATGTATTTTCCAAGGTCAATCCATTAATTTTTGATATTGAGATTAAACTATTTGGATGCATTATATCATAGAAGATAAAATATAATTCAAATTAATGTTAAAACTAAGGAGAAGAAATTTGAAAAAGAATATAAAAATATATATTTTAACATGACAACCTAATACTTTAAAATATGTATACTTTTAAGAAAATTAATTATCTTTGATATCATTAGATGCATACAACACTAGGTTCGAATGAAACATTATTCCAAAAAAAATATTATTATTTAGACATGACTATTAATACATAGTTTTTATGGTTAAGGGTATGAATATATATAAACAATTTATCAACATTGTATGGTTTACACATTTATAAAATAAATCTAATTGATATATATTGATTAATGTTGAAAATAAAAAATCTTTCCCAATAAAATGAAATGTTTTCCAAAAAAGAGTATTTTTATAAAACCTATTTTCATAAAACATGGCACCAATATTTTTAAATTAATTTTAACCACCTTTATAATATTTATATGAGAAAAAAGTCTTAATTTTTAAAAAAAATATAATTTTTTATTATTATTTATTGTATTTTTATGATTTTTGTATATTAATGAATTTTGAAAAATATTTCATTTTATACAAAAATTCATTTTCATTTAAATTATTTCAAAAATTAAATGAAATTATAATTTTCTTAATAAATTATTAGATAAACTATAATAAAATTTTACAAATTTATATAATTTTAATCAATTTCATATTAAATTATAATATAATATCTTTTTATACTTTACAATTTTTTTCATTGAAAGACATTTTTTCGTTACGTTATTGTTTTCATTTCAAAATTAATTCTACTATTATGTGAATTATTTTTGAAAAATTTGAATAATATTTTTGATTTTTGATAATTAGTATTATATAATTATATATTTTTAATTTTTGACAGCATTGAAAGGTAATGTTAGGGAAAATTAATTACTTCGATTAAGGTGAAAATGAGTTTATCGAAGGGGTTAAAATTATAAGATAAGGATTAAAAATGAGATAAACATGTCCAAACCCAATTTTATAGATCTATTTATTCTTCATAACATATATGGTTATAGAAGTAACCATTTTGGTGGATTCTGGATTCCGAATAACATGGGAATCCCTTTTTCTTATCAATAATACGAAGTGAGTCCTCTCGACCACTTATAAAAGGCAACCCCCACTATTCCTCTCTTCATAGTGAAAACCCATTTTTTATAGAAAGAACACATTCACATATCCTATATAATTCCTTCTTCAAAAAATAGAAATTATTTTTATTATAATTCCCACCTTATAAGACTTTATGTACAATCGTAAAGATGATATATAATGAAAAATATGAAATTTTAGATGTGTGTATTTGTTTTATTTTATATACCATCTCCTTAAAATAATCGTAAAATGAATATATAACAAAACCAGCATATAATATATAAATACATGTTATTATTTTAAGGTAATAATATTGATACATCACCAATTCCTAAAAATAGGAAACAAAAATATTGATCATGTGTACGAAAGACTACCGCCTTGTGAATGGGTGAAATTTTTAATTCATCACCACATATAAATGATTTATATAATGGTCGATTTAACATATTTTGATGATATATATGAAATTATTGTATGTTTGTAATTATTATTGAGCATATACCTTCCTGCATACCATTTCATTTGGGAATACGATAAGGTCACCCATGTGTATGAAGAGTACTCACATACAATGCGATGTAATTCATTTTTCTCTTATGCATTACCTTAATGGTAGTAAGGATTATGGTCATGAATATATGTGATAATAAATAGATATACCTACTACTTTAAATTTATTATAACTACAGACATATTATCATACAATCCTTTGGAAAAAAATAACATTATTTATGAAAATGTGTTGACTACCACCTTGACGCAGCGATGTGAAATTATTATCATTATACATTATCATTGACTATAAAAATTACATAATTTATTTATTTAAATACTTATATAAAAATTTAAAGATTTTAGAATGGTGAATGTTTATTTCTTTTCCAATCTTTCGATTAATTGATTAAAATAGAAAATACATCCATGTGTACATACAGCATAACGTCTCCTTAAATGCTGTAATAAATTTTCTATATCTAAATTTTATTTATTACTATAACTAAATATATAATGATTATATATTATATTTAATTTATTATTAAAATTAATGATTTTATGGAACCCTAATCAATGTAAAATCACAAAAATTAACAAACCAAGATGTACAAAAATAATGAAGCAATTACCCCCCCCCCAATATTTATTTTATCAAAGAAATGTTTGGAAATGAGTAAAAAATATTATAAGTAGATAATATATATTATTATATATATGATTATTATGTAATATAATGTCAATAAACCAATATTTATTATATAAGGGTTTTGAACATGTATCAAGAAAATCTGGCCAAAGGTATGTGTTTCTCATCTGGCATTCCATTCCATGAGATACTTTTAATATTTACCTCGTATTCCTTTGTGTGTTTTATTTACTACCCCTTTTGATATTTTCTATCCGTAATATTTTTTTATTTCGGGTATTTATATTTTTATTTGATGTTATTTCTTTCATGTAGATTAATATTTATAATCTACCAATGTGGTAAGTGTTTATTTAACAATCTCATCATTATTTGGGATTTTTTTATTGTGTATCCCTTGGAGGAACTATTTTGTACATATAATATAAAACTAATCTACTTTCACCTCCACTTGTAATTATTGAATCTTTTATGTAATATTTCCATTTACTCTCTTTGGTACTTATAATTACTGAGAAAATATTTTTATTACAAGAAATAATTATTTATATTTTCTATCAATAATTAATTTATTTGAAAGTTCATGTTTTCTAAAAAAAATTATTATAAAAAATATTTATTGGAGGTATTTTTAACCGTGTTTTAATAATTAAAAAATGTTTTGAAATGAATCTTCAATTCATTTCCAACAAAATACCCATTTTAAATTTATCCAAAATGTAAACAGGATATATTTGTTAATATAAATTTAATTAATATAATTTCCCACCACAATAAAAAATTAATGTATTAAATATTACTTTATAGTTTTCAATGTTAATTTTCATGAATATGTATTATAAAAATATTTTTTATATTTTAGATATAGATATATTTTAACAATGAATTTTTATCTCTATTCATCAATGACATTAATCATTTAGTTTACATATGATTCACTGGGGATATGTTGTATTGATACTATTCTTATTATATCCACAAATGTTTTGTGATTATTTTTATTCGAGATGTGAAATTTTATAACCATTCACTATATTATTTTGAATAGTTTATGAGTATTTTTATTCATTAGGGTAATTATTAACATATCATGTGTCTATTTTTCAATATGAATGTTTATGTTTACAAAGCTTCACCCCTTTCATATGAGTAATTCCAGGGACTTAATATGTAATGGTTGGAGCCAAGAATTATATAACCCGTCAATGCATTAGTAGGAACCATGTGAAAAATTATTTGGAAAAACTATATATCTTTTTACCAATGGTTTGAATATATCATTTGAATGTTCTTAAGAGAAACATTCAAATGTCATAAACTATGTATTCCGTTATTATTAGATCATTTATTGATGTCCATGTGATGATTCAAGTAGATATAATATCCATAGATATGTTTCTAGGTCATGTGATTAAGTAAATTGATTTATTTTAAAATCGCTTATATATCCTCCATATAAGGTCTAATATATTATATAAATATCTTTTGATTTACTTATTTTAAATTCCATATTGTTAATCAATATTTATTGAATATATCTTCCGCTATAACGTTACCCTTACAGAGCATCTAATATCACATCTTTTTTTTATTTTCCCTTAGATACCAGGACATATTTTATGATTTATATACTGGGATATTATAATGGGAAATATGTTGTTCTAAGGTAAAACACATTACGTTTTTTTTTTGTTTTCAATTGTAATATTTCAATCATGTTTTTATCTATTTAAACAATACTAATAATCAGTTTCTTTATTCAGGATGTTATTCTCTATATCTTATAGAAATATAATATTATATATACTGATTTTTGGCTACTGAAGTTAGGGTATTTAAAGTATATATTTTATTGATTTAGATTATTTTTAATTATACCCATTCTATATTCTAAATATAAAACATTTGGTTCCAAATTAGCATGGAAAATAATTTAGATGAATTTTATAATTTCAAAGATCCAAAAAAGTGTCTCTTTCCCATTTTATAAAAGGACACCACCCCTTATTTATTACTCACAGAATATGAAAAATTTAGCACAACCAAGATACTCCAAAAAGACATATCTGAAAATCTAAAAACATTATATATATTTTTCACCAAAATAACAATCTAGCCGCCTTGTGGTGTATGATTAATAATGTCATCAACATAGAATATATAACTCCAAATCATGTTATTTAATTTTATTTCTTATTCTAACAACTTCATTTTTTTCATAATAACTCGAATATAATAAAATAATTATATACCATATACCAATATTTTAATCTACACATCAAATTGACTTTATCCTTCTCCCTTTTGATCAACTAAAAACAGAACCATCATTGATGTGTATGTGTGCACTACTAAATCACAAACTAATGTATTTCATTTATCATCACCACCTTCCATGGTTGGATATCATTTAAGATTTAATATATTTTATATATATATCATATTTATTACAAGAATATTATTCTATAAATGTTATATATACCCCTTCTTCATTCCATTCCAATATTTATAAAATATAATTGTAATGTTTTTGTATATATTTACTACCAACTCCACATAGTGAAATACATAGTTTTTCAATATTGACCGGTGTGGTTAGTCATTAAGAATGATTTAATTGTGTAATTTTATATATATATGATTATAATTAATTTACTATGAAAATATTTTGTTTTGTTTCACTATTTTTCTATCTAATAAAAAGTAATAACATTGGACATCTGTAAATGTAGAATATAATTTCACATTCTGATCTATTATTTTCATTACTACCATTCTTGGATTATCCTAAAATTTTATATGATATATAAAATTTATTTTTTTATAAGAATAATAATTTCTATATAATGGAACAATAAACCATTTTACTAGGATAAATCTACCAATGTAAATTTGAAATTATGAGCTAAACCATCTCAAACCTCTCTATGAAGACATAACCGATTATGTAATTAAATTTGTTGTTGATATAAAATGAAATTAATTTTTAAAGATATATTAATAAACATGAAAATTTTTATTGAACAAATACATAATAATTTAAATTGAATGTATAGGATATCATGGATATAAATAAAATTCCAAGACATAGGGTGTTGACCTCACCTGTTTTGATAATCTCAATCATGTATTCATATGTGTTGAAAATCCCAATTATGTTTTCATTCTCTATGATATTTTTAAGTATCATTGATCTATACTTTAATTCTTTCAAATCTGTGATCAAACCAATAATAATTTTTATAATAGTCTTTGGAATATGTTAATCCTCATTTATCCATGTTCATACAAGCTATAAATTAATTCTAACACAATCCGATGTGTTCTGCATAAAACAGATAAGTATTCTGCCTATAGCTACTGATAAAGAGCTACCGGTACCCAGTCTACCGATAGACTTAGTCTACCGACAGACAGCTACCGATAGACTTAACACAGAGCTACCGATATACTTAACACAGAGCTACCGATGTGCTTATAAATGTAAGCTACTGACTTACAGAAAGCTACCGATACAAACATAGAGATACCGGTGTAAGTATATATAGCTACCGATGGAATAAGAGTCACCGATAGACGAAGCTACTGACAGACTCAGCTACGGATACCGACACATAGAGCTACTGACGCATAGAGCTACCGACGCATAGAGCTACCGACGCATAGAGCTACCGACGCATGGAGCTACCGATAAAAAAAGTCACCGATACAAGTATGTACCAACCGACGCATAGAGCCACCGATAGAGTCAACGCAACTAATGACTTCATGCTACCGATGTTCAAGCTACCGATGTTCAAGCTACCGATGTTCAAGCTATCGATGTTCAAGCTACCGATGTTCAAGCTACCGATGTCCAAGCTACCGATGCTGATTACCTACCGATCACTCGACTCTCTGTTTGAATTTCTTTATTTCCTATATTTAATCCATCTAACGGTCATATCATGTACATTTTAATGATTTGTCAAATATCTGATAAAGGTTGTCGGATGTCAGGAACCCGTACCTCGTACCTGCAGAAAGGAAATCTTTTCTGTCTCCTGTTGCACGTGACATAAATACAAGAAGACTCTGCTGAAGAAAAAAAAAGAGAGACAACACACACAGAGACAAGACATACGTCATACTCAAGAAGAGCTCTGTGCATACATGAAGAACCAAGCAAGACAGAATCTCATATACAATCAAGCCTACTCAAGAAGAGTCTGAGAGCATACAAAAGAATATCGAAGAGCTTCATCGACTGTCTGTGAACCTGGAGCATACGAAACTCTGTTTCTCAAACAGAAATGAGAAGAGGACTCAGACTCACTTCTGGTCGAATCCAAAGGAGTCCAGAGCTACACTGAAATCACCAGAACCACTTCTAAACTCTACATCTTTTGTTCTATGATTTATTATTACTCTTTTCGAGCAGTGTGTGTTATCTGCTGTATCTAACACATACACTGTCTCCTGTACTCAAACTGAAGTATTTGTAAATCCTTACCAAGCTCTTTCATTCTTTCTTTCCCACGAATAACAGTGGTAGAGGTCATGTGTGACATGGACAGCTGGTTGCTGTTGTACTGTTTCCCACGAAGAACAGTGGTAGAGGTCTTGGACCTGGACAGTTGTAAACTGTTGAACCCCGATCTAGGGTGTGGATCATTTTTATATATAAAATTTTGAGAGGACTAAGTCTCGGCTTGAGACTGAACCTCTTGGTTACATTGTTGTGCCATCTCTTTCAAAGTTTTATTCCGCTGCTAATCAATTTAAAACCAATACTATTTTTAAAAGTTACTTTGATAATTAAATTAGAAAGTGTTTATGTTAAGTGTAGATTAGTAAGATAGTTTCAAAAGATAATCACACACTCCTGTGTTGATTAACTGGGAATTAATCAATCCCTTGAGAATCTGACAGAACCTCTACTTTAATATAAATTCACTACAGTTTAATTTATTATTTTATTTTGGGGGTCTTTAAGACACTGTTTTTAAATACAGAAATTTTAATTGGTACTCAATTCACCCCCCCCCCTCCTTGAGTAAACCACTCCGACCAACACTTGGTATCAGAGGATTGAAAATACTTTCTAAAAGTACTCTGCTTTTGAACTGTGATTTTAGTTGTATTTTAAAGTTCTTAAAATTTCTGTTATATCTAAATTTTTATCTCTTTAAAATTTTCTCATCATGGACAATAGACTTGAGGGTGCTGCTACTAACCGGCCACCTTTCTTCAATGGAACTAATTATGCTCAGTGGAAACTGAAAATGAAAATTCATCTAGAAAGTATAGGTTTTGATATTTGGACTGCTATTGAATCAGAATACAAAATTCCTACTACTGCTAGATCTACTTGGGATGAACCTATAAAGACCGCTTACAATAACAACTGTAAAGCTATGAATGCCTTGTACTGTGCTCTAGGAGATGAAGAGTTTAATAGAATTTCTGCTTGTAAAACTGCATTTGAAATTTGGGATACCTTAGCTGTTTCTCATGAAGGAACAACTAATGTTAAAGAAATGAGATTGAACACTTATACTATCAAGTATGATAATTTTAAAATGAAGCCTAATGAACCCATTTCTGACATGTATCTTAGGTTCAATGAAATTGTCAATACAATGATCTCGATGGGAAAGGATGTCTCATCGAATGAACAAATTATGAGAATTTTGAGATGTCTACCTGATAGATGGAGAGGCACATCTATCTCAATCAGAGAATCATGTGACATTGCTGCTCTACCTGTCAAGGAACTAATTGGCAAGCTGATGATGTATGAAGAAGAGCTTAAAGTGAATAAAGAAGAAGAAAATGAACCTCCAAGAAAGTCTGTCGCTTTCAAATCCTCAACTTCAAAGAATAAGGACAAAGAAAAGCTTCAAGCTATAGTTGAAAGTTCAAGCTGTGAAGACAGTGAAAGTGATTCTGACAGTGATGCTGAGATGGATCACATTGCTAGAAGATTTAAGAAATTTTATAGGAAAAAGAAGTTCTTCAGAAAAACAAATTATAAGGATAAGTATGATCACCAAGGTAAATGGAAAAAGGATTGGAAGAAGAATGACAAATCAGATGATGTTGTCTGCTATGAGTGCAAGAGAAAAGGACACATTAAAGCCGACTGTCCAAAGCTGAAGTATAAAAAGAAATATGAATATAAGGAAAATAAGTTTAAGAAAGCCATGAAGGCTACCTGGAGTGCTTATGAGGATAGCTCTACTGAATATGAGAGCTCTGAAACTGAACACAAAAATAAGGCAAACATGTGCTTTATGACAAACACTTCTCAGGTAACTGCTGAAACTCCTGCTTTAAATTATTATTACTCTGGAGATAATGCAGAATCTAACTCTGATTCTGGAACAATGTCTAAAAATGAATTGTTTGAGTACTGTGATATGCTGGAAGAGACATGTAATGAACATAAGGATAAATACAAGTCATTAAAGAAACAACATGCTCTCACCACTACAGTTAACACCGAACTTACTATTGAAAAAGAGAAAAATGCTCAACTGTTAAAAGAAAACACTGAACTGAAACTATCTAATGAGCAACTCAAGAAAGACTTAGAGAAGTTCACCAATGGCAAAAATACACTAACACAGATGCTAGGAAATAAAATAGAACCTAAATATACTACTGGTATAGGATACCAACCTGGACAGAGGAAAATTGCCAAAACTAGATTCATTTCTAAATATGGACAGAATGAAGGTAATTCTGGAACTTCATATGCTTCAACCAGTTATATACATAGCTATGGATCTAATAAAGTTTATCTTTCAAAGCATGTCAATTCTACAAATTATTTGAGACCGATTAGACAAATATGGGTACCTAAAGTGTTATTGGCTAACCTGTCTGGACCCAAGAAAATCTGGGTACCAAAATCATCTCCCATCTAAATCTGTTTTGTAGGGAACTTTCCTGAAGACCTCCTGTAAAGAGACCTGGTATTTGGACAGTGGATGTTCAAGACATATGTCAGGAGACTTCTCTTGTTTCAAGAGTTTAATAAAAGTTAATGGAGGCTTTTTCACCTTTAGTGATAACTCTAAAGGAAAAATCATCGGCCTAGGCCAGATTGGTAACACTGATTCAATTTTGATTTCTAAAGTTTTATTTGTTGATGGCCTTAAATACAATTTATTAAGTATTTCTCAGTTATGTGATGATGGTTTTCATGTTAAATTTGAAAATGATTCCTGCAAAGTTTTTAATTCTAAGAATGTTTTGGTATTTGGTGCCTTAAGAAATGAAAATGTTTATGCTGTTAATCTGAATTCTTTAGCTAAGCAGAATATTACTTGTTTGAATGAGTTTCATAAAGAATCTTGGCTATGGCACAGAATATTGGGACATTGCAACATTCACTCACTTAGAAAACTCTCTAGAAAAAACCTAGTTAGAGACCTACCAAAATTAGAATTCCCAAATGATAGAGTGTGTAACCCCTGTCAAAAGGGAAAACAACACAAAGTTTATTTTAAATCAAAGAAAGAAGTTTCGACTTCTCAACCACTTGAATTGGTTCACATGGATTTGTTTGGACCATCAAGAGTTTCTAGTTTAAATGGGAAGCACTATGTTCATGTTCTTGTAGATGATTTTTCTAGATATACTTGGGTATATTTTCTAGCTCACAAAAGTGAAGCTTGTTCTTCTTTTGTTAAATACTCTAAATCTGTATAGAACCTTAGTGGACTTAAGATTAAAACTTTGAGAAGTGATCATGGTCGTGAGTTTGAAAATAAAGATTTTGAATCTTATTGCTAACACAATGGCTATACTCATAACTTTTCTACCCCTAGAACACCCCAACAGAATGGTGTAGTAGAAAGAAGAAACCGAACCCTTCAAGAAATTTCTAGAACCATGCTCAATGAATATGACCTGCCTATTTATTTTTGGGTTGAAGCTGTAAATACAGCTTGTTATGTCATTAATAGAGTCTTAATCAGACATGTTCTTAAGAAAACCCCTTATGAATTGTGGAACAATAGAAATCCTAAGGTTAATTACTTTAAAGTTTTTGGTTGCAAAGTATTTATTCTGAATACTAAAGATAATCTGGATAAGTTTGCTTCCAAAAGTGATGAAGGAATTTTTCTGGGTTACTCTATTTCAAGTAAAGCCTATAGAGTATTCAATAAGAAAACCAAATGTGTGGAAGAATCTGTTCACATCAAGTTTGATGAAACTGGTCCACATGAGCCTAAAACCTCTCTTGAGAATCTTGAAGAATATTTGTCTATTCTGGACCTTAATGATAAATCTAAAGAACCTGTTATAAAAACATCCAGTTCTGGACTTTTTCCAGAATCTGCATCTGTTGAACCTGAACCTATAGATGAACATGAAATTTCTAGTCCAACCTTTACCAGATCAATGAGGATTCAAAAGAATCATCCTTTAGAAGCTGTTGTTGGTAATCTTGATAGAGGAACACAAACTAGAGCTTCTCTAAGAAACCAGGTTGAACATCAAGCTTTTCTTTCACAACTAGAACCCAAAAATATCAATGATTCTATCAATGATGAATTCTGGGTAATAGCTATGCAGGAAGAATTAAATCAGTTTGAAAGAAACAAAGTCTGGGAATTAGTTGACAGACCTAAGGACACTCTGACAATAGGCACAAAATGGGTTTTTAGAAATAAAGTAGATGAATCTGGAAATATAGTTAGAAACAAAGCTAGACTAGTTGAACAAGGATATAGTCAAGAAGAAGGTATAGACTATGAGGAAACTTTTTCACCTGTAGCTAGACTAGAAGCCATTAGAATCTTACTGGCATATACTGCACATCTGGATTTCAAGTTATATCAAATGGATGTGAAAAGTGCATTTCTAAATGGTTTTATAATTGAAGATGTTTTTGTAGAACAACCACCTGGATTTACTAATCCCCATTTTACAAATCAAGTTTTTAAACTTTCTAATGCTTTGTATGGTTTAAAACAAGCTCCAAGAGCTTGGTATGATAGACTTAGCAATTTCCTTATCTCAAATGGTTTTACTAAAGGGATTGCTGATCCAACTCTTTTCATTAAAATAATTTCTAAAGATGTTTTAGTTGTACAAATATATGTTGATGATATTATTTTTGGATCTTCTAAACACTCTTTATGTACTGATTTTTCAAAAAGTATGCAAAATGAATTTGAAATGAGATTAATGGGAGAGCTTAAGTACTTTCTTGGATTTCAAGTATTTCAAAATGAAAATGGTATTATTTTGAATCAAAGTAAGTATACAAAGGATCTTTTAAAACGTTTTGGTCTGGATAGTATCAAGGAAAGTGAAACTCCTATGAGTACTACCTGTAAATTGGATGCAGATGAAACTGGGAAACCAGTTGATCAAACAAATTACAGAGGTATGATTGGTAGTTTACTTTATCTTACTGCTAGTCGACCTGATATTATGTTTAGTGTGTGTATGTGTTCTAGATTTCAAGCTAATCCAAAAGAATCTCATTTGCTTGCTGTTAAAAGAATTTTTATATATCTCAAACACACGGTTAACTTAGGTTTGTTTTACCCGAAAGGAAAATCCTTTGACTTAATGAGTTATTCAGATGCTGACTTTGCTGGTTGTAAGCTAGATAGAAAAAGCACATCAGGAACATGTCATTTGCTTGGAAAATCTTTAGTTTCTTGGTGTAGTAAGAAACAGAACTCAGTTGCATTATCTACTGCCGAAGCAGAATATATAGCTGCTGGTAGTTGCTGTGCACAAATTCTCTGGATGAAACACACTCTTTTGGACTATGGATATGTTTTTAAACATATTTCAATAAAGTGTGATAACACCAGTGCAATAAACATCTCTAAGAATCCTGTATCTCACTCTAGAACCAAACACATAGATGTAAGACACCATTTCATAAGAGATCACTATCAAAAAGGTGATATCTCTCTTGAATTTATTGGCACCGAACATCAATTGGCTGATATTTTCACTAAACCTTTAAGTTCGGATAGGCTAAGTTACATAAGACACGAATTGGGAATGTTTAATCACAACCGGTGTGAAAATCCTCACTGATGTGAAATTCTCACCGATGTGAAATTCTCACCGATGTGAAAATCCTCACTGATGTGAAATTCTCACCGATGTGAAATTCTAACCGATGTGAAAATCCTCACTGATGTGAAATTTTCACCGATGTGAAAAATTCTCACCGATGTGAAAAATTCTCACCGATTTGTTTTTCTCACCGATGATTAACTCACACCGATGCAAGGTTTTAAAACTTCTGTCTGCCGCCAAGAATACGAATCGTTTTATTTTATTTTATTACTCTATTTTAGTCATTTATTTGGAATTCCTAAATGATAAAACTAAGTCTAAGCCACTTCTTACCTCACCTAGCTCAAAATCTCTCACCTTCGAACCTTAGCTCCCAAATCGGCCAAGAACCCTAAACCCGCGATGGCAAAAACTAAGCTTCCTATCATCATACATGAAAGTGCAGAACCAAACGCAAAGAAGCAGAAGAAACAGCATAAAGCCAGTGTTATTGAAGTCAGAACTAGATCGGGAAGGCGACCAGTGAATCCTCACTTGCAGAATAGAGACATAGTAATCGAGAAGGAACTGTGCGTGGAATGGCTACTGCCGAGCAAATCGTTAGTACTCGAGATTCTGGAGGACCAGAAATGGGTGGATTGTTTTTCGAATAACAATGGCCCATACTACCCGAAGTTGGTAAAACGGTTCTATGAGTTTGTAACCTTTGAGAAGTCTGAAAATGAGAATCGGGTAAGCTCTTGTTTAAATGGAAAAGAGTTGTCTTTTTCATCAGTAGAGTTGGCTGAGAGTTTAAAAGTACCACATGAAGGTGTCTCTGGGTATGTATCAAGAGCAATGCCACCTAGCAGTGACAGCTTTGATTATGAAAACGCATTAAATGAACTGACTGGTAATGGGAATCAAAGGCAAGTGGTTGCTGCTGAAATGGATGGAGAGAATCGACTGCTTTTCAAGTTTGTTCAGCATGTGTTGATACCAAGGAGATGAGATTTTGCAAATCTGAGATATCATGATATCTATCTTCTTCATTTGCTAAGACATGGTGTAAAAATCAATCTGTGCAGATTGTTAATGCTTCAAATGGAAGATATGATTAGACCAAAGTCAAAGACTAATGATTTGTTCTTTGCCAAGCTGATTTCAGTAATGATAAAAGTGAAAGGAATATCTGAGTCTCAGGATGAGACAGTTGTAGTCAAGAACAATTTCTGCATCACCTCGACTGTTTGTAAGTACATGAAAATTAACTGGAACCCATGGAAGGGAGAATGGGTCAGTGATGATCAGAAGGTATATGATAGGTTTAATCCTGTGGATCATCCCTCAAGACCAAAGGATATGAGAGATCCAAGTCTGAGACCTGATGAAGAGGAACCTGTTTATAGTGATGAAACAGAAGAAGAAGAAGAAGAAACTCCTATGGATGTTGGAGGAGATCCAGACTTTCCCCCAAGTCCTGTTGCGGAATTGGTTTATTCTAGGAAAGGAAAGGTAGAGGAAATTTTTTCTACTCATGAGGAAGACCAGTCTGTACCTCACCAAGAAGAAGAGGAAAAGGAAAATGTATCGGAATTGTCTGATTCTGGTAGTTTAAGTATGAGTCCTTTGATTGGAAGCTCAGCTATGCCTGCTACTGAAGTAGAAAGAGATACAGAAGAAGCTGTACCTGTATCAAAAGATCTTCTAGATGCTGCACCGGTGGAACTTGTAGTAGAAGATTCTGATGAAGAGAATCCAGAACTGAATGCTATTGTGATACATGGGAATGCACCCATTGAGGGGGAGCATCAATCTGTTCTTGGAAATGTTACAGTAGCTGTTGAGCTTGGAGACTGGGTAGAAGACCCAGGGTTTATAGTCTGTGGATTGGATTTTCCGGATTCTGATAATGAGATGTCTGTAAATAGACCGAAGACCAATTATGATCTTGCTTCTGAGATGTTGCCAGATGATGTGGTTAGATTTCATGATCTGAATAAGCTGAAAGAGGATCTCAAAACCAGTTTTGTTGAAGAAGTGAAGTTAATGGAAACCTCCCTTGCATCCTCAATTAATTCCATAATGACTGATTCTGTAGTTAGTTTGGCCTCAGCAAGAGGATCTGCTGCAGTTGTCCCTAATGATCTTGTCTCTAAATCTGATCTTGAATCCATGAAGAATGAGATGAAAGAATCATTCAGTGCATCAGTTGCTGAGATGAAGCAAAACTTTTATGAAGAAATGAAAATGTTAGAGAGAACCTTCGAGCTGTCTCTGGCTTGTAATTTATCTTCTTTTGTGTCTGAGCTTATGGAAGAAGTGAAAGAGTGCCAGACTCAGTCTTCTAGGATCGAAGCAGATCTTGAAGCTCTCAAGACATCAGTTGCTGCTTTAGACTCTTATATGAGATCCAAGTCTCAAGCTGACAAGGACCTAGATTATGTGAAGAGTGTAGTTAGCCAGTTTGTCTCGGTGTTTGAAAGTTTCAAAACCTCAGTAAAGGATCATGTTCAATTACAAGACTCTCAAGTTCAAAGCCTAATCAGTGGTTTGTCTAAGAGTTTCAAAGAAACTGTTTCCTTCTCTCTTGGCCCTCTCACATCCAAACTATCAGTTGATCTGAATCAAGTTAGAGCAATGTTGAAGTAGGAAATTGGTTCTATTTCAACCAGTGGCTCTGTGGACTCATCAGAGTTGAGCCGAGTGGTGCTTTCTACAAGAGATTCTTCTAGAGAAATAATGAAGATTGTTCAAGATTATATGAGAGAAGCATCTGCCTCTCAGGAAGCCATAAAGAGCAAAGTGGACTACTACTTCACCAGAATTTTCACCAAGCATCAACTCGAACACCACTTCAAGCTGATGTTGGAAAACATGAAGCTCCCTCCAGTCACTCAAGCTTTTAGAGAACAAGTGAGCAATCTAAGAGATTTGACTCCTGCCTTAGAGAAATTCATGGAGAACAAAGATGATTTCATCTCTGCTATGGAAAGAGGAGGAGGAATTATTATGGATTTTAGAAATCTGTTACTGCCCTTCTTGCATGTTGATGCCAGACCAGTCATCATACCTCATGCTTTGCCTACTTCTGCCTCAGTTGCTTCCACAGTCCAGCTGACTCCTGGACAAGCTATTCGAAGCCTCACACCAATGATCACCCAAAGATCTTCAACCTACAGGCCTGACTCTGTGTAAGTGGCCCAACCTCCTTTGATCTTTTCTGGCATTCCAAAACCTTCACCTGCATCCTCACCACCCGAACCTTCTTCTAATCCCAAAGGAAAATCTCACGTGGAAGAGGTGGAATGATCCAGTGGCCAGGATTTTTGATAGGAATTCATTTGTATTCTGTTTCTGTACTTTTTGACTACTCTAATACAGAAGAACTCTCTTTACTTATCATGTTTTATTTGTCTCCTATATATGCTTTCCCACTTTTTGATTATCACAAAGGGGGAGAACAAACTGAGAGAATAATAAGGGGGAGAACAATAATAAGGGGGAGAACAAAATGAGAGAATGAGAAATATTTTCAATGGAGAAAAATAAGGAATAAGGGGAGACACATTACCCTTTTTTCACTTTTCCCTCTGATACCTTATGTCTATATAGTACCTTATGATTGTTACCTCTGATAACTTATGTCTATATCATACTATTTCTATTATCTCTGATGCTGATTTCAATAAGAAAATTGAATTCAATATTATACTCTTTACTATTATATTTTCACTATGTTAAATGCCCATATCATAAATTGTGATTATCAAAAAGGGGGAGATTGTTGACCTCACCTGTTTTGATAATCTCAATCATGTATTCATATGTGTTGAAAATCCCAATTATGTTTTCATTCTCTATGATATTTTTAAGTATCATTGATCTATACTTTAATTCTTTCAAATCTGTGATCAAACCAATAATAATTTTTAAAATAGTCTTTGGAATATGTTAATCCTCATTTATCCATGTTCATACAAGCTATAAATTAATTCTAACACAATCCGATGTGTTCTTCATAAAACAGATAAGTAATCTGCCTATAGATACTGATAAAGAGCTACCGGTACCCAGTCTACCGATAGACTTAGTCTACCGACAGACAGCTACCGATAGACTTAACACAGAGCTACCGATATACTTAACACAGAGCTACCGATGTGCTTATAAATGTAAGCTACTGACTTACAGACAGCTACCGATACAAACATAGAGCTACCGGTGTAAGTATAAATAGCTACTGATGGAATAAGAGTCACTGATAGACGAAGCTACTGACAGACTCAGCTACTGATACCGACGTATAGAGCTACCGACGCATAGAGCTACCGACGCATAGAGCTACCGATGCATGGAGCTACCGATGCATGGAGCTACCGATAAACAAAGTCACTGATACAAGCATGTACCAACCGACGCATAGATCCACCGATAGAGTCAAAGCAACTAATGACTTCAAGCTACCGATGTTCAAGCTACCGATGTTCAAGCTACCGATGTTCAAGCTACCGATGTTCAAGCTACCGATGTCCAAGCAACCGATGCTGATTACCTACCGATCACTCGACTCTCTGTTTGAATTTCTTTATTTCCTATATTTAATCCATATAACGGTCATATCATGTACATTTTAATGATTTGTCAAATATCTGATAAAGGTTGTCGGATGTCAGGAACCCGTACCTCGTACCTGCAGAAAAAAAATCCTTTCTGTCTCCTGTTGCACGTGACATAAATACAAGAAGACTCTGCTGAAGAAAAAAAAGATAGACAACACACACAGAGAAAAGACATACGACATACTCAAGAAGAGCTCTGTGCATACAAGAAGAACCAAGCAAGACAGAATCTCATATACAATCAAGCCTACTCAAGAAGAGTCCGAGAGCATACAAAAGAATATCGAAGAGCTTCATCGACTGTCTGTGAACCTGGAGCATACGACACTCTTTTTCTCAAACAGAAATGAGAAGAGGACTCAGACTCACTTCTGGTCGAATCCAAAGGAGTCCAGAGCTACACTGAAATCACCAGAACCACTTCTAAACTCTACATCTTTTGTTCTGTGATTTATTATTACTCTTTTTGAGCATTGTGTGTTATCTACTGTATCTAACACATACACTGTCTCCTGTACTCAAACTGAAGGATTTGTAAATCCTTTCCAAGCTCTTTCATTCTTTCTTTCCCACGAATAACAGTGGTAGAGGTCGTGTGTGACCTGGACAGCTGGTTGCTGTTGTACTGTTTCCCACGAAGAACAGTGGTAGAGGTCTTGGACCTGGACAGTTGTAAACTGTTGAACCCCGATCCAGGGTGTGGATCATTTTTATATATAAACTTTTGAGAGGACTAAGTCTCAGCTTGAGACTGAACCTCTTGGTTACATTATTGTGCCATCTCTTTCAAAGTTTTATTCCGCTGCTAATCACTTTAAAACCAATACTGTTTTTAAAGTTACTTTGATAATTAAATTAGCAAGTGTTTATGTTAAGTGTATATTAGTAAGTTAGTTTCAAAAGATAATCACACACTCCAGTGTTGATTAACTGGGAATTAATCAATCCCTTTAGAATCTGACAGAACCTCTACTTTAATATAAATTCACTACAGTTTAATTTATTATTTTATTTTGGGGGTCTTTAAGACACTGTTTTTAAATACAGAAATTTTAATTGGTACTCAATTCACCCCCCCCCCCCTCTTGAGTAAACCACTCCGACCAACATAGGGTTATGGGTTTATTAGTATAAAATTATTTAGTTAGGTTATACCTCTTCTTTATTAAATTTATTATAAATTGATTATGTGTAAATAAGTCATCACATTGTTTTATGTTATATTTAATTTTTTTTATTTTGATATATGTATGATCACATAATTACTTCATTGATTAATTTTTACTTAAAATGTTAGGATCTTATAAATGTTTTCTTTTTCTCAATCTCATATTCTTGGGAAAATTTTCTTGTTGTGCACCATAAATTTTTTATTAAAATTAACTTAAAATCCATGAATTAATTAACATATATTAATTAATGATATTAAATGGATTTAAATATATATATCGCATTCCTTCTTCCAATGGATTATGATTTGAATATAACTAATTTGGTATTTATTACCCTTCCCACGTTCGTTTATGTAAGGAATATGACATATTCACCACCATTTTAATTAATGTTGTGTATATAATGTCACTTTGTTATTTTATATCTTTAAAAAATTACCATCACGGTATTTATTTTATTATTTATTACTATTTATTTCCTTTTAGTTATGATTCAAATGTTACTAAATAGGTAAGGGTTTTATATTTCAATATCAATTTTTATTGGTATTATTTATAATTAAATATATAATAATGAAACTATATAACAATTATCACAAAAATATTTTTTTTTTCTAATCTTCTAACTATTTGAAATTAAATGTATTCCTTTAATGTTTCTATATATATATATGTGTGTGTGTGTTGTCAATATTCTAAAGTAATGTTATTAAGAAAAACTAAAAAAAATTCTCATCGGTTGGGATTTATTTCCATAAATTTAAATATATTCTCTAAAATATTGTCAATAATATCATTAATATTCTAAAATGATTTATTAATGTCAATATTACCTATTTCTGTCATTCAATAAAAATAATAAAATGATTCTTCTAGTGAGTTACTAAAATACATACATATTATTAATGGTGTGAAAAAAATATTTTTTTTATATATATCCGAATAATGAATTTTACCTCCATCATAACTATTATTTATATTGAAGAGTGGTTTATAAGTTTCAATTATTATTTAAAAAAAACATTTTTCAATATTTTTTTTAAAATTTTCATTTTTAATAGTACTGAAATAAAAGAGATATTTTCCCTTCATTGTATGGAAATATTTTAATTATCTTTTTAATGAAATTTAAATATATTTAATCATTCATTAATTAATCCTATAAATTATTGTGAATATGATATTATCATACCATCTGTCTTCTTTCATTTGATAGATTATAATGATTGTTATAATGATATTATCATGAAACATGTTTTAGATTCACAGGTAAATAATTTTATTATGAAATAATAGTTGATTTAAATTATTATTGATGACAATTAAATCCTCTATTTTTTATATTTAAATATGTTACATAGAAATTATTGGTAATTATTAGTTATCAAAATATAGCACTTGATGATCAGTGACCCTAACATATCTTAAATGATGGGCGGGCATGATAGGTATCCAATGAATTGGGTAGTGTTCCTTATCATTAAATGTAAAATGAAAAAGTTAATCGGGTATATATATCATATTTATTTAATTATGATAGCATTATGTTTTATATAAGTAATCATAGTTTATGGTGATAATGTTCTAATATACCAATGATATTTCTAAATGACTGATTATATAATGATTCATTTAAGAAGGATTTGTCTCACATGGATCATGATTAATAATAATATCGCAAGACTTTTACAAGTTTTATTACAAGGTTTTAAGAATAACATTCCATGAAATACAAAACAATGATCATAATATAGAGTTTATTTGGAATATTATGTACTTAATTAAATTCCATGAAACCGAAATAAAAAACATTTATTACATAATCATAATAAAGATATCTTAACCTCCATTCAGGTATTGAAACAACATAATATAAACTATAAAATTCAACAAAAAGGAAGAGCTAAATATTCAAGTAATGGAATATGAATTGAATAAAACATAGAATTTTCGTTACAAGCAATATATAAAGACTCCCAAAAGCACAGAACATGAATAAACACATGAAAGCATAATATACAGAACAAGAGATCATAAAATCAATGAATCATAGAAAATTTTCAATAAGATACAATATGTCATAAGCATGAGTCTAGGTTAACCACCAATAGTACATCACATAGAGTAGAATGAGTCAAGGAAAACAAAAAAGACCATTGTACATATAGGAGCATGAGTCAAGGATAACTACTATAACTATTGCACATAGATAATACTCTGTCATGGTTAACCACCAAATCCATTGAACATGATGTATCATGAGACTAAAAATTACCCAAGACATTTGAGTTTTAACAAACTGAGATACTATGAATTATTTTTTCCTGAATTAATATATCATTTTGATATTTTTTATTTCATGTCACACTGGATATAGTTATATATATATATATATATATTAAAAAATTAAGTCAAAAATTCCTTTCACATGACATTGAATTATATTGTGCTACATGTAATTCTGAATTTTCTTACACTACACAAATTACTAACTTTTCTTGCGCAAGCTGCAACAAAGAATTGGTGTAAGTTATATGAAACACCGAGTTTTATGTGGAGTATCATTTTATTTTACTTATTTTAACATATATAATTATGTACTTTTAGTTAAATATAGTAATACTAATAGTGATAATTTTACATCAACTATTTTTTATAATTGTTTTATATAAATAAAGCATATTGACAATGAAATATTTTATTTTTGGTAAAGTCCTTTTATCATTAAAAATATTTTTTTCTCGAATGAACGGATATTGAAAAATAAAATTAATTTTAAATAAATTTAAAAACTGAATTTTATAAAATAATAAGTAATTTTAAATTTAAAATATCTAAATTTGATTATGGTGATTTTTTGATATTTTTTTTGAGAAATTTCATTTTTGATGAATAGTGAAAATTACTACTTTTGAGATTAAATTTTTTTAAAATAAATATTAATTATAAATTATAATATTTATTTTAAGTTCTCATTAAATCAATTATACATCTATTAATAAAATAAATGTGATTTGAATAAATTTCACATTGAAATTGAATATAAAAACTTAACAAACGTTTGAACTTATTTGTACTTTGAAAACTAGTAATTTTATCATATTTGTAGGATTAAAATTATTCTTAATTTTTCGTTTTCTATGAATTGAATTTTTAAAAAAATATCATACAAAAAATTTGAGTATAATATTTATATTCTAATTAGATCAGGTTTATTTTTTACAGAAAATTATTTTTAAAAGTGATTAAAATTAATCTCATAGTTTAATGTCAAATTGAGCTAAATTAGGGACTAAAGCATAATCATAGGGGGAATAATGACCTATCCACTTTTCCAAAATCCTTTTTTGGCCATATTTAGACCATAAATTACCTTGAATAAAAAATGGATCATTATCAGATCCACTTGAAACATGAAAAATGTTGGTGAAATTCTCTCTTCAAATATATATAAGTGTGCCACTCGTCCTTCTCTATAAAAGGCCAATAACTCTCTCTCTTCTACACACCACTCAATCCATATATGTTCAGAAAATATTTACCCAGTAGACTTCCAAAAATACCTCCAATAAACCTAGAATCCTCCCTATTCATTTGATTTAATATAAACAAGCCTTTTGGTAAAAACAAATTGGAGTTACGTGATTAAGATGTAACGTCTTATATCAAAATATCTTGATTCATATAGATTCTAAACCACCTAAATTCTATTTATTATATAATTATATAACATAAAAAGTAAAATCAATATACTATTAATTCTATATGTAAACGTTTTTACCTAAACATACACACACACACACACCCATCTAATGTGTAACAGACATATTATTTCTCTTTTCAGTGAACTACTACCTCACGAATTGATGATGGTTCATTTTTCCATTACCAACTTTAGTTGTGTCCATTACAATGTAAAATATGTTTATATATAATTTATAATATATTTAAAATATATTTATAATATATTTATTATTATTTAATTTTTATATTTATCATTCCATTATTCTTTCCATCTCTTGTAAATAATATTATTTTGTTTGAGAAAGTGTAGACTATTGTCCACTCAAAGTGATGTGTTTCATTTATATACAACATAAATTGTATTATGTGTTGTTTTAGTAAATGTATATAATATATTATTCCATAAATCTAATTTAAAATTGATATACATATATATATATATATGCCTTTTGATTTTGTTCTATCTATATAGAAATTTAACAGAAATATCATTCATGCATACGTACAACCTACCGTATCCATAAATGGTGTATTACATATCATACATATATATTATACATAATATTTTTAGAGAAATATAATAAATAAAAATTATATTTATATATATTTCTTAATTTTTTAAATCATTATATATGTGTAAGGACTAAATATATAACAAATTAAGAAATATTTGAAGAATAAACAAAATGTTAACTAAAGTGAAATATTAACATTGGATTGTAAACAAGCTGGTAATATATGGTAATAATAAAACCATATATGATACTATATATAACAATATGTTAATGTAATATTTTTATAATAAAATCAAATTTATTATACAAGTGGTTTGAACATGTATGTTGATAGTTAAGACACATGGTATGGGTATTTCGTCTCACTTTTTATATAAGTGAGATTCAGGCTATGTTCTCCAATATTTGTTTTTATGGGATCTATATACTTACCCTGATTTAATTATATGGTTATTATAATTAAATTTATGGGTATTAATATATCCATTTTATGATCTTTCATTAATCGGTATTATGTTTCAAAAGTTACCGAATCAATGAAATAGTTTTGTATCAATTTTCCTTCTTTGAGACTCATGTTTTGTTATGAACCTAATTCTCTTTGAAGGTGTATATTCTTTATTTTACATGTTATACCACGAATTTACTTAATTTTATTATATTTTATGTTTCATGTAATTTATTTTTCTTACATTTAGATTATGATCAAATTTTACAATGTTATAAGAGTTTATTGAAACAATCTCATTTCATTTTGAGATAATTTATATTTGTACCTCCTTTGACAAAATTTTATGATCCATATCTCATTAAAATTCATGAATTTTATTCATATTTTTTTTATTATGATTTATTAATATATTAATAACATTTAATCCACTCATTGTTGTATAATATTGTTAATAAATTATTCTTTAAGAAATCCCAACATAACCGTCTCTTTGGTCAGAAATCAGTGTTCCATTAAAACTGTGTTTTGCAAAAAGGGTTTCAATGAATATTCTAAAAATATCATATAATCATTAAAATATAGTTTTACACATTTTTTATTTTAATATTGTTTTCAAAGGAATATTCTTTTCAATTTTTGGATAAGGCATTTTTTTAACATTTTACGATGCAGAAGGAATGTTCTTTTTACCTCATACGACATATATGGATTTATCCATCATCAATCCGTTGAAAATATCTTCTCATATTTATAGTTTAATCTCAAAAAAACATTAAAATAAACTTCTAATAAATTTTTTAAAAAAACGGTTTCAATCTCTTTTTATTAATTTTCAAGGAAAATGGTTTGTAAAATAATTTCAACCATATTTTATATGTTTTCAATGAAAATAGTTTTCAAAATTTTTTCAAGATGATTTAATAAGTATTCACAGATAATAGTTTCAATATTTTTTCATTTGTATTTTATAAGTTTCATGGAAAATGGTTTTCAATATGTTATAATATTATTTTATATGTTTTCATGGAAATTGGTTTTTAAAATGTTTTAAGCTTATTTTATATATTTTCAAGGATAATGGATTTCAAAATATTTTCATGAATTTTTTAAATGATTTCAAGGAAATTGAGTTTAATTTTTTTTTCAAGCTTATTTTATATGATTTTAAAGAAATTTTTTTTCAATTTTTTTCATTATTCTATTATATGTTTTTAAGGAAAAGGGGTTTTAATTTTTTTTTCAAGGATTATTTATTAGTTTCCAAATTATTTTCAATGAAATGGTTTTTAAATTGATTTGAAGAATACATTATAATGTTACAAAATATTTTCTAGGAAAATAGTTTTTGATATTTTTTAGGGTTATTTTATATGTTTTTTTAGAAAAACATTTTCTAAACTATTTCAAGTCATGTTTATATGTTTTCAAGGTATATTTATATGAAAATTATTTTCATATGGTTTTATGAATTAAAAATACTTTCCAAATAAGAAAGGTTATTTTCGTCAAAAAAAATTGAAATATATTTCAAAATTATTTTCCAATTAAGATGACATCTATTGATGTTACTCATGCCCTTCCAGAAAAAGATCAAATGGTTCTTTTAATATTCTTTCAATGAATGAATTATTGTTTTTGTAAGGGTCTTTATGAAACTCATATGTATTTCATGGGTTATATGATTATGAAATATGTTTCTAATTAATGGATTTTATGATTATGAAATCTATTACACATTCATGGGTTATATGTTTATGAAATCCATTTATTTTTCACGTGTTATTGTTTTAATAAAATGATCATGAAACCAATAATATTTATATAAGATCTGATGTAAATAAATTTTTATGATACCCATTTTATTTCATGAGTTATGGTCTGATTATTTATGATCTTTTGGCACAAGTATGTATTATTTAATTATGAGATTGGTGGGAAATAAATCTCCCACAAATGCATTGTGTAATGATTTATATCTCATGATATAGTCTAAGATTGACATGGGATTAAAACTTAACAACTAATATGGAAATGAGAGTGAACCATGACTACTAATATTGTATGAGGAATGAATCTTGCTACCAAGATGGCTAGGTGTGTGAACCATCACTACCATGATGGTATGGGGAGTGAAACCATGCTACTAATATGGTGTTCTAAGTGATATGTTGGCTACTATGTTAATCATTTTATATACTTATGTGTCATCCTAAATTTCATATTTTATTCTTATATTGTGGATTCATGACATATCTTATTAATTATATTATGATCCATCTTTTATTAGGTTTAAATAATTATTACGATCTGTAATATACAAGTTATGATCATAAAATGTTATGCTCTTGTTACATGCTCTTTATTCATATTTTGTACACAAATTTTATTTCTTTACACTTACTGAGCGTCTATGATCACCCCATATTATGTTTCATTTACTAATGTTATGAATAATGATTTTCGGTTTATGTACTAGAGGTGGAGTTAGTTATGGGAGATATTAAAGATCTTTCTCCTAGATAAATTATTTTGTTTCCATGTTTCCAAAGACACTAAACTATTGTGGTCCTCGAACATGAATTTTTATAATGTACTGAATATTTCTCTAAAATGATGAAATATCCATGTATGTCAATCCTTGGTTGGAATTGTTTCTATCAAATGAATGGTTTGGTCATCATTATGACACTAGGATTAGAAATCCAATGTGATATCCCTTTGAGTATTTCAATGAATATGACTAGGTATATCAATAAGGATAGTTATAAGGATAAAGAAAATTATAGGAAAATGTCCTGGAATTTTGTTAAAAGATTTACCAAGTGGTTTCCTAGAAATAAATACTAGTTGGATATAAATATTTGATTTGGATATAGCATAAATGTACTAAGGGATCCCAACTATGGCATGTTCTTCTGGGCCTGACTCAGGGTAATCTATTATATGATAATGTGCCTTTCTTAATGCTTGGGTTAACAATCTTGATGGATATTATCTTGTAATTTAAAAAATTCTTCACAAAACAACATGAAGGATTGAAATATAGGATAACTATAAATATCATATCACAAACCTATGGTGTTATTTGTTAAAGTTATTGGATCTATGATTTTGACACTAGATAATTAATTTTTTAGGATTCTATTGTTTCACAGAAGATAAATGTTTTCAACACTATGCATTATTATATTGTTAAATAAAGTAAAATAGAAGGAAAAATGTTAAAATTTTATGATTAAAATTTGGATATCATGGGAATTATTTGAATCGACTTGAAATTTGAAAATATCATAATGAGAATTAGAATATAGGTATGTGTATTAGTTATACACCAGATGATAAAAAAATCACAAATAACAAGTGAAAGGTTTGTTATTTCATAAATTATTTTTTAAATTTATCTTTATTATCATGATTATATTAGGATTAGGAACCATAATACATAATTCATATTTTATACTCTATTAAATAGGTATTAAAAATATCTTTATACATCTTGAGTTTCTGTTTATGAAAAATGGTGGATTAATAAAGTGTTTATGGTTTGGAATTCCAAGATGATGTTATATGAACTACTAAATTTATAAGTATTTTAATTATTGGTTTTAATTTCATATTGAAAAGGACATGTTTAGTGGTGATGAAGACATAAAAAAGTGATTTCATAGAAAGTTTATTTTTTGATTAAGGAATGGAAACGCTTAATTAATGATTGGAATTGAGATAATGATCTTTTTATAATGATATGTTCGATATGAAGATGAAATTTGGATGGTATAGATTGTCATAGAACCAATTATTAACAAATTTTTCTATTTCATCAAGTGTGATTTTTAGAACTTCATGGATTTCAATAATATATACAGTAATCATTTGAATAAGGAAGCATGCATATTTTCTAAATGGATTTAAGGTAATTAAGGATGTTATGATTTTTCATGAGAATATTTGATGAGGGTAATCGCATGGTTATAAAATGACAACCATGTGGTACATTACAATATATGGGGATCAATGTTAAGCTAATTTCAGGAAATTATTTCCAATGCATTGAATTTTCATCTATAAGAATACTTATAATGTTAAACAGTTATGAAATGTTTATGTTTAAAATTATATGAAGTATATAAGATTAAACTATTACCTCTCCATATAAGAACATATTAATTGGATAGAATGTTAAAAATACATTGTGTTGATTACAAATGATGAAAAATCAGATGGAATATAATGCATCTCATGATATGTTAGAATATTAGGAATGAAAAAAAATCACCTTCCTTTTTAGAGAAATATGTGAAGTGGAAAAATTAACAACAAAAGGTGATGTTTTCCTGAAATAGTAAAAGTACATATTTTCCTGAATATTCTTTAACTATAATAAAAATGATCTTGAAGTAAAAACATTTATTATAGTAACTAAATTTTTTTCAAACAGATTGTCCCTTAGTTGATTATAGATTTATTGATTTATAATTGTAAAACATCTCTTGACCTTGTTCTTTATCACTAAACATCAGAACAATATATTTAGATTATTCATCAATGCCCTTGTTTTAACCTCCCACATCTATTCCCATATGTGGAAACCTAGTTATATATTACTTTCGGTAATCGTTATGGTTCGAACATTCTATTTTAAGGGATGTTTTAGTATTAATTTTTATAATGTGGATTTTTATGACTAAAACAATAAAGTATTAGACATTTTATAACCTAGATGAATTTCTAGGGTGAAATTAATTTTAATGGGGGTAGGTTGTAACACCTATAATATTCATGAATTTTTTTTTCGAATTAATTTCTCTATTTGGTATTTTTCATTTCAGATGACACTATATATATATATATATATAAACACTAGATCAAAATATATTTTATATGACACTTACTTAGATTGGTTTACATGAAATACCTCTTTGTTTCGTGCTACATGAAACAATGACTTGACTCATGCAACCGACAACACCAACATGGTGTACGTTACACACACCACCAAGTTTCTGTGATGCATCATTTTATTATAAATTTTTTAACTAATATTATTATAAAATAGCTTTTAAATTTACTATAATTAATTGTAGTAAATAATCATGAAACATTTTATATCCTTTTTATATAAATAAAAAATATTAAAATTGAAAGATATGATTTTTGGTAAGGAACTTTTATTTTGAAAAATACTATTTCCTCAAATGAACATATATTAATAGTAAAACTAATTTTAGAGAAATTTAGAAATTTAATTTAATAAAAAAATATAATTTTTTAATTTATAATTTCTGAATTAGTTTAGGGTAAATTTAAGGGATTTTTTAGAAACTTCATTTTTTGATAGATTGTGAAAAATACAACATTTAGGTTAAAAACTACCTTTTTGTTTAAATATTTATTAATGATAAATTATATTTTATTCTTTTCTAAGAATATATTATTTAAATCATAAATTTATTAATAAAATTTAGTTCATTATAATCAATTTCATTTTTTAGTTGATTATTAAAACTTAACAAAAATTTCAACATCATTCTACATTAAAGACCCACTACTTTGTCTCGTCAGAGGGATTAAAATTAATATTAAATTTTCATTTTACTAATTGAATTTATTAAAACTGATATAAACCATTTTTACGAGTATAATATTTAAATTATCATTATATAATGTTGGTTTTTGAACAAAATGATTAGTAAAAGTGACTAAAACTAATCACATCGATTAAGGTCACATTTATATTAATTAAGGACTACACCTTAATCTTAGGGTAGTAAATGGAAAATAAAATTTTCTGAAATCCACTTTATTGATATATTTTGGACTTATAATCACTTTTATTGACTTTTTATCATTCTTTTATCCACCCGAATCATGTAAAACGTGGGTGTAATTGTCTTTTCAAATATTTTGAAGATTTACACTCCTCCTTCCCTATAAAGACACTAACATTCCCTATTCTTAATGCCTATGAAACAAAATTGGATAAAAAAATC
The DNA here is from genome assembly GCA_963277665.1 of Viscum album. Taxonomy (NCBI): domain Eukaryota; kingdom Viridiplantae; phylum Streptophyta; class Magnoliopsida; order Santalales; family Viscaceae; genus Viscum; species Viscum album. The sequence goes on from OY728150.1 coordinate 1,784,512,997, forward strand.
TCTTCCAAATAAACTTCACAACATCCCTACCCTATATATAAATTTATCACTTGGGGAAGTATGTAATCTATGGAATACTATTTGTACAAACGAAATGGAGTTACCCAACTAACATGTAACATCTTCTCTCAAGATCACTATTTCCATTTTCATTTTCCATAACCTAAAATATCCTCATTATATTATTATATATGAACTTTATTATCATAATTATTGTATGATGTTTTCATGTAAAATTTTCTACCTACACTTACAAAAAACTCCCTCAAATGGGTAACGAACAAACTATTTCTGTGTATAAAAAACTACTGCCTCACAAAATGATGATTGTTCAATTTTCAATTACCACATAACATGGTGGTTATTATGATGGAAACTATAGTTTTATATGATATATATTATATTTATAATTTATTTATTCTTATTTAATGTTTATGTAGAACATACCTTCATGTTTTCCATCTTTTGTATATATGATAATTCTATTTGAGGATGTGTGGACTACTGCCCCTCAAAATATTATTATTTATTTAATAACTACGTGGATTGTATTACTGATGGTTTTGGTAAATATATAAAATATATATGATACCAAAAATATATAATAATAATGATTTTTATGTATTCATATATATATATATATATATTACTATTTTTCTTTCAACATGACAATTAATAGAAAATAGTGTTCACACGTACATATGTCGTACCATCTACTTGAATGGTGAATTCCATTTCAAACGTATATATTATATTGATTAATGTAATAGAAATAAAATATATATACTTTATATTTATATAATTTTTCAAATTTATGAAAAAATGATATTTGTATAAGGACCAATGGTATATCAAATTAAGACACATGCGAAGAATAAAGCGAATATTACCCAAAGTAAAACCATAACATAGGATTTTTAACAAGCGGGTAATATAAGTTCATAATGAAACAATATATGGTATTATATATAAAAATATGGTTCTATAATATATTTATAATAAATATATTTTTACTATAATTTTGTTTTGAATGTGTAAAATGAGAGTCAAGACGTGGTAAGGGGATTTCATCTCACTTTTTATTTCCTTGAGACAGGTGCTATGTTCACCACTCTTTCCTTTTGTTTTGTGTATGTTTAAAAAATTATATTATTCTGTGTATATTATACCTAAATTTTTTAGATTTTACATATCAAATTTATGATCTTTATTTCAGGGATATTAATTTTAAAAACATATAAAAATGATAAAAAAAAATTTGTCTCATTTTTTCTTTCATTGAGACACATGTTTTGTTATGCATCTAAATTCACATTCAAGGTGTATATAATTATATTATACATTATATACCATAAATTTATTTCTTTTGATGATATTTTATGTTTTATATTTTTTTTCATACATTAAGAGTATTATCCCATGTTACCATGTTATATGAATTTGATGAAATAATCTCATCATTTTTTTAGATTGTCTAGGTTTATGCTTCCTTTGATGATATTTTATGAAATATATCTCAATAAAATGTATAAATGTTATTCTTAATTATTTATTCATGATATATTTATATAATGGTACTCTATTTACAATATTTAATAAATTACATACATAAGAATGTGTTTTTTATGAAATCTCGCCTTTACCCTATCTTCCATTATAAATATAAGTTCATTTAAAACTGTGTTTTATACAAACGGTTTACAAGAATATTATAATACTATCCTATAATCATTAAAAACATTTTTACCCTTGATATCATTTACAAATATTTTCAATGGATTATTCTTATAACTTTTTCAATGATTCATTTTTATAACCTTTTTACCTTATAAAAGTAATTTTTTTAACTCGTATGAATTTTGTAGATTTTTACATATTCACTCCTTTGAAGCATTATTTTCATGTTTAAAGGTTATTTTTAATGAATTTTTTAAAGATATATCTTTAAGGAAAATGTTTATCAAATGTTTACATGATCCATTTGTATGTTTTCATGTAATATAGTTTTTAAAATGTTTTCAAGCTTATTTTAACTTTTATCAAGGATAATGGTTTTTAAAATGATTTGAAGATACTTTTAGAAGTTTTAAAGTAAAATGGTTTTCAAAATGTTTTCAATATTATTTTATTTGTTTTCAAGGAAAATTGATTTCAAATTGTATTCATGATTATTCTATATGGTTTCAAGCACAATGGATTTAAAAAAATAAAAAATATTTTATATGTTTTCAGGGAAAATGGTTTTCAATTTTTTTTCAACCTCATTTTATATGTTATCAAGGAAAATGATTTTCAAAAAACATTCAGGGATATTTTATATGATTTTAATGAAAATGTTTTAAAAAAAATTCAAGCTTCTTTTAATTGTTTTCAAAGTAAATGGTTTTCATAAACATTTCCAAGTATTATTTATAAGTTTTTAAATTATTTTCAAATAAATGAATTTCAAAAATTCTCCTAATATTATTTATATGTATTCTAAATTATCTCAATGAAAAAGGTATTTTCATTTATTTTATTTCTCGTTCTATAATATTTCAAGGAAAACTTTTTATAAATGATTTCAATTCTTCTTTATATAAATTCATTGTATTTTTCTAAGAAAATAATTTTCTAATGGTTTTATGTATTAAAAAGTCCTTTTAAAATAATAGAGGATATTTGCCTCATAAAAATATTTTTGAAGGTTATTTCAAAATTAATTTCCATCTAAAATGACATATGTTGATGTTACTCATTCACTTCTAGTAAATGACTTAAATGTTCTATTAATATTATTTTTAAAAATTAGTTATACTTAAAATTGTTTTTTTTATGAAACTCGTTTATCATTCACATGTTATATGCTTATGAAATCTGTTTCACTTTTATGTTTTATATGTTTAAGAAATACAATTATAATTCAAGGTTTATATGTTTATTAAATGAATTTATCATTCATGGGTTATGTATTTGATGAAATGATTATGAAAAAATTCATTTCCTATAGGTTCAGATATGATTACATGTTTATGATACCCATTTAATTTCAGGGATAATGATATAATTATTTATGATCTTGTTGAATATATAGGTATAATTTCATTATGAGATGGGTGGGACCTATATATCTCACTAATGCATTGGTAATGATTTATATCTCATTATATAGACTAAGATGGTCTTGTGAGTAAACCATTACTAGAAATATGGTCATGGGATTGAACCATGACTACCACGATGTTATGAGGAGTGATTTCATACTACTAAGATAGAAATGGGAGTGAACCATGATAACCATGATGGTATGGGGAGTGATCACATTCTATTAAGATGGTCATGGTAGTGTGGTGTTTGATTCTATAGAAATTATTTTATATTCTTATATGTCTAACACAATTTAGTGTTTTTTTTCATATGTTGTGTTTTCATGAATAATTCTCTTAATTATATTATGATACATGCATTATTAATTTACAATATTAATAATAATCTTAAATATATAGGTTATGATCATAAAATGTTATGCTCATGTTCTATAACATTTATTCGTATTATGCATGAACAATTCCATTATTTAACCTTACTCGGCATCTAAGCACACCACTTCTTATGTTTCTTTTCCCTATGTTATGATGAATAGATTTAGGTAGAATTAATAAAATTTGAAATATTTATGGGAGATTCTGAAGATCATCCAACATGATAGAATAATTTTTCCATGTTTCCAATTACACTAAACTATTACGGTCCTCGGGCATGTGTTTTTTAATGTATTTAATATCCATCTAAAATGAAGTAAAATCCATGTATTTCATTTTTGGGTATCTATAGGTGGTCTATTTGGGTTCAGCCATCATAAAATTTTCATTTATATTGGGTACACATGAATAATCATACGTATGGAATAACCATAGGTGTTTCCCATGGAATGAAATTTGTAACGTAATCATGTCATGGGGCATAACAAATGCGTGTATCTTAAAAGTGAACATAAAATAATTTATTTAAATTTTAAATGTACATTAACAAGTTAAAATGGGTATATATCATGATAATTATGTCTAATGGATGTGGAAACATGAAAAAATATTTTTTAAGTGAATTTAGAAATGAAACATTTTAGTGTAGTTTAAGTAATATATTAAAGAAAAGTTATGGAAGAAAATGAATATTTTTCTTCATCAAACAAAAAATTAAAACAATATTTTTTCATCATAAAATTATTTATTGTTGGAAAAAAATTATGTCTTAAAAACTATTATGGGGTGAACATGAAAATATTTAAGAAATTAGTAAGTTCTATTTAATTGCACTTTCTTTAGGGGATCATTATAGTTGGGAACCTTTTAAAACATGTATTTACACATCAAATAAGTATAAATAGATATGGATAAAATAATTTGAATCATATAATAAAAATTTATAATTATTATATAATAAAATTAATATTACTTTCAGATAAAATATTTAGAAAGCATAACCGGAAAGAGAAATGGTTGTTTAGAAATCTTCCCTTAAATTATTTGTGAATGTGTTTTGAATGTGTAATTAATTTTATTTATTATGGAATTATATTAATTACTATTTTAATTCATGAACAATTTAACATTTAATTTCTTCACTAATATTTTATTAAGTTTACTTTTTACCTTTTTGATGCCTAGTAAGATACAATTTCAACAATCAAGGAACATTCCATTCCTTGGTTTTCATGAATAGTTTAGTTGTATATATATAAGGAATATCATGTGAAGAATAGTTTTATAAAAATTAAAATTTATATTATTAGTGAAAATAAATACGATTAACTTTTATTTATAAATGATCCATATGTTAGTGTGATATAATTGATAAAATGATAATGATAACTCTTTACATTATTTTAACTTTTTCCGATCATCAATTACTAGTTCAGTTTTATTAATTAATATTATGTATGTATAATGCTTTCAAAACATTAAATAGTTTTTAATGTAAATAGGAAATGATTTTTAACCATTTTAATTCTTTTATTACCAAACTTGAATGAGGTTATGGAAATTGGAAATTCAACCTCACTGATTGCGAGAAATCAACACATCATAGATGATGTTTTCCTTTTAGAACAAGTGTGGAGGGGGGAAATATTGATGGGATCCTCTACCAAATCACAATGATTCTAGTATATAAAAAATTCATGATTTCTTCATGTCATTAGCATAAGGGGAGGCGAGGAGCTGAAATTAAGTAAAAATAAATTAAAAATAAATTAAAAGAAAAATAAAGTGATTTTTACCTCTTTAATTCATGTCTATGGGAACCTCCTTAAGGGGTATGGTCTTGGTAGTTTTTGAGACCAAAGGATTATGGACTTGGGGGAAGGATATAAGAACATTTTTTGTCATAATTTGGATAATATTCTGGTATTTGGAGGTGTTAAGATAAGATTTGGAGAGGGTGATATTCATAGTGGAGGAGAGGGATGTTTTTTTAATATTTTATTCATTTATTTGTTATATTTACTTAAGACTATGAATATTAATGATTCTTACGGCTAAATATAATAACTATTTAATTTTTGTTCAAACAAAGAAGCTTAAATAATTTATATATAAACCATGACTCAATAATTCATGTATTTAGCAAATACTATAAATTATCGCATTTTATTATTTACCAAAATTTCCACTATTTTAGAAAAATACTAAAAAACCACCCTATCCCTTTTTTGAAATACATAATTCAAAAATGGACTCAATTTTTTGAAAAATATATTTATATATATAAATAATTTAATTTTTAGTAAAAAACATTATTTACTAAAAAATATAGATTTTAAAATTAAAAATGACATTATAACATATTGAAAAATTAATTAAGTTCACCTTAAATTATCATATAATAATGTGTTAAAAATATTAATTTATTTATCTATTTTCAGAAAATTTTGTTTCTTTTTTATAATTATATTATTTATAAAATTGTAAATATCAATTTCTATTTAACCAAAATACCAACAAATAATTTATCATTTACAAAACATTAATTTACTTATTATATTATATAAATGTATGATATTTAATTTAAAAGATGAAAAATTATTATTTATACTTTTATAGGTGGTATTTCAATTCTATTGGCTGGTTAATGTTTTATAATGGTCATAATATTACTACAATGGTTAGGTTACTATTCCATTGGTTTAAGTTACTTAATTTTAATAAATACATCTTATTTCATTGAAACATAATTTTTAATGTTTTTAATGTGTTATAGGTTAATTCATGTGATTTATACTATATGAAATAATTATAAGAGGGGAAATTTTTAGTGATAGAATTCTGGTTCATTACATTCTTACCCCATTATGAAACTTTTCCGTGGAAATTTCATATTACAAATTGAGGGAAATAGGTGTGTGAAACCTCAGTCATTTATTCCTATTCTTCTAATTTTACTTCTTCATACTTCTGGTTTCACCATAATAATTTTTCATAGTGAGTAGTCTTGTTGCATGTAACATTATCTTTATGATCCACGATCTTCATTGGATGCTCCTCACGAGAGAGATAATTTTACCATTGTACCTCCTATGAATTTAGTACATGTGAGGGATTTTATATCTACTTCCGCATGAGGGATACATAAAATACATAATGTAATTCAAAAATGGTTGGTGGATTTTCTAGTTAGTATGCCCAACTCTAACACAATTGAGAATTTAAAAGGGGCTGATGTTCCTGGGACTCAGCATTCATTTCCAATGAAATCTCATGATCCTATTCCATGGATATATATAGGGGAATACTATATCTGTTACCTTAAACTCAATGTATCTTTGAAAATTATCTATATTTCTTATACTAAATTTTGGATGAATACATGTGTTGCTGAATATTTTTCACTTTTTCCACTATTTATTTTAAAATTTTATTCCCTAGAAGAAAACGTTCACCAGCCTCATCTCAACAAGTATGTTCCAATCATATTTTCCGACAAAGGGATTCATATAGTGCCATTATGATGGTCGAGTGGACACTACTAATGTAATATAACTCCTATAGAGGTAGATGTTTATCACATCATCTATTGATGTTTATATAAGATGGTCTCATCTTGTCTTCCAGTTTCTAAATATTCTATTTATAGTGGACATTTTTGGGGGGTGATAGTCCATATTGAAGCTCATCTTAGTGTTTATATATTGTGGGATACTTTTCCTGAACATATAGGTGAATCTTAAATCTCGATCGGATACAATTGATAGGGGTAGTCCATGTATCATCTCCATTTATTTGATGTATATCTATGCAAGTTGTTCAAGTGAGAAGTCATATTGAATTATGTTAATGTGGTATCTATTTGAATGATGATCCAAATAAATCCATATATCATTATCGTGTTGAGATTTATTTGGAATTACAGTGAAATAGTCGATGGGAATGTTTCCCAATTCAATGTATGTTTTATGTAACGGAAGCATCATACGCTTATAATTTATTATTTTAGAATTCAGTTGCTGAAATACCATAAATTTTGATTTATATCTAGTGATATCTCTCTTCATATTTTTTCAACAACAATGTTTTCAATTATCATGAAACATCTTTGTGATCCCTGAAAGAATACAGATGGTTGGGCTATGTGTCTCATTCATAAGCTCATTCTTTATCTCTATATTTTATGGTCTACATAGTCGTGGCCTAAATAATATTAATTCTTCCTCATCAATGTCAATCTATGAGGATTTCCCATTTACGATGACTTCCACCTTTTTTTAAATTTTTACATAATTTCTTCGAGCGTACTTTATTTTCTCAATAAAATATGGTTGAAAAATCATTTAAAAAAGTATTGAGGATGTTTCTCCACTATTGATTACCATGTTCATCCATTGTAGGTCTATTATAATATGATCTTTCTAAATTTCAATCATTGATAAATATGTCAGATCTCTTCTACATAGATAATCCTCCAAATTATTTGACTTACCAAGATGGTAGTGGATTGAGAACTTGTAATACATATTGAGCTCTATTATCATTATACAATAAATTGGGGAATTCATGGAAAAATGGATGAGATTAGAATCCCAATAAACGAATAATAATATGAATAACGTATAGAACATGACTTAGAAGTCAACATGAGGTCATTAAAAGGCATGGAACATGAGTAAACATATGGAATAATAACATAAAGATTTAGGGATCATGTAATCATGGAATTATAGAAATCTGAAATCATAATACTACATGACATAATAAAAATTCAAGGATAATTGAAAAATCCATTGAATATAGAGGGTCATTAGTAAAGGATAATCGTGAAGACCATTTCCCATGGAAGAGTATGAGTCATAGAATACCACCATGGCCATTTCACATCGAGGAGAATCAGTAAAGTCTAGCCACTAAGTCCATTTCACATAATGTCTCATGAGACTAAAAATTACCCAACTCATTGGCACTATATCTTGGATCACACATCACAACATATTTATGAATATGTGATCTATAGGAAGAATCATACATAAGTAATAAACATAAGGGTTTCCCATTGGAATACATGGGTATTGTAATCATGTCATGGAGTATAACAAATGGGTGCATCATTAAAGTGACCATGAAATAATGTATTCAATTCATAAATATAATATATATGATTTAATAATCATAGATCATATTAATTATTTCCAATTTAAGTAGAAACACATAATAAGTTTGTTTAAGAATCATTAAAAATTAATCATTTTAGAGAATTTTGAAGAAAATATTAGAGACCATTTAAGGAGGAAAAGAAATATTTGTCATCATAAACCCAAGAAATGAACAAATATATTTTTTCATGATAAATTTTTTGATTTTATTGAAATAATGGATTCATTAAATATATTATTGAGTGATCTTGAAAATGGGTAATAAATTAGAAATTTTTCCTTTAATAAGGAATTTTTTTTAGGAAGCTTTGAGTAGGGAACCATTTTAAAACAAGAACATCCCATTCAAAGAAGGATGAAATGATATTGGTACATGGTTTTAGATTATATAAACATTATTTATATGAATTATATGAAAAAAAGAAAATAATCATTGGGTTAATGAGATAGAAAATGTAATCTAAATGAAAAATGGAGGTTTGTAATGAATCTCTACCCGTATGTATTAAAGTGTTGGTTGGAGTAGGACACCCAATATGGGGCTAAATTGAGTTCCTAAATTTTTTTCTGTTAAATATCTTCAGTTATAAATCCCCTACATTAAAATCGAAACATGCTACGAAATCAAAGTAGTAAATTTATAATAGTTTGATTATTCAATTAATTCCTCCTAACTATTGATTCGTTATTAGTTATAGACGTTTTAATGATTCATATAACTTTTGAAACTAATTTACCAAACCAAATGAGTTAACAGTAATATCCAAGATCAACTGTCAGTGTAAAATATTGTTCTGTTAAATATTATTGAAAATAGAGTAAATTGAATTTGAAATAGCATAGCAGAATGAAACCAGAAGTTCAGTCTCACACCAAGACATGATCCTCTCCTCATGGTGATCACCTTCCACAAAATATTTTAAATTAATAAACATTTATCCACACCCTAGATCTGGGTTTACAATAGTATAAAGTGAAATCCAGGACATGCTAGACCACTACAATAGTTAATCTTGGGTAATGGGTTACATACATGTCACACAAATCCATTTCCCACAATTATTTGTGGGAGAAATGTGGTGTAAGATAATGATAGTGTGATGATATCTTTTTTCATCCAACTAAGCACATGATCTAGGGTGTGTTTGTACTATAGATTCACACTCTAATAGAAAAGTAAAAAAATTGAACATAACAGTAACAAATTAATGAGAGAATGTTTAAAATTCTCAGAGTATTGTGCTTGAAGCTTCTGGACTCCATGAATGTAGACGATGTGATGCTAGAGTCTTATTCTAGAAACAGACACCAATATAGAGTGTCGTGGAAGATATATGTTCGGGGTTTTATGCAAATGAGTTACTTATCTATCATTTTCTTCTCTAGAATTTGTTTACAGCAATGGTGATTTGAACTTTGATGCAAAACAACTTCTTCTTCGTTTTCTTTCATCTATGAGGTGTGTTCTTCTTGATTTTCTTCATGTGTTCACTTCATATGGTTTCTTATGTGTGTGGTGCACTTTTTGATTAGGTAATTCCATTTTTATATTTTTTAGGTCCGATATTAGGATTGATTAGGACATGTGTGGAACTTCGTACCTCTCACATCTATGATAATGGTGTTTGTAAATATTTATACAAGTAAATTAATTGAATTAAATTAACCAATATGACTATTGGATAAAATTATTGAATTAATAGAGTAAATAAATATTGAATTATCTGTCTGTGAGTCCTTATATCAATAGGTCACACTGTCAGTGACTTCTTTTTCAGTAGGTTAGAACATCGATGACTCCTTCTATGAGTGAGTCATGATTTCAGTAGTTCCATGCAACATAAAGTGAGTGGGTTTGTTGGTTATTCAGTTGGTATGTCAGGGACTCATTTGATATTTTGGTAAGTGAGATTATTAGTGAGTCATTTTTTCTATCAGTGAATCATTGGTTATGTAATTGGGTCATCTGTTCTGTCGGTGAGTCAGGATATCGGCGATTCATTCTATCAGTGAAACAATTGTTCTATTAGTGACTCATTTGTTATGTTGGTGACTCATTTTTCCTATCATTTAGTTAGACTATCAGTGAGTTAGTTTATTAGTGAATCAATTATATCATTGTCGGTGACTCATAGTTATCCAATTTGTCTGAATATATATCTTATAATATAAACATACACATAATAAGTCATACTTTAAATTAAATCATAAATAATTATAATTATTTATCTTTAAACATAACTAAAAATTAACAGATGAAAATGAACATGATTGAATATGATTGATCCTGATTTTTTATTATTAAAACCATAGAAGAATAATAATCCCCCCTTTTTATGATCACAAATCATGGAATTATAATGTACAATCAGTTGATGTTCAAAATTAGTCATTCATATTACTATCTCCATATTACTGATTCACATAAAATAAATTTTACTTTTTTACATTTCCATATAAATAAGGCCTTCTCGTTTCCCATAAATAAATAGAGTTAATCATAGTAAAAATAAATTACGTCTTCACATTATCCCCATTTCGAGTTTACGATAAATAAAAATGATATTAATAAAATAAGTTGAAAAAAAGTGATAAATGTTATAACACTGTATTCCATAATAAATGTACGGTATAGTGGAATAAAGAAATACTTCAGAGAAAATAAAAGTCACATGAAATTATCCTTATCAAATATATATCCGCATTACTAATTATTCAATGAATGATCATTCACTTCATTTCTATTGGAAAAAATATCCATGGTAGGTAATGGAGATGTAGATGTAGTGGCTGGTAATGGTTTAGAATGAATTGTGAGATAGGTAAGTGGAATTATAGTAAACACTGAAGGTTCTAGACTTGGAAAAGTGGAGGAAATAATTCCATATATGATAAGACGAATCTGTGTGAGGTCCTAAAAAAGATACATTTTTAGAGAGGTATATGTTGAAGGTTTCAGATATGGACTCATAGGTGAATCTTGGGGTGGAGCAGTTTGAGTAATTTGAATATGAAAAAAGTTCTTGATAAAATTTACAAAATCTATAATTATCTCCCCACCATAATATATAAAATTTTCCAAATTACCCTTATTCTCATAAATATTTTTAATTGTTGGAGTAAACTCCATGACCTTTTTTACTAGATCCTTAAAGGCTTGGGTCAAAGGAGGTATTTTGAGGTTTTAAACCAAATACATATATTTCTTATCCAAATAAATCTTAGATTAAAATCTCTTGAAATAATAATCTACCTTTTGAGATATCTCCTCCTAAGTAGTAGTAGCCTTATCTGAATAAAATATAACAATATCATTGATATGATCATGGTTATACTTGGTTTTTTATAGAAATTACTAATCAGTTCAACCCATCATAGTCCTAAATTCTCTTTTTATGACATTTTTTATAGCCTTAATTTCTGTGGTGTAATATATAGGAGTATCTGAGGATGAATCAACTTGGTCAATTCCTCTTACATACCATCTCAAGTTGGTAAAATTAGGAAATGATATATGGTAAATAATATCCTCATGTCATTTCATTATTCCTTCTATGGTTATCCTATACTCATAGGTCAAACTACTGATAGTGGAATCCAATTCAGTCAACTCATTTCTCTGCTTCTGATTTCTTTCACAATAGCTTCAATGAGTTCAATTATTCTAGGATATTACTGAGCAATAACATTTATAAAGAGTATATTATCATCACTTTCTATCAATATCGACATCATAATAGGAAATGGAAAATTCCTAATGGTGGAGAGAAGTTCTACCTTGAAAATATCAGAATTAGCTCTAGTGACATAGTCACCTGGGATTTGAACTACTGAAGGTGCATAAGAAGAAGAAGATGCACCTGTAGGAAGCATCTCACACTGTATAGTCTCCTCCACCAATATTCTGTTTAGAACTACTCTATTATCTATTAGCATTAGAATCATAATTTTTAAGCTAAGGGAAACATATCCAGGATGCCTTTTTTCCATTCATAAAACACAGGGGCTTACAAAAGAGTGAATGTGTTAACTTTAACTCTTCCAACTTCATCATCACCCTCAACATGAGCTCTTAAATCATGAATATCCTCATCCACTTGATCTCCTCTTACTTGTTACTCACCCTCATCTTTATATCTTCTTCTAACATAAACAAACTACGGTACAATTACTATCAAAGCTCCCATTTCATCACCATCTTTAAATATTTATTTTTCTTCTCTAGTATCATATTCTACCTGATCAAGAGGTTCTACATTATTCTCTTAATCCACATTATTATAAATAATTCAATTATCACCTTGATCATCACTATGATGATCAGAGATACAATAACTTCTACTTCCTTCTTCATTCTTATCATCTCCCTCATTTCAATCCCTATCTTATTCTATTTCTTCCTCTTCTCTACAACCAAAGCCACTTAAATTCACTCCTATTTCTCTGTCGTATTATTCTTCTCCTTTAAATTCGACATCTGAGCCATTGGATCTTCTCAGATAAAAAAAATCAAAATTCATCATTTTCTTTTTCAATGCCTAAAATTGGGTCCTTTAAAGGCAGAGTGAGAGGTGGACAGGGTTGTCTAAAGGTTATTATCCTTGAGCATCTAGCAATGTTTTAGTCACTCTTTCCATCTGTAGGATATTATTTTTTTCTAGAAGGTCAAAGTTCCTCTTCTATATCCTCATTATTAGAATATTTTGTCACTTCATCTGGTCCTAAACTAGGATCATCCACATCTCTTAGCCTAACAGGATGCTCAACGGGGTTTAAATTCTCATACAACTTATCTTCATCTCCAACCCACTCTATATTATAGTTATTTTATATTATTTTCATCCTTTTTCAAATCTACTTTATAAAGTAGTCACTACTACATATATAAAAAATATAATAACTCTTTATTACACATCCTATTTCCTTCGTATTAACATAAATCATACTAGGATACAACATGGAATCGAGCTTATATTATGGATTAATTATTTCACAGATGTGAACAATTAAATACTTTCATAGGTTCACCATGTTCCCTTTATTCAACCAATATAACATGAACACAACCTTGTACTTCAAGGGCAAGATGTCCCCTTTTCTAGGACATATTTCATGTTGAAAGTATTTAAACAAATGTCTTATTTCCCCATTTAACTCTGAGGCTATATTCATTCTATGCTCCCTATTTCTAGTCAGCTCCTCCAATGTTGTCTCATAAAAAAAAGATATTAGTGGTAGGTGGAGTACATCCTCGATAGTCATCAAAGAATACCTTGTGTAGAATATTTAGGAATTCTTCCCAATTCCTTGATGAAAAATAAACTCTTCTTCTATTCACTACAGATTTAATCTAGTACATCTCTCTACCTTTCATAATGAGTTCCACATAATGATAAAAATCTTGCACATTATTATCGTAATAATTCAATTTATTATTTGAAAACATATGTAACCAACATTTTGAATGTAGAAATATCAGTAGAAGTAACCTTTTAGATAGTTACCATTATATGAATACCTCCTTCTCAGCAGATACCACACGATTTTTTAGAGTTCGATTGACAGGTTTAGATATGATCGACTCTCCTATATTCCACTTACCTGGATGAAACTTGTCTTCATATCCTTCAAATATGCACATTACTTTGGCCATTCTAAAGGTTTGGTCAAATGGTAGTAAAGAGATAGGTCTGATTGAAAAAATATAAAATGTATGAGAGATATTTATAGAATGTTTGAGTGTATGAAATAGAGTGGATCGAATTGATTTAATCATGTAGGGCTTTTGAAAACACAAATGGGTAATCAAAGTTTAATTAAAAATAGAAAATTAAAAACTGCTTCATTTTCGTTAAATGATATGTGGACAATTTGACTCTATCATCATGTGGCCAAAAATGCGACATCTTCGGTGTCACAAATAAATTTTTGATGTCAGCGAGACATCACCAGTTTCCCCTATCATGGAGGAAACCACACCTAGTTTTAAAAAAAGATCAATATATGATTCATATTAATTAATCATTACTAATTCGGTCCTAATGTAATTCATTCTTTCATAGTTTGGTGGATTATTAAATATGTCTGCAAACTGATATTCCGGGCAAATAAACTCTTGGGTTATATCACCTCTTTTATAATTTTATCTCGTAATGTGGTGTCTTATATCAAAATAATTTTTTCATGAATAGAAAATTGGATAATGTGACATTTAAATATGCCATTGTATTTTCACAATTTATGGGGACATGTCTAAATTGATATCCATAATCTATAAATGTTTGTTTCATCCACAAAATTTGTGTACAACAACTAGTAGGTGTATAGTTTTCAACTTCAGTAGTAGATAATGCAATAGAGTTTTTCTTCTTACTCTACCATGACACTTGATAATTTTTCAAAAATTGACATTTTTGATTGGTTATTTTTATATAACTTTAATACACCAATATCAGCATTATAATAACTAACTAAATCAATTTTTTATTATGTAGGGTAGAAAAATCCAATGTTGGTAGTATACTTTATATAACAATATTCATTTATATTCATCAATTTTACACCAATTTAAAGATAAATATCATAAAATCATTGCAAAACTATGATCAAAATTTTTATCATCTTGTGTAAACAATGACCATACATAACCTTTATAACAAATAACATAAAAATTTATTTAATTACTCCTTCCCTAGCTCTTCATTGAACCTTGAGTTCTCCTTAGTATAAGTAGTCTCCAAATGATATACATAAAAAAGGGGTGAGCTAAAGGCCTGTTAAGAGGATAAGAACATGAGAAAATATGACATGGGGTGATAATAATAATAAAATCATCATCATAATCATGATATGAAGTATTATGAAAATATGTGTAATGAGGAAATTCATAATAATGAAACCTTTTGTCTTAGTGGTTAACAAATACACATAAAAGTGAAAATATCTCGCATCAAGATAACGAATATATAAAATTAACTCATAAGATTCATCATTTTACCAAATTTAGTGGAGTTCTATATAATTATTGTAACACATTTCACATTAATACATTCATATTGTTCTATAAATTTCTAAACGCACTGGTCACATCATAACATTTACATTATCATGCATGCCACATATAAAATATTTCAAACATAAAAAAAAATATAAAACTGGGGAAGAAATGATTTTTCACATATAAATAATAAATTTATCAATATTTGTTTCCCATAATATAGAGGTAATATCATTCCAAACATGGAACCATTATCCTTGAGTGAAGAGTGAAACAATCTTCTATAAGTAAAAGGGTGTACTTATTTGAAAGAATAGTTCATTGGGAAACATTGGACTTTTCATAAAATAAATTAGAAAAAATTTATATCCCATAAGAGTTATGATAATGATGAATAAATTATTTCAACGTAATATCTATTCTGAAAATGGTTTGAAGTGAGAAACACAAATAATGATAGTTGCTTTTAAAAATTTCCCCTTACCTAGTATATGAACTCTTCATTTTGATTAATGTCCTCTATAATGACATTTTATTCGTTAATATACAATTTTAGAAAATTTTATTCCAGAATATTATTCATTATGGTTTCATTGTGTTCTTTTATATTCTTTTAAATGAGTTATAGAGTTTAAATTCATTGTTCGGATGTGTTCATTTTCATTGTTTTCATGAACAGTTCACTTGTTTTCAAGAATGAGAGTATATGTAAATATGAGGATGAACACCCAAAATTGTAATTATATATTATCAGTGACATTAAAATGATTAAAATGATCTTATAATGAATTTGGTTATGTACTATGCGTATGAATAACTAGATTAAATTTAATGATGGTCATTTTAGGTTAATTTTGGTTGTTTTTCAATCACAATGAACTTGTTTTATTTTATAACATAGTAACATGTAAATAATTTTTTCTACAATATAAAAGGTGTTAAAAAGTAAAATTCACAATCTATTTATAACTATTTAATGGTTTTATGAACATTCTTGGTGGAACTAAGAAAAAAATTAATGTGCATCACCCACAACATTGGTTAAATGAAGCATCACGGGCGATGATTTCATTATTTGAACAAAAGAGAGAGAGGGAGGGTTTTAATGAATAATATTAAAATAAGATGATATTATACTAGTATTTGAAATAGTTTGGATTTATCATTCCATTTTAAAGAAGTTATGTGAGGTGGGAATAAAAAAATAAATTAAATTGAAAAGAAAAGAGAGAGAGGAATTTACTCTTGAATTATATTCTTGAGATCGACCATATGAAACATATGTTAGGTATATTGATGATACCAAGATCTACTAGACATGGGGTAGGATATAAGAAAGAGTTTTGGGAAGAATTTATTCACTTATATAAGCTTGATTTCAGTGAGGAAATTAGGCTGTGAGAGGTGGTATTTATAGTGGAGGGGAGATGGGTTTTCTCAATATTATATTCATTAGTTTATTAATGTCCCTAAATACAATATATAGTTATGATTCCCTGAAAAATATAGTATAAAATACTTGAGTTTGAACCAATGTCCATTTATATCATCCATGACTCAAGTAGGATGATTAAATTCATTTATTTATCATAATTTGTAAATTATCAAATTTAATTATTCCCAAAAAAATCATGTATTTCAAAAAAATGTCCAAAATTCACCCTAAACATTTTCAACATGTATAATTAAAAAAATAAACTCTATTTTATAAAAATAATATTTTTAATATTTTTAATTTAATTTTTATTTAAATTATCATTTATATTGAAAATACTGATTTTAAAATAAAAATGGATTATATAAAACATTAAAAGTTTATTAAAGCTCTCAAAAAATTATCATAAAATCATAATAAATAATAATATTATCTAAAAACCATTTATAAAAATAGATTTAATTTTAAATTATTAAATTAATTAAAAAATTTTAATTATATATTTAAAACTTATAAAACACAAATATTTAACTAATAATTTTTAAAATATATACATAATTATTGCATGATAAAATTATACAATATTTTAACATACAAGCTTCATAAACATTATCTATACTTTCATGGGTTATTTCACTATTAATTAGGTGAATTTATTATTTATGAGGGTCGTATTACTATTCCAATAGTCAAATTACAATTTAATCAGTGTATATTCCTTAACTTCTAGAAACACTTCATATCTTCTTATTTCATTACTTATAAAGTTTATATTATGATCTATATGTTTTTATGTGCTTTATAATATAATAAATTACCATTAGTGTTGATAAATTTCATTGATAATTGTATGGGTCATTACATTCTTCCCACAATTTGAAATTTATCGCTCAAAATGTGGTTTTACATAAACATGTGATGGTACTTCTCCATTATCACCTCCTATGGTTCCAATGTTTCTTAATTATATTTATGGTTCCTCCAAAACATTTTGAAATGGTGGGTTATCTTGATGCATAGATCATCATCTCTTCGATTGAAAATCTATTCAGATTGCACTTCATAAGAGAGATCATCTTCCAGTTATACCACCTCTGAGTTCAGTGGATGTGTGGGATCTGGTATGTACTTTCTATGGGGTGATACATAAAACAAATCATTAAATTGAACCATATTTAGTGGAAGGGAAATCTGATAGGCCATAAATCCTTTACAATCGAGGATCTAAAAGGGGAAAATGTACCTTCGACTCAACTTCCCTTTCATTCTAAACCACGTGAATATCTTCCATGGTGATATTGAAAGGATGACATTATCTCCAACAGCAAACTCCAAGACCATTTGAAGGTTGTCAACATATATTTTTTATTGACTCTGAGCAGCTTTTATATGTTGCTGGAAGAATTAAACATTCTTTGCCATCTCATGTACAATATCAGATCCAAACAGCTTTATTTTTCCTACATCATTCCAAAAATTTGGAGTTCTATATCCTTTTCTATACAGAGAATATTATGGAGACACATTAAAACTCGAGTTGAAGTAATTGTTGTATAATAAATCAACTAATATAAGATGATGATCCCATCAACCAATGAGTTTTATAGAGAAGGATATTAACATATCATCAAGTGTTTAAATAGTCCTTCTAGGTTGGTCATCTATTATGGGGTGATAGGCCAAGATGAAATTCAATTATGTACTAAAAGAATGAATAACACACCTCTAGAATATAGAGAAGAACCATGGATCTTGATCAGAGACAATATAGAGTGGAGCCCCAAGTAGTCTCACCACTTATTTCACATATATCATTGAACGTGGTTCATGCGGGTGATCTTCTCGAATAGTGATAAAGTGGGATGTCTTGGTGAGTTGGTCCACCACAACCCATATAAAATTATTTCCCTTGGTTTCTTTGGGAGACCCATAAAAAATCCATAGTGAAATTTTTTAATTTCAACAAGAGTATATGAAATTGTTGCATCAACCCTTTGAAATGTTGTCTCTCTCCATTAACTAGCTAACATATCAATCACCTTGAGAAATATTTTGAAATATATTTCTTTAAGATTACCCACCAGAAGTGTTCTTGGAGATATATGTACATATTGGTTCTTCCAGGATGGATGAAGATTGTTTATCTATGTGAATTTTCCAATAGATCCATATGTATCTCAGGTGATGAAGGAACACAAATGCACATTCAAAAATGAATCACAACATCATCGCCGATTTGTAAATTTAGAAGATTCCCTTCCTATACAACATTCACATTCTTCTATAAATCCAGATCATCTCTTTATGCCTCTAAAATATTATCTTCTATAGATGGTTAAGGAATAATTTTTGCATGTTAGGATGTATTTCATACTGTTATGATTTCCAAATCAATCCTTTAAATATCCATGATGATATGAACATTATCAATCTACAATAGGGGTAGATTAGTTAGTTGTTTTCTGCTAACTACATCATCTATGATTTTTTCTTTATTGGTATGATAGTGAATATATAAATTGTAGTAGATGATTATATTTAACCATATCATTTGACGCATGTGGAGATCATTTTGTTTGACTATATACTTTAGGCTCTTCTAATCGGTATATATGTCACACTTCTCACTATAGAGGTAGTGCCTCAAAATTTTCAATACAAAAACTCACAGCTTCTAACTCCAAATCATGCATCAGGTAGTTATGCCAATGGATCATCAACATCCATTAGGCATAGGCTATCACATTATCATTTTCCATGAATAGAAAACCCAATACTTTCATTGAAGAATCACTGTTTAGTACATAACCTTATCCACATTTCGACAATGTGAGTATAAGTTTAGTGATCAGCCTTCCTCTTAACTCCTTGAAGGTTTCCTCATATTCTTCCACCTAGACATACTTTAGCGCTTTAATTGATAACTTATTTAATAGGTTTGAAAATTGTGAGAAATTTCTCACAAAATGTCATTAGTACCCAGCTAATCCAAAAAAACTATGAATTTATGTGAAAATAGGGGATCTTTCTCATTCTTAAATCATCATTGTTTTTTAATGGTCCGCATAAATTTCCTCAATTTTGATGAAATTCCCCAAAAACGTTACTATATTCATCCAATAGTCACACTTTTTGAACATGGTGTACATCTTCTCCTTTCTCAATGTCACCAACACATGCCTTAGATTTTCTTCATGTTCCTCCTTCTAGTTGGAGTAGATGAAATATCATCGATAAAAACTATTAAAAAAATTCATGGTAATATCTAAAGACAAATTTTATCAAGTCCCTAAATATTGCAGGGGCATTAGTTAGTCTGAAGGGAATCAACAAAAACTCATAGTGATCATACCTTCTATAGAAGGTAGTATTCTGAATATCTTCCTTCATCACCTTTATCTAATGATATCTATATCAATGATCCACCTTTGATAAGTACAGATCTCCACGTAGATGATTAAACAAGTCATAAATCCTTGGAAGATGATACATTTTATTTATGGTGATCTTGTTGAGTTTTCAAAAATCAATACACAGCTGCATTGATCCATCCTTCCTCCACCTAAAGAGCACCAGTGCACCCCAAGGTGATACACTAGGGCATATGTCCCATTTGCCCAAATGATCTTATAGAAACTACTTTAACATCTCTAGTTTGATATGAGCCATCCAATGGGGATTGTTCTAGAGATAAGTATCTCTGGGTATGTGTTCTATTGAGAACTCCACCTCAAAAATTTGGGGAAGTCCTAGTAACGCTTATAGAAATACATCATTGTATTCCTTCACGATGGGAATTTCTTCTAGGATGGAACTTTACTTTGACTCTACCATTTTAGCAAGGTATTCTTCTTCATAAGGAATACGACAACCACACCACTAAATGATTTATTAAATTATATTAATGATCTTATTTTAATTTCTCTTGGAAAATGGGATGATTCATAATGTAAAAGAAATTTCCTTTTCCTAATAGTTGATATTTTATCTATATAATTAGAGCCTATCCATTCCAATTATAACATCCAATTCAACCTTGGTAAGTATCATGATATTTTCTGGAAGAATCACCCCACATACACCTACATGAAATGATTCCAACACTTGTGTTGTAATGATTCAACCACTTTGTGTTTTTTCATATATCTCTATTTAATTCTATTGGGGCTTTAATTCTATTGTTCTATAAAACATGCAAGATATAAAATAATGTGTAGAACCAGATGAAATAAGGATTTTCCCATTCTTTAGTGAATAAGAATTGTTCCATAAATGAATTCATGTTATTGCTCCACTTGTAATGTAGTGATGGAATTAGCCTTCCCATACAACTTTGGAACTAGTTATTGATGACTATAATTACCCTCAAGGGATCAAGGTTTAGTGCACTGTCTTTCATTGTGCCCTAGATCCCTCCAATTATTGAAATGGACCATGGGTGGTCCTATCCTTTCCTCCACCACATTTTCCTACTTTCTCATGTACTTTTGACACTCTTGAGCATAATGTCCTTCTCTCCCACACATAAAGAATTTCCCTGTCCCTTTGAGAAAATTCCCATGATGATTTTTCCCACCTTTTTCTCATGTGGGTGGTTGAGTTTTCTTTTCACCTTTATCATTATATCTACCGTCATGAAACTCCAACTTTTATTTATTATCACCATTTCCATGAGATGATTCTCCAAACTCTGTCTCCACATTGAGGTCAAATTGAATGAAATCTTCATAACTCCAAAAGACCAAAATTTAAAGATCCTTTCAAATGTGTGGTTTAATCCATTAAAGAATCTATCAATATTTCTATCATTTTTTATATCAAAACCCGAAGCATACCTTCAAAGCCTTTTGAAATTCACTTTGTAAACTGTGAATGATTCCATATCCTTTTTATTTAGCTCTATAAATCCTCATTATATCTTCTTATTAATAGTTAATTGGATATATTTGTTAAGAAACATTATCTTAAATTCTTCCCACTCCATCTCTTATAATTTTTTCTCTTTTTTTGGTGTTCATAATCAAATACCACCATTGGTTGGCCTCTCTATCGAAATGATAAATGGCTAGAGTCACATTCTCTGTCTATAAATAGTGATGAATTTGAATGTTCTTATCCATTGAGTTGACCCATTTCTATGAAACTAGTGCATCAGAAGATCCACAAAATTCTAGTGGTCATTGCAACATTAAACACTCCATAGCCAGTTTATCACTCTTAGGTAAAGGAGAAAATTCCATATTATTCAGGATATTATTTATTACCTCCGAAAACTGGGTTTTCATCAATGTATAGTTTTTAACTCCACCTCCCAAAGCATTGGGGATGTTATTCAGGAAATCACTACATTGTCCCGCGCATGGGTTTCTGTCGCAGTTTCTATTGGTTCCCACCATTTTCTAAAATAGAAATGGTTAGAAGAAAATATATGTTACCATGTAATGAATTAATAAATTATTCCATTGTGAAACCAACACTAAAATAATATCTTATGGGATAACTTTTTTAGTAAAGCTTTTCATGTGCTTACATATTCTTAGACTCACACTAAGGGTTTTTCCTAACGTTCTCTAATCTTAATTCCCAAATTATGTAAACTATGCTTTGATAAAAACTATAACACCCTTTTTCCATTCGTTACTATAAATCAATTTTAAATATAACAATCATAAAATAATTACCCAACCCAAATATAAAGGTTTATCATAATGGTAAAATAGTACAATACATAACTTTTATAACAAAAAACATAATCATTTAGTTGCTTATTCTTCTCTAGATTCTTATTGGCCCTTGATTTCTCCTTAGTACGTGTAATATTTTGAGGACATTTATTAAAAGGGGTGACATAAAATCGCAGATACCCGATAATAAATTGGAAAAATATAACAATGTCTAATCATAGTCATAACATCATCATCATAGTCATGATATGAATCATTTAGAAACGTCATGGAATATGGAATTGCATAAAAATTAAACATTATATCTTAGTGGTCAACAACCACACATAATTGTGAACAAAGGAAACAACTTGTTCACAAATATTTCACATTAAATCATGTGATTCATCTCTTTAACCAATTCAATAGAGCACTGTATAATTCTGGGTGCACCCATCATATCAAAAAATTCATATTGTGCTATATATTTTTGGGTGCGCCAGTCACTTCTTAACATTTACATTATCATGAATATAACATAAAAATATGTCAAATATGAATATAAAATAAACCTTGGAAAGAAATGTGTTTCACATCATAAATTGTACATTCATAAATATTTTTTCCAAATATAAAGGTGGTATATATTTTTGACATGGAACCATTAACCATTACTGAAGAGTGAAAGAATATTTGTGAAGTAAAAAAGGTTGTGCTTATTTGAAATAAGAGTTTTTTTGGAAAAAAATTATTCTTTATAAAATAAATTAGAATATTTGCATATCCTAGAATAGGTAAAATGATGATGAATAAATTATTTTGAGGTTATATTCGTACTGAAAATGGCTTGAAGACGGAAAACCGAAATAAAGAGGGTTGGGTTTGAAAATTTCCACTTACCTAGTATCCAAACTCATTATTAACATTAATGTCTTATATAATGATATTATATTAAATAATGGGCAAATACAGATCCTTTTATACATGAAAATTATTTATTATGGTTCCATTAAGTTAATTTATCTAAATTTGGTTGAGTAATAGAGATTAAATTCATTGTTCAGAAGTGTTTATATACATTGTTTTCGTGGACAGTTCCCTAGTTATAATGAATGAGTGTCTATTTACAAATGTGGATAAATAGAAAAAAGTGTTTTTATATATTTTTAGGGACATTAATGTGGTATAAATGATGTTACAATTAATTTTTTTATTTTCCATGAGGATGAATCATTAGATAAATTTTAATGATGGTCATTTTTGGTAAATTTTGTTGGTTTTTCGATCACAACAAACTTATTTTATTTTAACTCTTATTGTCATGTAAATAAGTTAGTTGTATAATATAGAAATGTGTAAAACATAATATTTAAAATCTATATTTAACCATTTAATTGTTTTGTTGAAATAATTGATGGAATTTAGGTAAAATTAAAGTGCATCGCCCTTAATGTTTGTAAAATTACACATCATGGGCGGCGATTTAATTATTCGAACAAGAGAGAGATTTATAGAGAGAGAAAAAAGTATAATAAGGAATCATCCATTAAAATGATATAATACCATAATATATGAAATTATGGAATTATCAATAAATTTTGAAGAAGGTATGTGAGGTTGGAATAATAAATGAAATAAAATTGAAAGGAAAATAAAGAAAAAGTGATGGAAGAATTGCCTCATGAATTCTCCTCTTGAGATCCTTCTCATGGAATATAGACATGGTATTTAATGATACCAAGAGATCTTATATATGTTGGAGTATCTAAGGAAGAGGTTTGGGTAGAATTTATACTAGTAATGAAGCATGAGAGGTGTGAGGGGATGTGTGTGTGAGGGGTGGTATTTACTATGGAGGGGAGAGGGGTTTTCTCAATATTATATTCATTAGTTTATTAATTTCCTTCAATAAAATAAATGGTGAATAATCATTGACTAAATAAATTATATGGGGAATGTGAGTTCAAACCAATGGCCATTTACACCATCCATGACTCAATAATGATATATAAATTCAATTATTTTTCATATTTTGTAAATTATCAAATATCACTATTCACCAAATATTCATGTATTTCAGAAAAATATAAAAAAATCACGAAGGCCAATTTTCTACATGTATAATCTAAAAATAAACTCCATTTTATGAAAATTAGTTTCTAAATATGTGTACTTTATTATTTCATGAAAGTCAACATTTACATGGAAAATATCGATTTTAAAATAAAACTGACTTTATTACACTTTAGAAAATTATTTATGGTCTCATAAAATTATCTTAAAATCATAATACACAAAAATATTAATTAATTAACAATATTTATTAAAATACATTTTCATTAAAATGACTAAATTAATTAAAAAAATTATTTATTTATTTATGACTTCAAAAAATGAAAATATATAACTAAGAATTTTGAAAATATGTACATACTTATTCAATGATATAATTATACAAAATTATCACTAACAAGATTCATAAATATTATTTATACTTTCATGGGTGAGTTCACAATTCATTTGGTCGGTTTACTATTCATAACGGTCGTATTACTATTCCAAAAGTCAATTTACTATTTCATCATTTTAGCTTACTTAACTTCTAGAAACAGCTCTTATCACATTAATTAATCATTTATAAGAATTTTATTATTGTCTATAAGTGGTTTAATGTGATTTATACTATAATAAAATACCATTTGTAGGGTTAAATATCACTAGAAAATGTTTGGTTCGTTACACATGTGGTATTTGAAAAATATTTTAATAGCAGTTAAAAAAATTATTTAGGGTCAGCTTGAAAACGAGAACACATAGACACACTAATCATAATTTTAGGACTGCTAGCAGTTACATAGAGTAAACACCCAATAATTCCTCTATAAGTGTTTTGATCAACAAATTTACTATTTTCATCAAGATCCAACATACTTGTGGTATCATAAGTGTATCACTACTTTTTGTACCATCAAAGCCAACCCTTTTTAAAAGATTATTAACATATTTAAATTTATTTAAATTAATACATCCTTTATTTTTAAAATTTTGAAATCTAAGAATGAATTTGGGTTCTCCCATTAAACTCATTTCAAATTCACTTTACATCATTTTTGATAAATCAATACATGGGAAATTTCATGAAGATGAAAAAAGGATATCATCAACATAAATATCAACTAAAAAAACTGTATGAATTCTTTTTATAAAGAGAGTAGGAGCATCTATACTTGTTTTATAACCTTTTGAAATAAATAAATTACTGATCCAATCATACTAAGCACAAAGATATTATTTTAAACCATTTAAATCCATTGTTAATTTAAGAACATGATTATGAAAATGAGGTTTTGTAAAACCATGGGTTGTTCGATAAAAACATACTCAACAACATATCCATTTTAGAATTCACTATTAAGAAAAATTTGACATAGTTTGAAATTAATATGAGATTCATATGCAAGTGAGAATCTAATGACCTCAATTCTGGAAACCAGTGAAGAGGTTTCTTCATAGTTAATACCATCTTCATGACTATAACCCTGCTCCATCAATCTAGCAGTATTTATTATAAAATTCCCAACATAATCAATTGTGTTACTGAAAACCCATGTATTACCTATCATCATGGTGTCTTTGGTTCTATTTATAAGTTTCCATACATTATTTCTTCCAAACTGATTCAATTCTTCTTGCATATAAATTACCCAAAATTCATCATAGATATAGTCATTGATGTTTTTAGGTTCATGTTGTGAAAAAAATTTTGAAGTTAAAACTTTTTTCTCAAATAAGATCATGTATTTGTCCCTTTATCTAGGTCTCCCACTAAATCATCTAAATGATGGTTCTTCAGGATTATTTTATGTCATGAAAAATAAGGGAATGTAATTTCAGCTTTCTCAACGGGTTCATGTTCATCATGAATAGATACTAGAGAATTTTCAGAACAATATGATTTAAATGTTTTCTTAACAGTGCTGCTAGATGATTTTTCATTTTTTTCTAGATTTCACAAATGACCCTAAATTTTATTTAGAGATGTCTTGGGTTCATTTGGGTTTATTTTATTAAATTTAACATGTATAGATTCTTTAACAAACTTGATTATTTTATTAAATACTGTTTAGGATTTAATATATATTTAATAACGTAGAATGATTCAATAATCACATTTGGATTCAAATTTTTTAATATTTTCCTTTAATTATGTATTTATACTTTTTAACCAAAATCATTGATGTTATGAACAGTGGGTTTCCTACTGTACTATAGCTCATAGGGGGTTCTCTTAAGAATTGGTCTAATTAAGACTCATTTAATTATATAACAAGCGATTTTGAAAACTTATGCCCAAAATTAGACATGTAAGTAATATTAATTATGAATAGTTCGATCTATCTCTTCTATGGTTCTATTTCTTCTTTATACAACACCAATCAGTTGGGATGTCTTTGGAGCAGAGATATTACAACTATAGTCACTGTGTGAGCATAAAGATTAAAACTCATTGTTTTCAAACTCATGACCATGGTAACTTATTAGGATTATAATTCCAGGTCCACTTAGGTTTTTTATAGTTTTATTACACTTAATGAATTAGGATAAAGTTTCAATTTTTTGAGAAGGAAAGAAATTCCAAGTGTATCTAGAAAAGTTATCAACTAGAATATAGATTTCGTGCTTCCTATTAAGACTAGAATTTATGGATGGTCCAAACAAATCCATGTCAACCCAATAAAGAGAATGAGAAGTTGAAACTTTTATTTCTTTTGAAATAAAGTTTATGTTGTTTACCCTTTTGATAAGGATTGCTGAATTTTTCATTTGGATACTCTTGTTTAGGTAGATCCTTAACATTTCCATTCCAAGTAATTTTTTTAATTGAATGAATTATACAATGTTCTAATGTTCTATTCCATAGCTAAGACTCTTTGTGAAAGGGACTTAAGTTGGAAAATTTTTGAGACACTAAGGAATCTAATTTACAACATACCCATTTTCATTTATATAGATTCTAAATACTAATTAATTTTTATAATTAAAAACATTACATGCATCATTATCAAATTTTACATTAAAACCACCATCAAATAACTAACATATACTATAAAAATTATACGTTATTCCATAAAAAATTACATTTGAAATTAAAATTGAATTATAGATACCAGTTTGGATAAGGCAAATTATTTTTCCATTACTATTATCGCAAAAAACTAACATGCCCACCATCAGTATTTGTCGGATTAGTGAATCGTGAATAATCCTATGCCATGTGTCTTGAACATCCACAATCCATGTTACATAAACTTCTATAGGATCTATTAAAATATCTTTCCTACAAAATTATCAAATAAGATAATATTTTGGTTCCTAGATTTGTTTTGGTCTAGTAATATTTGTAATAAGTGCTTTTGGAACTTGTAGATGCTTTATGTGTCTCTTATATATAGTTTGTAATGTATTAAAAAAATAAACTTTATTTGGTTTAGAAAAACTTAAATTAGTTAAATGTTTTCTAGTTTTAGAAATAGTGAAAAAATTAGCAGTTCTGGACCTTTTTTTTCAGATTTGGTTACAAAATGATTTTTATCTATATTCCTCTATCTGGGTTTCTATATTATACTAGTATTATATCTCAGAGCTTCTTGTTTACCAAGAATTTGTGTAACTATATTTTTCCCATGGTAAAAATCTCTATGTACATTTTCAATTACTCAATTGATAAAAAAGGATCATTATTTTCTTTAAGAAATTGTTCATTTTTTATTTCATTCTCAATAGTAAGCTCATATTTGATAGTATAGGTGAGAGAATACTATTTACTTAAAATTATATATTAATCTTTTATTTCCTTTCATGTCTCTTCAAGAATTTGGTAGTACTCAAACATTTATACATTAGTCGTATTTTTTGTATAAGATTCATCTCTAGAATAATAATAATTTTTTATAGGAGACAAAAGGGTTACCCCAGATGTGTTCTTCATGAAATACAAGTTTGCGTTATCCCTTCTCTCGTCATGTGATGATTTAACTCACTGGAGATTTCATCACAAGCACTCCAGGTGCCTTTCATTCCCTTAGTGTATATTTAATCATTTTCCTCATATTTTTTATTATATTTTAACATAATATAGTCTGACTTTATATTTAGTGTTCTCATTCATTCACATCAAACTATTTCATTCCGTTATAAATAATTTTCTAATCATTTTTCCAATTTCCCTTATTATAATACTTACCTTTTTAGCAGGGATTCCCAATAAACTTTTTTTCCATAAAAATTTATAAAACTTCAATCTAATTGATCCATTACCCCGTCATTGTATAACGGTGAATCTTTATTAGTTTTTATATCAAACTGAGTTTGTATCCTTTCATTTTCATTATTTTGGGAAGTAATGGTTCTGAAAACCACTGACTTTCTCTTTGGTTCATCATCTTTTTATTTATTGACCATTAATTCACCGCATAAATAATTATCTTTCCTATTAGCTCCATAATTGTAAACTTTCTAATATCACATGATTCTATAATTGATACTAATGTTTCACTCCATCTTTCTGGTAGACATCTATGAAGCTACATGAATTTTTTTTAGCATCCAATGGATTTCTAAGAGTACTCATTGTATTGACAATCTCGTTGAACCTGAGATAAATATTAGAAATTGGTTCATCAAGGTTCATCATGAAATTATCATACTTAATATTATATGAGTTAAGTCTCATCTCATTAACATTAGTGGTTCCTTCATGAAAAAAATCTAAGGTATCCCAAATTTCATAGGAAAATTTACATGATGATATTCTATTGAATTATTCATCACGTAAAGCACAAAAAAGGGAATTGATAGAATTATTATTAATGTAGTATGAAAATTTTTTATAATCACTCAGTGTATTTCTTTCAGAATTTTTTATTTCATACTTATCTTCTATTACAGTTAAAATATCAAACCCCATACTTTTTAAGTTAATTTTCATTTAATTTTTTTAATGTGAATAATTGTAACCATTAATGTAGGGTGGTCTATTGGGAGCATAACCTTACTATCTATTATACATAATGAATAATAAAAAAATAGTTTTTTACTAGTTAAAAATTTAGAACAAACTGAAATTTATAGTTCTTTAAAACACAGCTAAAATCACATTTGAAAATATTAAATAAAAACATTAAATGTAGAATATTGAAAACAACCCTCATTTACCAAATGTTGGTCAGAGTAGGACACCCATGTGGGGTTGAATTGGTCTCCTATAAAACATTATATTAAAAAACCATAGTTAAAAATCGCCCAATTTAATATAAAAATAGGAAAATTATTCAAATTATTAATTTTATAATAGTTTGATTATTCCTTCAATTTCTCAAAATATTGGTTAATTCTCTGTTATATAAATTTGAAATAATAATATAACTTTTGAAAATAATTTACCAAACCAAAATTATTTTAAATACTATATAAGATCAACTGTCAAAGTAAAACATATTTTTCTAAAATATGAGTGAAGAAAGAGTATTCTAAATTTGAAAAATCACATCAGAATAAAATAATAAGATTAGTCTCAAGATGATTCATAATCTTCTCTACTTGGTGATCATATTCCACTAAACAATTTAAATTAATAAACTTTTAACCTCACCCTGTATCCAGGATTAAAATATCATACTGTGCTGTTTATGTCAAGATAGACCTCTACCAAAATTATTAATGGGAAAACAACTACAAATATGTCACATAGAGATATCTTCCACAATACTTCATGGGATAAATATGTTGTAAGATAATGGTAGTGTGAGTATCTCTTTTATCCTTTAGCTTAGAACAATATATAGGATGTTTTTATACTATATATACACACTCTTCTACAAAAAAAATTGAACACAATCGGGATAAAATAAGGAGGGAATGTTTAGAATTATCTGAGTGTTGTGTTTAAAGATTTTGGACTCCATTAATATAGTGAACGTGAAGCCTGAGTCCTCTTCTAAAAACAGACACCAAAAATGAGTGTCATGGAAGCTCTGTGTTCTGGTTTCTAGGAAAATGGAATTTTCATTGATAGATTTTTTCAGTAGAGTTTGTTTGCTGCAAGGGTGTTTAGAAATTTTATTCACAACAATTTATTCTTTGTTTTCATTTAGCTAGAATTTGTGTACTTATTGATTTTATTAAAATTTTCTCTTGATATGGTTTGTCCTGTTTGTGTGTGACACTTTTTTCTCATGTGATTCCCTTTTTTTATTTTGCAGGTTTGATATTATTCGTGATTGGTACATTTGATGTACCTCGTACTTCTAACATCCATGTCAATGATTTATACAGAAGTTATACATGTAAATTTGTAGCATTAAATAACCTAATATGATTGTTGGATAAAATGTATGAATTTTATAAAGTAAATAAATTTTTAAAAGTCTGTCGGTGAGTCTTTTTATAGGTAGGTCACAATATCAGTGACTCATTCTATCAGTAGGTTAGTGAATCGGTGACACCTTTTATTAGTGAGTCTTGATGTCGATAGTTCCATGTTTTGGTATATTGGTTTGTATTTCGATGAGTCAGTCGGTCTTTCGGTGACTCATTTTATCTGTTAGTCAGTCAGACTATTGGTGAGTAATTTGTTCTGTCAGCAACTCAATTGTTATATTGGTGACACCGCTTTTTTTCAGTGATTTCTGCAATCAGTGATTCATTATACTCGTGAATCAATTGTCCTTTTAGGTACTTGTTTGTTTTGTCAGTGACTCTTTTTTTATATCTGTGATCCAGACTATCGGTGAGTTAGTATATCTGCTGAAATTATCTTTTTATTATAATATTGTATTGTGGCAACAAAATACCACCCAGCCAAGAGTTCAAGGAGGACAAAAATGGTGAAATCTAAGGTAATCCCCTTGAACAAAATACATACAATCCAATGGAAGGGATCCTACACTGTAACATCTCAGGTAAATAAAGAATATAACATTTTCACATTTATCCATATTTTTGAATAAAATATTAATATTAATTTAAAGGGGACGCTATGCTCAATGGCGTACCCAATATGCAACAACGAGTTTCTTAGGAATCTTACGTTGCACTCTAATAATAAAATAATATTAGTTTAAATGGAAGTTAATGCATAGTCGTTCTAATGGATGGAATGAACATAACTAACTACAAAATGATTATATATGTTTGTCAAATATTTTTTATTTTTACAATAAATGTTAAAGGATTAAAAATGCGAATGAATCCAATTTTAAGGGTAAACATTCTAATATTCTTTAAAAGGTCGATTAACCACCTTTTGATGGAGAACCTCTTTTAAATCCACATTTTTACTATTTTATGTGTTATATTTGACAAAATAAAATTTTTCTTTAGAATCGGGACATCAAAAATTACTTTGTGTAAATTTTTGGTATTTTTCCGATAAAGTCATTTTTTTAATGAATAGTTAAAAATGTTGTATTTTAATTCAAAACCACTTTTTAATCTAATTTATTTATATGATTATATTATCTTTGGAATTGTTTTTAAAATGAAATTAGAATATATTTTTACCATTTAATCTAATATTGGTCATTGTAATTAATTTTGCATTGAAATTGGACTTAAACTAGTGTCAATCTTTTAATAGATATTGTTTCTTAAAAACATGCTATTTGCTTTGACAACGGGAATTAATTATTAAATTAATTAATGAAACATATATTTTTTGAATTTTTTAAAATAGATATCATTTTTGAATTCGGAATATCAAATATAGCTTGGGGTAAATTTTTGGTATTTTTCTGAAAAACATCAATTTTTGATGAATAGTGAAACCACTAAGTGGTAGTTTAAAAACTGTTTTTTCATTTAAATGAAACTTTACCACTTCTGTATTTTGAATTTCAAAAATAAGAAATACATGGTTTTCATTATGATGTAAAATGTGGTTCAATGGGATTAAAATAATTTTTTGGTGAATAGTAACTCTTAAGTTTTTAACCGCAATTAGAGGTAATTAGTGTAATTTAAGGTAAAGATAATGTTATAATAATATGAAATGACCTTGACACATGTTCTACACTTATTTTATGAGTCATAGACGACCAAGAAAATCCATGGGTCAACTTGGGGACCCCATAGAGCCACTTTGGTTTGACAATGACATTAATACCTTTTTATTTAAAGATTAAATTAAAATGTCACAAACATGTGTTTTTTTAATAAAATAATTTTTACATGGCGTTATATAAGACATATGTTTGAATATAAATATTCATTAGAAAGCTAAAAATATTACTTACATGATGATATTTTTTTATAATTTTTAGACCGTAAATAAATTAATTTATTTAGGACACTGTGATGATGCAATGATTACCTCATAAATGAACGATTTAAAAAAAATGAGAAGATATGGTGAAATATAAGTCTTAAACTTGTCAAAAACCTATTGGATGGGTGGATTCCAAAACCTCATCACCTTATTGTCGATATATATCATTTTGGGACCTTAAAAATCCAAAAATAAGTTTATAATAAAGTAATATTTTATAACTTTCCAAGAGTGCCCCTCCCCTCATCTTATAAAAGGCCCCCACCTCTACCACCTTACACACACCTATATGGCCTTTGTCTCGGCCAAACCATGCCCATTTCATCTCTCCACATCCCTATATACATCATTGAAGCCTCTCTTTGGACAGAATCCTTTCCAAGGAATCCATTGAGCTCAAATCAAAGAGAGTTACCCGATTTAAAGGTAATGTCTTCCCTTGTGTTCTTTTGTTTTATTTTGCTTCTCCAAACCCCTATAATCTTTTTATTACTTTTTTTGTAACAACACCAGTATCTTAAATATACTATGATGTTATTATAAGTTGGATTTGATCTACACTTTCACACACCTCCGTCTAATGTTTAAGGAACATACTGTTTTTGTGGATGGCGAATTACTGCCTCACGAACCGATGATTGTTCAATATTTTTTTAACACCTTCAAAGGTGGCCATTAAGATGTAAC
Organism: Viscum album; assembly: GCA_963277665.1. Taxonomy (NCBI): domain Eukaryota; kingdom Viridiplantae; phylum Streptophyta; class Magnoliopsida; order Santalales; family Viscaceae; genus Viscum; species Viscum album. The sequence continues at coordinate 1,784,546,723 of OY728150.1, forward strand.
TATAATTATATATGATATATAATATGTTTATTTTTTCCTTAATCTTCTGTATTTTTCATTTATGTCATACCTTTATTGTTTCCATTATGGGTAAACGCGATATCTTCATTTTAGGAAGTGCGGACTACCGCCCCCTCAAAGTGATTTTGATTCGTTAATACCATATGTGGGCCGTATAAAGGATGGAATTAATGTTATTACATATGATATCCTACTGGAATTATCATATACCTTTATATCATTATTATTTCATTCCATTTAATTCAAAAAAAATGAATGTAGCGTTCATGCGTACGTACGGCTTACCGTCTCCATGAACGGTACATTTCATTTCTTATCTCCAAATGTTATATACTATTATAAGTACATATATATAATGGATATATATGTAATATATTACTTATAAATTATGGATATCATTCTGGAGTAATAATATATATATATATCTCATTTTGTTTTAATTCCATTAATATGACAAAAAACGAAAGTAGCTTTCAAGCGTACGTACGGCCTACCGTCTCCATGAACGGTGCTTTTAATTTTTTATCTCCAAATGCTATGGAATAGTATAAAATAAATATATACTGGATATATATGATATTTAAAACATTAATACTATTCTGGAGATGATGTATTTATAACTACATTGAAAATTATTTTCCAACAAGTTCAATTTTTACTCATGTTCCGAACATTGAAAAAAATGTCTGATATGAACTCACTTTAATAACCAATTATTATAATGTTATAATATTTGATATGAACTGAATAATAATATTTAAATCATGTCCTTACGAAATTATAAATTGACCAAATTTTATTATTCAGGAGATTAAAGAACGGTCGAGTCATGTCGGACACGAGGTAAGGGATCCAACCTCTCTCTTTCTTTTTAAGTACTCTATTTTATGTCATTTCTTTTAAGATCATATTAATTATGTTTGGGGAGGTTATTTTATATTCATAATACTGTAATTTTTATTTTCATATTATGAGAGAACCTGTTTGATCTTATAAATCCATTTTTGGATGTTTTAAGTGGCGTCGTTAGGCTGCCAAGTTTTCGTAAGAGATTTTTCATCTCACTTTTATTCCCGTGAAATTTATGCTACGTTTTCCACTATTTCATTTGAGTGGTGTATGTAATGCCTATTATTATACACTTTGTGTAGTATAATTTCATTTATGGGTATTTAAATCTTCATTGTATGACCCTTCTTCCATGGGGTGTACATTTCAAAAGTTACCCAACTCGGTAAGGGGACCTTTCACCCTCCTATTTTTAAAAGACTTCTTTTGTTATGTCTTTTGATTCACATACTATTATTTTGGGATTTGTTCTTATATATCCTTATTTATGTAAATTTTATGTCCATGGAATGAGATACCATTTTCTCTCTCAACAACTCATTTTCTGAATTTTAATGTGACGCCGTTAGGCTGTCAGATTTCTGTAAGGGAACTTCTTAACCCACTTTCAATTCATTGGGTTAAACCTATAATTCATGATTTTATTATGCCAAGATTATGTTTGGAATCTCTATGTTTTAATTTCCACAAACCTTTTTGTGGATATACTATTTCTACACGTAATCTTCTCATTGATAAATTCTTACGAAATTGTATTGAAAATCATAGCTCAATCTCATTTCATTGAGTTAAATATCTATGTCATTGGCTATGTTTTTCCAAGATTATGTGTGAATTTCATATGAATTCTTCACACTTAATATCCACTTATTTTGGGTGTATTTATATTTCTCACACATAATTATGTGGTAGATTGTTCCTTAATTTAAGGATACCATCTTTATAATGGATTTCATCTTAATTTACATTTCTATTGAGACTTCATTGTTGTTATGCACCAATTCACTCTTATATGGTGTGTATACTATCCCTTGAAATATTATATCATGAATACCTTTATTCTCATGATATTAGATAGTTTGGATTAAATGTTATTCCGCAATTATTTTTATTCAAGAGTCTCTCATTTTGTTAAAATCTCTTTAACAAAAATATCGTTTTAAATGTTTTAAAGATTCATTATTCTAAATCATTATCTTCAATGTCCATGTTTTCAAAATGGGTTTCAGTATTTATTTATATGGACATTAATATTTTAAAATTATAATTCCATTAAAATCTTCAATGTGGTATGGGACACTATGATTCAAAAATCTCTTTTAAATGATTTTTGAAAATGGATTGACTAATTCAATATCTTGGAATTACTTATTGTGATTGAAAATGAAATTTTGTTATTGAAATGTTTATATTTTCAATATTTTATGTGTAATGATGGTACTTGGAAATTTTACATGTGGTTACATGATAAACCATATGACGGGTGGTGCCGTGAATACCAGGACGGGTGATTACGTTATATCCTCCAATGCATTGGGTATGGAAGTCGGCCGTATGGATATTACATTAAGTATGTATGGAAGTCAGCCGTATGGCTATTCCATTAAGTGATATGTGTGGAATTTGACCGTATGGTTATTCCATTTAAGTATGTTAATGTCCCAAGTTACATTTATATTTTATGTGTTCTTTATATGGGTTTTTATGGTAATCTTTTGGTTACAAAAATGGTAAGTAATGATATTTTATTCAGTGAAGAGTTTTTTTTACAAATTTATAAAGGTGAAAAGTATTACTTTGATAAAGTATTCTTGGTTTACTTGTTGTTTTGAAAATCTAACAGTTTTCCTTCTTTGTGTATCCCTTACTGTGCTTTTTATGCTCACACCAAGTTTTATTTGAAATGTTTTTCACAGGAATTAATGTGGAATAGGGTCAAGGACGAGAACAAGGAAATGTCATGCTATCTAAAACATGGAACTATACATGTTTCTTTTTAAGAGTTTTTTTATGGAAACATAGTATAAGTGTATACTTTGTAATATTTGAGATTTAATAGTTATTTCCTAATTCTCTAAAACTCTAAACCAGAAAATATCCTCAATGGGAGTTATTTATTTAATTCAATAATAAGTAATGTTTAAGGCTGGCGCCTTATAGTTGGTATCAGAGGTCGGTTTAGATAACTGTAGAGGTTAGGGTATTCTCTAAGCATAAGTGACAATACCATAATGGATAGGATTTCAGAAAGAGTCCTAGTTTTTGATAAAGTGAATGAGTAAGTATATATTAGTGTTTATCTTCCTCATTAGTACATGATAATATTGTTGATATACTCACACTGAAATTTTTTGTTTTTAGTAAATGGATGGATCTAGCAGGCACCAAAGTGAAAATGGGTTTGATGGAAACTGTGGTGGTTCTCTGATTAAGAGACTGGATGAAATGGCGGATTCAATGAGGAAACTAGTGGTTATTCTAAACCAACAATCAAGGAGTCATGATCAACCACATTAACCTTGGTAGGTTCTGTAATGCATCATGTACGAGATGACTAATCGATGTGGAAGTTCAGGTAATTATTATAAAGGTAACCATTAGAGTTTAGATGATCCTTACTTTTGAGGTAATTATGGGTTATTATATGTTATGATGGAAAATGAAAGGCATGAGATAAACTTGAGGGTAAAATATGTTATGATTATTTTTGAAGATTTTATCTCGTTTTGGTGAATGTTTTAAAAATTATATAGTTTTGGAAAAAGGACAACACGCAGACCGTGTGACAACCCGTCACATCGGACAAAGCTGCGGGAATCAAACCCACAACCAAAGTGCGAGTGGTATTTATCACCTACTGCTGGACTACGTGAATTCCCTAGTTAGTTTGACTAATTCTTTTTAGATAGATGATTTTAGGAATCAAGAGTAAGTTTATTTTGGGTTATCTATGTAAATGATTAACCTATAATGGAGGATATGTGATTAGGTTAATTACTTTTCAATATGAGAATTTAAGAGCAACTGATGTTATTTGGAGATAAAAGTTAATTTGTACCTTGGAAGACTATGTGACTAAATCCTTCAAATATTTGGGTTTCAATCTTAGTTTGGTTTACTTTGAAGAATTTTATGGGCAATTGTTTATCAAATGGTCTTTGTTGAACTTTGGGTTTTTTTGGGACAAATTTTAGAGATTAAGAATAGATTTTCTTTTTATAAAGGATTATACTTTTGTGGATTATCTGATCTCATACTAACAATTTTGGTTTTGGTTTTTGTCTAAAGACATGGGAAATATATAGTTCTCTTTTGTGGATTTTGTGATTCTCCAGAAGATGATTATAGTACTCTTAATGCGAACAAGTCTTCCCTAAATACTCATCTTTTGGAGAAAATATGAGTTTGATTAAGGAATCTAGTAAAAGTTGAAAGTCTACGTGACAAGTAAGTGTGTTTCATTATGATTTAGTTAAGATCAAAAATAAATTCCTCAATGAAGAGTAACTTAAAACAAAAATGTTGTCTGTTTACTTTTCCTACTAGGGAATCAAATACCGTTTAACTCATCACAAGTTTGTGAATTTCTTATTGTTAACTTTCTCCTAGACATGTTTACTATCACTCTACCTCAGAACATGAACCTTTGTTTTTTCCTCCATATCCATGTTTTCCTACATGGAATCCTAGTATTGGTTAACTCGGGTGACCTTTGTACTTCTCTTTCTTTATTTTAAAGTGATTTTTTACTGACTCTTATTCCGATGTGGGATTTTCAATGAAGTTTCCAAGCCCATTTTTAAAATTGTGAGGACACAATTCTCAAAAGGGGGGAAGGATGTAACATCCCAGGTAAATAAATAATATAACATTTTCACATTTATCCATATTTTTCAACAAAATATTAATATTTATTTAAATGAAACGCAATGCTCAATGGCGTACCGAATACGCAACAACGAGTTTCTTGGGAATCTTACGTTTCTCTCTAATAATAAAATAATATTATTTTAAATGGTAGTTAATGTCTAGACGTTGTAATGGCGGGAATGAAAAAACTAACTACAAAATGATTATATATGTTTGTCAAATATTTTTACTTTTTACAATAAATGTTATAGGATTAAAAATGCGAATGAATCCAATTTTAAGCATAAACATTCTAATATTCTTTAAAAGGTTGATTAACCGCCTTTTGATGGAGAACCACTTTTAAATCCACTTTTGACTATTTTATGTGTTATATTTGACAAAATAAAATTCTTCTTTAGAATCGGGAGATCAAAATTTACTTTGTGTAAATTTTTGGTATTTTTCCGTTAAAGTTCATTTTTTAATGAATAGTGAAAAATGTTGTAGTTTAATTCAAAACCAATTTTTAATCAAATTTATTTATATGATTAGATTATCTTTGGATTTTTTTTAAAATTAAATTATAATATATTTTTACCATTTAATCTAATAGTGGTCAGTGGAATTAATTTCACTTTGAAATTGGACTTAAATTAATGTCAATCTTTTAATAGATATTGTTTCTTAAAAACATGCTATTTGTTTTGACAGCGGAAATTAATTATTAAATTAATTAATGAAACTTATATGTTTTTAATTTTTTAAAATATAAATCATTTTTGAATTCGGAATATCAAATATATCTTGGGGTGAATTTTTGGTATTTTTCTGAAAAACATCATTTTTTGATGAATAGTGAAACCACTATGTGGTAGTATAAAAACTGTTTTTTCGTTTAAATAAAACATTACCACTTCTGTGGTTTGAATTTAAAAAACTCCAACATACATGGTTGTCATTAGGATGTAAAATGTGGTTCAATGGGATTAAAATAATTTTTGGTGAATAGTAAGTCTTAAGTTTTTAATCGCGATTAGAGGTAATTAGTGTAATTTAAGGTAAAGATAATGTTATAATAATATTAAATGAACTTGAAACATGTTATAACCTTATTTTATGAGTCATGGACGACCAAGAAAATACATGGGTCAAGTTGGGGACCCCATGGAGCCACTTTGGTTGGAAAAGGACATTAATACCTTTTTATTTAAATTTAAAATTAAAATGTCACAAACATGTGTTGTTTTACAAAAACAATTTTTACATGAGGTTATATAAGTCATATGTTTGAATATAAATATTCATTATAAAGATAAAAATATTTCATACATCATGATAGTTTTTTATAATTTTTAGACTTTATATAAATTAATTTATTTATGACACTGTGTTGATGCAGTGATTACCTCATAAATGAACGATTTAAATAAAATGAGAAGATAGGGTGAAATATAAGTCATACACTTGTCAATAACCTATTAGATGGGTGGATTTAGAAAAATTATCACCTTATCCTAGAAATATATCCTTTTGGGACCTTTAAAATCCGAAAATAATTTTATAATAAAGTAATATTTTATAACTTTCCAAGAGTGCCCCTCCTCTCCTCTTATAAAAGCCCCCCACCTCTACCACCTTACACACCCCTATCAAACCTTTGGCTCGGCCAACCCATGCCAATTTCATCTCTCCACATCCCTCTATTCATTATTAAAGCCTCACATTGGGCAGAATCCTTTCCAAATAAGCATTTGAGCTCAAATCAAAGATAGTTACCCGATTTAAAGGTAATGTCTTCCCTTGTGTTCTTTTGTTTTATTTTGCTTCTCCAAACCCCTAAACTCTTTTTATTACTTTTTTTGTAACAAAACCAGTATCCTAAATATATTAGGATGTTATTATATGAAGTAATAGAGCTACACTTTTACACACCTCCGTCTAATGGTTAAAGAACATACTATTTCTGTGGATGGTGAATTATTGCCTCACGAAACGATGATTGTTCAATATTCTTTTAACACCTTCAAAGGTGTCCATTAAGATGTCACTATATTTATATATGATATATAATATGTTTATGTTTTTCTTAAGCTTCTGTATTTTTCATTTATTGCATACCTTTATGGTTTCCATTATGGGTAAACGCGATATCTTCATTATAGGAAGTGCGGACTGCCGCCCCCTCAAAGTTATATGATTCGTTAATGCCATATGTGGGACGTATAAAAGATGGAATTAATGGTATTACATATTATATCCTAATGGAATTATAATATACCTTTATATCATTATTATTTCATTCCATTGAATACAAAAAAAATGAAAGTAGCGTTCATGCGTACATACGTCTTACCGTATCCATGAACGGTACATTTCATTTCTTATCTCCAAATGTTATGTACTATTATAAGTACATATATATAAAGGATATATATGTAATATATTACATCTAAATTATTGATATCATTCTGGAATTATAATATATATCTCTTATTTTGTTTTAATTCCATTAATATGACAAAAAATGAAAGTAGCGTTCATGCGTACGTACGGCCTACCGTCTCCATGAACGGTGCTTTTAATTTTTAATCTACAAATGATATGTAATAGTATAAAATGAATATATACTAGATATATACGATATTTAAAACGTTAATACTATTCTGGAGATGATGTACCTATAACTACAATGAAAATTATCTTCCAACAAGTTCAATTTTACTCATGTACCGAACATCGACAAAAACGTCTGATATGAACTCACTTTATTAACCAATTATTATAACTTTATAATATTTGATATGAACTGAATAATAATATTTAAAGAAGGTCCATAAGAAATTATAAATTGACCAAATTTTATTATTCAGGATATCAAAGAACGATCGAGTCATGTCGGACATGAGGTAAGGGATCCAACCTCTCTCTTTCTTTTTAAGTACTCTCTTTTATGTAATTTCTTTTAATATCATCTTTCTTATGTTTGGGGAGGTTCTTTTATATTCCTCATACTGTAATTTTTATGTTAATATTATGAGATAACCTATTTGGTCTCATAAATCCATTTTTTGGAAGTTTTAAGTGGCGCTGTTAGGCTGCCGAGTTTTCATAAGGGATTTTTCATCTCACTTTTATTCCCATGACATTTATGCTACGTTTTCCACTATTTCCTTTGAGTGGTGTATTTAATGCCTATTATTATACACTTTGTGTAGTATAATTTCATATATGGGTATTTACATCTTCATTGTATGACTCTTCTTCCATGGGGTGTACGTTTCGAATGTTACCCAACTCGGTAAGCGGACCTTTCACCCTCCTCTTTTTAAAAGACTTCTTTTGTTATGTCTTTTAATTCACATACTATTATGTTGGGATATGTTATTATATATCCTTATTTATGTAAATATTATTTCCAAGTGATGAGATACCATTTTCTCTCTCAAAAAATAATTTTCTGAATTTTAAAGTGACATCGTTAGGCTGTCAGATTTCTGTAAGGGAACTTCTTAACCAACTTTCAATTCTTTGGGTTAAACCATTACTTATTGATTTTATTATTACATGATTATGTGTGGAATATCTATGTTGTAATTTCCACAAACCTTTTTGTGGATATAATATTTCTACACATAATCATCTCATTGATAAATTCTTACGAACTTGTATGGGAAATCATAACACAATCTCATTTCATTGAGTTAAATATCTATGTCATTGTCTTTGTTTTTACATGATTATGTGTGAATGTCCAATGATTGTTTCACACTTAATATACACTTATATTGTGTGTATTTATATTTCTTGCACATAATTATGTGATAAAGTTTTCCTTAATTTAAGGATACCATCTTTATAATGGATTTCATCTCAATTTACATTTCCATTGAGACTTCATTGTTGTTATGCACCAATTCACTCTTATGTGGTGTGTATATTGTCCCTTGATATATTATATCATGAATCCCTTTATTCTCATGATATTAGAATGTTTGGATTAAATTTTATTCGGTAATTATTTGTATTCAAGAGTCTCTCATTTTGTTAAAAACTCTTTAACAAAAATATCGTTTTAAATGTTTTAAAAATTAATTATTCTAAATCTTTATCTTTAATGTACATGTTTTCAAAATGGTTTTCAGTATTTATTTATAAGGAAATTAATGTTTTAAAATTATAATTCCATTAAAAGCATCAAATTGGTATGGGACACTTTGATTCAAAAATCTCTTTTAAATGATTTTTGAAAATGGATTGATTAATTCAATATCAGAGAATTACTTATTTTGATTGCAAATGAAATGTTGTTATTGAAATGTTTATATTTTCAATATTTTATGTGTAATGATGGTACTTGGAAATTTTACGGGTGGTTACGTGATAAACCATATGACGGGTGGTGCCGTGAATACTAGGACGAGTGGTTACGTTATAACCTCCAGTGCATTGGGTATAGAAGTCAGTCGTATGGCTATTCCATTAAGTATGTATGGAAGTCAGCCGTATGCCTATTCCATTAAGTGATATGTGTGGAATTCGACCGTATAATTATTCCATTTAATTATGTTTATGTCCCAAGTTACCTTTATATGTTATGTGTTCTTTATATGGGTTTTTATGGTAATATTTTAGTTACAAAAGGGGTAAGTGATGATCTTTTATTCAATGAAGAGTTTTGTTTACTACTTCATAAAGGTGAAAAGTATTACTTTGATAAAGTATTCTTGGTTTACTTGTTGTTTTGAAAAACTAATAGTTTCCTTATTTGTGTATCCCTTACTGAGCATTTTATGCTCACCCATGTTTTTTTTTTTGAAATGTTTTTCACAGGACTTAATGTGGAAAAGGGTCAAGGATGGGAACAAGGAAACGTCATGCTATCTAAAACATGGAAATAGACATGTTTCTTTTTAAGAGTGTTTATTTTATGGAAACTTAGTAGAAGTGTATACTTTGTAATCTTTGAGATATAATAGTTATGTCATAATTCTATAAATCTGTAAACCTGAAAAGATCCTCAATGTGAATTATTCATTTAATTAAATAATAAGTAATGTTTAAGGCTGGGGCCTTATATACACTATCATAAACAAAGAGCACTTCCTCTTTCCTACCAAATAGTGACAGCTCATCAGCCGCATAGTTATCCTCCCTCCAACAATGCTTTACAATTATCCCAAAATCTATTACAACCACACATAAGTGGATCACATACAGCAGGTCCCAGGGAAGATCATAATTACCTTTCACTGATCTGACTAGGACTTCTGAGTATGAATCCACTTCATTAACCTGATAACCCGCCCTCCAAAAAATAGTGATTTCTATGAGAAGCTCCCCTGCCTCTGATCCCAAAGAACATCCAAATAGAAATTATGCATTGATGGACACCAACACAAATCTACATGAATCTTGTAGAACCCCACCACCTCCCATAATCCCATTTATTAGAGAACCATCCACATTCAGTTTGACACCACTTATCGGTGGGATCCATATGATTCATCAGCAGACCGAGCTTCCATGCATGTTTGTCACACCTTTCTAGGACTAACCAAAGAGATTATGGACCCCTTTTAATAGAGGGGATAACTCAAATAGATGAGCCTTTAATCAGATCCAAAGGTAAGAAGGATACCTCCCATCAACCAATCTGGAATGGTTCCGTGCCTCCAAGATGACCCAACAGATGGAGGAAAGAATAACACATCTTACCTAGCATTTAATGGACATTCTATCCAAACCATGAAACCAAGAGGGAAGAAAATCATTAAAGGAGGGATGCTCATGATAAAGTGTTGGAGCATGAGAGAAATGTGACCAAATAAACATCTCCCAATCACTCTAACAAAAGAGGTTCACTGAAGACTCCATCCGAGAATTCCTATAGCAAAGGAAATAAGAGGCCATGTGAACTCTCTTTAGCTGTATTCAATCCTCTGTAGGTAGCACCCTGTTAATATTTCTCCAAACCAAGAAGTTCATTTTCAAGGTAATATATTTTCATTAACACTTCAGCACCCAAATAACAAGTAACAAATCCCCCTGGACCAACTTCTTGTATTCCTGGACAGTAAACTTAGCCAAACTTGACTTCGCAAAATACCACATTTCCTCCTCTTCATTCAAATAAATCTCCTCGTAAATATTTTTCTACACCTAATTAAAAATATTATGATGTAGTATATGGTTCTCTAATGCTTCCTTGAAGGTAATATTCAGATTCGGACACCCAGGAAAAAACAGTGGTTCTCATGACCAATTATCTTTCAAAAAACAGTCCGTCTATCAATGACTCAAACTTATAACTATCAATGACTCGTACATAGACAATTTCTCTATCTATCTGTATTATAATGTAAATATTTACAGAGTATGTTAAAATTATAAGAGAATCATAGATAATAATAATTAATTATATTTAAACTTAACTAAACATTATCTGATATAAATCATCATTATTGAGTATGATTGAACATGGTTTGTAGTTATTAAAACCCTAGAGGGCCAACAAAAAGTGTTCTTCGCTTTTAATTAATGTCCTGGATAATGAAATTATATTCAAAAATAATGTATTTTAAAACCTCATTCACATGTATTTTACTCATTATAATCTTATTAAGTGCATTTATAGCCTTTTTAATGATTTGTAGGATACAATTTCATTGTTTTGGGAGCGTTCGTCTACTCGGGATTCACTATCATTTTATAGGTATATATGTATGGAATATCAAGGGAAATGAGAATAGTTTTCTTGAATTTATGTTATATGTAATTAATTAACATCCATTATAATAAATGTTCTTATATATCATTTTTTTAAGATGATAACAAAATTAATTACAAAAAAACATTAATGAATGCCATTTGGATTATTTTGGAATTTTCTCAATAATAATGAAATATATTGTTTTATTATATAATATTATGTATATATAATTGTTTATTAAAAATAAATAGGATTCTATATAGTTTTTTTCAATTTTCATAACAATTATAATGGTTTCATGCTGTGCATTGAAGATGGTAATGGAAATTGAAAACTCATCATCCTTGGTTGTGATAAATCAATACATCGTAGATGACGTTTTTTCATTTTTGAAAGAAAATGGGAGGGGAAAAGAAAATATGATGGGTTTATACACTACAAAAATTATTGAATTTAAATAATACTAGAGTTATCATGTCACATGGATAATGGTAGTTGAGGATACAAAAGGAAAGTAAAAAAATAGAAAATACTTTTTTTAGAAAATGGATTTTTCCTCTTGAATTATCTTCTTTGATCACCTCCTTAGTGTGATTGGATTTGTTATTTTTATAATAAAAACGCTCCTAGACATTGGGGATATTTTCGTGAATTTTACTGGGTAGAATTTGGACTTGATTAAAGGTTGATTAGGTGTGAGTTGATGATATGGTAAAAGGTGTTATTTTTAGTGGAGGAGAAGGGTGTTTATTTTAATTTTATTTAATTGTTTATTATTTTTGAATCAAGAATATGAATAGTGTTTATTATTGTGAAAAAATAAAATAAATAGTACATTTGAGTTATAACTATTGGACCTTACATTAGCCATACATCAACCATGACTCAATTATTCTTGTAATTTTCTTATACTGTTAATTATCTTATTTCACTATTCATCAAAAACTCAACTATTATATTAAAATAAAACAACATAGTATTAATCATTTATCTATGTCCAAGATTTAAAAATAGACTATATTTCTTGAAACAAAATTATTAAATATGACAAAATTTAATTTCTAATTAGAGCTATCATTTACTTGAAAATATCATTTAGAAAGTATTAATGATTTTTTATCACATCAGAAAATTAATTAATGTCTTTGCGAACTATATTATAACCATAAGAAAAAAATTAAAATATGAATATGTTTTATGAAAATAAATTCTCATTTGAATTGTTCTATTAATTAAGAAATCATAATTTAACATTTATTTTCACAAAAATATCAATACTTAATTTATAATATTAAAACAATAATGTACATATTATATTATCTAAATATTTCATATTTTAATTTATAAGTTGCTTAAAATTTATTTATTCTTTCATCAGTGAGGTTACTAATATATTGGCCATAGTACTACTCATAATAGTAGAATTACTATTCCAAATGTTTGGTAATTATTCCATTGGTTTGTGTTTCATTAATTATTATAAATATATATTATTAAATTAATTAATCATTTATAACTCTTTTATTGTGATTATTTATTTATTTTATGTGATTTAAAATATATGTCATAATTATATGAATGGAAAAATTCATTTACAGAATATTGGGGCAGTACATTAATAACCCTTATGAATCATATCTTTAAGAACAAAAAATTCAAGGCCCCATAATTGTTTATAAAGGTTTTTATTGTAATAAATTCTATTATATTTTGATCACTATGTTTATACACATATAATCATCTGATAATCACTAAATATATTCAATTTTTAATGTCTATGTTTACCCTGATTATAAATTTTCATTCACCCCTTTCGTATTTTTAATTTTTCCCAATGTTATTAAGAATAATTTTGGGATTGATATTTATATAATGGATTCATATATTATCATACGAAGGGTTAATTTGAAATAATAAAAAATGGGTATAGTGGGAAAAATTCTCACAAAATTATATGGATAGTTTTTTAAAATTTATTTTCTCTAATTATTTAAAAATGTAAGCCTAAAATGTCCCTAGTAATTTATGTGATATAATATTTTTTTAATTATGTTATATGTTTTATATTACTAAAATATTTCCACATTTATTGGTATCAAGTATAGAAATGTAAATATTATGATATTAGTATCAAATTTTGATGTAAAAATAAGAATACGTTATATTGATGAGATTCATTGTACAATCAATACTATAATGAGTATGAAACTGAATTTAACATTATGTAGAAGTGAATGAAATTCTCTATCGATTTGATATGTCCCCATTGATTGATTTTGGGAATATTCCTGAATATGATTAAGATTAATTGGTCATTTCCCTCATATCTATGAAATATCACGTTTGGTTCCAAAAAAAATTATATGAGAGCTCAGTGCCTTGATAAATAAAGGAATTTACATACAAACCATTAGGAACATTATATTATATATCCCTATTATGAATGATAGTGAGTATTAAAACATATAGATTCATGTAGACATTACCCCAAATCAAATCTGACACTAGGTTCCCCAAATAATCTAACCCTCGGTAGGCATAATGTAGTATGAGAGTGTTTCCCAAATCCCTTGAAAAAGGTAATCACATAATATCTTATTCATATAATGTTATAATGTGGTTTATCCCTCATGGATGAGTATTTCCGAGTATTTTTCCATAATTTAGTGAATAATAACTTGTTGAAGATGTTGGAAATTTAAAACCCATAATATGCTAGATTAAAAAAGAATGTTAACTACTTCCCCTATAATATAATTGTTAGGAAGACCAATAAAGAGTATTTTATCTTCATGTTCTATCTATAAGACCAGTAGGACCATGGAATATTAGCATTATGAGATCCCTTTTACCAGATTATGTGTGTTTCAACCACACTTTATGAGGATAAATATGCTGGAAAATAGAAATGTGTCTCTGAACAAGGTGCACATAATCTTTATAACTCTATTCCCAAAATTTTTTTCATTCGATCAAAATGGGTCATTCATTCATGGATGACTCGCAGAGTTCCTCAGAGCAGTCTCCTCTAATTATGGTACTTAATCAACATAAAAACATTCTAAAGGATGAAAATAATTTTAATGAAAATATTACAAAAATTAATATCATTTTATAGTTCATATTTTAGGTATACACTCTCCTGGGAATCCTAAATTTTACATTGGGAAGATATCCCATTACCCATATAAAAACTGTGGAAGAAGATAAATATTTTTCCATTAATAAAATGAGTTTAGTACAACTCTATATATAATATTATGATGAAGCATTCCTGATTTCTCCATCAAGAACATATTTCCAAATCTACGAAGAAAATGGAATGGTCATTTCGGTAAGAACAGTGCTTGGGGTGCTTCCCTAAAATTTATTTCCAGACCACAAAGACTAGATAAAAATAATTGCCGATGGATTAAAATATGAACATCTAAATGGAATATTCTTCTAATTCCACTCGATAATATATTGGGTTGGTTGAATATTTGGGTAAGTCATATCAATCAAAGGCTTGGCCACTACCATCCCCTGACACATATCCATATCAAACCACCAAAAACTGAAATATAGAAATTACCATTCATGTTCCATTCCCACATCCTATTAGACATAACCACATCATGCCTAAGAGTGACCCATAGTAAGAAATAACATTCTTGTATCTCATATATATGATCTTATCAACAATCAATCCATTATTTCATCATGGATATCAATATTCGAAGAACATTTCCAATCGAAGTTATTGCATGAATCCCTCATCTAGGCCATGGAGATACCTATCCATTTTAAAATTTATATATCCATTACTGAAGCCTATTATGTAATAGATGATACCAATTAAGAGTACCAACACATCATTTAGTTCTATGGGGAGGAATATGGTGTATTTATTTAGGGGTGAAATCACCTGTTGTATGTGACATTCCCCTTTACTGACATACTAACCAATACATTCCCAGTGGAATCAAGCTCTAGTTTCAACCTTTTAATTACATGAACATTACTCAAGATGGGGATTACATATGAATACATTATAGTATACTACCTAAAGACTGAGAGATATGAAAAGACATGGTAGAATCCATTGGATAACAATCATATGACAAACCATAATAGAGATCTATTATCAAATATTCAATTCATTTTTTTCTGCAATATACTACCAATAATTCTTTTGTTTGAACACCCATTATCAACATGTATTCATAAGTCCCCTCATCATATCATTAGTGTGTCTAGTACACCCTCAATGGTCATCAAGGGGTACATCATGGTGAAATTTCAACTTCTGACTCTCTTGGGCCCTCTATCTAGATATTATGTATTATAAGTGGGGGGGAAGCAACCCCATTTCGATGAATATGAGTTTTTTAGTGATCCCGGTGACATGAAAATCACATCATCAGATCCATGGTAAGGAATGGAGGATAATTTAATCATATAAATTCATCACATTGAATAATAAAATCTTAACATTGATTACAATTTAATATTTCCAAATAAAAATGAGTACATCCAAATCACCACGTACACATATAATGGAAAATATACTTTTAATCCAACATAATGAACTCCTACTATATATTACATGGTTTGATCCATACATGATGATAAGCATCACCACTATTACTTCTAGAATTTGGTTTGACCCATTGGATATTGAACATGAATTATAGTTTTCACATCAAGGGAAGAACACTGCAATGAATACCATATGATATTACTCCATCTATCTATATCTTCTTGGAATCTTTATTTTGTACATTGTAAGAACCAACTTAAGAGGATTCTACTCTCCCAAAATGGTGATGTCATCCCATAACCCCTTGTGTGTAATGAATCACCTCATCCTTTTATACATTATTAATTTGATAAAGAGGACTTCAATTAAGAACCTAAGACCATGGAATACCGATTCTTTATATCTATATTTTACAAGATACATGTGAACCTTGGGAAAGAGGAAGATTTAAGGATATTACTTAATAGTGATGTGATGTATCCCCATGAGAAATAACAGTATTAATGAATTTATGAATTAATACTAAAACATATTAATTTCTAAATATAAGGATATTCAATGAAATTATCTCCATGTTATCATTCCACAACTTTCACCTTTAATGGCTTATCATGGATTTAAACAGAAAACTGAAGAGAATGTGTCCCCCCCATAGTAATATAGTCAAAGATGAGGTAGATAATTTGATCATATTGAACATAATTATAGAACATCAATATCCTAAATAACTAAATATCATTATCCTAGTAAGGAATATGAATAAAAAAATAATATTGTATCAACATTCTAGGCATAATTTACTATTTCATTAAGGATTTAACCTGTTAGTGGCTATGTTATTGATTAATTTAGTAGTTGGTATTACTGATCATTATTTAATGTATTGGAATTATATATAAAATAAAATATAGATAGTTCTGCAAGAAAAATATTTCAAATCCTAAATGGATCCTTGGAAGACTTTTTTCTACTAACGGATTACATTTGTAATGAACAATGATGGAGTGAACTATTAGTGTCCATGGAACTATTTCTTTAATGTGATCTTCCGAACACAGTGGAGTGTTATGTGGATGATTTGGTTGTAAAATACGTATAATTCTAGCACTATGTATATGATATTGAGAATGTATTCATCATTATATTTGATGACCTCTTAAATATAATCCACATTAAGTGTGAACTAGGATTCCCAATGAGAATTTTCATTAATTCATTATTAGATATAGTGGTATCTTTATCAAACTGAATATGAAAAATCTATTAGTATAATTTTACCGTTATGAAATCATGAATGGTTTCATGGCCTATTAGGAAACCAAACCTAGAAATATCATTTATTCACCAACATGGTAGGAAAATGTAATCCTTTTTCCATGTTGATTAAGAATATAGTTTCTTATCAGAGTGACGAGAAGATCTCTACCATATTTCATGAAATCAAAAGGTATATATTATATTAACCAGTCTTGATGACACCCATTACTAAGAATCCATTGTTTATTTATGTGGCCACCCTTGAGTGGTCCCTTAATTCACAAATATTAGAGAAGAGTAGTCAAAAAAATGAGAATTTATTACAATATTTCAATCACATATTACTTCATACTGAGACTAGATATTCTCTCATCGATTATAAATAGACCAACATGGTATTTTTATTCCAAAATTAATGGTTGTATCAAAAGGTTTATGATATTTAGTTTTTTCTCTTATTGATATATTGATGCACTTCCTCAAAAAAACATATAAAAACTAGGTGGGAGGCATGGAAAGAAGTGATCCTTCAAAAAAAATTATGTATTTAACTCAAAAGGCATTGAATCAGAAATCATTCATACATATTTTCATTCGCACACACAACCTCATAAGAGTTACGATTGTACAATTATCCCTAGAATTATTAAATCCTTTTTGTCAATCTAGAAACACTATATTTAGAGAATCTCCTAGATATTTAATCTCAGTTATCGACTAGGAGGCAAATCAGTAATACCATATTTAATATTTTTGGCCATGATACTTTCTTCCCCACTCCATATAAGGGCCTTGTTCAATACATTTTCCTTTTATCATATGGATGAAAAAAACAATATGGCTATATACCAAGGCCTCCTCACTTTTCTAAAGCCATCCCTCTAGAATGAGGTCCTATGGGTTAACATGACACGTGATTTTTGTCTAATTATCAATACAATTAATGATTAAAATACCATTATAAAACCAGAGATCATCACATTAAATTGAATAATCTTTGATTTGATAGTCCATATCCCCTCTTAACTGAATGTGGATCATATTTCATGATATCTAAATGATCAAGAATATTCCTTGGTATGAATGACTACATCCCTCAGAGAGTTGGGTTAGAATGAAATTTTCATATAAATGAAAAAATAGAAAATCATCACCTTTATTATTATTTTGATGAAGACTTTAAGGTGAATCAATTTATTTCTAGCACTTCTCAGATATTTTCTTTATATTTCCATTAGGTATAAGTACCTAAATTCAAAATTATTTTTATATATTACCTCAAATATGTTACACTACCATATGACTGAGCTAAACATGATCTAGTCCACCAGTGTGCACAAAATACCATCCTTTATGACAAACCAATCTTAGTGAATGGTCTCTAATAGTTTTTATTTAATAGAATCCATATCTATTATATATGCCGAACATAATACTTCAAGCCCTGTAGGAGGTTCATGTTGGTTTATATAAATCATTGATGATAATATTGATTCTCTCCCATATAATCTAATGTCTAGGCTGTTATTAGACCACTATTCTCTTTTGACATCATGGAAGACAATAATAAGTTCCATCTATTTAAAATTAACACAAACATCATGAAACGTCCTCTAGAGCTTCTAAATTAGAAAAGGTATTATTATCCCTCAAATTCATGTGGACTAGATTTCATTGGTCCTTACCCACTAAGGATATCTGGAAAATGCATATCCCTCCTTACTACCAGGGAATTTTTCTTAAAGTGGGATGAATACATCTCCAATAAGGAGGAAAATATCTGATTTTTTACCATGTTTATGAAGTCTCATAACATCTATTGGTTTGGGAACCCTCACACCTACCTCGCATGCCATAAAAACAATATTTTATCTATTTAACTAAATATGTTGTATGTTTTGTACAACATCAAATCCAACCATACATCATGCAACCATGTGTGGGAAAATAGATATATTAATTTACTAAATAAGAAACACTCTAATATTTTGAATATGATATGGGACTAGAAAAAATAGATATCACAAAAGAATCTCTCAAATTCCTTATTTTGATATCCAATAATGACTTAGAAATCCACCCATGTGACTCCATAATCCATTTTATATGGAAAGAAAAATATTCTAAAAATTTGTTTTATTAACCATCACTCCAAAAAATCGATCTATGATATGATGATTCTATACTACAGGCTGATAATTCACTTTTCTAAATTATAATCCCATGATGAGCATATTATTCATGTGTCTCACAACATTGGGGTCCATCAAAACCCTATGGCCCAATCATTCCACAATAAAGTTCACATCTTCTATTAAATCAAAGGTGATTGGGTTCATACTTTCAAAAATTATAATAATAACTAGATAGAAACAAAAATACATAGAACCTAAATGGGGGGGCCAGTTTTCATTCCCAATGATTACCCTAATAGTGTATACTCAATTATCACTATGGTTGGAGATATCATCACACCTCCCACAATTTAAAATTTTCCCAATATGAATTTTCTAAATATCACATTGGTTAACAATTTCCTAGTGATAAGAAATTATAAATTATGATATTTTCTCATAACAGCATCACATTAATTTAAATTTAATTTTATCCTAATTATAAAATGTCAAAATCCATTTTCAGATTCTTGGTCACATGATGTGAAATTATATGACATAGTCCTTACTATATGACTTTAAAATATATTTCATTTCATCTTCACCTAATGATGATAGATAACATATTTATTATTATGGTCACTTAATATTAAACTAAAAAATATACCATTCTAATTATATTAATTTATGCTACAAATTATTTATTCCTCACCTAATGGTGTTGAACTACATGATTAAAATTCAGAACATATGGTGTTAACATATTTGACATAGAGTCCTAATTGTATGAATTTAAAACACATATTATTTCACCATCACCATATTCATTCAAAATATGTGTTGAATATACTGGTCACAAATTTTTAATCTCTATAATGTACAGACCTAGTCATATGACTATACATAATAAGTCATCCTAGTTCAAGATTCATGATATTAGACTAAATAGAAATCGTAATTCAATTTAATTAATAAAATAAAAAACTCAGTATTCATAATCACTCGAGAGGGAACACACATTTTTCAGGAAGGCTACTACTTCAACAATGATTTTAAGAAATACATTTCATTTGACACCCATCTTAATTTATACATTGAGATTCCCTGATGTCTAATGTTGATCCCAAAAATTTAAGCTATTTTATGTCCTCTATCACGTCATCATAAACCAGATCCTTAAAATTATGTATCTTTTCCACTCCAAGTAATGGGGTGATGTTCATTTTTGGTAATATTTAACAATCACTCAATGATTCTACCTATATATGTTCTATAATTTATAAATAAATATAACCTATAGTGTAAAACTGATTCAGACACTTTCACTAGGGAACAACGCCGCCATGTTTTGATGGTGTTCTCATATACCAATTGTTTCTCAAATTTCCCACATTCAAAAGGTGTGTGTAATTCACCATATTCATTGATGATGACTGCTCCATGATCGATATATAATTATGGTATATCAATTCCATATTGCTTGTATTACTTCTGGAAAATTTTCTCTTACTCCGGGTCTTCCTCATTGTGTTAAATTATGTTTTTAGAACTCATTCCTCATGACATATCTTTTTAGTCATTGATTAATTAAAATGCATCTATATGAACATTCTAATGGGTCTGGGTATGGTAGAAAACATTAGTATGTACATTATTCATGTTGGGAACTACTGGCATGTTGGGATTTTAGGAACATTGGTCACCATTATGCTTCATCAGAAATTGGAATCTCATCGAGGCTTCTTAGGTGTGAGTAAATATGAATCTATTTTCCATGAAAAAGTACCTAATGATAAAGGCATATATCTATCAAGGATTTCACATCAATAATCTCATGTTTAATCTGATGTAGATGGCGCCTCTGGTAATTATTCTTTAAGGATTCACTTTAGTCTTTACATGTTTAGAATGAGGTAGCATTATGAAATATGACATGAGTTTAATGTCTTGTGGAGATGTATTTGATTGAATAGAATGTTTCGTAGAAGTAGGTCAAGGAGGTGCATCCCTATGAGGGAGCACATTAAAGGTTTACCAGTTAATTGATCATAATTCCCTATAGAGGTGGCCTAGGAGGTGTGTTCCATAAAATTAATATGTCGCACCGTGAAGGCTGATGGATCATAATTAACATTGGGTGTCGATCCAAGGGCTGTGTCACATAATAGTAAAATTACACACCATAAATTTTGGTTAGAAAAACCCTTGGAGTGAAACCCTATAATGATAGATCATGACACCTCATACAAGTGAATCTTGGTGGTGTGTTCCATAAAGGGTAGATGTCACACCATGATGTTTGATCGAATCCCCTACGGAGGAGAATCAAGGGGGTACATACCTTAGAGAGAGAAAATTATTTTACCATTGGTTGGGATTCATCCTCAAAGAGGCGTACTATATACCCAGTCTAGGAGACAAGGATAAAAACATACTTAGTTTGATGATTTAGTTTAAGGTTGTGTGATAGGACATATCATTGAGGATTATTGTCATGGAGTAATAATTCTCTCACCAAAAATGGTTTACTGGAAATAAACTATGTGTTGATTATACATTTAATCTACCCAATTATTATGGGTGAGATAGAGTTCCCTAGGTGAGTGTCATGATCATGCTAGGGATATGACTTTATAGTGATAAAGAAAGATTCCAATATTAGTTTTGGACCTTCTGGAGGCTTCCTACATATCACAACTGGTTGCGAATCAAAGATGGCATAGTTAGGAAAGGGATGTGGGCTGTACCTATATATAGGCGGCCTAAAAGATCATATGGTTGGGGATTATGAATGGAAGATACCTAAAGAGGGTGTTATTGTGGCTTCAAACTATATAGAAGTACCGTTTTATGGGATTTGTTTGGGTCATAAAATTGTGATGATTCATAAAAGAATAGATACAGGGAACTGTTAAGGTCAATAAAATTTTTGAAACCAAAATGAGTCATTCTCAGTGTGAGATATAAGAGGAAGCATTAGACCAGAACCACATGTCATGAAATAACTTCTAATGATAGTTAGTGTAGGGATTGTATAGGGAATCAGCATATATAAAATTTCATTCCATGTGAGGAGTATCTCATTCTATGTGAAGAGGATGTCATTCAATATGAGTCGTTCAAGGATAATTATGTGCTAGTAGGACATGTTCCTTACGGATTACACATGAATGATTCTTAACATAAGAGGATATATTTATGATGAGGGAGAGGGTGGAATCCCATGATGATTTTATATGAGGTATCTGGTGCATTTCACCTAAGGTATGATAATATTTTTACTTCATTTTATAAAGATGTTAAGACTATAAAATTTTATGTCATCTAGCCCATACATGGGGTACTCACTCTTACCCCTTACGCTTATATAACCGATTCTATGGAACTATTAGGTAGGGCATGGATTCCACGATGACATGGTACAACAGTATGGAGGAGTTTTTTATCATGATGTTCAAATTGGAATTCCTATGCTAAGAATAAACAAGTGTTTGGATGCTTATGTTTAGAAGAAAAATTTAAGTGGGAGTATCAAGGTAATAGTGATGTGGAGTGGGATAAAATAATGTTTGGATCAGGTCACATAGGTACTCAAGGTGCAATTGAACCAATCCTAGATAGCTATAGGGTATATGGGCACTCAACCATCATAAATATGTTTCAGTAGAAGAGATACAGTATGTGGAGGACTAGGATAAGGGATTCAAAAAGAATAGGGGCTCACATAGATTTTATTCACTAATATCAGGATCTTCATAAATAATTGGTTGTTCATGGTGGATAGGGGATTCGAAAAGTTGGAGGATTCAGGAAATAGGGTGACCCTACCTTGGGATGAAGTCATAGATTTATAATGAAGTACTTCTTGAAGCAATAATGCTTTATTATTCATAAAGTTACCATGGGGGACTTTTTCATTAACAAAGGGAGAATGAGTTCATGTAAGGCATCCCCACTAGAGGTGGAGGATTTTACGAACACAGAAATGGGGGTTCTGTGAAGCCTTTGAAACATGGAAGATACTTTTTTGTCAGGTTTTTAATGATTAGGTGAAACATGAATTAAGAGAAATTTTGGAGAAAAAATATATAGGTATCCATCCTCTAAAGGTCAGAATGAAGTATGTATTTAATTTAACTTTGGTTTTAAAAAGCTGAGATGATTTTCACATATAACAAGTGACCGTAGTGAGTGTATGTTCCACGATAAGACTCATAAATCCCACTTTAAATCATTCATGTGTCCACAAAGATGCATTAAATTCATAAAGGTCGTTGTCAAACCTTCTTGTGGTCATGAAGCAGCATCTGACTCAAAGATAAAACAATAAATTATTCATTTTTTCATGTAGGATACTTATCATATGGCTGATCTATGACCTTCAACCATTCACAGAGTATAAGGGATTAATGAAATAGACTCATTTTTAGGGTTTGTAGACAAATTTGATTTTATCTTCTCCAAATCAGCCATGCATTCATCGACTATTCCCTTGGATTGTATATCTACACCAACAAATGGCAACCTCCAAAACATGATCCAATTGGAAAAATGAAGTTAAGATTTTCAGGGAGAATTTCCCATGATTTACATTCTATATTCTTTCATGAAGATCGTTTTCAATGAATTTGAACGATGATGATTTATGATGGTTGTGGGAGTGAAGGCCAATGTAATGCACGTGCCACAAAAAGTCAATAAATAGTGGAGTGGGGTCCCTAAAATGCAGTATAAATCATAGGAAAAAAATTTTGTATCTATTTTCACAAAGATCATGATCATTCTGAACACCCTTCACAAATGCTACCATAGAGAGATGGACTTCAACATTTTTTCACAGACACAATTTATAAAACTAGGCACCACGAACTGAACATTGTGAAGCAAGATCTGTAATCCAAATCACAATGAATCATGCCTCCCAAAAAACATATTGAAGGATATACTTATAAATTATTAATAAAATACCATATTCCATAATCCAATGGATAATTTGGAACATTCTCATGGGGTCATTACAGATACCGCTTGGAGCGATCTAATGGATCACAACATCATTATTGGAGAGTGAATTCAAAGTACCTATTACCAAGAATTATTTTTCAGATTTCAATTAAATTATCAAATGTAATATCACTTATAAGAGGATTAATATTTATGAATTCAGATTTATGGAAGATTCCTTAATCCTAGAGGATAATAGGGTTTATCCATCCAATTAGTTTAGGGGAATACCAAGGTTGTATCAATGGAACACGTCTGTCATAGTCCAGGTCTAGAAGGATCACACATCGATCCTAGTAGAGTGCCTCTATAACATTATCAAAAATTTTGATAGGGGGAAATTGGTGGATGAGACATCTGTTCCACAGTATCATATGATTTTCAAGGTGGGCTATTAGGATCAACATAAAGGGATGGAACAATATTTTTGATTTTTACTAGGGTAGAAATGTCAAAAAAATTTGGGTCTAGGACTATTTTTCACTCTTGTTGGGCCAATAATTTGAAGCAAAAATGAAGAAGGTATGAATACAGGATGCATGATAGGAATCACAATTCAATGTTCACTGGCCACATGATATTCTTCCCAAACTAGAGAACATATGGTTATCAGAGACCAATGCATTCCCTCTTCACCATGGGTTGGTCGGCATCTTCCTCTGGGGACTTCAGCAAATCTATGATATCATAATAATGAGGTTAATGTACGAGGAATTTAACACCACATATAATGTCTGTGGGGAACAATAGTTTCTAACTTTATCAAGGTGCTACTAAACCCGGTCTGAGGCACTAGTGATGAGAATTTCGGGATGAGGGACATTCCATTCATTAAATGGTTCAGATACTACATTGGAAAACTATCCATGAGGCCCTATGAGGGGGTGGGGGGCGATCTGACAATGAACATCCTAACGAGGCCATTAAAATTCCCATGGGGAAACAATTTTTCATGAAAGGCTCATACTGGTGAATTATGGAAGTGATATATTGTTTTCTATTGGGATACAACAATAAGAGTGAGAATCAACCCATAATCTGATTAGATGGATTCATCACGGTGATCATTTGTGGTCAGATGATTTTTGTGGGGGACGTTAACATGGGGAGTTTAGATAATTACTTTCAAAATTCCAGTGAAACTGGATTCAAAGAAGTGTGTTAAGCTTCGTATCCCAATGTTAGAAAAGATATGAAAACAATTCATCACATCGATGAAGGTAAGACACTTATACATGTGTGTGGGCCTTTTCACAATCTTTATAAATGGGAAACCACACACATTGGGGGATATGAGTACTAAAACCCCATTCTTCCTCCTGTGAAGAACTTCTAGATGGTGATTTTGAACATTGTGGGATGTCTCCCATTCAGGTTGGGCCAAGTGAAGGTGCTGAACAAGGTTGAGTTGGTGGAGAACATCATATCTCACCAATTATTATTACTAATGGGGTAGGTTAATGATGATGGAATAGGTATCAAGGAATAGAGATCATACCACCTAGCCATCTGTGGTGAAGTTCTAGTAGGTAGAGTCTACTATAATATTTTCTAGGATTTGAAAAATTCATATCGGTTTAAAAGAAAATTATAGTGTATTCCAAGGATGTCATTGAAGGTTTAATATATGGAGCCTCGTGAGTTCCACCCATCTATGATGAGGAATCATTGGATCGTCTGCATTTTTTAAGATGAAAAGCTATAGAATGAACTGCCACTATTCCATGCTACGTACATGAATACCCATGAATATGCATAGTTTTGGGTGAATGAATTGAGTATTATTACATTGATGAAGGGACTATTAAATCCAATCATGGGGTGGGACCTCTATCGTGATTTTAGGGTTGAACAATGGATGAAGAGCCTCATAGAGGTTGAGATAGTCCTATGCATAGGACAATAATAGGAGGTCCAGAAGTCTGTGGTCCTGAATAGGCAGATGATTTTTGGAGTTGAAAAGGTCTAGAATCAATGTTCTCGAGAAATTGATCATGGGATGTTGGCGAATCTTGTGAAGATATCCAAAGGCTATATGTTTTTTGGGGAATTGATTATACTACTCAAATATTATCGGTGACATTGTCTTTCATAATTTTTATGAGGATTGGGGAACCCGAAGTGATATTATCCCTCCTCTTGTGGTGTGTTATTATCTCACTACCAATGGGATATTCCTAAATGGGATGGTACATGATTATGCATGCATCTATTTTCCCCTGGTTGAAGTGATGGAATAAATGGAATAACTGGATAACGTAATCTAATCCATGTGTACATTACATACTTTTACCGATAGGGTGAGGATACTACTGGGCATGTACTCCCATATAAATTTCCTTGGGAGTAATGTTGAAAAAGGTAGAGCATTTGAAGTCTCCTAGGGGAGTGACTCCCACTAGATCCCAAAAAAAGGATAAGAAAGTAGTGATGAAAAGGACATCCATGGTAGTACATATATGGGATTCGAAGGAACTTGACCCCAAAAGGTTCTAGTTTGGGGATCCTTCCCTTAATTATATATGTGTGTGGTCAATAATCATTTCTTACTACTAAAATGGTGGGTTCAGAGTCTGAGGTGGAAATAATGGATGGCCCTCTACCAATGAAAATAGATATAGAGAACACTGGGGTTAACTAAACAACATATACTCCACTAAAATTGACATGGAAGACTGCTCCCTTAGTGGAGGGGATTAAGTCATGTATCTCGATAGGGATACCTAAAAGATATTTCATGGAAGATCATATTGAATTGGTGCCACAAACAGTGGATACTAGGACCAACCATTTGTTTGAAGAGGTGGTAACTACGTTGGAGGCATGATTAACTATGGTGTCTCTGTTGGATGTTCATGTATAGTAATTTCCACTGGTGCCATATATGGAAAATAAGAATGATATTGTGCAACTAGTAGAGGTAGAAAAGATAATTGGTATGATTGACTCCTCCTAAGTGGTCCCACAAGGGGCTATAGAGGCTTATGCCATATGGGAAGAGGCTAAAGTGGAGTTTCTCCCCTAAATAGTCATCATACCTCTTCTACCTGCAGATGGAATAGTTCTCAAACCACTGACATTTTTAAACAAGAATCTAGAGGATCCATCCAAACATATATTGGAAATATTTATTTTTTTCATGAGTGGGTAGAACCATACTATTTGAAGGATTATATCCCAAAATACACTGAGGATAATAGAGACGTATGTCTTATGGTGTGTAGAAATGTGTGGAACCCAAATAACCATATCTAGATAGTTTTAAAACTACCACGGGTGGGATCTCTACACTATGGTAATTCAGCATTGGGACTAGTTTGGTGAATACCAACATTCTTCTTATACTAGAATGAGACTTCCTCATTAAGAAGAAACATGTTGAATAGAAGGAACCCGATACGGACTAGAGAAAATACATGTGTGGTGGATTTCTGGGGATTCATATATATGGGGAAGATTTTTCCCAACTAGACGAGATGGCATAAGAAAATGTGATGACCACTTCTATTCAGGATGATATCACTAACAATTTTATGTCCCAACTGGTAGAATCCATAGCCAAGGATCCATAGATCTAAAAACAAGAATCCTTGTTCCGGGTAGAGTAGGACTGGTATATGATCTGGCATACTGATGTATTCTCTAGGGATAATGAATATAAAGGTGAACTGGAATCAAATTGGTATGTCTTAGAGCCCCCTAGTAGATGCTATATATGGTCGAGCGCTCAATTAATTGGGTGGATCCATATAGGCATATTTTGTAGAGGGGAGGCTTCAATATGTGGATGAACACCCCCCCCCCCTAAACCTCTGATTTAGATTAATTTTCATGATCATACAAATTCATTTTATATATTGACTAAATACTACGATATTTATTAGATAACCAACATTTGATCCCAAAAGTCGTGTTGGTTAGGTCCAATGTGAGAAATGAAAGAATATAATGAGTTTTAGATTTATATAATAATGTCATTAATTCTATAAGAACTCATTTATTCTATTTTTGACTGACCATCTAGAATATTTAATATGATATAGGTTGTGGCTGGTGAACAAGGCTCCCAGAACAACCAATATTATTTTTTGATGTGCTGTAGTGCATAAATTGAAAAATTCAGTGGGAATTGAATTCAATAGAAACAAAGTATAATAAGATGGGAGAATCAAAATGTTCAAAATATGGAACATAAGGGGAGTCACATTGTGATTCACGATAACCAAGGACTATATTTGAAACACAATAACTGTTCTATTTTCCTGGAATGGGGAAAAAAGGTTTAACTTCTAATCATTTCAAAACCTTGAACCATTATCGGAATATCGTATAATGTCTTCATATATGTTTTCCCAGGATGATATTTGAGCCAAATTAGAATGAGAAAATCCAATTAGGGGATCCCTTCAGACATTTAAGAGGATGATGACTAAAATATGAGATACATGAATCATTGGAATGGATTTATAGAATGTTCAAAACTGATTCCAACACTCTTATTATTATGCCACCATGGATTAGAGGATATTTTTGTAATCATGTTATTATAAAAATATCAAACTCATATTCCAAGGGAGAACTATCTTGGATGTCGAGTGAGGGATGAAAAAACAATAGTGATGTAGTAGGTTACAAGAAATAAAGGAAGGGGGTCTCATGTTGGAGCTTATGACACCTTGTAGTTTTTTTTCATAAAAAAGTATGATAGATAAATATTTCTATGTCATATGTTGAGGACATTACACATGATTTTTAACATCACATTGTAAGAAAAAATTATTATATAGTTTAACATCACGTGATCTGGATGAATTTCATAGTTTATCATCATGTGACTAGGGAATTTTAAACTATTTAAGGTTGTATTGTCTTGACCATGGGTTAAGCATCCCAAACAGACATGTGTAGTGTGATAGAGTACAAAACATTATGTGAATGAGGCCAAAGAGAACCAAACCCTACAAAACACACCCCTGGGAATAAAACAATAATACATTTAATAATGATGATTCTTTTTCCTAAACCGCTAGTATAATGTCATGGAATGTGGATATATAGGTCCTTTGTAATAATTGACTACATTGGTACAAAAAATACATGAAATATTAATCCCATGTGAGTAAATCATGGTGTGGGATAAAAGAAATGGTAAGGGTTCTTTCTTATGAAGTGTAACCACACATTAGGATTCACCAAGGATATTGGAACTCCACTAATTTATAGTGAAGTGTAAATGATGTAAACCAAGACTCTTGAGATTCAGAACAAGGGAGACCAATGGGTAAGGATCGACTATTGACTATAATACAAACACACGAATGATTAACACACAAGTCAATTATGAGGAAATAAAATTCAAGATCTAATTTTTTCCATTTTCAAATAATAGGATTTTTTTTATTTCCATGTATCCATTAGGGTGTTGGACTAAGATGGGAGGTGATCCAAAATGGCAGGAGACCATCACCGATAGGGGTTCCATATGGTTTTTGGAGGGTGATATAGATCTATACTCTATATAAAATGAAGTTTGTAATGGGAATATTGGAATGTGGGACTCAAATACAGATTCTGATAACAAATTAATATCCAATTTCATTCTATTTGAATACTAGTTTTATGTCAATCATCTTCAACCATAAAGCCTTAGAGTATGGGAATAGAGTATGGAACATATGAAAACTTCTTCTATATGGATATATACGTGGATTATAAGAATAAAAACATGACATGGATAAGGAAAAAAAATATCACGCACCACATACACACCTTAAGATGAATTTCATATAGTTTAATGTCATGATGCATTGGCACTAAATGCGAAGAAGGGGATAAATGGTTAATGAAACTAAGTACATGTCTAATGATGAGAACTCCAAGTGTCACTACATATACCATGAAGATGTAAATCAAGCCACACATAGTTCTACAACATTCCATTGTAAAAGGCCAACACTAATAGGGGTTGATCCTCTAGGATGAGGTATCTAATGCATCCCATGATTATCATGAGGCATCCCATTTTCAAGGCATAGAGTATAAATAATATATTATTAAGTGGAATAACAATTTTGAATGGGGTAGTATCACAATTTAACATAATGCATTGAGAATGTAAATATTCTCTATTTAAATCCATATAACTGGGAATATAGAAGCATAAAATAGTTTACGGTGATAACTCCTAGACCTATCTCCAGCAATATAAGGTTTTGTTTCTTATATAAAAGGATGGTCATTAGTTTAGGGTGTCAAAGCTTGGACCATGGGTCGGTGTCTCAAAATTATATGTTTTGTGTGGTTTCATGAAAACAGTGATGTGAATGGACCCAAAAATACAAAAACATAACACCACATGTTCTTAAGGAGACTCATATATAGTTTAATGTAATGATTCTTGGACTACGATATGTTAGTTTCTATGGTATATGTGTGGTATGAGAAATTCATAACTCAATATGAATTGAGCCAACCAGGCTTATATAACATACTAAAAGCATGGAATATAATATTTAATATTTATGGTCATAATACCTAGACCACACCTAAGGCCATGGGGATGAAATGGTGATGAATTTTTGGCTGGGCCTGATGAAATAATATCTGGGAATCACTTTGTTTATCATAATGATAAAAATAGATGCACCCATAGCTTAAGAAAGATAGTGTAGTGAGTGAAAAAAACGGGTGGGGAAGTCTTCTATGATAAGATAACTTAGGCATCCTATGATTATTGAGAGGTTCCCTGAACCAATTCATTGTAGGATCATAGTTTAAAGTTGTGTGTTGAGTATGTTAACTCCATGTTTACGTTCATAGAGTTATAAAAATAATGGGAAAATTTCCAAAAACAGTGAGTGTGGTATGGTGACATGAACGTGGTCCTTGGAGGACCAACCCCATTTGATGCATCCTATATAAAATTTATTCAACACTAAGGGGATCATCTCAACAAAAAAATGTTATCTTGGGCATAGTGGGAGTAGTCGATGAAGCGTATTGTTTAATGACTTGTTCTTGAGACATGAGAGCTATGAATATTATCATCATCCAGCTAGGATGAGGGTATATTTAGTTGAAAGAAGCATCATTACAACTGGTCCCATGAATAGATATATGAAATTCACTATGAATCCCTCAATTATATGAATCAATCCACACATTGTTCTGGAATGAAATCTCCCAATGTAGGTCTAACCTTAATATGGGTAGGGTACTTGTTTTTGGGGTGGTTGGACCAGGATATGAAATTCACTATGAATCCCTCAATTATATGAATCAATCCACACATTGTTCTGGAATGAAATCTCCCAATGTAGGTCTAACCTTAATATGGGTAGGGTACTTGTTTTTGGGGTGGTTGGACCAGGATATGAAATTCAATTGTCACTATATTTATTTTTTGGATAGGTATCAGGTTGAACATATTTCTTGATCACAACATGGTAGATGAATGAATCCTTTTGAAATTTCCTCTCTAGTGAGAACATTATGGCGATGTGTATTCTCTCATAATATATTCAAAAAGATAAATATTATGTAGTTCAACATCAGGAATCTTGGACATTGGTTGTTAAATACATTATTGTAATGAAACAAGGAAGATATGACATGCAATTTAATGTAACACAATTAGGACATTTGTGGTATGTTTATCATCACGTGACTGGGTCTATATAGTGTGCCTTTTAAATTCATGCAGAATGGATTGAAAATGTAATGTAGTTTAACATCCATCATCAATGAGTGGTGGATGATACACAATTCAACATAGTGTGTCTAATACCTTGTTGATATGAAATTTATCGTTGTATTATAGGGAAAATGGGGGAAATGTGCTCTTAAAGGGATGTTCATGACATGAAAACTTTTATATGATGGGAATGATAACCTAGGAGGCCCACACCATTCAATACACTCCCAAAGAAAACATGAACATATATTAAATTCATGATACCTAAACATGAACTTCTAGTTTATGGTCATAGATCTTGGACTGTAGGATGGATATAATTTTAATGTGATATATCGTGGACCAAACACCCAATAAAAAGTCATATTTATAGAAGGATAGTTCTTATGTAACATACTACTTGAGAAGTTGTATTTTTTTGTGGGGTAATGTAATATCTATTCATGGTGATCAATGCGTATGTACCACTAGAATAGAGCTGATGTACGTTGTATGGTCCTTCCCACTTGGGGTCTAACATCGGTGGCTTCATGCTGAGTATCAATGATGTCATGAGAGCCAGTACCATGTCAACCTAGAGGAAGGATCAGAGATGAACCTTCTTATTGAATGATCTCAACATCTTTTCAAGGTGTATCTCTAGATTCTGAAACAACAAGTGCATATTTTATTTCAGAGCTTCCAATTCGTCATGAAGATTATATTCCACCATTTCTGGCATCTACTATTCATTAATAGTTGTCTGGTGATAGGGAAACTAAATCATGATGGGTAGAACTACCTCACTTGCATATACTAGGTAATATTGAGTCACATTGTTGGAATATTAATTCATCATTCAATATGTCCAAAGATCAATGGGGAGCATGTTGAACCAACTCTTCTAGTTAGGAGGAACCATCATCTATAGATTGTTGGAGAGGGTTTTGTTGAATTCCTTTATCTATCAATTTTTATATGTGTAATAGTGGGATATGTGGTTTCCGTAGATATTTTACTTGAATAGAAATTCTTCATCTCAACATCCCAAAAATTGTTTTTATTGACAGTGCAAATGGCATGAGGGAATCTAAACCAATGGATGATGTCGTATATCTTGAATTAGACCATTATTCAGGACACAACTCCCCAAATAAATATCAATTCTACCTAGATAGAGAATCAATCCATTATGGTCATAATGAACCAGCATTAGCGAGGTGTTTCTAGAAAATAGGATCCTAAAACATCATCTCCCCATATTAGAAAGGGTAAAGAACACATGGTAATATGAAGGGGCATTGAAGGTAAATTCCTAATTTTGGCATGGAAATAACACACATTGAACCTCTGGGAAAACATGATATATTCATGAAACATGGTGGGTCAAAAGTATCACATCCTTCAAATCTGGTTGGAGAGCCTCAACCATTTGTGATGAATTCCATAGGACCCAGCAGGATCATCCAGCACAAAAAGGGTAATACCATATTCATGTATGAGATAGATGATAAATCCATCAATACCTCCTTTTTGAGAGTTTGTTAGAGGTTAGGCCCACTCTAGATGGTGAAGTATTCTTTCCACCAATAATTCCGCTCACATTCATCTTGATATAGGAGGATATAACCATAGTAAAGATACTCAAAAAATGGGTTGTCTAATCAGAGGCTCCACCTATTTTGGTGGGATCCAGGGTATCTTGACATATTAGAACCAACAGTTAATTAGTTTACCAACTAGCTATCATCATCATCTGAATTGATTGGAGAGATGAGCATCCAATGTCCTACTAGAATGAAAATATCATCATATTCATGATCTATATGAGAGGCTTCTAGACTATATAGGGAATCACGTTGACCATTCTTGAACCAAGAATCATGAGTCCTCTCTAAATGATAAGGGAACATGGATATCATCTGGTGATTTAATTCTAGTAAGGAATTATTTTTATGATTTTTGACGATATAGTAACCTTTAATTTTTAAGATGTCAAAATCGAAGTCTCCCATCAAAACCATGTAGGGGAATAAATCATAAGATCCATCTTGAGGAAAATAATGAGAACCTGATTCTATACCTCATTTTTGGATCAAAATTATGATAAAAAGAATGTGTAAGGAAGAAATACATGTTTAGGGGTGAGTAAGATTATCTTCATGCATACTATGCTGAGACTGTGATCATTGAGCCTTCTTCTCATTTGGATTTTGGAGGAACCATCATAAGGCGTCTTCACGATTGTCTTAGCCTGATCCACATAGATAATAGCCTAATTTGGTATGTATACATTAAGAGGTGGTTTATTAAGAGCACAATGTGAATCTAGAAAGTCATACAAATCATGTACTTTGATGGATTTTCACATGTATAACCTCATGTCAAACAACTTAAGGATCATTTCCCAATGCGCTAATTGTCCGGTCAACATGAAATGGAATAGGATAGACATTAGTAGGTCCACATGAAACACCAATATTATATTGTTATCATAAATATAATTTCATATCTTCAAAACATCAAAAACTACTTTCAGGAAGCTCTTTTCAATACAAGGTTATTTGGCATCCATGTTGATGAGAATGTGAAGGATATTGTATAAATTGTATTCCCAATCCTATCTGTTCATATGATCACTAAGGGTGACGAGAGATCATTCAATAGTGGTTGCGTAGAGGATTAGAGTCTTCCAAAAATAGGTTGCCTCAGAATCGGAAGTTGTACTAGATACTACTTGATTTCCTCAAAATAGGCCAAACACTCTTCATACCAGTGGAAGGTGGAAGCATTCATGATGATACTGGAAAAGTAATTACACATTTTGGATAGATTTTTGATGAATTTCAATATGTAGTATATGTGTCCTTAAAGGAATCCAAGCTCCCATAGGTTGCTAGGAGAAGACATCTCACTGGTGTCATTATTATTCTATTGAAAAATATTGATGCCTCTATATATAATGATCAAGTTGAAAAAAATCCCATAGTTATCCTTGATTGAAAATTAAAAGGGTTCATCTTTAAAGTTGGTATAAGGGGAAGGTGAAAAATTTATCAATATCTCATAGATGTTTATAATTTGGGATAGAGTTGACCACCAAATAATATACATTTCAGTCCACTATTTTTGTGTTAATCAGTTTTAAGATGTCATGCATGTCCTTGTTGAAATGTGGCTACCTAATTATTCAATCCGAAATGCATTAACTGATAGAATAAGGACCCTTAGGGCACTCTAAAGGTCATAGAATCCTAATATTTGGGGGTCATCTGGATCTAATTTTTTCCACAATACCCATTTGTGAAGGAGATTTTAGGGAACCAGGCTATGGAATCATTCAACAACATTATCAATATAAGGAGAAATCAGCCATTGGAAAATGATAGTTTAGCTCCTAGAAGTCAATACATACTCTGATCCTTTCATTATTCTTCCTAATAGGAATGATATTGGCTACCCACATGGGATATTTTTCTTATATAATTATGTTTTATTTGACAATCTAATCAACTTCAACCTTAACAATTGAAAAATGAGAAGGGTGAATTTTTGTGGGTGGCTTCATAAACATCTGATGAATAATCAATATACCGAGATAGTGCATAGGGACATGAGGTTCATGTCATAGAATCTCAAAATAACCATAAGAAAATATGTCATGATGTTTATTTAATAAAGACACATATCATTGTTGTTCCTCTAGAGGCATGGATACCCTTATCATAATTGGCCTTAACTCTGCTTTGGTACCATGGTTCACCTGAACCAACTCAACAATGGTGGTGGATACACCCTATTAAAATATATGGAGTGAGTCTTCCCAATCTTCTTCATCGTCTGATGATGTAGAATATGTTGGAGGATATGTTTCATCTAAGATAACTGATTCCTACTTCAAACATGGAATGATGTGAAATTATCACTGGGAGACTCCTTCCTTGCTGATACAATGTTTACAAAAGCAATAGAATCAATTACATTAGGAACTCTAACACAAGGTCCATGTTTGAAAACAAAACAACAGAGGCTAGATGATTTTTAGAGGTTCAACCCAACTCTTCCAAATAGATGAGCATGACATGCAATTTTATATATGTGGAGAACATCTCAGTATCTCATTGGGTTAGGGTTTTTTAGTATAACCTTGTTCATTATTAGGTATATGAATGGGGATATCTTCTAATCTTTCTTCTAATTAGGGACACAATGCCCCTTTATCCTAGAAATGAAAAATCCATTTCAAGTGTCTAGAATCATGGCCTCCAAAGGGTAGATAAAAATAATAAATGTAACATCAAATTTTTTCATTGACTTGATAGAAATGTGTTATACTCAACCTCATTGGTATACATAAATTTCTTTATTCTTGTAATAGCCGACATCAAGATAACATGCTTCACAAGAGAAAAAGGGAGATGAATCACCTTCATGTGTTCCTATTCGATGGTTGAGGGAGTACATCATGAATTGTTTGTATGAGGAAGGCACTTATACATGAATATGAAGCTAGTTTTTACCCATCAACATGTTTTAGGTTGTTTCATATGGGACAATAATAAATTTAAAACATTCTACCAAGTCTCTGAACTAAGACTTCAACCATATTCTTCCACCCTACCTTTCTAAAGAACTATCAAATCCATGAATCATCATCCTAGAGGGACTCATGTCTAACTCAATGAGTCTTATATTGTGAATAATTTGGTTTGGTATGAGATTGATTCTAGATCATGTGTCTACCCAGTGTTGATAGACTTCCATTCCATTGAACTGGCCTATGATTTACAACATGACGATATTCCCCTGTATGAGGGAACCCTCATTTTCTTTAGAGAATGAGATGATTTCTTGAATCTTTTCTTTATATAACTATCAGGTATAGAAGGCCTCATCACTTGGTACTTATTATTCCTATTATAGCGGACATTTCATGGATATTGATAGGGTATTTCACATCTCTTCTTATAGGTAATGAACCTTGATGATTGATAGAATTGAAGGAATGAAGGTATGGTGATTACGTACAATGTACTTCCATCCCAGACGCACATTTCCTCTCATAGGGTGTTTCTCTTCAATAAGAGGCCCAATAGGATTTGTTTTCTGATCCATAGGATTCAAGATTATGCTAGAAAATATATTCTTCTCATCATCTATCATGCCTAGAAATACCCCTGGATGATTTTTGGATAGATAAGTCCTAGATTTAGTTATATTAAACTGATCATGATGCGACTACCGCTATTTTTCTCATCAATTTAGCAGGGTTTTCTATGGTGGCATGTCTAATGGAGAGGGCTGGAAGGACTATGCCTACTAAATTTTTTGGAACTTTTATTATCAAATAATTGTGGATTTTAGGACTGGTCTTGAAGAATTGGCCATTGAATTTCAGTTTTATTTAATTTCCTCAACTTCTTCACTGGTGGAGTTGTCATGAGGTACATAGAAGGCTTTCTTAGTATTTCCGGTCATTGAGAACAATGAAGGGATCTACAAATTCTATGGTGTTCATAGTGGCATACTCCTAATCATCACCAAATGGATTTACTAATGTTGGTAAGACCTGAGTGTGATTACCAACTTTGGATTCATGAACTAAACATGTTTGAGATATGGATTTAGTATTGGTGCGGGACAATGCTTTCCCTTTTTTGTGAGTGTCGACTATTCTAATATGTAGGAAGCTTCGATGAGGAGGATGAGGTGTAATCCATGGAAGGTGTTTTGACATAAGGATGATTATGTTGTCTTTATTGGGAATATATGATGTTTTTGGCCTGATCAACTTCTCTATTGGGAATCCAGTCATCATACATGTGATCCATGTAGTTGGATACATGCTACTATTCATTAGAACATTCATTGTCATTTTTGTGCTCAATAGTGATGTATGCCAACAATAATAAGACATTTCCCAATATTACCTGAACATTTTCCACATGGTCCTTAATCTAGACAATGAGAACATATAATTTCAAAATGTTATGTCCATGGAACATGTGGTATGGGAAATGGTCAAGTCGATTAGTGTGCTCTGTATCATCGGGCTTCTTTTACTCTAGCAGCATCAGAATCACTTGTTCTAGGGAAAATGATAAATTTTCAAGAACATATGAATCCTTGATAATGTATGCATGACTCATACTGTCTATGAAAGAAACTCTATGATCATCACCATTATGAGGGGTTGGATCTAGATTCTCTCATTGAGAGTGATGTGATTTGAAATCTGGTGCTTACGGATTCTTCACAAGGCGAGGATGATCTCGGTGAGGCTACTATTGTACTCGATGAGGTTATTATAGTGGAGGGGAAAACAAATATTGTGTATATTGGACCTCTACCTATACATCGATGATAAACTATACCATGAACGCTCTTCTTGAAGGATCATAAAGAGGCAACAGATGTAATTCCATAACCTATTGTAATGCTTCCTCATATACTGAGTATTATTAGGGAAATATTGGAACCCACAAGGGGTGAAATGAGTGATTTGTTTAGGTTCCAGTTAGGTCTTGAAATTACACAAGAAAATCAGTAGAAACTATTTTTAAGTCAACAGTATATAAAATGAATATATGAGACATTTCTACCAGGTGATGAAGTTTGCTGAATGGTCATGTAGTAGTTTCTTGTAGTTGAAGTTGTCAAAAATCCATGTCCAACATTTGGTGGAGATGAATTGTTATAGGAAATACATTTGAAGGTGTTAAAAAATTATGATAGACCCTATGGGTAACTGGTTTTACTAGATGAAGAGAATCCCTTATAATGACTGAAGAAAACATTGTAGCTTGGTAGCCCCCTTTCTTCTCTGGTGTTCCCAACAAGGGCCCTCTCCCTTTTATGAAGTAGAAAAAATGAGGTATCGGGTCACCCATCGCATTTGAAGGTATAAATATAGTGTCCCATAAATCTAGGTGTTATCTCATGTCATCCACCGATGTTATATATGGGTTTATGTTAGGTGTGTTTTCCACCTATTTCATTTCCATGGCGATGTAGTTAAAGGTGAGAGAAACTGCCAAATTATATTGGTGGGTGTCCCTACCATGGTGAGGATCCCATAACATCACTGAATTTACATTCTCATCAACATGAAATTCATGCTCGGTATCTCATGGAGTATATTGATTTGGTTCATAAGGTTTATAATATTGTTACTTGGGAAGACTCGTTGACTCATGTCGTGGTCAATTTCTATAAACACTCTCCTCTGATTTGTTAGTATGTGTAGGTTCTTCATGCTCAATTTGTTGAAACATGAAGAGGAGTAATTTTTTTTCCCTTAGGAGGAGAATTAGGATCATATTGATGTGATCTATAACATGGTCACTTCTCAACAAAGAGATCATTGATCATCAACTTCTAATCATCGGCCTATTGAAATAAGGCTCTGATTGTAAGATCAACCTATGTATTCTACATGATATTTGGAGGATCTGACGATTCAATAGGTTTCTTCATATTTTTTTTATTCCAATTAGAATGAAATTATGAGGATGGATATTCAATATTGAGTGTCTGTATATGGATGCAAGTATGGATAATTGTGTGATGGTATTTTGGATAATATATTTCCTCAAGGTTGTGTTTTCTCTATTAGACCCTGAATTAGTTACCCCAAACAAGAGATCCTAGGGAAACCCATATTTTCCATAAAAATACCCAAGGAAATTTATTCAATATCAATAGGTAGGCCAAGATGATTCACTATTATGTGGAATTGGAGAGCAGTGTACAATAACCAACCCCAACTCTGCACATGTGAGGAGGCATGTTTTAGGATATTTTTGAGCACTATGAATATTTTTCTAAATATTTATTGAGGGTATTCTGGTAGATGGGTGACATGGGATGATATTATAGGGGATGTAATTCATTTCAACCATGAAGAACTACTAATCAATGTCGATAAATATTGACTGCATTCTTAGGTAGACCAACTAGAGGTCATGGAATTGAAAAATCATCACTTAGAAAGTTTAACAGATGAATAAAACCTGGTCGTTAGTGTGAAACGCTACTATATCAATGTTGGAGTTTCATTGGTCCATAATACCACTGATAAATAATCATCCTCTGGAGACTACCAGAGGATTTCATTCAATGTGGGGCTTAGCTCAGGGATTTCCCAACCTTTTTTCAGTTATTTCAAAGATATTTAGGACATCATTATTTTAGGCATGTGTGGTGGTGAACATGCTATTTTGGAAACTACTACACTAGATTAATATTCATTGCAAAATTGGTTGACTCTCGAGGGTGGTACTAATGATATCATTTCTTCCTTATAGGTGTAATTTTTCACCATAACCTCCTTCTTGTTTGAGGCAATTATCATTGGTGAATGGACTGATTAATCCTAATTTATTCCATTCTAGAATAGATATATGTCATCTTGGGAGGAGGTATTGAGGGAAAATTGAACTGATGTAGATGTACAGACCATGATCCCCTGTAAGGGAGGAAAATATTTCTCTACCTGTATGTACCTGTGATGTGATTTTGGGACACTACAAATCTCATATTCGGGGATGATGAAATACACATTCTAGGATACTTCCATAGACTCGAATGATGATTATTGGGGTGATAGTTTTATCTCTAAGTCTCATTGTATCTCATAATCTTAGAAGAAAACATGGTTGATAATGACTTGGTGCTTCACTATATTTTTCCATCGGTCACGAAGATTTTCCCATATTGATGGGGACGATTCATCATGGTATGGCAGTTCACCATAGTGGGGATGAAATCCCTTATGCTGTGTGATTTCATGGGGAGGACCTCCACTATGAACATATGGGACACGAGGATGACCTCCTTATCAATTTTTTTTTGGAGTGGGGAGGTCCTATGATTTTAATTTCACAAGAGTAGGGAGGACCTCCACTCTGGTTATAGAAATTGAAAGGAGGACCCTTTCTTTGGTTAGTGGGAAAATGTGGGGGACCTCCATATCGATTCTCGATGTAGGGTGGGCCACCACATTAGTTGTTTGAAGTGAAAATCTAGACTTTATACTAATTAAA
The DNA here is from genome assembly GCA_963277665.1 of Viscum album. Taxonomy (NCBI): domain Eukaryota; kingdom Viridiplantae; phylum Streptophyta; class Magnoliopsida; order Santalales; family Viscaceae; genus Viscum; species Viscum album. Next base: position 1,784,587,767 of record OY728150.1, read on the forward strand.
ATCCACATGATTGGGACCTTCATGTAGGAAACTTAAACTACGGGGAGGACCTCTAATTTGGATGGATGAAACATTTGGAGGACCATCTTGTTGACCATTGAAGGAGTGGGAAGTACCTCCACTCTGGTTGACCCTGAAATATAGAGTATCGTCGTGTTGGCTGATGATGATAGCATGTGGAGGACCAATGTAATAATGGGTTATGAAGTGGATAGGACCTATTCTTTTGTGATTTCATGATGGGAGAGGAACATATATTGACATAATAACATTATGATGATGAACATCAAACTGATTAAATGTGATGTGGGTGGGGCCTTTATGTTGACTGGTGGTCATTACATTGGGAGGTCCTCTGTATTTATTTTTAAGGAATGGAGGACCTCATCTTTAACTGTGAAAAGAACAAGGAGGTTGTTTTCACTAATGGTGAGTGTGGGGAGGAACTTCTCTAACATTGGTGATAGTGTTGAGAGGACCCCCACACTAAAACTCATCATCACAAGTTTCCCTGGAATAGATTTTTTTGGCAAAGACTATTGACAGAGTCAACCAATCCTGCCTGTGAGGTAGGTTACAATTTGTGCCAAAACAAGATTGGATGGATCACTAAATGAATTAATCAATCACATGGAGGAATATGCGTAAAATGTTATGTTATATTGATGTAGTGGGTGATGATTCCGCTTGTCATTAATTCCTGTTGTATTAGACATGATGTTAATGTTGAGTGGTTCAGAGCTGGGCCAGTGGAGTAGGTGTATAGTAAACCTATTCTTCAGCCTAATGGCCCGACTACTACTGCTTCTTACTATCTATGTGAGTGCCCTTCTTAATGGTTACGAGATGATAGTAAAGATCATGTTTTCTTAGATATCCCACCCCTCCATAAAATAGGTGATAGATTTATATTATCACTCTGAAAAGAGGTTCTTGAAGTTGTTCACTATTGGAGTGGGGAGAAATAACCTTCTGTGTATTCCTTAGGGCTGTAGTGACTATGAGTTGATAAAACCTATAATTTAAGGTGTGTCATGTCCCTTATATTAATACCCACACATACTCGTAACAATAGTAAATGGTGTCCATAACCCTCATCTTGATAATTCAAGAGAGAGAGAGATAGTATTAGAGCATATTATCTATAGTTACATATGATGTCGTGGTAGTGGTGGATTCATATTGGATTGTCATGTTGACAATTCTACTATCCCTGTGTTTATGGGCTCTGAATTTATAGTTTACTATAGGTTGGATCCTCTAATATTGGGGGATTCACCTGATTTTTATGTGTATACTGAATTAAACACCCAATTACCAAACATTATCCAATCTTCCATAGTCTGAAATATAGATTTTGTAGAGGATTTCTTAAAATGGAATTCCCAATGTTTAATTAAACCAATTTTTGGTGATTCCATTTTTTCCCACTATATAATTGTTAGTTTAAGGCACCATATTACTGGAACTAGTGACATGATAATATGCTAATGTCTCGAATGTTACTAGTCCTCAAGTTGAGGATTATGTATTCACGTTGATTTCACCATTACCGTTGGTGCCTCTATGTCAGTATAGTCTGAGTAAAACCCTTGATCAGATGACCAAAATGACCAGTAGCAATGGATGAAGGATAAAAGTTTTATAGTTGGTGAGAAATGTTTAATTATAATTCTTTCATCGGGGCACGCCTCTACTACATGTTTAAAATGAGCTAGAGTCATAATATTTTCCCCATATTCCTACTTTCCAATGGTGGGTATTTCTCACGAGTGATGTATTTTACTTGATCAAAACTATAAGATAGGATACTGGTTCCTCCACCAATGGATTTCTCGTCAATTATCGCATAGTCTAGGTCTCCCTCTTAGAGTTATTTTATGTTCATGTAACTCATTCTTAGTGCTATCTCTTTGTGGATTATTGTTAATTACATTTATTCTGTTGTAACATTACAAAGGGTTTTGACAGTGTTAAAACCATTGGTCAATGGAGTAGTCACATCGGGAATCACTGGCTTTTCAGGAAGCCAGGAAAATTGTATACCAGTATTCTCCCTAATAAGAGGGAATATCATGGATGAATATTAGACATGAAATCCATTGAATTGTTTGTCAATCATATGGTATCTAATTAAAAAGGTGTATATCATTCCAGGATTTCACATCAAGAATCCCATGTTTACCATGAGGTTGATGACATAATATCAGCACGTATTCCAATGATTTCACCTCTGAAATCCCATGTTTAGAATAATGTTTCATTCAGACACACTTCAAAATTTTAACATATGGTGATGATGGAGTTGATTGACCAGAACACCCAACGTAGGCAGATCAAGGGGTATATCCCTAAGTAGGAGAACCTGGAAGGCTTACCAATTGATGGATCATAACACCACATAGTGGTAGAATCAGAATCTATTTCCCATAAAGAGAAGATATCACCCCATGAAGATGGACGAATCAATATTTCTTTTGGGAGTAGATCCAGGTGGTGTGTCTCATAATATTAATATGTCAAACTATTAAAGATGTTGAGAACATCCCATGGAGGTTAACCCTAGATGGATGGATTTGAACACAGTGGGAGAAGATCTAGGTGGCATGTCCTATAAAGGGAAGATGCTACACCTTGAAGGTTGATCTATTCTCTCTGGGATGTCAATTCCTCTATATGTATGTCTAGAACCCGAAAAGAGGAAAATATAAAATCCAAAATTGGTATAATATAGGAAATAGATGTCGTGAGACCACCATGGAATATCTCTATAGTATTTATCCTTAATAAGGTTCCGAATTGAAGATTCTGCATTAAGAAAACCTACACTACTGGAATATGTGGCGTGCATCCCTTGGAGTTAGATCTTTGATTAAACATTGGTTGGGATTGAACCTCAGGAGGAATCCCATATACCCTATAATAAATGGTCAAAACACATGTACTTTGATTCCATAGTGTAGGGTCGTGTTACTAGACCATTACAGGCAATTTCAATTCATGCTGCAAGGATGCTTGGATTTTAAAATGGTGCACCAACAAAAAAAGGATGTCTGGCTTATTCATGTAAGATACACGATGAACATGGAGTAGATAGTGTTTTGAATGTTTGTGGAATTATCTTACCAGCGATATGAACCTAAAGATAACATGATGGAGATATATATTGGGTTTGGACCTCATGGAGTCTACCTACAAATCCCATATTGTTTATAATCAAAGCTCATGTTATTCATAAATTGATTGGGGTTATAGCGAAGATGATTCTTAAAGGAGCATGTGGTTGGGTCCTAAGCATGGATGTGGACCAAGGAATATGTGATTGGGTGTTACACTAGAAGAGGATGCACATTTGAGGGGACATGATTGGGGCTTACACCTATGAGGGTTCCCAAAGGAATTGAGTTTTGGATGACTTCATGGTCACTACTAACCATTAAAACCATTTGACTCACGATCGGTATAAGAAATAAGAGGAAGTAGTAGACCCAATTATCTTTTCATAAAATAAGTTCTAATGAGAAATATTTTAAGGATTATGCATGGAAGATTCATTATGAGTATTTCATTCCATTTTAGGATGATGTCATTCAATTTTAGGATGATCTCATTCCATGTGAGTCATAGATGGAGCATCATGTGCCTCTGTCATAGGGTTTGGGGGGCTTACACATTAATGTTTCTTGATGAAAGATGATTTATCGGCAGTGATGGAGAGGGTTTTATCCCATGACGATCATAAATGTGGAATATCATGATCATCACATTAGGTAAGGAAACAGTTTTATGTCATGTGACCAGGACATTAGGACTATGAAATTTTACATCGTGCATCTCAGACGTGGGGGACACACTCTTTCCCCATGGGGTTATATAATAGATCCTCATAAAGACATGGGAGGGGCATCACTTCAACAATTATAGGGTATGATGGTGTGAAGGAGTGGTCTATTAAGAGTACCACATTTGTGTTCCTAGGATAAGAATCAATAGAAATTAGGATACCATTTATTATAAGAGAAAGTATGTTGGTATGGAATCCATCCTTTTTTTAAAAAAATTTCCATTTATATGGTAAAAAAGTGTATCATTTAATGTTTAGTTTCATTTAAATAATGTTAAAAATACATTAAAATATAAATAATTATTCTAATATGATTTAAATGGTTCTCCATATTTTCATCATATGTATATTTATTATGTATCATATCCTGGGGACAAACATAAAAGGAATGGGGTAGTCATGAGGCCTAAAAAGTAAATAGTTTACATTAGCCAATGAGGAATATAAATAAAAACATTCAGAATGTAATTATAGAATGATAAAATTAAAATAAGAAATATTATAATAAAATTTACATTAATCATAACATGGAAGTTTGGATACAACATTTAGATGAGACATTCATAAGAATAACACCAAGGTTTTTCACCATTGTGTCAAAAATAAAAATTACCAGGGTAATCCACCAAGGACTCATACAACATATCTTTGATAGAGTTTTAATTAATTACCCAATGAATAAGAGAGATATTAAGGTATTACATTAATATATATTAGTAGATTTGAGCCACATATATAATAATCAAATGCTTTATAAATAATTTTTGGGGAAAAAACTGGTTTCATGTCAATATCATGGCATTCCCAAAGTTCTTAAAAACATGATAATTATGTCATTTTCAACCCAAGGATAGGGAATGAGGTTTTTATATATGTAAATTGAAAAACAAAATAAATATTTTTAAAAAAAATATGTGAATACCCTTAGAAAATAACGTGGCTTGAAAATTTTAAAAATATAAAATAAAGTATAATTTCACGATGAGAGGACGAAAATTATGAGAATTAAATTTGGAAGCATAATGGGAACAAAATGTTGTTTTAGAATAGGGTAAAATAAGATACAGATATGGTATACCATTCATGTAAGACCATTATTATAATAATGGGATAATATATTTATCACAATATATCTTATTTGGTAATTCTGAAGACATGTCACATAAAAATGGAACTTGAATGGAAAAGAGAAGTGGTGATTTCCCTTACCTTGAAAAGTTAATCCTATATCTTAAGGAATGAAAACATGTGGGGATGAGTAAACCTATGGGTTCTATTTGGCAGAAAAAATTAACCAAACATTTTAGAGTATGAAATTTATGTGAAGAGTCTAAGTGAAATGTATGGGTATTTATAGAAAAAGCGAAGGATTTGTTAATTAATTTCCAAATACATTCCTTGGAAATATTTGTTATAAAAAATGAAAATCCATGTCCCTACCCTTGGGTTTTCCATGTTTTTTGAGCATTTGGAAATTATTTATTGTTATTTTAACCCAAAATAGGAAATAAACGTTTTATATTACATATTAAGGAATCGATAAGTTAAAAAAATAATATTTTTAATAACAAAGACTCAATTTAGGAAGATGGAAAGTAACTTATAGGTTTCGAAATTGATTAAAAACAATTTAAATATTTTTTATGAATAAAAAAATATATATTATTTCATATGATATGGTTAATTTATTATTACATTATTATGAAATAATTATGAAGTCATTAATCATACCAAAATATCAAACGTTATTTTCACAATTCATGGAAAAATAATAAATTTTAGAAAGGTGTCATAAAAATAAAATAACCTAATTTTGGAAATATGATTTAAAAAACATGGTTTATTATATTATAATAATTCTCTAGGTATGATGGTATTGACCATTAAATATAAAAAATCCTTTTTTAAATAAATTTCCAGGTGATAATACATAGTCAAATTTTTGACACTTAAATATTTTAAAGGACATAATTTTTTTCACTATTTATATTTAAATAATAATTTATTAAAATAGTATTTAATTAAAATAGATATTATTCAAAATACCATTGTATATTATAAAAAATACAACCGTTCTGAAAAGAATATTTTTTTCCTGAAAATCAATTCATGAAATTCCATTTCTATTAAACCAAAAATTGTATCGAGAAAAAAAATATTGATGGAATAAAACTTTTGTTTATACTAAGGAATTAAAATTTAATTTCATAAGTCCTAGACACATAATCCCTCATTGAATCAATTTAATACCTAATGGTAAGGTGTGTGATGATGATAGATTCATCGGTCGATATGGCTAACATCACCCGAATGGTAATTTTTACTAACACAAAATTCTCTCATAATATATTTCATTATAGATTCCCTTTTTGAATCTAAAATTGGAATTAGTCAAGGTAGAACCCAATTAAATCTTCATCCCTCCCATTTTCTAAAATATGTGCTTCATAAAAAATGACACTAGTTGTTGAGGTCTTCTCTTCTCCTTTCTTCTTTAATTATCCCCTTTCATTTCTACATATAAACCCTAATTAAAACATTAAATTTATAAATATTATATAGTTTCTATCATGAATATTGAACAATGTTCATTTTTTACCAACATTTATATACCTGTCAAATCCTAATGGTCACATTACTATTTCTACTCTATGACTACAACATTACTATAAAATAGATATAGTTTTGATGGGTTAAATATAATATAGAACATATTATATTATGAAAAAAATATCATTTAAAATTTAGTGGTTGTTACATTCTCCCCCCTAAGAAATTATTTCCCCATTATTTCATAATATTCTCTCTATTGAGAAAAGTAGTTTTGTGTCATTATCTAATATGGTTTCCATTTTTCTTCTACATATTTACGGATCATCCACAAATATTTATTGACTTGGGTACTATTATTTTGTATAAACTTGTCTCTATGGCCTATGATCTCTATCGGTTTTTCCTAATAAGAGAGGGCATATTTCAATTGTAACACCTCCAGATTCAATATATATAAGGGATCAGGTATGTAATTTATCAAGTGATATATGTCGAATATATCATGAAAATGATATATTTTTTTGGGATGTTCTAGTCAACAAGACACTCCTCATATGCGATCAAAGATTCTATGAGCTCCATCGTAAATGGGGATAATATTCTCTTTCATCATAAGCATCACGACTCTCTTTCATAGTCACATTCAAAGGAAAAAAATTTCTCCAAAAACCAACTCCAAAATCCTTCAATGTTTGTTATCATAGCTCTTCTACTGACACTGAGGATCGTTTTTGTGGTTTTTTATAGAAGAAAACTTTTCTATAATCTATTGGACAAGATCATTCCCAAATAGATTTTTGTCACCAACTTCATCCCAGTATGCTGGAGTTCTACATCGCTTCTAATATATAGCTTTGAAGGCATCCATTTGAATTATCAAGTTAAAGCTATTGTTTTGTGAGAACTCAACTAATTTGAGGTTTTAATTGAATCCAACATTAAATTCCATAAAGCATGTTCACATCATGTCCTCAATATTTTTAATTTTCCTTTCATATAGGACATTAGTTTGGTTTTGATAGGCCATACAAAAATTTAATTGAGTATTTATAACATGTTGAAGACTTATTTAGAATTTTTATGTGAACCTTGGGTCACTATTAGAAATGATAGAATGTGTCATCCCATGCTCCTTCACCACATAATTTATGTAAATCTTGGAATGTGGGACAAGATAGAAATAATTATGAAAAGTGTTGAAATGGGGAATCATGGTGATTCGGTCCTCTATAACCCATATTTACGTATTTCCATTGAATTTTATTGGGATTCTAGGTGAAAGGGCCATGGGGATATTGTCCCACTTCCATTTTGGTATAGGTAGTGGTTTTCATAACCCTTTAAAAAGATGTCTTTATATCTTCACTTTTTGACACACCAGGAAAATTTTTGTGTGGAAAACAATATCTCTTTCTATATTGTCCCACAAAAAATTATAATGAAACTATGTAAAAATTTTAGTGCATCCAAGATGTATATATAATGTTGAGAAATGAGCTTCATCCTTTAGTTCATTATTTATTTCTTGAATATATAAAACACATAACCGTGTACAAAATTTTAGTACACATTCTTGAACAATATTGATGCTAAGGAATATCACATTCCTCACATCCAATATCTTATTATGTAAAAAGGAATATTATATTTGATTTTTCATGACCTTATGTAGAAATTATGGTTGAGATGTCATTTGGTATAGGGCTGATGATGTCTTTACCTTATGACTCCCATTTCTAACCTTATTAGGTTCTTGATCAATGGATAAACTTGAATCTACATCATTTCAATCACACCAATGTATTTCCTACATAATGTATTGGTTAATTTTTTTATATTCCCTGGTGATAACGAATTGAAAAGTCACTTCATTTAATTAGTTCCAACCATTTCATTTTTCTCATGTTCAATTCCATTGGATGGAATATATATTTCAAAATTTGGAAGTCTATGTATATATCAATTTTATCCCCATAAAAAATAGTTGTTCCATATATTTAGAGAAAAAATAATTTCTTCTAGTTACAGGACATGCGTAGGATAATTCATCTCATGATGCTTTAACTATCGAGATTCTTAAGAAATCGTCTTGTTATATTTAAAGAGGACACACCCCATACTATTCAAAGATACACCTATAAAAATAATGAATTCATCTCCTATAGAGGGTAGAGTTTACACAGGCGATACAACCAATCTATTATTCATTTCATGGAAACATTCATCACACTATTTAGTCTATATGAGCATATCCCCTTTTTCGAGTTATCATGGTTTCTTTATTATAATTTCATATAATTTTTTTAACAAACATCATATAATATCCTGATAAAACAGGGGAACTACAAATCTCAATTTCTATATAATCATGATGCCACTAATCTAAAACCTTCATCATGGAAGGGTCTACTGATATTTCATTATTTGTAAAAATGATCCTTATGAAAAAATCATGTTGTTTCCAAAATTCACATCTAATAAATTTTCCAATTGCATCGCCTTCTTCATAGTTTTCAATATAACCCTTAAATGATGCTCATGTTCCTCATGAATTTTTTAATATATCATAATATCATTTATAAGAACTACATTAATGTTATCAATGTTGACATTTAATACACTATTCATCAAATCCATAAATATAGTAGGATAATTAGTGAAGCCAAAGGGCATACAAACAAACACAAAATTTTCATATCTTTATCAGAATGATTAATTTGGAATATCTTATATAATTATCCTCAATTGATGATAAATATATTGAAGATCAATCTTAGATAATAATTTATCCCCATGAATCAGGTCGACTAAATCATCAATCCATGGGAGAGGGTATATGTTCTTTATTGTGATACCATTATATTATATTTAATCATCAAATAGGTGCATTGATCTATCTATATTTTTAACAAATAGAATATGTTCTCCCCATGCAAAAATTTATTCAGATAATCCCCCTCACCAAAATATCATGATGTTGTTTCATTGGTTCTTCTAGATCCACATTTTCCTTTCAATGTCAAGTATATTATATTAGCATGGATCCACTCATTCAATAGCGAAATCTACCCCTCTTTTGTGGATGGTCTAGGAAACCCCTAAAGAAATAAATTAATGTATTACTGAATGATGTTGTCATTTCTAATTCTTATACATTAATTTCATTATTCCTCATCACCAATCATTTCTATAAAGTGGGCTATGTGAGGTGCTTCAATAAAAATCAACGGGCGAGATATCCATCATTTGAAAATAACTATAGGTATTCTATTCATGAATACTAATATTTGATTTAATATATATTTGATCATATTTTTATACTTTTAGAGCATGTGTTTCTATTTTACAGTATCAAAATCCTCCAAGGGAATGAATTCTATATTTTTAATATGAGTGTGTTCTCAAAAGACAATACAAGAGTTTCTATACACTATTGGTGCTTGAAAATCCCTCTAAAAGTCTTAATTGATAAATCCACATCTTGAAGATGATGTATTGAGTATATATTCTTAGAAACAAAATGAAAATAATGTAATTTATAGAAACAAAATCAAAAAAGTAATTGATACCATTTACAGAACAACGAGAGTAACATCCATAACATCTTATACAGCCTCTCCTTCAGTCATCATGACACAAAACCCATGAAAATTACCAGGGCCCAATGTTGATGTTGCTATCTATATCACTCGGTTATTTTATGATTCAAACCATGATGGGAAAAATTCCCAATCTAACAACACATAGAGAATTGGACTTTAGAATGGGCCCACACCATCATCACTTTTGATTGTTGTGTTTAGTATTGGAGGCTTCATCAAACTATAAAAATTATGAGCTATATTGACATATCTTCTACAAATGTAATATTTTCCACATACCATAAAGGAGTTCGATAAATAATTCTTCCCTAATTCTTTTGACGTGGGATGTTTCACTAGATTTCCACCTCTTCCATTATCAAAGTTTCTCCCTTTGTTTTTCTCCATATATATATTTTTTTCATTTGATTTATGTAACCACTACATATATTTGAAATCTAATTAAACCATGATATAATTATGCACTATCTCATCATATATTTCTTACCTTTTATTGGCTACATTTCTCTATAGATGGGGTCTTATTCCACCGAAGAATCTATCAACATTTCCGTTATGGTCCATTACAATGCAAGATGTGTATAGAGAAATACTTGTGATGTTCATCACATAGATTCCCTCTGATTAATTTTCCTTTTGTCTCATCTCTATGAATTCATTCTCTATTTTTTTCATAGACCGAGGGAAATATTTATTGAAAAATGATTCCTTAAACTCTTTCTACTCTATAGAATCAATCCCCATTCATGGATTTGTATTTTTAGTCAGATTCAAACAGTAATTAGCTTCTCCCTATATGTGATATAACACCAGACTGACATGCTATTATTTCAAACAATAGATTATAGTAATGATCCTCTGTATAGAGATTATATATTATTTATAAATCATTTTGCTGGTAGATCCATTGAAAGAATGTTGTTGTTGACATATAAATGGCATAACTGAAATTTTTTCCCTTCATAGTGAATTTAATCTCTCATATTTGATCATGTTAATTTCTATAACTATATTTTCATGATTCATCTATCTCATGAAGTTATAATTTCCGGCATCCATTTAAGGGACGATAATGAAAGGTCTGTTTAACTCATCATTTATGAGGTTCCTCCTATTTCCTAACATTTTATATAAGAGGAAAAAAAGTTATATTTTTTTCATTTCATGTATATTATATTTATAAAATACTTTTATGACATAAAATATTATTCTTTAATATGTTAGTCTTGAGGAACAATAAAATTTTCAATATATCCATTATAATTGTTCAAAAAAATCTTGTCATTAACCCAACATAACCCCCAGGAGTGTAAACCCATGGGTAAATAAAGGATAGTTACCACACACTAGTTCTTGTATGACTTTATATCAAAGTTATGTTTTTTGGTTTTATCCCTATATACATATTTTCCAGATCCACATCCACTTTTTCATATCCATATAACAATTTTTTTTCTCAGAATCAACTTACGTAATACATCACTCAAATACCCAGATGTTTTCCTATATTTAAACATTTATCTCATGTTCTTACTATCATTTTCAAGTAATAATTTTCATAAATAAATTTTCCATCCATTTATAATGACATTTTAATCCTATATCTTTATTATCAATACTTATAATTTACATAGAACCAACAAATTATCTTTCAAGGTTTCTGAGAAATAAAGTATAAAATAAATGAACAATTAAAACATTCTTATAATTATTTAGGAATGATTATTCATAGGGTAATAGTAACTACCTTTATTGTGTATCATATCCTAGGGATATAAATAAAGGGAATTTTCAGATCATGAGGCCCTGTAAAGAAAATAGTTTACATAATATCATAAAGAATATCAATAAGAACATGAGGAATGTCATTAAAGAATAAGGAATAGAAAATACGGCATATTATAATAAATAGAACATTATTCAAAACATTTATATTTGGATAACAAATTTAAATGATACATTCATAATAATATCACCATGTTTTTTCACCATGATGTTGTAAATAAAAAAAGAATTTTTATTCATTAAGTTATCGTAAAACATTTCATCGTTAGTGGTAAAATTAATTGCCCAATGCATTTAAGTGATATTAGGGGGAACAAGTAATATTTACTATCTAACATGATCCAGAAAGATAATAAAATAACATTTGATATGTAATGCCTCGACCCTAGAATCCTAGAGTTAGTGCATTATTACGTATCATTGACATGATCACAAAAGATCAAGTCTTGAAAGATCATTTAGTTTAGTAGCCTTGGAAGTACTAGATACATTCGTAAGGTTTACATTACATTATAAAATAAAAAACTAAAAAAACATTGTTTCAATAGACCACACTCATATCCCCTCATACTATCCTTACATGCCAGTCATAAAATACTTCTTCGCATCTTGGGAAAATAAAACATAGAAAGGGGTGAGCTCAGTTGCTCAATAATTATAACAATATAGAAGAATAAATTTATAAATAAGAATAAACATTTAAAGAAATGTATATGAATAAAAAAAATCCTTTTAAACATGAACTTCATCATAATATGGAAAAGATAAAATCAAATAATTCCATTTACTTACTCACATAGATATTCTACTCATCGAATAATCACATGATATATCAATATCAACTTTCATAATGATGGAATGCATAATTCCATACATTCATAACCACACAGTCAATGCGTTGTGCCAATACTACAAATAATATGTTGTCAAGGCCTTGTGCCAAGACACTAGTTTGTCTCATCAGACCTACTGATGCATCGAGAAGCTATAGCGGGCTCCACCCATCACATACTATGTCCAATGCATTCCTCATATGAAAAGGTTTAAACATAACATTAAAATTCGTATTAATACTAGCATACAAAATTTCAGTACTTTATCTATAAATGATGAATGGTATAAAAATAAAACATCCAAAGTCAACCATACCAGAAAACCATCAATACAACATGGAAGTTTTGTATCATAATAAATCAACGTCAAATAAACTTAAAATCTACCAAAGGATGTTGAAATAGATGAAATCAAAAACTTTTTTAGAGAAATATCTCTTTATGTTTTTAAATCATTTAAAAACAATATAATTATAAAAAAACATTTATTTCGAAAATATTCTCATAATCTAGAAATGGCAGCTTTAATGATTTTATAATGACATAAAACAGCCACACCCGCTATATATATTGAAAAAAATACATTCTTACATTATTTTTGTCGAAAAGGTTATAAAGGACCTTGTTTGGAAAATGACAGAATGATTCCTTTATAAATATCTTATAAAAAGTCAAACAAGGGTATAAATGAATTTAACCCATAGTCTATAAAATAGTAAGGTTCTTTTGAAATACATTTTTGAGAAAAATGGATGTGGATGATAAAGAGGTCCAAGTAGATACTTACATAAAAACAACCTTGGATAATAAAGAGATTGTTAAATTAACACTTACCTTGTACTTTTCCTTTGTTGAGGGTAGGTTAGCCTCTTTTATAGTGGTAAAATAATTATTATTAAATTATCCAATAATTATATTCATTAATATCATATCATATATGATATTTTAACATTGATTTGTTAATAATATCTTAGTAGTATAATCGTTTCGGGTGATAACTGATTCGTTTTCCTTTATAAGCATTGTTATGTAAGTAATGATTATTGTGGATATGATGTATCTTATTCATCTTCAGAATGATATTATGACATTAAACACTATTTTTAATCAAAAAATCAAAATTGTTTTTCAATGGATACGATGGGGAATGAATCTCATCGCGTTCGTGGAGACGGTAATCCCTACGTACACACGAGCTACAATATCATTTTTTTGATATTAAAATAATATATAATTGGATGGTATATCATATATAAAGAATCATTATCATGTTATATATATTATTTACATCAATTACACATCATTATTATACCCATCCAAATAATAATGTATTGAATAACAATTACACCACGACGTGGAGACGGTAATCTGTATGTACACATGTATGGTGACTGGTCATTCATAGGATGGATAGAATAATGAATTTGGTTGTACAATAATTATAATAGAATCAATGTTTATAGAAGATACTTAAGTTATTATTTTATAATAGAAACAACAAAGAAAAAGTAAGTGAAAGGAGAATGGAACTTGGAAGAAGTGGTGAGATATTTACCTCTTATTTGGGTTATTCCATTTAATTTGATCAAAATTGCTCTTTAGGATGGCTTTCATACTAAATGAAGGACTTTTTGATGAATGGAGAATATTTTATAGGGTATTTTGGTAGGTTTTTGCTGAGACAAAAGGCTTTTAATGTGTGAATTTGAGGGAAGGGGGAGTCCCCTTTCATAAGAGGGGTGAGGGGTACCTTAAGAAAATCTTGAAATGTTATTTTATAATTAAATAATTTTCAGTTTCTAATGGATCCAAAATATATTATTAAAGTATAAGGTGGGGATGGGTCTAAAACCACTCAACTAATATGTTTTATAACGTTTTGAGTCACAACAGTAACTTTATCTTCTAGATTTAACTCTTTGTTAAATAGTTTGACGTTTAGCATGTCTCTTTGTATTTTTATATTATATAGTTTATAAACATACTATAAACATCAAAGTGAACCTCAAGTGGTTAATTAGTGACATATATAATATTATTTAAGATCAATGGCTGAACCATATATTTTTAGAAATCGAATATCAATTAATAATATAATATTTTTTTTAAATGCTTTTATGTCAATTTTGACACTATTCGGTATTTTGTTTTTTCTAAATTCATAAAAGCATTATTACTTAGAAAAAAATTCATATACCCAACCCTAATATGTTATATTAACATAGATAATTATTTTAATTCATAAAAAGTCAAAATTACATTTATTTGGATATTTATAATATCAATAATCTTAATAATTCATTAATTAGGTAATTACTGCATCATCATTGTGTCATAAATAAATTAAATTATATAATGTATAAAAAATATAAATAAAATACGTTTTTGTATTAAATATTTTTATCTTTCTAATGAATATTTATAGCCTAATTTAACTTATGTGTAACTATATATTAAAAAAATTTAATTATTAAACATTGATTTTAACACTTTTAACTATTCATTAAATAAAATAATAATAAGTGTCGTAATCTAATCCAAGTGGACCAAATAAATTCATATTTTATTCCTAAGGTTTTATTTGGTCAAATTATACTTTTCCAATAGAATTAGAACATGTGTTAGGGTAATTATAATATAATTTTTACCCTTAATTACCTTATTTACTTTTAACTGTGGTAAATAAAAGTAAAAAATTTACTATTCACCAAAAATTATTTCTATCTTATTGAACATCATTTTTCATTATGATATCAACCGTGCTTCTCAGATTTTTGAAATTTCACTCATAGAAGCGGTAAAATTATAGTTTATGTCAATTTTTAAATTCCTCTAGGGAGTGGGTAAAAGACGGTGAAAAGTTCAATAAAATTTATATATATATATAATTATTATAAACTGAC
Organism: Viscum album; assembly: GCA_963277665.1. Classification (NCBI taxonomy): domain Eukaryota; kingdom Viridiplantae; phylum Streptophyta; class Magnoliopsida; order Santalales; family Viscaceae; genus Viscum; species Viscum album. The sequence goes on from OY728150.1 coordinate 1,784,603,287, forward strand.
TCCAATGAATTACATTGAACATATATAGGTATTATGTATCTATTTTGACCTAAAATAAATATATATGAAACAAATAATTATTTAAATAAAAACTCAGTTTTCAACAATAACTCAGTGTTTTTCACTTTTCATAAAAAATTAAAAGTTTTCATAAAAATACCGAAAATTCACCCAAAGCTACTTTCGAAATTCTGAATCCAAAATTGAAGTCCATTTTAAATGTTAAAATTTTTAAAATTTAAAAAATTGCGTATTACTATTTATAACGGCTATTTTGATTTGTTTTGTTGTGTTAGAACTCGAAGTTGCCTACAACACACGCTACTGATTTATTCAAAGAGAAACGTACTGTAGAAGCTTGGGGTGTTACATTCTCCCCTCCTTCAAGTAATTTCTTCCTCGAAATTTCTAGAGTATTACTACGTAAAAAGGCTTGGGTGGTTCATCATCAAAAGTTCCTCAAGTTCCCACATTGCATCTTCTATCTTATGGTTTCTTCCTAGAAATTTTACCAGACCAGTTGTTCGGTTTCTCTGCACCTGTTCTCTTGTATCAAGAACCTTGGAAACCTCTTCGCAATAAGATAGATCGGGTTCCAGTTATAATTCCTCATATGTGAGTACATGCGTTAGGTCAGGAATGTATTTTCTCAATAGTGATATGTGGAACACATTGTGGAATTTGGAGAGAGTTGGCGGAATTTCCAAATGGTAAGCTACAGACCCAATTCATTCTAGAATTTTGAAAAGTCCGATGTACCTGGGACTCAATTTCCCCTTCTTACGGAAACATATAACACCCTTCCATGGAGATATAATCAAAAAAACATGATCTCCTACCTGAAATTCCAAATCCTTCCTTTAGTTATCTACATAGCTCTTCAGCCAACATTGAGCTTCTTTGATGTGGTTTTGGATTAACATCACTTTTTACATCATTTCCTCCACTAGTTCTTGGACTAAGAGTTTTCTTTCACCAATATCATCCCAACAGGTGGTGTGCGACATCTCTTTCCATAAAATGCTTTACATAGTTCCATCTGAATACTTCAATGGAAGCTATTGTTATAAAAAAAATTTACCAGAGGTAAATATTGATCCCATATACCCTAAATGTCAGGTGACACTACTATAAATAAGCCCATTAGCGACCGCCATTAGCGGTCGCTAAAGGGCTTTAGCGGTCGCTGTTGCCTCGTCGCTAGAGGCCTTTAGCGACCGCCAATGGCGGTCGCTATTATAAAAAAAAAATATTTTAATTTTTTTTTATAGAATTGAATATAAATAAATATATATATATATATATGTGTAAAAATATTCATATATATACTATTAAATACAATATTTTAAATATATATATATATATATATATAATATATTTTAAATGTTTTAATATATATTTAATATATATTTAATATATATATAATATCAAATAATTGTGCTATAATAATTTAAAAACTTCGATTCAAGAAATAATCTCATTTCAGGTCGTTCGGAGCACGTTTGCTCCGAATCGGACCGCCGCACGCCGTTTTGGTGTTTAACGGCGCCGGAAACGCGTTTCTGGCCGCCGCGGTCACACGGCACCTCCGAATGAGGTGCCGTCTGGCCGACCATTTCACAATTCACGCCCCGGATGTTGTCGTACGGTTTCGTGGCATTCGGAGGTCGTTCGGGTTGTTTTGACCCCCCAACGCGCCATTTCAGCGCGCGCCGCGCTGCTGAAAACGACACAATCGGACGTGCCGCGCGCACCGCACGTCCGATGGACGTGCGGCCTCCTCCTGCATCTCAGGAATAATATTTCTATCGTTCCCATGCGGTTTCAGGTCGTTCGGAGCACGTTTACTCCGAATCGGACCGTCGCACGCCGTTTTGGTGTTTAACGGCGCCGGAAACGCGTTTCCGGCCGCCGCGGTCACACGGCGCCTCCGAATGAGGTGCCGTCTGGCCGACCATTTCACAATTCACGCCCCGGATGTTTTCGTACGGTTTCGTGGCATTCGTAGGTCGTTCGGGTGGTTTTGACCCCCCAACGCGCCATTTCAGCGCGCGCCGCGCTGCTGAAAACGACACAATCGGACGTGCCGCGTTCACTGCATGTCCGATGGACGTGCGGCCTCCTCTTGCATCTCAGGAATAATATTTCTATCGTTCCCGTGCGGTTTTAGGTCGTTCGGAGCACGTTTGCTCCGAATCGGACCGCCGCACGCCGTTTTGGTGTTTAACGGCGCCGGAAACGCGTTTCCGGCCGCCACAGTCACACGGCACCTCCGAATGAGGTGCCGTCTGACCGAACATTTCACAATTCACGCCCCGGATGTTGTCGTACGGTTTCGTGGCATTCGGAGGTCGTTCGGGTGGTTTTGACCCCCCAACGCGCCATTTCAGCGCGCGCCGCGCTGCTGAAAACGACACAATCGGACGTTCCGCGCGCACCGCACGTCTGATGGACCCGCGGCCTCCTCCTGCATCTCAGGAATAATATTTCTATCGTTCCCGTGCGGTTTCAGGTCGTTCGGAGCACGTTTGCTCCGAATCGGACCGCCACACGCCGTTTTGGTGTTTAACGGCGCCGGAAACGCGTTTCCGGCCGCTGCGGTCACACGGCACCTTTGAATGAGGTGCCGTCTGGCCGACCATTTCACAATTCACGTCCCGGATGTTGTCGTACGGTTTCGTGACATTCGGAGGTCGTTCGGGTGGTTTTGACCCCCCAACGCGCCATTTCAGCGCGCGCCGCGCTCCTGAAAACGACACAATCGGACGTGCCGCGCGTACCGCACGTCCGATGGACGTGCGGCCTCCTTCTACATCTCAGGAATAATATTTCTATCGTTCCCGTGCGGTTTCAGGTCGTTCGGAGCACGTTTGCTCTGAATCGGACCGCCGCACGCCGTTTTGGTGTTTAACGGCGCCGGAAACGCGTTTCCGGCCGCCGCGGTCACACGGCACCTCCGAATGAGGTGCCTTCTGGCCGACCATTTCACAATTCACGCCCCGGATGTTGTCGTACGGTTTCGTGGCATTCGGAGGTCGTTCGGGTGGTTTTGACCCCCCAACGCGCCATTTTAGCGCGCGCCGCGCTGCTGAAAACGACACAATCGGACGTGCCGCGCGCACCGCACGTCCGATGGACGTCCGGCCTCCTCCTGCATCTCAGGAATAATATTTCTATCGTTCCCGTGCGGTTTCAGGTCGTTCGGAGCACGTTTGCTCCGAATCGGACCGCCGCACGCCGTTTTGGTGTTTAACGGCGCCGGAAACGCGTTTCCGGCCGCCACAGTCACACGGCACCTCCGAATGAGGTGTCGTCTTGCCGACCATTTCACAATTCACGCCCCGGATGTTGTCGTACGGTTTCGTGGCATTCGGAGGTCGTTCGGGTGGTTTTGACCCCCCAACGCGCCATTTCAGCGCGCGCCGCGCTGCTGAAAACGACACAATCGGACGTGCCGCGCGCACCGCACGTCCGATGGACGTGCGGCCTCCTCCTGCATCTCAGGAATAATATTTCTATCGTTCCCGTGCGGTTTCAGATCGTTCGGAGCCCGTTTGCTCCGAATCGGACCGCCGCACGCCGTTTTGGTGTTTAACGGCGCCGGAAACGCGTTTCCGGCCGCCGCGGTCACACGGCACCTCCGAATGAGGTGCCGTCTGGCCGACCATTTCACAATTCACGCCCCGGATGTTGTCGTACGGTTTCGTGGCATTCGGAGGTCGTTCGGGTGGTTTTGACCCCCCAACGCGTCATTTTAGCGCGCGCTGCGCTGCTGAAAACGACACAATCGGACGTGTCGCGCGCACCGCACGTCCGATGGACGTGCGGCCTCCTCCTGCATCTCAGGAATAATATTTCTATCGTTCCCGTGCGGTTTCAGGTCGTTCGGAGCACGTTTGCTCCGAATCGGACCGCCGCACGCCGTTTTGGTGTTTAACGGCGCCGGAAACGCGTTTCCGGCCGCCGCGGTCACACGGCACCTCCGAATGAGGTGCCGTCTGGCCGAAAATTTCACAAGTCACGCCCCGGATTTTGTCGTACGGTTTCGTGGCATTCAGAGGTCGTTCGGGTGGTTTTGACCCCCCAACGCGCCATTTCAGCGCGCGCCGCGCTGCTGAAAACGACACAATCGGACGTGCCGCGTGCACCGCACGTCCGATGGACGTGCGGCCTCCTCCTGCATCTCAAGAATAATATTTCTATCATTCCCGTGCGGGTTCAGGTCGTTCGGAGCACGTTTGCTCCGAATCGGACCGCCGCATGCCGTTTTGGTGTTTAACGGCGCCGGAAACGCGTTTCCGGCCGCCGCGGTCACACGGCACCTCCGAATGATGTTCCGTCTGGCCGACCATTTCACAATTCACGCCCCGGATGTTGTCGTACGGTTTCGTGGCATTCGGAGGTCGTTCGGGTGGTTTTGACCCCCCAACGCGCCATTTCAGCGCGCGCCGCGCTGCTGAAAACGACACAATCGGACGTGCCGCGCGCACCGCCGCACGCCGTTTTGGTGTTTAACGGCGCCAGAAACGCGTTTCCGGCCGCCGCGGTCACACGGCACCTCCGAATGAGGTGCCGTCTGGCCGACCATTTCACAATTCACGCCCCAGATGTTGTCGTACGGTTTCGTGGCATTCAGAGGTCGTTCGGGTGGTTTTGACCCCCCAACGCGCCATTTCAGCGCGCGCCGCGCTGCTGAAAACGACACAATCGGACGTGCCGCGCGCACCGCACGTCCGATGGACGTGCGGCCTCCTCCTGCATCTCAGGAATAATATTTCTATCGTTCCCGTGCGGTTTCAGGTCGTTCGGAGCACGTTTTTTTCGAATCGGACCGCCGCACGCCGTTTTGGTGTTTAACGGCGCCGGAAACGCGTTTCCGGCCGCCGTTGTCACACGGCACCTCCGAATGAGGTGCCGTCTGGCCGACCATTTCAAAATTCACGCCCCGGATGTTGTCGTACGGTTTCGTGGCATTCGGAGGTCGTTTGGGTGGTTTTGACCCCCCAACTCGCCATTTCAGCGCGCGCCGCGCTGCTGAAAACGACACAATCGGACGTGCCGCGCGCACCGCACGTCCGATGGACGTGCGGCCTCCTCCTGCATCTCAGGAATAATATTTCTATCGTTCCCGTGCGGTTTCAGGTCGTTCGGAGCACGTTTGCTCCGAATCGGACCGCCGCACGCCGTTTTGGTGTTTAACGGCGCCGGAAACGCGTTTCCGGCCGCCGCGGTCACACAGCACCTCCGCATGAGGTTCCGTCTGGCCGACCATTTCACAATTCACGCCCCGGATGTTGTCGTACGGTTTCGTGGCATTCGGAGGTTGTTTGGGTGGTTTTGACCCCCCAACGCGCCATTTCAGCGCGCGCCGCGCTGCTGAAAACGACACAATCGGACGTGCCGCGCGCACCGCACGTCCGATGGACGTGCGGCCTCCTCCTGCATCTCAGGAATAATATTTCTATCGTTCCCGTGCGGTTTCAGGTCGTTCGGAGCACGTTTTCTCCGAATCGGACCGCCGCACGCCGTTTTGGTGTTTAACGGCGCCGGAAACGCGTTTCCGGCCGCCGCGGTCACACGGCACCTCCGAATGAGGTTCCGTCCGGCCGACCATTTCACAATTCACGCTCCGGATGTTGTCGTACGGTTTCGTGGCATTCGGAGGTCGTTCGGGTGGTTTTGACCCCCCAACGCGCCATTTCAGCGCGCGCCGCGCTGCTGAAAACGACACAATCGGACGTGCCGCGTGCACCGAACGTCCGATGGACGTGCGGCCTCCTCCTGCATCTCAGGAATAATATTTCTATCGTTCTAGTGCGGTTTCAGGTCGTTCGGAGCACGTTTGCTCCGAATCGGACCGCCGCACGCCGTTTTGGTGTTTAACGGCGCCGGAAACGCGTTTCCGGCCGCCGCGGTCACACGGCACCTCCGAATGAGGTGCCGTCTGGCCGACCATTTCACAATTCACGCCCCGGATGTTGTCGTACGGTTTCGTGGCATTCGGAGGTCGTTCATGTGGTTTTGACCCCCCAACGCGCCATTTCAGAGCGCGCCGCGCTGCTGAAAACGACACAATCGGACGTGCCGCGCGCACCGCACGTCCGATGGACGTGCGGCCTCCTCCTGCATCTCAGGAATAATATTTCTATCGTTCTCCTGCGGTTTCTGGTCGTTCGGAGCACGTTTGCTCCGAATCGGACCGCCGCACGCCGTTTTGGTGTTTAACGGCGCCGGAAACGCGTTTCCGACCGCCGCGGTCACACGGAACCTCCGAATGAGGTGCCGTCTGGCCGACCGTTTCACAATTCACGCCCCGGATGTTGTCGTACGGTTTCGTGGCATTCATAGGTCGTTCGGGTGGTTTTGACCCCCCAACGTGCCATTTCAGCGCGCGCCGCGCTGCTGAAAACGACACAATCGGACGTGCCGCGCGCACCGCACGTCCGATGGACGTGCGGCCTCCTCCTGCATCTCAGGAATAATATTTCTATCGTTCCCCTGCGGTTTCAGGTCGTTCGGAGCACGTTTGCTCCGAATCGGACCGCCGCACGCCGTTTTGGTGTTTAAACGGCGCCAGAAACGCGTTTCCGGCCGCCGCGGTCACACGGCACCTCCGAATGAGGTGCCGTCTGGCCGACCATTTCACAATTCACGTCCCGGATGTTGTCGTACGGTTTCGTGGCATTCGGAGGTCGTTCGGGTGGTTTTGACCCCCCAACGCGCCATTTCAGCGCGGGCCGCGCTGCTGAAAACGACACAATCGGACGTGCCGCGCGCACCGCACGTCCGATGGACGTGCGGCCTCCTCCTGCATCTCAGGAATAATATTTCTATCGTTCCCGTGCGGTTTCAGGTCGTTCGGAGCACGTTTGCTCCAAATCGGACCGCCGCACGCCGTTTTGGTGTTTAACGGCGCCGGAAACGTGTTTCCGGCCGCCGCGGTCACACGGCACCTCCGAATGAGGTGCCGTCTAGCCGACCATTTCAAAATTCACGCCCCGGATGTTTTCGTACGGTTTCGTGGCATTCGGAGGTCGTTCGGATGGTTTTGACCCCCCAACGCGCCATTTCAGCGCGCGCCGCGCTGCTGAAAACGACACAATCGGACGTGTCGCGCGCACCGCACGTCCGATGGACGTGCGGCCTCCTCCTGCATCTCAGGAATAATATTTCTATCGTTCCCGTGTGTGGTTTCAGGTCATTTGGAGCACGTTTGCTCCGAATCGGACCGCCGCACGCCGTTTTGGTGTTTAACGGCGCCAGAAACGCGTTTCCGGCCGCCGCGGTCACCACGGCACCTCCGAATGAGGTGTCGTCTGGGCCGACCATTTCACAATTCACGCCCCGGATGTTGTCGTACGGTTTCGTGGCATTCATAGGTCGTTCGGGTGGTTTTGACCCCCCCCAACGCGCGGGGGGCTGTACGGGGGTGCGGGGGGGGGGGGGGGCTGTACGGGGGTGCAGGGGGCTGTACGGGGGTGGAGGGGGCCTGTACGGGGGTGGCGGGGGCAGTACGGGGGTGCGGGGGGTTGTACAGGGGTGCGGGGGTCTCTCCGGGGGTGCGGGGGGCAGTACGGGGGTGCGGGGGGGGGGGGGGGGGGGGCTGTACGGGGGTGCGGGGGGCTGTACGGGGGTGGCGGGGGCCTGTGCGGGTGTGGAAGGGGGCAGTACGGGGGTGCGGGGGGTGTACGGGGTGCGGGGGGTTGTACGGGGGTGCGGGGGGGCTGTACGGGGGTGCGGGGGGCCTGTACGGGGGTGCGGGGGGGGGGGGGGGGGGGGGGGGCTGTACGGGGGTGCGGGGGGGGGGGGGGGGGCTGTACGGGGGTGCGGGGGGCTGTACGGGGGTGGCGGGGGCCTGTACGGGGTGGCGGGGGGCAGTACGAGGGTGCGGGGGGTTGTACGGGGGTGCGGGGGTCTCTCCGGGGGGTGCGGGGGGGCAGTACGGTGGTGCGGGGGGGGGGGGGGCTGTACGGGGGTGCGGGGGGCTGTACGGGGGGTGGCGGGGGCCTGTACGGGGGTGGCGGGGGGGCAGTACGGGGGTGCGGGGGGTGTTACGGGGGGTGCGGGGGGTTGTATGGGGGTGCGGGGGGGCTGTACGGGGGTGCGGGGGGTTGTAACGGGGGTGCGGGGGGGGGGGGGGGGGGGCTGTACGGGGGTGCGGGGGCTGTACGGGGGTGGCGGGGGCCTGTACGGGGGTGGCGGGGGGCAGTGCGGGGGTGCGGGGGGTTGTACGGGGGTGCGGGGGTCTCTCCGGGGGTGCGGGGGGCTGTACGGGGGTGCGGGGGGGGGGGGGGGTGGCTGTACGGGGGTGCGGGGGGCTGTACGGGGGTGGCGGGGCCTGTACGGGGGTGGGCGGGGGGCAGTACGGGGGTGCGGGGGGTTGTACGGGGGTGCGGGGGTCTCTCCGGGGGTGCGGGGGGCAGTACGGGGGTGCGGGGGGTGCTGTACGGGGGTGCGGGGGGCTGTACGGGGGTGCGGGGGGTTGTACGGGGGTGCGGGGGGGCTGTACGGTGGGTGCGGGGGGCTGTACGGGGGTGCGGGGGGCTGTACGGGGGTGCGGGGGGCTCTACGGGGGTGCGGGGGGCTCTCGGGGGTGCAAATGAATAAATATTTAAAAGACCACCATGGATGGTAATAATGCATTACTTAAATGAATAAATACAGTACATCAATATCAACCCTACCAGTAAAAACAAAAAACATATCTCGTGAATATATGGTGCGTCACGCGTTGCCATCACTGCTACCTCCTTCTGGTGGGCCAGGTGCCTACAACAAATAAACATTATAAATATTTTAATAACAAAAATAATTTAAATTAAATAAATAAATACAGTATATACCTGCGTCGTATGATCCCCTGTACCATCAGCTCGACGCACATATTCCCGCAGTGCTCTAACCTCAGCTGTCAATTGCGCATTTGTCTCCTCGGAAGCGCGCAGCCGTGCCTCAAAATCTGACATCTGCTGTGTCATATGAGCAATAGCAGGACCGACAATCGCAGCGCGTGACACTACAGAACGAGGAATCCCTGCTCCATAGGTCAAACTATAGCCATGCCCGTCCCGACCAATAATGCGATGAAAGATCTCATCTCGTCGCATGGGAAGCTGTCGCTGGTCCTCTGGCAGATGTTCTAACTCAGCTTCAAATTGATCCATGTGAAATATTTAAATATATATAAATATATATATGTTAATATATAGATTTATGTAATTATTGGTAAGTACAGACACTTACTATCAATACTGCAACCTCTGGATGATTGCGATCACGAGTCCTTATCCACACCGACATTTTATCAGTTGCTGCACCTTGCCCTCGCAACTGTATATTAAAAGAATATAAACACAAAACCATATTAATTAATAAATTAAAAAATGAATAATATATACCTCATGTCGGATCTGAGACACGTGACGAGTCCCGAGCCTGTGAGCTGGTCCCTACAACGCTCGATTCTCGAATGGCGTGTTGACACCTCCTACATTCAATTCATTCAAATTTCAAACAAATCACATATTCTTGAAAATATATATACAGCAAAATAATTAATATACAAACCGCAACACCCTCAGTAGACCAATATGCAACCAAGTCACGCCACTGATCCGGGAGGACACCTCTCGGGACTTTTTCCAAAATGTCAAGGGCACCCACATTTGGTACCCAGTGGTCCCTCTTCACTTTGCCTTTATAATCTTTCCATAGCTTACGGCATTTGCTCATACACACGGGCCGAAACTCTTCAGGGCATACTTTCAAATTTTTCTATAATGAAAATAATCAAACATATTAGTATTATTTATAAATAGAAAATAAAGTAAAATTATTTTCTTACCTGAACCTCCCACCATAGACGATCTAATGTGTCCTGAGGGATAGAAGCCCAATCACGCGTGGTCAATGGAAATCGATGTGGGTCATGTATGATATGACCCAGCTGATGAATAAATGCCGGGGCATTCGGTCCCACGGGATGAAATACCTCATCAAATGAAACATCTGTCGTCGTGTCGGAATTCCATGATAATATGCCACGACCAGGGCCTCTCCTGCGAGAGGAAGAACTAGCCGAGTCTGATCCTGTTGAAAACAATTTTATATATAAATTGAAAAATGTTATATATATATATATGTCAATTACATAAAAAATATAGACAATGACATTCAAACATACCTCGACCCTGAGACGTAGATGCCTCAGATGGATGATGTGGATTTTCTGCCTCTTCCCCTGACATGTCTGCAGTCATACAAAATATCAGTAATGAGTCCAAAGTGTTTAAAAGATAAATTGGATTGTTCTTAATAAATCAAACTTGTACAACTGTTAATAAAACAAAAAATGGATTGAATAATTAGTTGTGAATGAATTTTAAAAAATCATAAAGTTAATCAACCTAAATATTTATGACTGAATTAACTTACAAAAGTTAGGATTAAAACTTATAAGGATTTATAAAATGATTAGATAATTTATGATATCCAAGGGACATTCTACTGAATAGCGGGAAAACAATTATACCTTTCATTAAGCATGCAAATCCACCGTTTCTCCTTCAACAACCGCTCTGACTCAATAAATATCTTCTTCACGTTGAACTACGGTATGTTGATCAAGTTGTTGGTAAACAAACAGAATAGTCTTGGGTTCATCTTCTTCAAATAAAAACACTCCTCGCCGAGACATTTTGACAACAACTTTCCAACTTGGATCCGAAGGCAAAGTAACGAAGAATACTTGTTCCGCTTGTGATGTCAAAGTGAAAGGTTCATTCTCAACTCGTTCATTATTTCTGTATAACATATAGTTAAAATTCACCAATGAAAACTGATATTGATCGACTTTACATCCACGCACTGGATCAACCCAATTACACTTTAACAATATGTACTTCAAACCGTGTGTGTATACAACTTCAATGATGTCTATCAATTGACCATAGTAATAACCAGAATCGACAAAGGGGACAACCGATGCCACTTTTTTGTGTTGCTCGTTTGTCGTCAACATCTTTAATGCGAAATCGAAAACCATTAGCATCAATAGCTTTATAACGATGAGCCGTTATAGATGGACCCTCAGCCAGTTGGATAAATACTTCAGGTAGCGTGGGGTCCCCTAACTCCCTCAGCTTACGAACCTACATAATTTATAAAAATCAATACTGATATATGCAGAAAGAATTAGTTTAATACTTCACTCATAATGAAAATCAATTTATACATACATAATCCTTGAACCAATCATGAAATGCCGCATAATGAGATTGTTGAATTTGCAACTCAGTCGCACGATGCATCTCTTCTTTAATCTCATTAATGTGTTTCCTGCAAATGATTACGCGATGTTTTAAAAGATCAACTTATGCAAAGAAAACATGTAAAAGTTATACAAGCACATTGATAAGATACTTACTGCATTAATGGTGCAACTGATGGAGTATTGAACAAGATATATTGATGTGCTTGTATCCACTCGATGTTGTCCATATCAAATGTGGTTCCTTCTCCAACTGGACCATCATGAATCCGAGAGGTCTTATCTAATTTTGTTTCAACATCCGTAAGATATTCTGCACAAAAGGTAGTACACTCATCCATCAAATAACCATTGGCTATTGATGCCTCTGGACGAGCTCTGTTGCGTACAAATCTTTTCAATGTACTCAAATACCGTTCAATAGGATACATCCACCTGAATTGCACTGGACCAGCAGCCATTACTTCATCAGTTAGGTGCACTGTCAAGTGGACCATAACATCGAAAAATGAGGGGGGGAAAAGTTTCTCAAAGTGACAAAGCGTAAGTACAATTCGGTCCTGAAAACTTTTTAAATCACTCATTCGTTGATTTCTTAAACAAAGCTGTCTAAAAAAATTACTCATCTCAATCAAGGGCTGAACAAAATTGGGGGATAAACAATCACAAATTGCGATTGGAATCAACTGCTGAAGTAATATGTGATTGTCATGACTTTTCAACCCTTGCAATGTCTTGCTCGTCAGATTCACACACTTTGAAATATTAGAAGAGTAACCATCAGGCACCTTGACTATCTTCAAAATGGAAAGAAATGTCTCTTTCTCCTCTGTAGTCATCGAATACTGTGCAGCAGGCATATATGCCTTGTTTCCCTCAGCTAACTGTAAATGCAACTGTTTCCTTAAACCCATTTCTTCCAAATCACGGCGTGCATTAACATGGTCCTTTGACTTTCCACTGACACCTAAAATGGTCCACAATATGTTATCACAAACATTTTTTTCAATGTGCATGACATCCAAATTATGCCTCAACATGTTAGTTTTCCAATACGGAAGACTATAAAAAATAATTTTCTTTTTCCAATTGTGACTGCGCTGCCTACCCGCAGCACGAATATTACGTACTGGAGGAGCCACCAAATCCTGAATTTCATATACCATGCGGATGTTTTCTTTCTCAATCTGCGATAACATTTCGACTCCTGTCATGATCTTTGGTGCTGGGATGAACTCTCTAGAACCATCAAATGCCACTCTGTCCTTTCTGAACCTGTGCTTGGGAGGGAGAAAACGCCTGTGACCCATGTATGCCCATTTTTTGGAATGTTTAATCCATACAGATTTTTTACTTTTATTGCAACTAGGGCAAGAAAATTCCCCTTTCGTACTCCAGCCTGATAAATTTGCATAATCTGGGAAGTCATTGATTGTCCACAATAAAGCTGCATGCAATTTGAACATTTCATTCGTTTCGCAGTCATAAGTCATCACACCATCGCCCCAAAATTCATTCAACTCATCAATCAATGGCTGAAGGTAAACATCAATCTTATCCCCCGGACATTTAGGTCCATCAATAAGAGTGGAAAGTAATATAAATTGTTGCTTCACACAATGCCACGGAGGAAGATTATATGGAACCAACACCACGGGCCATGTGCTATGAGTTGCACCAACCATAGACTTGAATGGATTGAAACCATCTGCTGCCAATCCCAATCGGACATTACGAACATCTTTAGCAAAGTCGGGATGTCTCTTATCAAAATCCTTCCATGCATGAGAGTCTGTCGGGTGGGTTAACATGTCACTTTCATGAACTCTTTCTGCATGCCATCTCATTAAATTAGAAACTTTAGATGACATAAAAAATCTTTTCAACCTCGGTTTAAGGGGAAAGTAACGCATTTGCTTTACGACAATCGGTTTCCCCTGTATCGCAATCTGACTTTGATGAGTCTTATTTCCCCTGTTCTCTTTCCACCTGGAAGCGCCACAAACCGTACAAATATCCAAATGAGCAGTTTCATTTCTAAACAACATACAGTTGTTTGCACATGCATCTATAGTCTCATATGTAAAACCTAAGTTCTCTGTCAACTTACGAGCATAGTAATACGACTCAGGAATCTTAGCGTCGACAGGAAGAACTTTTTTCAATAAAAACAAAAGCATGTCGAATGATGTGTCTGACCAATTACTCAAAGTCTTCAAATGCAACAACTCCACGATAAACGACAGTTTATTGTAAGAAGTACATCCAGGATATAATTCTGTTTTCGCATCATCAAGTACATCATAAAACCTCCTCGAATCACGATCTGCACCAGAGCGAAGATTTATCTCACCGGTCTCAAGATTCTGGATGTCAATGCCTTCAGGATCAAACCCACATACCATTTCAGTAAGCATTTCATGCATTGGATCAGTCATCCTTGCATCAACATCCATCTGAGCTGCATCTGTATTTTGACAACGAACATATTCTTCTCCATGATGAGTCCAACTCTTATAATTTTTCAGAAATCCATTAAAGAAAAGGTGCTCCCTCACAGTATCTCATGTGAATTGATATCTGTTAGCACATTTTCTACATGGACAACTAATATAGTCACTTTCAAATCCTCTCGTGAAGTCAATAAACTGCATAATGCCATTGAAATATTATCTAGACGTTCGATTTGGAAGATCAATCCAACTCTTATCCATAATAATATATGTATAACAAACATTTACACAATACTTATTACATTTACATTTTTCAAATCAACTATATTCAAAATTAATATTAACCATTTGTTTATGAACCATTGATAAAATAATAATGTAACTGAAAGCTCATGTTACCTGATTGAGCTACAAACCTGAAAGGGAGGGGAGCCGAAGGCGGTGCTTCGAGGGAGAGGAGGCAGCGAAGGGGAGCCGGAGCCAAAGGCGGTGCGGCAAGGGAGGGGACGGGCGGCTGGCGGCGGCGGGGAGCTGGAGGAGAGGAGGCGGTGAGGGGACGGGGGACGGGCAGCGAGGGGGGGGGGGTGTCCGGGGTCGGGGGGGGGGGGGGCTGTCCGAGGTGCGGGGAGGGGTGTCCGGGGTGTCGGGGGCCTGTCAGGGGTGCGGGCAGGGGTGTTCGGGGTGCGGGGGTGTCCGGGGTGCGGGGGAGGGGGGGCTGTCTGGGGTGCAGGGGGGCTGTCGGGGGTGCGGGGTGGGGTGTCCGGGGTGCGGGGGGCCTGTCCGGGGTGCGGGGGGGGGGGGGGGGGGAGGGGGGGCTGTCCGGGTTCGGAGGGGGGGTGTCCGAGTGCGGGGGGGGGGGGGGGGGGGGGGGGCTGTCCGGGGTGCGGGGGGGCTGTCCGGGTTCGGAGGGGGGGTGTCCGAGTGCAGGGGGGGCTGTACGGGGTGCGGAGAGGCGTCCGGGGTGCGGTCCGGAGTGCGCGCGGGGGGGGGGGGGGGGGGTGCTGTCCGGGGTGCGGGGAGGCGTCCGGGGTGCGGGGGGGCGGTCTGGAGGGCGCGCCGGGGGCTGTCCGGGGTGCGGGTGCCGTCCGGGGTGGGGGGGAGGGCCGAGAGGCCGGAGGGCGGCGGCCGGAGGTCCGAGGGCGGAGGGCGGCGGCCGGAGGCCGGATGGCAGGCGGCGGGGGGAGGCCGGGCGGCAGGGGAGGCCGGGCGGCGGGGGGAGGCCGGGCGGCGGGGGAGGGCGGGCGGCGGGGGGAGGCCGGGCGGCGGGGGGAGGCCGGGCGGCGGGGGAGGCCGGGCGGCGGGGGAGGCCGGGCGGCGGGGCAGGCCGGGCGGCGGGGGAGGCCGGGCGGCGGGGGAGGGGAGGGCGGCGTGAGGGAGGGCGGCGAGGGAGGGAGGGGGTTAGGGCGAGGGAGATCGAGGGAGATCGAGGGCGCGGGGGTGGGGGGGGGGCAGAAACCCCCCGAAATTTTTTAGGCAGGTTAGCGACCGCCATTGGCGGTCGCTAATGGTGAGCTATAGCGACCGCCAATGGCGGTCGCCCGAGTCTGGGGGGCTCCAATGCCCCCTTTTCTAGTAGTGTGAGCAAGATATCAACATGTCTTCTAATGTTTGAATAGTTCATTCTGATTGTCCATCAGTTTTTGGGTGGTAGGCAGTGCTCAAACGAAGTTCAGTATCCATGGATTTGTGAATACATTTCCAGAATGATGATGAAAAATGAGGATCACGATCAGAAACAATCTATAGTGGTACTCCATGATGTCTTACAACTTCATTAATATGTAGTCTTGTTAAACATTCAAGTGGTAAATCTTCCCTTATAAAAGGAAAATGTAATGACTTGGTAAAACAATCAACAATGACCCATATTACATCGTTCCTTCTAAGAGTCTTTGATAGTCCCATGACAAAGTCCATCGTAATATTATCCCATTTCCACTCAGGTATGGGAAGAGGTTGGTTGACTCTTCCAGGTTTTTTCCTTCCAACTTTCACTTATTGACAAACCATGCATCTTAACACAAAATCAGAAATCTTCCACTACATGTTGTCCAACCAAAAATGTTCCTTTAAATATCTATACATTTTGGTTCTCCCATGGTGTATAGAGAAATTCGAACTATGAGCATCATCCAACAATTCTTTTTTTAGATCAGGTGTATCGGGAACACAAAGTCTCTTCCCGAATTTCAAAATTCCATCTTCATATACGAAGTCACTCAATCTCACGTTATTCACAGCTCTAATCTTTTATTTAAACTCTTCATCGTTGGTCTGATAACTCTTTATACTTTCTAGTAATGATGGTTTGGAAACCATTTTAAAATGAATTGATGGTTCACCTTCAATGGTTATTCCCATATCCATCTTTACTAGATCCAGGTATATTAGAACCTTTTCAACTCACATATTCTACAAAACCCTATGATATTTTCTTCTCAAAGCATCTTCCACCTTATTTTCTTTCCCCGTGTGGTAGTGTATCATGAAATAATAATCCTTGAGTAGTTCATGCAATATCCTTTTCCTCGTGTTGAGTTATTTATGTGAAAAAATATACTTCAAACTCTTGTGATCAGTATAAATCTCACGTTTTTCACCATAGAGATAGTGTCTCCAAATATTCAAAGACAATATTACAACTACTAACTCAATATCCTAATTAGGATTGTTCTTCTCATGAATTTTCACATGTCATGATGCATAGGCATAACTCTATCATTTTTCATAAAGACAAAACCAAGTCCTTTATTAATTGCATCACTATAAATAACAAACCCATCATTCCCCGATGGTAGAGTCAAGATAGGAGCATTGACTAATCTTATCTTCAATTCTTCAAAACATTCTTTACACTCTTTTATTGAAAAAAAATTAACCCCTTTTTCATGTGAGCTTTGTTAATAGGTTAGCCAACCGGGAAAAATTTTAGTTGAAATGTCGATAATACCCTGCTAAACCAATAAAACGGTGTACCTCAGTTATACTCTTCGGTGTGGTCCATTATTGGATTACCTTTTTCTTTGAAGGATCAATTGAAATTAAATTCTTAGAGACAATATGGCCAAGAAAAGAAATATCATGAAGCCAAAACTCACACTTGCTAATCTTCCCATATAATTCATGTCTTCTAATAGTCTTCAGGATAATGCGAAAGTGATTTTCATGATCTTCATCACTTTTGCAGTATAACAAAATATCATCAATAAATACCACTACAAATTCATCAATATATTCATTGAAACTCGATTCATTGGATCCATGAAGATAGAGGCTGCATTAGTCAATCCAAAAGGAATTACTGTAAACTCGTAATGCCCATACCTGGTTCGAAATGCTATCTTTAGAATGTATTACTTCGTCACGCACAACTGATGATATCCATATCTAGGGTCAATATTTTAAAAGTATTGAGATCTATGAAGTTGTTTGAATAAATCATCAATGCAAGGTAGGGGATACTTGTTCT
This sequence comes from Viscum album, assembly GCA_963277665.1. Lineage (NCBI taxonomy): Eukaryota > Viridiplantae > Streptophyta > Magnoliopsida > Santalales > Viscaceae > Viscum > Viscum album. Next base: position 1,784,620,478 of record OY728150.1, read on the forward strand.
TTATTGTTATAACATTGATCTCCATGTAGTCAATGCACAACCTCATAGATCCATCATTCTTCTTAACAAAAAGGATAGGGGCTCCCCATGGGGAAACAGTTGGGAAAATAAGTCCCATATTAATCAATTCATCTAGTTGTTTCTTAATGTCCACTAATTCCATTGTGTCCATTCTATAAGGGGTCTTCGATATGGGCCTTGAACAAGGAATTAAATCAATGGAAAACTCAATTTCTCGTTCTGGAGGATGTCCAAGTAAATCTTCAGGAAACACATCAACTTATTCTTTCATATAGGTACATCCTCTATTTTAACATTCCATTCCTCACCCACAGTTATTTCATTCTATTCCTCCCCAATAATTAAATTTAGTTGACATACTAGGGCTGGATCTAGATAAGAATCACGTGGTGATGATTTTGCTCTAAATATTAGGTGTTCTTTATCATCGTCATCATAAATCACAACATCCTTCTTCTTAAAATAATTTTTTTCATCATGTTTAGAAATCCAATCCATACCGAGGATTATATCAAATTCAATCATGGGTAGGACGATGATATCAGCATATAAAGAACTTTTATATTCTCTAATGGGAACTGATTCACAAAACATTATTGCGATGATAATTCCCTTAGGAGTTTTTACTAATGACTCCATTTCTAAATAAAATTGGAAATACCTAATTTTCTTATCAAACTGGGAATATATGAAACAATGCGATGATCCAGAATCAAATAAAGAATTTTCAAAAATGAGGAAACCATTACATTACCCGCCACTACATCTTTTGGATATTCAACCCCAGCAATAGTGATAGCATAAGCTCGGCCTGGATCCCTTGTCCTTTTATGAGGTATATTTCTCTAACGCTTAGGACATTCATTCATATAATTCCCCTTTCTCTACAGTTGTATCATTCAAGATCGACAACATCTTTCTTTCCCTTATAATCACGAGCATGGTGGCCTTTTTTACCACACATTAAACAGACTCCCATTCCCTTCAGGAAAGTACCGAGGTGTTTCTTTCCTAATTTACGGTAGGCTGGATATTCAACTTTTCCCTTCATCTCATTATTTACATTTCCAGAGTGTTCATCAGATGTCTTATTCTCTTTCTTTGCATTAATGTTGTAAGGTTTAGAGAATTCTTTTTTTATCTTGATAGCATATGATAGAATATCTTCGTACGACAAGAAGGATTGTAAGAATAATGCTCAACAGATTAATGGTTTTAACCCATAAAATAAAGGACAAATATTACTTCTTGAGTTACATATATAATCTTCAGCATGCCTCGCTAACCTTGTAAAGTTAGCTTCATACTTTATAACATTCTCATCCTCCTTTTCCCTCAGACTCAGAAATTTCCTTTCCATATCCGCTCGATGGTCACGAGGAAAGTATTTTGCTAAGAAAATCTCTTTAAACTTACTCCATTACATTTTTGATACTTCATCATATTCACTTGTGTTTTGAATCAATGACCACCATTGATCATCATCTCTAGTGTGGCGGTAAACTGCCATGACAAATTTTTCCCTTTCGCTACTTCCCATGCTGTGGAATATTTTCTCTAAATAATTTATCCATTTCTCAGCTACTAATGGATTTGTACTACAATTGAATGTTGGTGGTTGTTTCCTCATGAATAGATCTAACATTGATCCTCTACGCTTCAGATCAGGGTACTCCATATGCGTTATGTTATTATTCATAACTTGATGGAGTTGTCCCAATATAGTGATAAGTTGATCTGTACCAGTTGTATCACTGACTCCACTATAATTATCTGGGGAAGGACAAAAATCCCTACATGGAGTGCGTGCATTGATACTCTTTCCATTCCTTCCACTAGGAACCATTTCGAAATATTATCATAAACTAGATTAGTTTATGAATTAAAATACATAATTCCAAACTTGTAAAACACTTAACATAAATTGAATAGTTTATGGATATAATCTGTAATCATTAAAAATGTTTTATTTTTAAAAGTATATACTCATAAACCCTTAATAATGGTTTTTAAAGAAAATGGAAATTATCCTAAGCATATCCCCTTGGAGTTTCGTAACTAAGAGTGCAGCAAGGCCCGTTGTCGTGCACCAGTTCACGTTTGAGTCTAGCTCAAAGTGATGTTTTTGGGTTTTACTCCTAGGTACATATGTGCCAGAGCCGCCTCTACCTACTCATATCTAGATAGGGATTTATTTCATGGAAACCTCACAAAATCTCTACAATACCAAAATGTTAGGAAGTTCTTATATACTTATCCTCAATGTCTATCTTAGGGTAATGTGCTCTTATCAGAGTTTATCTAAATCTAGATTCCAAGATTTTTACTAAACTTCCTTTGATACCAACTGCAATGCCCTGACCCTAGAAGCCCAGATTCGGTTCATTATTATGTATCATTGGCATGATAAAAAAAGATCAAGTCTCAGAAGATCAATTAGTTTAGTAGCCTTGGAATTACTAGATACATTTATAAGGTTTACATTACACCACAAAATGAAAAATGAAAAAAAAATTGCTTCCATTGACCATAATTATAGCCCCTCAAACTATCCCTGCAGGTCAGTCATAAAATACTTCTTCGCATCCTATAAAAAATAAAACATAGAAAGGGGTGAGATCAGATGCTAAGTAAGGATAATAATATTGTAGAAACATTTATAAATAAGCATAAACATTTAAGGCAATGTATAAGACTAAAAAAAATATTTTTAAACTTGAACTTAAAAATAATATGTCAATGATAAAATAAAATAATTCCATTTACTTACTCAAATGAATATTATACTAGTCGGATAATCACAGGAAATATCAATAGCCACTTTCGTAATGATGGAATGCATAATGTTAGACATTCATAACCACATAGTCAGGGTCTTGTGGCAAGACTACAAAAAATATTTTTTCAAGGCCTTGTGCCAAGACACTCGTTTTTCTCATAAGACCTACCGATGCATCGAGGAGCTATAGAAGGCTCCCCTCATTACATACTAAGTATAATGAATTCCACATAAGAAAAGGTTTAAACATAACATAAACATTAGTATTAAAACTAGATTACGAAATGTAAATAATTTATCCATAAACCGTGAATGGTATAAAAATAACATATCCATCATCAAGAATATCATAAAACATTCAATATAATATGGATGGTTTGTATCATAATAAATCAACTTCAAATAAACATAAAATACATCAGAAGATGTTGACATAGATGAAATCAAAACCTTTTTTAGAGAAATATCTATTTCTCTTTTGAAAACATTTAAAAGTCATATAATTATAAAAGAAAACACATATTTAGAAAATATTATTATAATCTTGTAAGGTTATCTTCAACAATGGTACAATGGCATAAAATAGCCACACCCTCCATATATGTTAAAAAAGACATTCTTACCATAATTTTGTCGAAATGGTTATAAAGGACCTTGTTTGGAAATTGACAGAAAGATTCCTTTATAAAATTTTTATAAAAAGTCAAACAAGAGTATAAATGACTTTAACCGATAATCTATAAAATAGTAAGAATTTTTTGAATTACACTTTTAAGAGACATGTATGTGGATGATAAAGAGGTCCCAGTAGATACTTAGGTAAAAACAACCTCGGATAATAAAGAGATTGTGAAATTATCCCTTACATTGTAATTTTCCTTGGTCGAGGGAAGGTTAACCTCATGTTTAATAGTTAAATAATAGTTATTAAATTTTACAAGAATCATATACATTAATATGATATCATATATGATCTTTTAACATTTCATTGTTAATAAAATCTTAGTAGTATCATCGTTTCAGGTGTTAACTGATTCATTTTCCTTTAAATGCTTTGTTACGTAAGTAATTTTTGTTGTAGATATGATGTGTCTTATTAATATTAAGGATTATATTAATTCTTTAAACCTTATTTTTAATCATAAAATGAATATTAGTTTTTAATGTATATGATGGGGAATGAATCTCATCGCGTTCGTGGAGATGGTAATCCGTACGTACGCACGAGCGACAATATCATTCTTTTGATGTTAAAATAATATATAATTAGATGTTTTATCATATATAAAGAATCATTATAATGTTATATTTATAATTTACATCAATTACACATCATTATTCTACCCATACAAATAATAATGTATTGAATAACAATAACACCACGATGTGGAGACGGTAATCCGTACGTACGCACGTATGGTGACCTGTAATTCAAAGGATGAATATAATAACTAATTTGGCTGTACCATAATTATAATAACATCACATTATATATAATATACTGGATTTATTATTTTATAATGAAAAAAACAATGAAAAAGTAATTGGAACGAGAAAGGAACTCGAAAGAGGTGGTGAGATATTTACCTCTTCTTCGGGTTCTTCCTTTTGATTTGATCAAAAGATCTCCTTAGGTTGGAGTTCTGACTAAATTAAGGACTTTAGGATGATGAGAGGATATTTGAGAGGGTATTTGGGCAGGTTTTGGCCAATACAAAAGGATTTTATGGTGTGAATTTTAGGTAAGGGGGAGTGCCCTTTTATGAGAGGGGTGACGAGCACCTTAGGAAAAGCTAGAAATATTATTTTATAATAAAATAATTTTCGGTTTATAATGGATCCAAAATGAATTATATTAAGTCTACGGTGGGGATGGATCTAAAACCACTCAACCAATAGGTTTTAGACATGTTTGAGTAACTATATTAACTTTATCTTTTAGATTTTACTCTTAGTTAAATAGTTTGACATTTACCATGTCTCTTTTTATTTTTATATTATATAGTTAATAAACATACTATAATCATCCACGAGAACAAAAACTGGTACATTAATGAAATATATAATATTATTTAAGACCTTTGGAATAACCTTATATTTTTATGAATAAAATATCAAATAATAATATAATATTTGTTTTAAAAACGCTTTTATCTCTATTTTGACACTATTTGGTATTTTGTTTTTTATAAATCCGTAACAACATTATTTCTTGGAACACAATTCATATAACCAACCCTAATATGTCATATTAACCTATAAAATTAGTGGAACTCATAAAAAGTATCAAATTACATTTATTTGGAAATTTATAATATCACTTATTTTAATATTTCATTAATTAGGTAATTACTGCATCATCATTATGTCATAAATAATTTCAATTATTTAATGTCTAAAAAAGATAAATAAAAAAATAATGTATTAAACCATTATATATTTTTAATGAATATTTATAGTCAAATTTATATTATTTATAGCTTTATATTCGAAATAGTTTAGTAATTAAACTTTTATTTTAACGCTTTTAACTATTCTTTAAATAAAATAATAATATGTGTCCTAATCTAATCCAAGTAGACCAAAGAGGTTGATATTTTATTCCTAAGGTTGTTTTTGGTCTAATTATACTTATCCAATAGAATTAGGACATGTGTTAGGGTAATAATAATATTAATTTTAACCTTAATTTCCATATTTACTTTTAAACGTGGTAAATAAAAATAAAAAGTTACTATTCCACAAATATTATTTTCATATTATTGAACCACATTTTTTTTACTGATATCAACCGTGTCTCTCAGATTTTTGAAATTACACTCACAGAAGTGGTAAAATTATGTTTTATGTGAATTTGCAAATTCTCCTAGGAGGTGGGTAAAAGACGGTGAAAAGTTCAATAAAATTTTTATATATCTAAAATTATTATAAACTAACTCCAATAAATTACATTGAACTTATATAGGTATCATGTATCTATTTTAACCTAAAATAAATTAAAATAAAAATAAAAATTATTTAAATTAAAATTCAGTTTTAAATAATAACTTAGTGTTTTTCACTATTCATCAAAAATTGAAAGTTTTCAGAAAAGTACCAAAAATTCACCCGTAGCTAATTTCGATATTCTGAATAAAAAAAATGATATCCATTTTGAAAGATAAAATTTATAAAATTTAAAAAAGTGGGTATTACTATTCATAACAGATAGTTTGACTGGTTGTGGTGTGTTAGAACTTGATGTTGCGTACAACACACGCTACTGTATTATTCAAAGAGAAGCGTACCATGGAATCATGGGGTGTTACATGATAAATATCCCATGGAGAATAAAAAAAATGTTTCATGTCAAAATCATGATGTTTTAAAAGTGCATAAAAATATGATCAAGATGTTATATTTAACTTATTGATAGGGAATAAGGGTGTTTTGTATATTAATACCACTACTAAAATATTGGGCTTTGAAGCCCTTAATATGGGAGACCACCTCTAGCGGTTGCTGAGATTTTCCAAAAAAAGGGGGCTTCCTCCCCTGCCTCCTCCCTCGCCTCGACCTAACCGTGTGCCCTCCCCCGTCGCCACCCTCCGCACTCCCCCACGGGCCCTCCCCCATTGTCGTGTGCCGTCGCAGCCCTCCACCGATCGTCGCCCTCGTTGGACTCCACCCTCCGCCCACCCTCTGCCCTCTGCCCTCTAGCTCTGGCCGCCCTCTGGCCATCCTCTTCCCTTCCCTCCATCCCCTCTGGTGTCCCTCCACCCTCTGGCCCCTACCCTCCAGCCTCGGCCCTCTGCCCCCTTGGCCCTCCCCCCAGGACAGCCCCCCCCCCCCCGCACACTGGACAACCCCCCACCCCAGACAGGCACTCCCACACCCCGGATAGCCCCCCCTCCCCTACACCCCAGACAACCCTCCCCAAACCCCAAACAACCCTCCCCACACCCCAGACATCCCCCACCCTAGACAGCCCTCCCCTTGACTACATCTCCTCTCCCTCACAGCACCACCTTTGGCTCCCCTCCCTTCCAGGTTTTTCGTGAAATCAGGTATGACATGGGATTTCACTTACATTATTATTTTATCAATGGTTCACAAACAATTTATTAGTATTTATTTTAAATATAGTTGACTTGAAACATGAAAATGTAATAAGTATTCTGTAAATATTTGTTAAATAGATATTATTATTGATAAGACTTGGATTGTTCTTCTAAATCGAATGACTAAAAAATATTTCAATGGAATTATGTAGTTTATTGACTTTACAAGAAGATTTGAATGTGACTATATTAGTTGTCCATGTAGAAAATGTTCCAACATATATCAATTCACATGAGATGATGTGAGGGAGCACCTATTCTTTAAAGTATTTTTGAAAAATTCTAAGAGTTGGACTCATCATGGAGAAGAATATGTTAGTTGTAAAATTACGGATGTATTTCAGATGGATGTTGATTCAAGGATGAATGATCCAATGCATGAAATGCTTACTGGAATGGTACACGGGTTGGATCTTGAAGGCATTGACATCCAGAATCTTGACACTGGTGAGATAAATCTTTTCTCTGGTGAAAATAGTGATTCGAGGAGGTTTTATGAATCACTTGATGATAAGAAAACAGAATTATATCCTGGATGTACTTTTTACAATAAACTGTTGTTTATCGTGCAGTTGTTGCATTTGAAGACTTTGAATAATTGGTCAGACACATCATTCGACATGCTTTTGGTGTTATTTAAAAAGGTTCTTCCTATCAACACTAATATTCCAGAGTCGTATTACCATGCTCATAAGATGACAGAGAACTTAGGTTTTACATATAAGACCATAGATTCATGTGTAATCAACTATATGTTGTTTACAAAGGAAACTTCCCATTTGGATATTTTTTTGGTTTGTGGTACTTCAAGGTGGAAGGAGAAGAGGGTAAATTAGACTCATTAAAGTCAGATAGCGATACAGGGGAAACCGATTTCCGTAAAGCAAATGCGTTACTTTCCCGTTAAAACAAGGTTGAAAATATTTTTTATGTCATCTACAGTTTTTAATTTAGTGAGATGGAATGCAGAAAGAGTTCATGAAAGTGATAAGTTAACCCACCCGGCGAACTCTCATGCATGGAAGGATTTTGATAAGAGACATCCTTACTTCGCTAAAGATGTTCGTAATGTCTGATTGGGATTGGAAACATATGGTTTCAGTCCATTAAATTCTATGGTTGGTGCAACACATAGCATGTGGCCCGTTGTGTTGGTTCTGTATAATCTTCCTTCGTGGCTTTGAATGATGCAACAATTTATACTAATTTCCATTCTTATTAATGGACTTAAAAGTTCGGGGGATAATATTGATCTTTACCTTCAGCAATTGATTGATGAGTTGAATGAATTTCAGGGTTATGGTTTGATGACTTATGAATGTGAAACGAATGAAATGTTCAAACCGCAGGATGCTTTATTTTGGACAATCAATGACTTCCCAGTTATGCAAATTTATTAGGTTGGAGTACGAAAGGGGAATTTTATTGCCCTTGTTGAAATAAAAGTAAAAAATCTATATGTCTTAAACATTCAAAAAAATGGGCATACATGGGTCACATATGTTTTCTCCCCCCTCAGCATAGGTTCAGAAATGATAGAGTGGAATTTGATGGTTCGAGAGAGTTTAGCCCAACACCAAAGATCATGGAAGGAGTCGAAATGTTATCGCAGATTGAGGAAGAAAATATCTGCATGGTATATGAAATTCTGGATTTGGTTGCTCCTCCTGTAGGTAATATTCGTGTTGCGGGTAGGCAGTGCAGTCACAATTGGAAAAATAATAGTACTTTTTCTAGTCTTCTATATTGGAAAACTAACATGCTGATGCATAAATTAGATGTCATGCATATTGAAAAACATGTTTGCGATATAATATTGTGTACCATTTTAAGGAAACAGTTTCATTTACAGTTAACTGAAGGAAACAAGGAATATATGCCTGATTCACAGTATACGATGACTACAAAGGAGAAAGATACATTTATTTCCATTTTGAATATTCTTAGGGTTCCTGATGGATACTCTTCTAATATTTCAAAGTGTGTGAATCTGAAGAGAAAGACATTGCAATGGTTAAAAATTCATGACAATCACATATTACATCAGCAGTTGATTCCAATCATAATTTTTGATTGTTTATCCCCCAATTTTTTTCAGCCATTTATTGATATGAGTAATTATTTGAGATAGCTTTGTTTAAGAAATCAACGAATGGGTGATTTAAAAAATTTTCATGACCGAAATGTACTTAAACTTTTTCACTTTGAGAAACTTTTTCCCCCCTCATTTTCTGATGTTATGGTCCACTTGACAGTGCACATAACTGATGAATTAATGGAAATTGGTCCAGTGTAATTCAGGTGGATGTATCCTATTGAGTGGTATTTGAGTACATTGAAATGATTTGTACGCAATAGAGCTCGTCTGGAGGCATCAATAGCCAATGGTTATTTGATGGATGAGTGTACTACTTTTTGTGCCTAATATCTTATAGATGTTGAAACAAAATTAGAAAATACCTGTCAGATTCATGATTGTCCAGTTGGATATGTAACCACATTTGATATGAATAACATCGAGTGGATACAATCACATCGATATATCTTGTTCAATACTCCAGTAGTTGCACCATTAATTTAGTAAGTATCTCATCACTTTTATTGTTTAACTTTTTTCATGTTTTGTTTGCATAAGTTGATCATTTAAACATCACTTTATCATTTGTATGAAACACATTAATGAGATATAAGAAGGGATGTATTGTGTGACTGAGTTTCAAATTCAATAATCTCATTATTTGTCCTTGCATGATTGGCTCAAATATTATGTACATATAAATTTATTTTCATTATGAGTGAATTATTATTCTAATTTCATTCTGCATATATCAGTATTGAATTTTATAAATTATGTAGGTTCATAAGATGAGGTAGTTAGGGGAACCCACGCTAACTGAAGAATCTATCCTACTGGCTGAGGGTCCATATATAATGGCTCTTCATTATAAATCTATAGATGCTAATGGTTTTTGATTTCACATTAAAGATGTTGACGACAAGTGAGAAACACAAAATAGTGTCATCGATTGTCCATTTGTCAATTTTGGTTATTACTATGGTCAATTGATTCAAATCATTGAAGTTGTATACACACATGGGTGGAATTACATATTGTTAAAGTGTAATTAGGTTGATCCAGTGCATGGATGTAAAGTTGATCAATATCAGTTTTCAATGGTGAATTTTACCTATATGTTATACATAACTGAACGATTTGGGAATAAAACTTTCATTTTTACATCACAAGAGGAAAAATTATTCTTTGTTACTTTTCCTTCGAATTGAAGTTGGAAAGTTTTTCTCAAAATGTCTTGGTGAGGACTATTTTTATTTGAAGAAGATGAACATGAGACTGTTCCATTTGTTTCCCAACAGCTTGATCAACATACCGTAGTTCAACATGAAGAAGATATTTATTGGGTTAGAGCGGATTTTGAAGCAGAAATGTCAATTTTCATGTGTAATGAAAGGTATAATTCTTTTCCCGCTATTCATTATTGTATTTCCTTGTATATCATAAATAATTTAACCCTTTTATAAATCCTTGTAAGTTTTAATCCTCGCTTTTGGAAGTTTATTCAGTTATAAATATTTAGGATGATTTAACTCTTGGTATATTGATTTTATTATCAGTGTATCTTCCCATTGATATATTCTTCATCTGGTTCATGTGTTGCTTGATTTTTTATTAATTCAATCTAAAATTTGTCTATTCATTAATTGGTTTTGTACATAATTTGTATATCTGTTTCGATAACTTTCTTATTTTTTTAAAATTCATTCAAAACAAATTATTCAATCCCTTTTAGTTTGATTAACAATTGTATAAGTTTTATTTTTTTAAAAACAATCCAATTTATCTTTTGGACACTTTGGATAGTCCCCTTACAAATGTTTTCTATAACTATGAGCATGTTAGGGGAAGAGGCAACAGATCCACATCATCTATCTGAGGCATCTATGTCTCAGGGTTGAGGTATGTTTGAATGTCATTGTCTCTATTTTTTATGTAATTAATAAACACATATATATATATATTTATAACATCTTCCAATTATATATAAAATTGTTTTCAACAGGATCAGACACGATTGTTTCTTCCTCTAACAAGAGAGGCCCTGGTTGTGGCATTTTATCATGGAATTCCAACACGACGTTTGATGCTTCCTTCGATGAGGTATTTCATCCTACGGGACTAAATTCCCCTAAATTTATTTGTCATCTGGGTCATATCATACATGAACCACATCAATTTCCATTGACCACGCGTGACTGAGCTTCTATCCCTCATGACACATTAGATTGTCTTTGGAGGGAGGTTCAGGTAAGAAGACCATTTTACATTATTTCCTATGTATAAACAATACTAATATGTGTGATTTTTTTCTTTAATAGAAAAATTTGAAAGTTTGACCCAATGAGTTTTGGCCCGTGTGTATGAGAAAATGTCGTATGTTGTGGAAAGACTATAATGGTAAAGTGAAGAGGGACCACTGGGTAACAAATGTGGGTGCCCCGAACATTATAGAAAAAGTCTCAAGAGGAGTCCTCCCTGATCAGTGGCGTGAATTAATTTCATATTGGTCTAATGAGGGTGTCTCGGTTTGTTTATTTATTTTGGTATATATATTTTACAGAATGTGTGATTTTTTTGAAATTTTAATGAATTGAATGTAGGAGGTCTCAACATGCCATTATGAGAATCGAGCGATGCAGGGACCACCTCACAAGCTCGGGACACGTCACGTGTCTCAGATCTGAAATGAGGTATTTATTATTCTTTTTTCAATTTATTAATGAATATGGTTTTGTGTTTATATTATATTCATATACAATTGCGGGAGAAAGGTGCACCGACTGATAAAATGTCAGAGTGGATGAGGACTCATGATCACAATGATCCAGAGGCTGCAACATTGATAGTAAGTTCTTGTAATTACCAATAATAACATAAATATGTATATTAACATATATATGTATGTATATTTAAATATTTCATAGGCTCAATTTGGAGCTGAGTTAGAACATCTGCCAGAGGACCAGCGACAGCTTCCCATGTGAAGGGATGAGATCTTTCATTGCATTATTAGTCGGGACGGGCATGGATATAGTTTGACCTATAGAACAGGGATTCCTTGTTCTGTAGTGTCACGCGCTGTGGTTGTTGGTCCTGCTGTTGCTCAGATGATGCATCAGTTGTCAGATTTCATGGCACGAATGTGTGCTTCTGAGGAGGTAAATGCGCAATTGACCGCTGAGGTTAGAGCACTGCGAGAATATGTGCGTCTAGTTGATGGTGAAGGGGATCATATGAAGCAGGTTTATACAGTATTTATTTATTTAATTTATATTATTTTTTTATGAAATAATTCATAATGTTTATTTTTTGTAGGCCCCTGGCCCACCGGATGGAGGTAGCAGTAATGACCATGCATGACGCATCATATTCCCTATGTGTGTTTTTGTTTATACTGGTGGGGTTTTTATTGATGTTTATGTTGGGTTTCTAGTGATATTTTTTTTTTCTGATTTGGGGGTATCATGTGTGTTTTGGCCTAATGCAATGTTTGTGTGCATGAATTGAGAAGTAACAATGAAACTGATTAATGATTTGGAGATTTTTTGTTCATTTAATTCTTTAATGTTTTAAATTGCATGTTTTGTAATAGTTTTGAAAAACCCAAGTGATTCAAAATATAAACCATGAAACTTGTTTTTGATGACTGGGATCAGGTTCACTATTTTTAGTCCCTGGACAACCTCCCCCCCCTCGGACAGCCCCCTCGCACCACTGGACAACACCCCCCACCCCGGATAGCCCCCGCACCCCCGGAAATCCCCCACCCCCAGACGGCCCCCCCAGACAGTACCCCCCCCCCCCCCCGCACCCTCGGACAACCCCCCCCCCCCCCCCCAATTGTGCAACTATACAGTAGAACAATTTGTCATTAGGCTGTTAGGCCATTAGGAAAATTGGGCAGTTGGCCAATTGTTCATTTGGATGTTAGAACAAATGGATATTATACCATTATTCCATCAAGACAAAAATGACATGTCAAAGAAGAATTCAGAGAAAACGTGCTCCGAATGACTTGAAACCTCACGAAAATGATATGTATATTATTCGTGACATGTAGGATGAGACGGCACGTCCATCGGACGTGTGGTACATGCGGTACGACTGAATGTGTCATTTTTACAAGTTCGCCATGCTCTAACAGGGTGTGTTGGGTGGTCAAACCACACAAACGACCTTGGAATGCCATGAAATCATACATAAACAACCACGATATAAATTTTGAAATGGTCGGGTAGACGGCACGTCATTCAAAGGTTCTGTTTGACCACGGTGACTGGAAACGCAATTCAAGAGTCATAAAATACCAAAATGGTGTGTCATGGTCGAATTCAGAGAAAACGCACTTCAAATGACCTAAAACCACTCGAAAATGATAGGAATACTATTCTTGACATGTTAGAGGATACAGAATGTCCATCGGACATGCAGTGCGCACTGTATGACCAAATGTGTCTTTTTCCACAGTTTGACGCGCCCTAAAAGGGCACTTTGGGCGGTCAAAACCACTCGAACGCCCTCATAATGCCATGAAATCATACGAAAACAACTACTGTGTGAATTGTAAAATGTTCAGGCAGAAGGCATGTCATTAGAAGGTGTCGTTGGACCGTGGTGACCAGAAACGCGTTTCTGGAGTCAAAAAAGACCAAAACGGCGTGTCACGGTTGAATTCAGAGAAAACGTGCTCTGAATGACCTAAAACCACATAAAAATGATAAGAATATTATTTTTGACATGTAGGAGGAGACAAAATGTCCATCGAACGTGCGATGCGCATGTTATGACCGAATGAGTCGTTTTAAGCAGTTTGGTGTGCTCTAAAAGGCCGTGTTGGGTGGTTAAAACCACCTGAACAACCTCAGAATGCCATGAAATCATACGACAACAACCGTGGTGTGAATTTTGAAATGGAAATGTAGAAATCACATCATTCAGAGGTTCTGTTTGATCGAGGTGACCGGAAATGCGTTTCTAGGGTCATAAAAGACCAAAACGACATGTCGTAGTCGAATTCAGAGCAAACATGCTCCAAATGACCTGAAACCACACAAAAACTATATGAATTCTATTCGTGACATGTAGGAGGAGATTTCATGTCTATCAGAAGTGCGGTGTGCGCGGTAAGAACGAATGTGTTGTTTTCAGCAGCTCGATGTGCTCTAAAAGGGCGCATTGGGTGGTCAAAACCACCCGAACGACCTCAGAATGACTTGAAATCATACGAAAACAACCACAGTGTGAATTTTCAAATGTTCGGGTAGACGTAATGTCATTCAGAGGTGTCTTTTGACCATGGTGACCACAAACACGTTTCCGAAGTCATAAAAGACCAAAACGGAGTGTCACTGTCAAATTCAAAGCAAGCATGCTCCGAATGATCTGAAACCACAAAAAAACAATAGGAATATTATTCGCGACATGTAGGAGGGGAACAGACGTCTATCAGATGCGCGGTTCGCACGGTACGACCGAATGTGTCGTTTTCAGCAGTTTGGCGCGCTCTAAAAGGGCGCGTTGGGTGGTCAAAACAACCCAAACGACCTCAGAATTCCATGAAATTATACAAAAACAACCGCGGTGTGAATTTTGAAATGTCTGGGTAGATGGAATTTCATTCTGAGGTTTCGTTTATCCGAGGTGACCGGAAACGCGTTTCCGTAGTAATAAAAGACTAAAACTGTGTGTCACGATCGAATTTAGAGAAAACGTGCTTCGAATGATCTAAAACCTCAAAAAAACGATAGGAATATTATTCGTGACATTTATGAGGAGACGAAATGTCCATCAGACGTGTGATGCACGCGGTATGACCAAATGTGTTGTTTTCACCAGTTCGGCGCGCTCTAAAAGGGCGCGTTGGGTGGTTAAAACCTCCCGAACGACCTCAGAATGTCATGAAATCATACGACAACAACTGCGGTGTGAATTTTAAAATGTTCAACTAGACAGAGCATCATCCAGAGATGTCGTTTGACTGAGGTGACCAGAAATGCATTACCATATTCAAAAAAGACCAAAACGGCATGTCATGGATGAATTCAGAGAAACATTCTCCGAATAACCTAAAACCACCTGAAAATGATAGAAATATTATTCGTGACATGTTGGAGGAGACGACACATCCATCAGACGTGCGGTGCGCGCGGTACGACCGAATGTGTCATTTTCATCATTTTGTTGCGCTCTAAAAGGGTGCGTTGGGTGGTCAAAACCACTAGAACGACCTTGGAATACTATGAAATCATAAGACAACAACCAAGGTGTGAATTTTGAAATGTTCAGGTAGAAGGAACATCATTCGGAGGTTCCGTTTGAGCGTGGTGATCGGAAATGCATTTCCAGAGTCAAAAAAGACCAAAACGGCATGTCATCGTTGAATTACGAGAAAACGTGCTCCGAATGACCTGAAGCCACACAAAAATGATATTAATAATATTCATGAAATGTATAAGGAGACAAAATGTCCATCATATGTGTGGTGCGTGTTGTATGACCAAATGTGTCGTTCTCTGCAATTTAGCACGCTCTAAAAGGGCGCGTTGGGTGGTCAAAAACACCCGAACGACCTTAGAATTCCAAGAAATCATACGAGAACAACCGCAGTGTGAATTGTGAAATGGTCGGGTGGACAGAACGTCATTCGGAGGTTCTATTTGAGTGCGGTGACCGGAAACGCATTTTTAGAGTCATAAAAGACCAAAACGACATGTCACGGTCGAATTCAGAACAAACATGATCCGAATGACCTAAAACCACACAAAAATGATAGGAATATTATTCTTGACACGTAGGAGGATACATAACATCCATCAGATGTGTGTTGCATGTGGTACGATAGAATGTGTCATTTTCAGTAGTTCGACGTGCTCTAAAAGGGAACGTTTGGTGGTCAAAACCACCCGAATGACCTTAGAATGCAATGAAATCATAAGAAAACCACCACGGTGTGAATTGTAAAATGGTCGGGTAGATGGAACGTCATTCAAGGGTTTCATTTGACCGTGGTGACCGGAAATGCGTTTCTAGAGTCATAAAAGACCAAAACAGCGTTTCACAGTTTAATTTAGAGAAAACATGCTCTGAATGACCTAAAACCACACGAAAACAATAGGAATATTATTCGTGACATTTAGGAGGAGACGGAACGTCCATCGGATGTGAGGTCCACTCGGTATGACCGAATTATTAATTTTCAGCAGTTCGGTGCGCTCTAAAAGGGCGTGTTGGGTGGTCAAAACCAACTGAATGACCACATAATTCCATAAAATCATACGACAACAACTGCGGTGTGAATGGTGAAATGGTCGGGCCAACATCACGTCATTCAGAGGTTTCGTTTGACCGCGGGGACCAGACACGCGTTTCCGAAGTCATAAAAGACCAAAACGGCATGTCACGGTCAAATTCAGATCAAACGTGCTCCGAATGACCTGAAACAACAAAAAATCGTAGTAATATTAGTCATGACATGTAGGAGGAGATGGCACGTCCATCGGACGTGTGGTGAGCAGCGTATGACCAAATGTTTCGTTTTCAGCAGTTCGGCGCGCTCTAAAAGGGCGCGTTGGGTGGTCAAAACTACCAAAACGACCTCGGAATGCAATGAAATCATATGACAACAACTACGGTGTTAATTTTAAAATGTTTGGGCAGACGGGACATCATTCAGAGGTTCCTTTTAACCGAGGTGATCAGAAATGTGTTTCTGGAATCATAAAAGTCCAAAACGACGTGTCACAGTCGAATTCAGAGAAAACGTGCTCCGAACGCCCTGAAACCACACAAAAATGATTGGAATATTATTCCTGATATGTAGGAGGATAAAGAACGTCAATCAGATGTGCGGTTCACGCGGTACGATAGAGTGTGTCGTTTTTAGCAGTACGATGCGCTCTAGAAGGCCACGTTGGGTGGTCAAAACCACCTGAACGACCACAGAATGCCATGAAATCATACGACAACAACCATGGTATGAATTTTGAAATGTTTGGGTAGAAAACACGTCATTCGGAGGTTCCTTTTGACCGTGGTAACATGAAATGCATTTTCAAAATCATAAAAGACCAAAAAGGCGTGTCACAGTAGAATTCAGAGAAAATATGCCTTGAATGACCTAAAACCACACGAAAACGATAGGAATATTATTTGAGACATATAGGAGGAGACGTCATGGCCATCCGATGTGTGGTGCGGGTGAAAAACATTCCTTTTTGGACAAAAAACTCTTTCATAAACTAAAACAAAGACTCCAAAACAAGAAAAAAACTAAAATAATAACATATCTTAAATTAGGGGTTTTAAATTATAATAGCACCAATGAGATTTCATATTTCATTTTATTATACGTATATAATAACTGAATAAATATGTCAAATTTAAGTTTGTTTTGTTTAGTTTTATTCTATGTATCTTATTGTACCTTTCTAAAGTAGATGGTTGTGGATCTTTGAAGCATGTCTATCATTTATTGTTTATGATGATCTTCATCGTTATGGTGTTTGGATTTTTTTCCAATTTTTAATGATTTATATGTTGTTTTTTTCTATAACAAGAAATTATTTTTAAAAAAATTTTTACAGTTTAGGGACCGCCAATGGCGGTCGTTGTAGGCTGGAATTTCGGCTAGCTTTAGCGACTACCAATGGTGGTAGCTGTAGGCCAGCTATTCGGCCAGCCTCAGGGACCGCCAATGGCGGTCGCTGTAGGCCTACAACGTCGGGCCTAAAGCGACCGTCATTGGCAGTCTCTATGTGGTTCCTATAGGCTGAATTTTTAGTTGTGTACTTGAATAAAATAAATAATTTTTTAAATCTTTTAGAATAAATTTGGAAAATTAAGATCCTTAGGAATTCAAAAAAATAAAATAAAAGTGATTTTTTTGAGGAGAAGTGGGAAATTTAGATAAGTAAATTTGGAAGGATAATGGGTAAAATATGTGGTTTTAGAAATTGAAAAAATTAGAGGGGACAAGGTTATACAATTCATAAGAGACTATTATTATTATAATGAGATAAAATAACATAGAACATAGAGGTTATTTTGTAAATTTGATGACTTAACACATTGAAAAGTAACTTCATTGGAAAATATATGTAGAGATTCCTCTTACCATGAAGAGTTACTACTAGATCTTATTGAATGGAACCATGTTGGATTGAGGACTCATTGGGGGAGATATTAGGGAGGAAAAACTATCATAACATCTTGTAAGATGGGTTTTTAGTGAATATGATAGGTGAAATTAGAGAGTATTTATATAATAATGGTAGTAATTGTTTATAATTTCCAAATACATAGCTTGGAAATCTATGTTATCGAAAATGAAAAACCATTGGCTTACCCATGGGTTTCACCATTTTTTTTGGATATTTGTTATATATTTGATGTTATTTTAATAGAAAATAATATAGACTATTTTTATATTATGTATTATGTCAAGGAAAAGTAATGTTTCCACAAAATAATTTTTTTTGTTGATGTTTACATTTCACACATTTGAAAGCTACTTTTAAGATTATAATTTGATTGAAATAAATTAAAACACATGATATTACTAAAAAATATATTTTAGGTCATCTATAGTGGTTAATTAATTATTACATAATTATTAAATAATTATTAATTCCTTAAACATACTGAAGACCTCATACTATTTTTTACTGTTCATGGGAAAATAAAATATTTTAGAAAATTCACATAAATTCAACCTAACATTATTTCGATGAGATAATTTCGACAATTTTATTTATTTTATCATGATAATTTCCAATGTACATAAATATTATATTTTATATATAAAAAAATAATTTATTAATCAAATGTTTTGTTGATAATGAATGGTCAAATTTTTGAAAGTTAAAACATTTTCAAAAAGGTAATAAAATTATTTCATCACCTATATTAAAATACTAACGTATTTAACATACTATTTCATTAATATAAATATTATTCATTGTGGATTAGTTTATTATAAAAAAC
Source organism: Viscum album (assembly GCA_963277665.1). NCBI lineage: Eukaryota > Viridiplantae > Streptophyta > Magnoliopsida > Santalales > Viscaceae > Viscum > Viscum album. The sequence goes on from OY728150.1 coordinate 1,784,639,436, forward strand.
AACATCCTCTATGAGAATTACAATTTTTATCCAGAAATCAATTTATCAAATTCCAATTCAATTAAACCTATATTTTTCATGAAATATTTTCAAAATAAAATTTTAGTTTATACAAAAAAGTGAGACTATATATAACTGAGGCCTAGAAATGTAGCCCCATATAACCCAAGTATACAACCATAGGGAGTGTTGTGGAATGGTGATATATTCCAGGGGCAGATCATCTAACATTTCCCAAGTGGTAATTCCCAATCACTTGAACTTCTTCCATATATCATTTTGTTCAATATTCACATGTTGAAGCTCATATTGGGATTTGTTAGGGGAGAACATCAATGATTCTACCTCCCTCCAAAGTTTTAATAAATGGGATTTATATTTTATGAATCTACGGGATGATTCCATATCATCTCCTTTCTATCGTAATTATCCTTTTTCATTTCTAGTTATAGAAACAAATTATAACGTTAAAATAATTATGAAGAGTATAGTTTCCAATGTCCATATTGTCCAACTGTCATATTTAAACCATGTTCATATAAAATTCAAATCATAATGGTCAAATTTTCATTCATAAAATATAAATAACACTTTATTATAATATAGTTTTTTATGTTTAATATAATATTACACAAATTTCATTCGGAATAATATATCATTTAAAAATTAGTTTTCATTAAAGAGGGAGTATCATTCCTCTCATTAGATGGATTCAGGTATTGATATGGGTGGTTCATGTCACATAGGGACTCAAGGTGTAACTTAACCGATCATGGATCAGTATAGGGGCTCTAGGAAATCAACCTTCCCAAAGAGGTGTTAGGTGAAGGGACACAATATGGAGCGGCCTAAGAGAGAGCCATTGTGATGAATAGGGCCTCACAATGAGGTTCTCTAGTAATCCAAGGTTCTTTAAAAATATTAATTAATTCACAGGGGTCAGGGTCATTGTGAAGTATGAGGCTTCATAGAACAGGGTCACCTTGGAATGTGATAAGTTTCTGGCTTATAAATGGAGTGCTTCATGAATGATTAATGAATCTAGGATCCTCAAGTGTCTCTGAGGGACTTATTATTTTTTAAGGCCATAGTCCTTTGAGAAATTAACCCCCATTGGTGATGGTTGATTTCAAGAAAACATAAAATGGTGTTTCATGATTCCCATGAACCTTGTGTTATACATTTTTCTATGGTTAATGATGCTCAGGTGATTTGTAAATTGAGAGAAATTTGAAAGATAAAAGGTTGGGGTGACCATCCTAAAAATGATGGAATGAAGTAGTTTTATACAGTCAATGGTTTTCACGAAGCTAGTATTTATCTCATGAAACAATTTTGGGATTTTTGAATGAGATCACCTCCATAAAAATCGCATATAACACCGTCAATATTTTGTGTGGTTGTGAAAAGACATCGAATTCAAGGAGGACACCGTCAATCATTTGCATTGTCACAATAGGGCATCTGACTCACAGAGGAAACCAAAAGTTTTTAAGGCATTCACAAAGGTTACATCTCATATAGGATCCACATTAACACTAACCATTTTTGGACCAAAATGGATTCATGAAACAGACTCCTTTAGAGGTTTTTTCCATTTCAGATTGGATTTTCTCCAAAATGTCCATGAATTCCTCGACTTATCCCATGTCTTGTATTTATGTTCCTATAAATTACTATATCCATATACCCATTTAGTTAAATACAAATATTAGGTATTCCACATTTGAAACACCATAACCCTGTATATCACAACTCGACCCCATACTGTTCTGTAATAAGGGAAAATCATCCCACTTCCCACTAAGGGAACATAACATGAAAAAATTATGCAAAATATGACATTTATTGTATTCTGAGAGTGTTAAATGGTCCATATAATGTTTTTTCACCCCATCCTTGATAATACAATGGTGGATCCTATTACACATATATATTCAATAATAAAAATCTTAACATTTATCACCAATTTATTCTATTCAATGTCATGAATTTCCAATTTACATCCCATACACCCAATGTTATCTAGGTAGAGCTTAAATTCCCTTAGAATTTCCCATTTTCACATCCAAATATTTTGATGTAGAATGACTATTGTGTAAATACATTCCCAGTATAAATTCCATTTTCCCACTATAGACAGTCTCATATCACATTTTTAATATCCTATAACTCCTTGTTTCCTACATCGAGTGTGAATCGCTTAGGCTTAGTTGTCTTAGTGAATTATTCCCAAATATGATATAGTATTGTTTCAACACCATAGGAGCTCTCCCATGTTCATGAACATATGAACATATAAATTCATATCCTATTAATTTATCTTTTTTTGGTTGTATATACTAGATTTCATACACTCTATTTCATTTTTTGATTTTCCAGTTATAAAGACTATAAAGAACCCCTCACAATATTGATCTTAGAATCCCAACAATAATATCATACATTCCATTATGTTGATGTTTCTATAGAAGTAGGATTCTTTTAAAATCCATTCATTCTAGGTTCATACTATCCTTGATTACTTAGGAACTCCCTTGGAACTCACATGGTCCATGCTACATGATATAAATCTTGTAACACCCTATTTTTCCATATTAGTGTGACCTTCATCCATAGACACTAATATTCTTACACCCATGAATCTAAGATTCCAAAATATAAGAGGATCAATAGATCTCTATAAAATAATCTTGTAAATTGATTCAAGATAAAATGTTAATCCTTTTCTCACGAATTCACCGCTTAATGACATTTGTTAATGTTATATTCTAAATATAATTGGAATAAATAATAAATGTTTCATCATCAATCCTTAACAAGATCCATATTTTTTTTTCAAAACAAAAATCCGTGCTGAAATATGACCATATATTTCATCCCTTTGGGAACATTAGGATAATCAATAACATATCAACTTATTCTATACCCATTATATATCATAAATTATGTCAAGACCTGGTAAAAGAGATATGAAATTAAACACCACTGATTTAACATTTTCATCTACTTTTTATGGAATTTAAATAAACAATAATATCTAGGAATCATGACTTTAAACTATTTTCACTTATTTCCTCGCCAGAAGCTGTTAAATTGCATGATCAACATCCTGACAAGAAATCGTTAAATGTCACCAACCATAGAACTAATATTCATGATCTTAAACTACGTAGAATATATATTATAGTAAAACATTTAAATAATATAATGAACTGTAATCCCCTACCAATAAGACCCCCAGCACACACTCACACTTCTAGAGATCGATATTGAATTGTGTAACCTCCAAGAACAGAATATTCCAGGAATCACACCTTACATTATACATAGGGAAAATTAAATTTCTTATACTATGCCTATGTGTGTCTACAATTACTATCAGAATCACATCGTCATATATCTGTATTACTGATAAAAATCAAATATAAATTTCTTTTCCCTTACATGATATCAGATAAAAGAAATTTTTATGAGGAAGGGTTTAACCTTCCATTATGGTAGATTTCATCATCAACATGAAAAATGCTTGAGGGAATAACATTTACACTTTTTTATTCTACTTCAAAATTCATTTTATTCATCCCTAGACATTGATAATTCCTTGATATAAATCCCCATCATCCTCTACGTTTGAATGGGATCACATGTGGTAATGAAACAATACCAAATATCCCTTCCTCTCATCTTGGGAAGATTCTCTAATGGCCATCCAACACCAATGTAATCCCTTGAAATTTTGGAAAATATATCTATCTATATTAATAAATGTTCGATATAATTCCCTACAAGAAACACTAAAATAAAATGAGTCAAGAAATATTAGATGAATATTATTATTAAAATATTAAATATTAAATCCACTAGTAAATTAAAATGTTATTGTAAATTTTAAATTTTTAAATAATATTATTAAGAACCAGTTTGTTTTGAAAGGGGATTTTTCAATAAAATAATTTTTATATGTTTAATTTTATTTTCAAAGATAATTTATAATTTTTTTTATTTTATTGTTTTTCAAATTCATATAATATTTGAATTAAACCTGTCAAAAAATAACTTATAGTGATTTTTTTTTATTTTCCTAATGTAATGTAATTTTAATTAAATAGTAAAAATATATATTTCTATAATACACTCACTTTTATTAAATTATCATAATGAACTAATGAAATAAATGTTTTTTAAGAATAATTCATATTATAAATTTATCTATAATACAAAACAAGATCATTTAAAAATTCTTTTTTGAATTTACAAAATCCAAGGACAATGTTTTGGATTCATGTGTAATAGATTACTCTCAAAACTATTTTCATTCGTTATATTTAAAAAAATATTAATTTTTTTTATAAATATTAAGTCTAAAAAATGTTTATAATATATTATATAATAAAATTTATATAATATAATATTTTTAGATTCATTTTATGAATAAAATAATATTACTAGGATTGATGTTTTTTATTGAGGTTTTGGTAAAACAATTATTTTGGAAGACTTTTTTTATTAACAAAAAGTACATTTTATCAAATAAAGTAAATTAATATCTTCTAAAAAGTGCTCATAATATAATGTTTAAACATATATATATATAAATATAATTATTAACACTCTTTCAATTGGTAATCAATAAATTATAAAGTTAAAAACACTTATTGTTGAAAGTACATTATTTCGACAAAAAAATCATCCTATATATTAAATGATGAAATTAAATAGTTAATTCTATATTATATATTTATTCAATTTCATTAAAATTAGACTAAAATTATATTCTTAACATCAATATTTGTTAATACGGTAACCTTTTATTATCAATAAAATATAAATTATTTTTTTAACAATTCGTTACAAAGGTAATAACCAAAATTAGAAGAAATATAAAAATTTCATGGAAAAAGAATTGAAATTTTCTTAAAACATATATAAAAATGATTGGTAGATATTTTCTATTTAATATATTGCCCCAAAATTATTATTTCCCACTTTTGGGGCAATTAACTATTGAATAGTGTCATTTCAACAATGGAAAAATGAATATTTATAAAAGAGTCATATTTACTGATAATTAAAATTGACCATTTAAAATATATATTTACTCCCATGAAAAATCAAAATATCTAAAAGGACCTTCTCTTCTATCTCTATAACTCCCTCACCACTTCTTATTATCCTTTTTATTTCCCAATAACCATGATATTGTTCCTTAAGGTATTACACATGGGAGAACATCAAAATATAAAAGTAATTTAGCCAACCTATCTCTCTCTTTTTTTTATTCTTATACATCCATAAATATTTTATATAACTTAAACAAGGATGACATATTTTTTTATTAATATTATAAAATTGTATTAACCCAATATAATATCACACATCTATATTCCCATAAAACTACTAAAAAGGAAACATCGTGAATATGTGCTGACTAGTACCTCCATGTATGACATGTTCTATTATTACTTACATCATTAACTAAATGAATAAATGGACAGTTTTTATAATAATATAATATTAATTAAATTATTAAGATTATTTAATTATAAATTATTTTATTTCCCCCCTTTGATTCATTCTATGAAAAAATGGGAGAATGATACCACTTCCAAGGATTGATATATTTTGTTTTCAATTACTTATTAACATAGATTAAATTACAAATGTTTTTAAATTATAATAATGAAATATATATGAATCTAAAAAAATTATGTAATGATAATATTGGAAATTGTATAAGTGATATCCACAATAAATGAACATAGTAATCATAACATCATTAAATGTACATATCAAGGTACCATTTTTAACAATATTCACATTTCGGAAAAAAAATCAACATAAATGTATACATATTTTTATAATTATATAATAAAACAAAAAAATATACAATTATGTAGATTTTGAATCAATTTTGACTACATTTTTCTCCAATCAACATACTAAGTAAGCTTTAGATATATCGATCGAAGAACCTAAAGATACATCCATGAGCATAAAATATATATAAATAAATAAAATATTATAATAAATTAAAATTATAAAATTAAATATATGTGTTATTTTTTTCTAAGTATGATTATAATAATATTAATTTTATTATTTAGGTTGTTATTTGTGAATATAAAATGTATCTATATATGAGGTAACTGTTATTTGTATTCATTTTAATTTCCATTGGACATGTCTAATATCACACGTAATTGCTTATTTTATATAGTGTATTTACAGACCACATTCATTCATTTATAAATAAATAATTTAATTTCATGATATTTTTATGACCATTTCTTTGTAATCCCATTTTTTATCTTAACTCATACATTACAATTACATTAAAGGTTTTTATATATCAACTTTTTTTCATTAGGAAATTTTCTGTATTCACCAATTATTTAATTTTTATGGTGTATATATTGGACATGTATTTTCTTTATGATATCTTATAATTAAATATTTGATAAATTAAAATATTCACCATGTTTTAAACTCCATATATTTTAATTTTTAAAGGACATGATGTAGTAAGGGGTTTTAAAACTCTATTGTCATTCATTGAGTTATGATTGTTCTTCTTGAAATTATTTTATATAAGTTGGGTACAACATAATCATTTACTATATTATTTTTAATTTTATCTTTTAATAAGGTTATTTTAATTTATACTGCATATACCTCTATCTAAATGTCTATTTCGTAATGATTGATGATATCGATAAGGGATTTCGTCAACTCAAATTTCATTTCATTATGTCAAAATGTAATTACCTTAGAAACATTAATATATTATTAATATTTTCTTCTATTTCATATTTTATAAAATATTCTCACTTTTATCTATGCTAAAATGATGTTTTAACTCAGGTGTTCCTTATTATTGATTTTCTATAATATAATATTGCAAATTGATTAAAATAAAAATCACATCCCTTTTAAAGAGAATTTTCACAGAATTTACATGTCCATTATTCCCAAAAAATATTTTCCATTAGTATTCTGAATTCCTAATCATTGGTTACTCGTGTGACCATATGATTTCTTTTTTATCTTTTCAAATGTAAATTTTATGACAAATTTTTTTGATGTGTGTTTTAAAAAAGGTAATTCAAAATATTTAAAAGGTTTCCATCCTTTCATGAAAAAATATTTTTTTCTTCCACTACGCATTATGATTTGAAAAAAATTTAAGATTTTTAATTCTCTATTAGAGATTATTTTTAAGTATTATTTAGTTAAAAAAATTCAATTAACCATTTTTAATCCTTTATTTTATTTTTAGGGATCCATTTTTAATGAATACATAATGAATAAAATTATAAAAATATGAATTTGTTTTAAATTAATATTTGTGATGTTTTTTTCACTTTTCAAGGTACAATATTGAAAGTCCTTTTAAAAGTTATTTAATTAAAATTTTTACACGTCTCCTTGTCAAAAAATAAATTTTAAAGATATAATAACTTCATCAAGTTTGATTTATCTCTCTTTCATTCATTAGCCAAAAAGGATTTATTTCTCTAGAAATATTTATCCATTAATCACCCTATAAATGTTATTATTAAATATTTTTTCTGGTGATTTAAATTTAGGTATTCATTTTTTAAAATTTTATATCAATTGTGGTAATAAAATCATGTATTTTTTGAAACACCCTTTTTCTACAATTGTATCTTTAAAATAAAATGATTTTTTTTCATGTTGAACACATATATTGAGATAAATGATAGGTGGGCCATCTATCTTCATACAATGCATCCGTTTATGTTTTATATCTAATGATTTAAAAGGGTGTATATATGTGTTGTCCCAAGCACAATTGGGAACAAGGGTAATAGATAAAGGAAAAGATGGTAGTTGGGTAGTGGCCCAAAAACATGATGTTCTTCAGGTAGTAGCCAAACCTAATGTGAGTATCCATGTAGTATCCCATACCAAAATTGGTACGCAGGTTGTAGCTCAAGCCCAATATGGTACATGGGTGTTATCCCATTCAGAAACGGGAACACTTGGTGTAGCCTAAGCCCATTATGATAGATATATTATATCCCAAAAAATGAGTTCAATGATTATCGTCCCAATAATACAATGTTAATAAAATTAGGGTGAATTGACCTTCCTAATTGGTTTTGATTTACTAGGAATTATCTTATGAACAATTTATATGTCTTATAAATATGTTATGATACCATGGATCATGTTTACTATATTCGGTTTCATAACTAATATGACATCTAATATGATTGATAAAATGTTACTACATGTCATTCTATTTAGTATTTTGTGTGAATCTTATTATTCTGTGTTTTATTAATATAATATTTCTCTCCAGTTCCAGATTTTTCATATTCATATGATATATACATGATTATTTTTTTAGTTATTCCCATTGATATAATTTTTCACCAAATTATAATGTTTATATTCCCCGTGTTATAATGATTTTTTAACTTATGATAATTATATAATGGTGCCTAGTATGGGTCAACTATTTGGAAATGTTCACAATTGTCATAAAATAATATGATTGTGTAGATTATCCTCAAATACACTAAACCCTACATTATTAAGACTATTTTATTATTTGTGAGATATCATATATTGCTTATTAAAATTATAAAAAAATGAGTTTATTTCACATTTTATAAATTTTAGTGATTCATGAAAGTATTCATATCACCAAATATGATAGTGATGATTTGGGCTCTATGAGTAGAATAATATTTATTGTTTTCTAAAAATGGCCCATGGACATAATGGAACACTATTGGAACCATCTATGACCAAATGATAGTGGAACACATGTTTATGTTAAATATGTACTATCAATCATCATCTAATGATAGAAAAAATCCATCATGGTGTCCTATCATTATGTTATGGGTGTTATTGTGGTTATTGAAAAATCTAGATGATGATGGATGAGTATGGTTGGTGTTTGCTGAAGCAGCTGTTTTTGGGCCTCAAAATATTGAGTTTAATTTTGGAAATGAAATTATTTCCGCATAAGAGGGAATAATACATGGACCACAAAGGATTTTTCAGGAATCGAGAATAGTGATATGTTGATCATCGAAGGAAATCCGAAAAGGAAGGTAAGCATGAAGTTTGAGATGAATATAGAGTATGAGAACTCTTTATAGGGAGGAAATATTTTACGTTGAACGCATTCCCAATACAGATGGCTTGCAGTATTCACAATGGATTGTTGTTTATGAAACTGAGATTGTTCTTTGAGAAGTTTTGAATGGAATAATTTTTGAAAAGGAGATGATGATTTTGGCCACCGTGAAGAAAGATAGTAAAAACACATACCACCTAGGGAAGAATGGTTCGTTGGTGAAGCGATATGCAGTGAATGTTATACCACATTGAAGATTTGATAAATCAATGATTAGTGGTTTTTTTGTATTTATTTATCATTATAAGGAGTGATAGTCAAATCATTACCATGAGCAATTTTTATCATAGAACATCTTTTCACCAAGAATAAATTCAGCTAAGTTCGAAAGAGTTCACAGGATGTGATTCTGTGAAGGGAGAAGTGGTTTGTAGAAGAAATTTCTTTGAAAGGATTTTCTAGGCACTGATGACTGCAAAGGAATAAGTGGTATACCTATGAATTAATTCTGCTGGTATTACGTGGAATAAAATATGTTATGAGGAATATGGAATTAGTATAAAAAATTAAGGATATTACGCATATGAAAAAAATAGTTCGCGGAAGCATAGGGAGTAAGTGAATGGAATACAATTTGTTTAGTCAGAGGTATATCATGGTGTAGAGGGGATCTTTGAATCATACCAACTACACAGTACGCAGAGGAATCAAGGAGGTTCACAGAGGACTCAAAGAAGCTTGAAAAAGCACTAAAATTATTTGTGGAAGCAATTTTTTCTAACATAAGAGTACATGGAATGTTGAATTCATTTACAAGTGAAAACTGAACTTCAATTGAGCATCTACCTACAATTGAGGATGTGTGATTTAATCAAAATGATGGGACCTACAAGTCCATAAATAGTTATCAGATCCCCTCAAATAGTCGTCCGAAAGGGGAGTGGAAGACAATGATCCTTTCCACCTATAATGAGATAGAGGAAGATACATAGAGACTGACCCTTAAGAATTTAGTGATCATACCCTAACCCTTGTTAAGGCACAGATCCTGGGTATAGAATATCTGGCATGAACATTTTAATTGTCTATGAGAATTATGAGATTTGGTACATCAGAACATTGTCATTTCATTCTCCTTGGACGTTGAATTAGGTAGGAGAACCAAGTAAAATAACCTTTTCATAGGCATGACTTCATTTATGTTCATATATTGTTATTGCAGAGAGAAAAAATGTGATTTTTTAATGATGAAAAAATATCTGTCAGGGAAAGAGATTTAATCTATCATACGTATATTTACACTCCCATGGTATTTGACCATGTGGACCTAAAACATGGTATTAGAGGGAATGGTTAAAATCAGTGGTTCTATCTCTGTAGAAGAAATATGTTTGTTCAATCATAATAGAAATAGAATATTTAATAGAGAAAATTTCAACTATAGAAGAATCAGATGTCGAAATACATACGATCATTAAAATGGATGTCTTCACATCAGCTATGCATGGAATATTAATTGATATTAATAGTGGTCCTTAATCAGATGATGAACGAAGATAATTGGATATCCATGCTAAAAGGGTCAATGCTTCAGGGGCATCCCAATAAAATTAAATTATTACAATATTTATTTCATGTAAAACATCACATGGTATGTGGTAAAATCTATTGAATATATATGAATGAGATTTAATGGTTAGAGAAGAAAAGATGCGTGTTTTTCAGAACAAGTATGAAGATCATAGAATGAACCCAAATGAATCTATTGATGAATTATTTGATATGGTGAATGTTTTAGTGGATTAAATGATTAGTTTTTGGGAATTCATTGAATATATAAATATTTTATAGCATTTCTTGATGAAAATTCCACCTTAGTTTAATCTAAATTTGTTAGTATTGGAAGATAATGATCCAAAGGAGCTAACACTAGACAAAATTCTTAGTAATCTCATTTCATATGAAATGAGAAATGATGATAACAATTCAATGGAAAAGAGTATGTCAAAATAAGTGGCAATTAAGTCCATGAAGTATCTCTTTATTAAATATAGTCACCAGTAATACAATTTGGATGATTTCATGTTATTTATATCCATAAATTTGAAATGAGGAGAAAGAATGATCAATGGTAGAAAACAATTTCTTTGCCTTTAATGAAGAATGATTAGAATTTTTTTAGAAAAGTGACCTCATTTGATTGAAGATGAAAAATTATGATAAGGATAAAAATCCCTGAAAGTAGTATTTATCAAATGTGAAGGGTATAAGAAGTAATTAGAGAAAAAATCTAAATACAATTAATCATATTTTAAAAGAATATGAAATGCAAGAAGAATCATAGTCAAATGATTTGGAGGACTGTAGTGATAAATAAGTGGATACATTAGTGTATGTTTTTAGAAATTCATTAACAAAAGAAGAATGTGACAATGAAGAAGGAGAAGTTTGGGGACAAATTGACCCTCATGCAGAATTAGAAGATTCTCTTTAAGATATAAAATTTTAAAAAGTTGATAAAAATAAATATGACAAAGTATTTTATAATTTCCAACTCTAAATACACCAGAAAAATATGAGAAGTTTGAGCTAGAAGAATAAATTGAAAAACTAATGTCCTCAACTCCATAAATTTTATAAAATGTGGCTAATTAAAATCTCAAAGTTGAAGGAAAAAATAGAGGGATTGATATTTTTACTAGAACATGAAATCCTCAAATCAAATGTATCGAAGTAAATGATGTGGAACTCATCAGTGTATGATTATGTGTCAAGGATCAAGAAACGATTTTATCTAAAAGCAACATTGGGGAAAAATATAACACAAACAAAATAAAATATTAAAGTGGAGATTGGTTTTCCCGCATAACAAAAGGAATGTCTAAAGTAAAATGACAAGGTTTGTATGGGTCTTGATTGAATGTTTAAAGAAGTAACAGCTGATTTCAGTGCACAAGAACCTAATCCATGACTGAAGATTGATTTTGGTGTGAATAATAATAATAAAAATTAATAGAAACTTAGGGAGAACCAGTGGTGCATCATTTCCATTATTTAATGCACACCGCATAAGATGATATTGTTGCATTAAAATGGGACACAAACAAAAAAAAATTTCCATAGAAATGTGATACTGAAGGGAACTGGACCAATAGAGGCATTCATACATAGATTCATTTTTAAAAGTTATTATTTGATGGTAACTATTTTAGGTGTGTATGGTTCAAGCATATGGAAATATATTTCTCATCAAAAATACTGGGGAATGTGACAATGAATATTGATGTTTGTTATAAGATGCAGACAAATGTATCATCAAATGAGCTAAAAATGGTAAATCGGTTTGTATCTCCACAAGATGAGGTTGGTCTCTCAAATTCCAAGGAATTTCAAGAGTATAACCCTATACCATATCTGAAATTAGAAATACGGAACAGAAATAAATGTTCTGAACTGGAAGTGGTCATAGAAATTGTGTTCAAAGAATCAAATCACATTGGTATATGGATTATTGATAGTGGATGCACCTCCCATATGATAAGAAATAAGGATCTTGTGAGGAGAATCAATAATGGTAAATAAGGTATCATAAGATTCGGAAATGATGAAGGGTTGAAAACTATTGGCTCTGGGAAAAGTCATTAGACATGTAGATTTCTTGGTTGTCGAAGGTATTTGTCGAAACTTATTAAGAATTAGTCAATTGTGTGAGTAAGAAAATTCCATATTCTTTTCCATGAAATTATGTTTCATCAGCCCAATAGATGGTGAAATTGTATTTCAAAAAAATAATACCAATGGAATATCTACCACACAATTGGAGATGAAGATACAATCTTTCTATCTATGGAATATAAAATAAGTTGTGGCTTAAACAACTTGGACATGTGAGCCAAACATCCTAAAAAGATCTGGAAAAATTTTATGATTCTCGAGATCTCCCTCGATTATCATGTGATCATACACACATGTGAGATGCCTTTAAATAAGGGAATATCATTCGAAAGACATATAAGTAAAATGATAAAAGGACGAGAAGATTACATTAGTTCGTCCTTCTTGATGTATGCAGAAAAATTTCACTAAGAGTTATTGATCAGAGGATATATTATGTTCTCTTCATTGATGATTATAGCATAATGGCATGGGTATCAATCATTAAGCACATGTCTGAGGTGTTCATCTGCATTAAAAGATATCGACGAGATGATGAAAATATGCTAGATCAAAAAATTTAAAAAATCCATATAGATAATGGAATAGAGTTCAGAAATATTTTTGTGGATGATTATATCATGAAACATGGGATAAAAAATCATGCATCAATGTTGAGAAGTCCATAGAAAAATGGAGTATTTGAGATATGAGATGGTATTTTCAACAACATGGCTAGAACAATGCTCCTTGGGAAACACCTTCTTCAATGATTTTGTAAAGAAGAAGTTATGATAGTAGTGTACACATAAAATAGAGAGTTTGATGACTGGAATAAGAAAATACTCCATACGAGGTGTGGAAAGAATCCATCACTAATGTAATTCCTAATCTTTGGATGTTAGTGTTTCAGTTTCAATAAATAGAAACTTATGATTTTGGAATCACATGGATATGGAGGGATTTTTATTGTCTATTCAAAGAAAATAAAAGCTTATAACTGCGTTAAAAATATGATAGGAATGATTTTTGAAATACATGATGTAACAATTGTAGAGGGTGAGCAGAATATTTAGAAAATACATGATCAATACCAGGAGGATAGTGATGAAAAAATATATAGATTTTGGGATACTCCACATTAATAGGCTGGTTCAAAATAAAACTCTATTGATGAGAAGGATGTGGATATATTATTATATTCATAGAGAGCAGTGATAAGTGTAGAAATTTTAATAAAAAATAAAGTTGGTTATCAGACAGTTCCAATGAAAACAAGGTGTATGAAGACACTATAATAAGCATCACACTTATCGAAATAAGACTTAGATGATGAGAAAGATGGAGATAAATTATTATATGCAAAAATACAAGTTTTGAAAGATGAAATTGAAAGACAATACATAATTGGTGATTAGACACCGCCAGTGTAGATAAGGGTAATGAAGACCCTATAGTAACAATCATAATTATCCCACCAAAATTAATGATGATAGTGTTATGATTCCAAAAATAAACATGACTAGTGTAAAAATCCTAATACAATATTGAGGGTATCGATGCTGATGAAATATTTTAAAATGTTGCCCTGCTAGAGAAAAATCGATTATTCATGGGCACAACAATTAAAATAATGTTTAAGGTTTTCCAGATGAATTTCAATTCAACATTTCTAAATAGGTATAAAAGATTATGTTTATATTGAGTTGAAAAACTGTTTTTTCATTCATGAAGATGAGAATAGAGTTTGGCATCTAAATGAGAATTCATATGGTTTTAAGAAATCACCCAAATCATGGTATTCAGGACTAAATCTATTTCTAAAAATTTCCAAATTTCAACATGGGGGGGGGGGGTTGATTACAATCTTCATTTCAACTGTGACATTAATTAATTTAATTTTTTGCTCATATATGTCAGTGACATAATCATTGGATGATCAGATGAAGGTTAATGTAGACTATTTTTTATATTCATGAAATTTGAATTTAAAATTTTAATGATTGGTGAACTTTAATTTTTTACTTAGTTTACAAGTGACACAATGAATGAATGAAAAATTAATTTCTCAATCAAAATATTCCCAAATTGTTTTGGGAAGGTTTAGAATGGATATTTCCAAGGAGCTGATGTCTCTTGTGACAACCCAAATGAAACTATATTGAGATGATTAATGGAAATTAATCAATGTCAAAAAATATAGGTGGATCATTAGAAGTATTGTATATATAACAATGAAACAACCATGTATTGTTTTACCAATGTGTCAGCAGCATTGTAACACCCCAACCCTAGTTACCCAGAGTCAGTGCATTATTAAATAGCATTTACATGATCACAAGGAAATCATGTCCCGAAAGACCGATCAGTTTAGTATTATTGAAAACATGATTCATATATAAGTTCAACATTACAACATGAAATGAAATACAACACTAATTTATTCCATTAGAAACATCCAAGCCTCCTAGATTATTCCTAAAAGTCAATCATAATTAACTTCTTCATATCTTGGGAAAATGAAACATAAGAAAGGGGTGATCTCAAATGCTTAGTAAGGGTAAGAAATATAGAGGAAGATAACATAAATATTAGGCATGGTGAATAATTTAAAACACATGCCTTTACAAATAATAAACATGAACATGTATATGGCAGGAATATGAGCTATATAAATAATGCCATTATAAAACACAGTCATGGTTGTTCTACTAGTCGAATTACCCCTTGAACCATCAATATTATTTTCATAATGAGGGAATTTATAATTCCGGACAATCTGAAACTTTTTTCAAGGCCTCATCCAAGATGTCTAGAAATGATTAAGGCCTAGGCCAAAACCATATATCAAATTGGGAAAGCCCTTGGAAAATTCCACATCTAGTTCTCTCATGAGATCTACCGATGAATCTAGGAGCTATAGTGGGATACACCATTATCTTAATAATTTCAATACATTCCTCATATTTAAAGGTTGAAATAGAACATAAGTATTTGAATTAAAACTAGAATACGAAATGTCAATACATTAACCATAAAACATGAATGGTTTAAAAATAACACATCCACATTCAAAAATATAACAAAACCTTCAATAAAATATGGAAGATTTTTATCATAATAAATCGACTTCAAACAAGTATAAAATCTATCGAAGGATGTGGACATAGATGAAATCAAAACTATTTGAGAGAAATATCTATTACTTTTTTTAAAATAATATAAAGTTACATAATTATAAAAGAAAAAATTTATTTTTAAAATATTATTATAATATTGTAAGGGAAGATTCGATGATGTTATAATGGCTGAGAATAACCCACCCACCATGTATGTTAAAAAAACATTCTTACCTTAATTTTGTCGAAAAGGTCGTAATGGATCTTGTTTGGAAAACGACTGAAATAGTCCATTATAAACATCCTATAAAAAGTCAAACAAGGGTATAAATGATGTTATCCCATAGTCTAGAAAATAGAAAAAAAAATTGAAATACATTTTTAAGAAAACACAGATATGTATTATATAGAGGTCCTAGTAGATTCATACATAAAAACAACGACAGATAATAAAGAGATTGTTAAATTAACCATTACAATGTACTTTTACTTGTTTGAGGGCATTTTAACCTCATGTATAATAGTTAAATAATTGTTATTAAATTATTAAATAACTATATACATAAATATGGTATCATATATGATATTCTAATATTGGTTTGTTAATAATATTTTAGTATTATCGTCGTTTCGACTGTTAACTGATACATTTTCCATTATATTCATTGTTATGTAAGTAATGTTTTTTATGGATAATATGTATCATATTCATGTTAATAATTATATTAATTCATTAAAAAAAATTAATAATCAAATGAAAATTATTCTTGAATGGATATGATGGAGAATGAATCTCATTGTGTTCGTGGAGACGGTAATCCGTATGTACACACGAGTGACAATATCATTATTTTGATATTAAAATCATATATAATTGGATTGTATATAATATATAAATATTAATTATCATATTATATTTATTATTTACATCAATTATACATCATTATTATACCCATCCAAATAATTATGTATTGAATAACAACTACACCACGACGTGGAGACGGTAAGCCGTACATACGCACGTACGGTGGCATGAATTTCAAAGGATGGATAGAAAAATAAATATGGTTTTACCATATTTATAATAACTTCATAGAATATATAAGATAACGGAGTTATTATTTTTGAATGTAAACAACAAGGAAAGAATAAGTGGAAGATGAAAAACATGAAAGAGGTGATGAAATATTTACCACTTCTTCGTGTTCTTCCTTTTGATTTGATCAAAAGGGATCAATAGGATGGATTTATGACTAAATGAAGGACTCTAGGATGAAGGTAGGACATTGGAGAGGATATTTCATAGGGTTTGGCCAAGCCAAATGGCTTTTAACATGTGAATTTGAGAGAAGGGGACATTCCTTTTTTTATTAGAGGGGTGAGGGGTTCCTTAGGAAAATATTAAAATATTATTTTATAATAAAATCATTTTTCGTTTTTAATGGCTTCAAAATGATTATTTCTAGGTTAAGGTTGGGATAGGTCTAAAACCACTAAACCAATAGGTTTTATATAGGTTTTGATCACTATATATACCTTATCTTTTAGATTTAACTCTTAGTTAATTAGTTTGACATTTATTATATCTCTTTGTATTTTTATATTATATGGATAACAAAAATAAAATATTCATCCTAGAGTACCTAAAGTGGATCATTAATTACATATATATTATTAATTAAGGATTTTGGAAGAACCTTGGATTTTGAGGAATAAAATATCAATAAATAATATAATATTGGATTTTAAAACTCTTTTATGACAATTTGGACTTTATTTTCTATTTTGTTTATGTTAAATTCAAAAAAAAATTATTACGTCAAAATAAATTCATTTAATCAACCCAAACATGTAATATTAACCTACAATATTATTTTAATTCATAAAAAGACTCAATGTTCATTTATTTGGATATTTTTAATAACAATTATTTTAATATTTCATTAATAAAGTAATTATGGAATCATCATTGTGTCATACATAAATTAAATTATTTAATGTCTAAAAATTATAAATAAAATACGATTATTTATGAAATCTTTTTAGATTGATAATAAATATTTATAGTCGAATTTATCTTATGTGTAACCCTATATTAGAAATGTTTTAGTTATTAAACATTTAATTTAACACTTTTAACTCTTCTTTGAATTAAATAATAATAAATGTCATAATCTAACCCATGTAGACCTAAAGGATCATATTTTATTCATAAGGTTTTTTTGGTCAAATTACACTTATCCAATTTAATTAGGACATGTGTTAGGGTAATAATAATATCATTTCTACCCTTAATTATTCAGTGTGTTTAACTATTCATCAAAAATTTAATGTTTTCAGAAAAATACCAAAAATTCTCCCTAAGCTAATTTTGATGTTCTGAATCCAAAAACGAATTCTATTGTGAATGATAAAATTTATAAAATATCAAAAAGTTGGTATTACTATTCATAATGGCTAGTTTTACTAGTTTTGGTGTGTTTGAACTCGAAGTTGCATACAACACAAGCTTCTTTATTATTCAAAGGGAAACATACCATGGAAGCTTCAGGTGTTACATTCTCCCCTTCTAAAAATAATTTGATCCTCAAAATTTCTAGAATATTTCTACATAAAATAATTAGGGTGGTTCTTCATCATAAGATCCTTAGGTTCCCACATTTCCTCTTCCATATCATGGTTTCTCCATAGGTGTTTTACTAGACGAATCATCCTATTTCTCAACCCTTGTTCTCTTGTATCAAGAATCTTGAAAGGCTCTTCACAGTAAGACAGATCAAGTTCTAGTTCTTATTCCTCATAAGTGAGTACATGCATTGAGTCAGGCATGTTTTTTCTCAACAGTGATACATGGAACACATCATGAACTTTGGAGACAGTTGGCGGCATTGCCAAATGGTAAGCTAGAACCCCAATTAGTTCTAGAATTTCAAAAGGTCCATTATACCTGGGACTCAATTTAACCTTCTTACCAAATAGTATTATTCCCTTCCATGGATATTCCTTCAAGAAAACATGATCTCTTACCTAAAATTCCAAATCCTTCCTTCAGTTATCAACAGAGATCTTCTGACTACTTTGAGTTTTTTTTATGTGGGTTTGGATTACCTTGACATTTTCCATCGTTTCCTCAACATGTTCTGGGCCTATGAGTTTTCATTCACCAACATCATCCAAACAGGTTGGTGTGTGACATCGATTTCCATATAACACTTCATATGGGCCATCTGAATACATGAATGGAAGCTATTATTATAGGAAGATTCTACCAGAGGTAAAAATTGATACCACATACCTTGAAAGTCTAGTGATCATGATCTCAACATGTCTTCAAAGGCTTTAATAGTCCATTCTGATTGTCCATCAGTTTGAGGGTGGTAGGAAGTTCTCTAATGAAGTTCAGTATCCAGGGCTTTCTGAACACTTTTCCACAATCCTGATGTAAAATGGTGATCACGATCAGAAACAATGGATAGGGGGTACTCCATGAAGTCTTACATCATCATTAATATATAATCTTGATAGAAGTTCAAGAGGTAAATATTCTCTTATAGAAAAAAAATGTGTTGGCTTGGTAAGACGATCAACAATGACACATATTGCATCGTTCCTTCTAAGAGTCTTTGGTATTCCCATGAAATAGTCCATAGTAATATTATCCCATTTCCACTCAAGTATGGGAAGAGATTTCATGACTCATCCAGGTTGTTTCCTTCCAGCATAAACTTGTTGACAAGCCATACATCTTGACACAATATCAGCAATATGCCTTTTCATGTTGTCCAACCAAAAATGTTCCTTCAAATCTATATACATCTTAGTGCTACCAGAGTGTATAGAGAAATTGAAGCTATGAGCATCATCTAAAAATTTCCTTTTCAGATCAAGTATATCGGGAACACAAATTCTCTTACTAGATTTAAAATTATCATCTTCATATATGAAGTCACTCAATATATTTTCATTCACAGCTTTAATCTTCTTTTAAAACTCCTCATCATCAATTTGAGAAATAATTATCCTTTCTAGTAAAGGTGGTTTGGAAACCATTTGAAAAATCATTGATGTTTCACCTTCCATGATTATTCCCATATCCATCATTTATACATCCATGTATATAGGATCCTTTTCAACTCTCATCTTGTTCAAAACTCTATGATCTTTTCTACTCAAAGCATCTTCCACCTTATTTTCCTTCACTGGTGGTAGGTTATAGTAAAATCATAATCCTTGAGTAGTTCAAGACATCGCCTTTGACTTATGTTGTGTTCTTTTTGTGAGAAACTATAATTGAAACTCTTGTGATCAGTATAAATCTCAAATTTTTCACAATATAGATAGTGTCTTCATATCTTCAAAGAAAATATTACAGCTGCTAACTAAAGATCTAGAGTAAGATATTTTTGTTCATGAATTTTTATCTATTGTGATGCATAGGCAATAACTCTATTATATTGCATTTGGAAACAACCAAGTCATTTCATTGAGGCATCAATATAAATAACAAACCCATCATTCCCTAATAGTAGATTCAATATTAGAGAATTGACTAATCATATATTCAGTTCTTCAAAACATTCGTCACACTCTTGTGTCCAAACAAATTTAACCCCTTTACGTGTGTACTTGGTTAATGGGTTAGCCAATCGGGAAAAAATTGTTGGCGAAACGTCGATAATAACTTTCTAAACCAATGAAACTGCGTACCTTAGTTATATTTGTTGGTGATGGCCATTCTTGGATTGCCTTTGTCATAGAGGGGTCAACAAAGATTCCATCCTTAGAGACAATATAGCCAAGAAAAGAAATATCCTAAATCCAAAATTCACACTTGCTAAACTTCTTGTATAATTCATTTCTTTAGAGGGTTTTTAGAATGATGAACAAGTGATTTTCATGATATTCATAGATTTTGGAGTATACCAGGAAAACATCAATAAATACCACTTCAATGTCATCAAGATATTCTTAGAAAAATATGTTAATTAGATCCATGAAAACAGAGGGTGCATTAGTTATCCCAAAATGTGTTACTATAAACTCGTAATGCTCGTACCTGGTTTGAAATTTTGTTTTCGGAATGTCTTCCGTCTTCACACACAACTGATGATATCCAGATCAAAGGTCAATCTTTGAAAAAATATTGATCTCCATGAATTTGGTCAAATAAATAATCAATGTTAGGTAGGGGATACTTGTTGTTTATTGTTATAGAATTGATCTCCCTATATTCATTGAACATATTCATATATCCATATTTATTCTTAATAAAAAGAACATGGGATCCCCATGGAGAAACACAAAGACGAATAAAGCCCTTATTATGCAATTCCTCTAGTTTTTTATTTTGTTCCACTAATTCTATAGTGGCCATTCTACAAGGGGTCTTTGATATGGACCTTTAACTAGGAATTAAATCAATAGAAAATTAAATTTCTCATTCTAGAAGATGTCTAGGTAAATCTTCTGGAAACACATCAACATATTCTTCCACGATAGGTACATCCGCTATTTGAACATTATTTTACTCACCCATAGTTATTTCATTATCTTCCTCACCAATAATTGAATTTAGTTGAGCTACCGGGGGTGGATCAAGATAAGAATGAGGTGGTGACGTTTCTGCTCTAAAGATAAGGTGTTCTTTATCATCATCATCAAAAATCGCAACTTCTTTCTTCTTACAATAAATTTTTGCATCATGGTTTGAAAGAAAATCCACGCTAAGGATTATATAAAATTAAATCATTGGTATGAAAATGAGATGAGTAGATAAAAAACATTTATGTCCCATAATATGGACTGATTCACAAAACATTATTGCAATGATACTTCCCTTAAGAGTATTTACTAAAAACTCCCTTGTTAAATAAAATTGGAAATATCTAATTTTTTGTAAAAAACTAGGAAGATATTAATCAATGTGATGATCCAGAATCTATTAAATCATTGGATAAAATTGAGGAACCCATTAAATTACTTGGCACCACATCTTTCGGAGCTTCAACCTCAGCAATAGTGATCACATAAGCTTGACCTTGATCTCTTGTCCTTTCCTAAGGCAAGTTTCTCGGATTCTTAAGACATTCATTTGAATATTGTTCAATCTCCCTAAAATTGAATAATTGAACATTGGTAGCTTCTTTCTTTCCCTTAAAATCACCAGTAAGATGGCCTTTCTGTCCACATTTGTAGCATACTCATTTTCTTTTTAGACAGGAACCAGGTTGTTTCCTTCCACAATTATCACAGGGTGGAAATTCAACTCCTCCCTTCTTCCTTGTTTCTTTATTTCCTTTCCTAGAATGTCAACATGTCTCTTCTTCCCTTGATTTTGTTTAAAGACATAAGACATAGAGAATTCCTTTTCGGTCTTGATAGCACTTGAGACAATATCTTCGTACGATGAGAAGGATTGTGATACTAATGTTAGATGAAGAAATGGTTTTAACCAATCAATGAAATGGTAAATCTTACTTCTTGGATTACGTATATAATCTGTGGCATGCCTCCCTAACCTTATAAAGTTAGCTTCATACTTTGTGACATTCTCATCCTCCATTTGTCTCTGGCTCAGAAACTGTCTTTCCATATCCGTTCGATTGTCATGAGGAAATCATTTTCCTAAAAAAACTATTTAAACACCCTCCATTCCATATTTTATACTTCATCATCTTCAATTGTGTTTTGAATCAATGAACACCGTTGATCTGCATCTCCCATGAGGCGATAAACTACAATGATAACTTTTTCCCTTTCGCTACTCCCAAGAGCATAAAATATTTTCTCTAAGGAACATATACATTTATCAGCTACCAATGGATTTTTAGTCCGATTGAATTTCGGTGGTTATTGCCTCATTAATAGATCTAACATTGATCCTCTAGGTTGTGGATCAGGGTGCTCCATACGGATAAGGTTATTATTCATAACCTGAGTGATTTTTCCCAGTATGGTGATAAACTGATCATCACCAGTTGCTTCACTAGCTCCACTATAATTATTTTGAGTAGGAGGGAAATCCTTAGTTGGATTACGTGTGTGGATATGGTTTCCATTCCTTCTACTATGTTCCATTTCTAAAAAATTGAAAAAACTAGATTAGTTTGTGAATCAAAATACATAATTCCAAAAATTTAAAACACTTAACATAAATTGAACTATTTATGGATATAATCCATAATCATAAAAAAAATTTATTTGAAGAAATATATACTCATAAACCATTCTTAATGGTCTATAAATAAAATGAGAATTATCATAATCATATCCCTGAGGAGTGTCGTAACCAAGAGTGCAACAAGCAGTACTGTAAAAACGACCTATACCCACGATTTTGCGAACCGTGGGCTGGAACGACGTCGGTATAGGAGTCTCAGCCTATACCCATGGTTTTGGAGAACCATGGGTATATGGGAGTCGGATGTGGAACACCACCTGTTCTGGCGTGGCGCACAACAGACCCCACAGTTTGAAAACCGTGGGGAATTTAAATTCAAATAATCTGCATGCTGGGGGAATCGAACTCACACCTCAGCTGTAGCCTCACAGGCCAGCCACAAATAAGGAACCAACCGAGATGTAATATTTAATTGTTATATATACATATATATATATGTATATATATTAATATAAATCAGTGCAATATTTAAATTACAAAAACGTCGTCATAGGGATTCGAACCACGGTCTACAGAGCACCTCATGTCCGCACTTCCTTGAAGTACAATCCAAGCTATCATTTTATTATGATATATATACATACAACTAGGTATATTTATTAATATTATTCGCGTTATGAAAAACGTAAAAGGAGAAATTTGAAACCGTGACCTACAGCAGACAAGGAGAACGATTTACCAACCCGGCTACTGAAACTTCACAATTATATATTTATATTTACATAAATATATTAATCTATACCGTGAATAAATTCCTTCCCGCCAAATTGTTTTCGTGTCCCGCCTAATTTTATTTCCCCTCCATTTCGTGGGAAAGCTATACCCACGGTTCTGGAGAATCGTGGGTATAACTCTTCAAAAAAAACCCCAACACCCAAGGTTTTGATGAACCATGAGTATAGGTCTTCGGAAAATACCCTATACCCACGGTTTTCCCTAAAACTGTGGGTAAATGTCTTAAAAGAAAACTATACCCAAGGTTTTTGGAATAATCGTGGGTATATGTGGCCTATACCCACGGTTTTGAAAAAACATAGGTATAGGGGTACCCTATACCCACATTTTTTTTGCAAAACCATGGGTATTGACATATTTTCCAGTAGTGAAGGCCCGTTTTCATGCACCAGTTCCCATTCGAGTCTAGCTCAAAGTGGTGTTTTTGGGTTTTACCCCTATGTACATCTATTCTAGAGCCTCCTCTATGTGCTCGTATCCAAATATGGATGTATTTCTTGGAAAAATCAAAAAATCTCTACAATACAAAAATTTTATACAGTTGTTCTAAACTAATCCTCAATTTCTATCTTAGGATAATGTGTTCTAATTAGAGTTTATCTAAATCTAGTTTCCAAGGATTGTACTAAACTTCCTCTGATACTAATTGTAACGTCCCGACCCCAGTTACCCAGAGTCAATGTTTTATTACATAGCATTGGCCTGATCACAATGAAATCATGTCCCGAAATATCGATCAGTTTAGTATTATTGGAAACAGGATTTACACATAAGTTCAACTTTACAAGTTGAAATGAAATAAAAAACAAATTTATTCCATTAGAAACATCGAAGCCTCCTATATTATGCCTGAAATTCACTTATAATTAACTTCTACATATCCAAGGAAAATAAAACATAAGAAAGGGGTGAGGTCAAACGCTCAATAAGGGTAAGCAATACAACAGAAGATAACATAAATATTAGGCATGGTGAATAATTGAAAACATAATCCTTTACAATTAATAAACATGAAAACTTTTATGGAAGGAATATGAGATTATTAAATAATTAAATAATAAAACATAATCATGGTTATTATACTATTCTAATAACCACATGAACCATCAATATTATTTTCAAAATGAGGGAATGTATAATGCCGGACATTCTGAAACTTTTTCTCAAGGACGTGGCCAAGACGTCTAAAAATGATTAATCCCTCAAAGAAAACCATAAATGAAATTGGGAAAGGCCTCAGCCAATTCCATGACTAGTTGTCTCATGAGACCTATCAATTCATTGAGGATCTGTAGTGGGATCCACCCATAACATACTAAGTCCAATAAATTCTTCATATGAAAATTTTTAAATATAACATAAACATTTGTATTAAAACTAGCCTATGAAATGTCAATACATTAACCATAAACCACTAATGGTATAAAAATAACACATATATAGTCAAATATATCACAAAACTTTCAATACAATATGGATTATTTTTATCATAATAAATCAACTTCAAACAAGTATAAAATCCATCGAAGGATGTGGATATAGATGAAATCAAAACTATTTGAGAGAAATATCTCTTTATTATTTTGAAATAATTTAAAGC
Source organism: Viscum album (assembly GCA_963277665.1). NCBI lineage: Eukaryota > Viridiplantae > Streptophyta > Magnoliopsida > Santalales > Viscaceae > Viscum > Viscum album. The sequence continues at coordinate 1,784,664,842 of OY728150.1, forward strand.
TACATAATTATAAAAGAGAACATTTATTCTGAAAATATTCTTATAATCTTGCAAGGGATTCTTTGACAATGTTATAATAGTTTAGAATAACTGCACCCACTGTATAAGTTAAAAAAATTCTTACCATAATTTTGTTGAAATGGTCGTAATGTACCTTGTTTGGAAAAAGACTGAATGATTACATAAAAAAATATTATAAAACGTCCAAAATGGTAATGAATGACTTTATACCATATTTTACTAAATAGAATTTTTTTTTGAAATACATTTTAAAAAAACGCGAATTTGGATGATAAAGAGGTCCCAGTAATACTTACGTAAAAACAACTTCAGATAATAAAGAGACTGTGAAATTAACCATTAGATTATTTTCCTTGGTCGAGGGTACATTAAACTCCTTTATAATAGTTAAATCATTGTTATTAAATTATTAAAGAACCATATGCATAAATATAATATCATATATTATTTTATAATATTGCTTTGTTTATACTATTTTAGTATTATCATTGTTTCGGGTGTTAACTGATTCGTTATCCTTTATATTATTTGTTACATAAGTAATTTTTATTAGGGATAGGATGTATTTTATTCATATTCTGAATGACATTATGTCTTTAAAAATTATTTTTAATCATAAAATGAAAATTATTTTTCAATGGATACGATGGGGAAGGAATCTCATTGTGTTAGTGGATACGGTAATCCTTATGTACGCAAGAGCGACAATATCATTCTTTTAATATTAAAATAGTATATTATTGGATATTATATCATATATACCAAGTCATTATCATGTTATATTTATTATTTACATCAATTATATATCATTATTATACCCATCCAAATAATAATGTATTGTATAACAACTACACCTCGACGTGGAGATGGTAAGCCGTACGTACGCACATATGATGACATGTAAATAAAATGATGGATAAAATAATGAATATAATGGTACCATATTTATAATAAAATCACATTATATTTAAGATAATGGATTTTTTATTCTATAATGTAAGAAACAAGGATTTAAGAAGTGGAAGGAGAAAAAACATAAAAGATGTGTTGAAATATTTACCTCTTCTTCATGTTCTTCCTTTTGATTTTATAAAAAGGGCTCCGTAGGTTTTCTTTATAACTAAAAGAAGTCCTATAGGATGGAGGGAGACCGTGAAGAGGATATTTGGGAAGGGTTTGGCTGATCCAAATGGATTTGAAGGTGAGAATTTTAGGGAAATGGATGTTCTATTTTATAGGAGGGGTGAGGGGCACCTTAGGTAAAGATTGAAATATTATTTTATAATAAAATAATTTTCCATTTATAATGGCTCAAAAATGATTTATTTCAAGGATAATATGGGAATGGGTCGAAAACCACTCAACCAATAGGTTTTATATAGTTTTGGGTCACTAGATTAACCTTATATTTTATATTTAACTCGTAGTTAATTAGTTTGACATTTACCATGTCTCTTTTTATTTTTATATTATATGGTTTATAAACATACTATGAACATCCAAAAGAACCTAATTTAGTTCATTAATTACATATATAATATTATTTAATACCATTGTCTCAACCTCGTATTTTTAGGAATAGAATATCAATTAATAATATAATATTTGTCTTAAAAACTCTTTTTTGTCAATTTTGACACAATTTTCTATTTTGTTTTCCTTAACTTAATAATAGAATTTTTACTTCAAAAATATTCATTTAATCAACCCTAAAATTTCATATTGACCTAGAATTTTCTTTGAATTCAAAAAAAAGTCTCAAATTAAATTTATTTGGTTATTTATAAAATAAATTATTTTAATATTTAATTAATAAGGAAATTACTGCATCATCATTGTGTCATTAATAAATTAAATTATTTAATATATAAAAATTATAAATAAAATACCATTATGTATAAAATCATTTTATATTTCCAATGAATACTTATAGTTGACTTTATCTTATGTTTAGACCTATATTAAAAATGGTTTAGTTATTAAACATTGAATTTAATACCTTTAACTCTTCTTTGAATTAAATAATAATAAATGTCATAATCTAATCCATGTGGACATAAAGGATCATATTTTATTCCTAAGTTTTTTTGGTCTAGTTACACATATCAAATAGAATTAGGACATGTGTTAGGGTTATAATAATATCATTTTTACCCTTAATTACCCTATTTAGTTTTAAACATGGAAAATAAAAGTAAAAAAGTTACTATAGACCAAAAAGTATTTTTATCTTATTAAACCAAATTTTACTTAATTATATCAACTATAACTCTTGGATTTTTGAAATTCAATAAAAAGAAGCGGAAAAATAATGTTTAATGCAAATTTTCAAATACTCATAGGAGGTGGGTAAAAGATGGTAAAAATTTTGATAAAATTTTTATGTATCTAATATTATCACAAACTGACTCAAATGAATTACATTGAACATATATTGGTATTATGTATCTCTTTTGACCTAAAATAAATTAAAATATAGTAAATAATTATTTAAATAAAAATTTGGTTTTAAATAATAAATTAGTGTTTTTCACTATTCATCAACAAATAAAATTTTTAAGAAAAATACAAAAAAATAACCCTTAGCTAATTTCGATATTATGAATCCAAATATAAATTCTATATTTAATGATAAAATTTATAAAATTTTACAAAGAGAATATTAATATTCATAACGGCTAGTTTGATTGGTTGTGGTGTGTTTGAACTCGAAGTTGCGTACAACACAAGCTACCGTATTATTCAAAGGGAAACGTACCATGGAAGTTTGGGGTGTTACAAGAATAGGACCAAAGTAATCCCTAGTAAATTCACATTATTGATGTAAAAAATAATGCAATTTTATATCAAGGGAACTATAGATTTTGGTTTGATGTATAATGACAAATATCATCAAGAGTGGTTGGGATATATAGATGCAAATTCTGTTAGTTTAGAAGATGATAGTAAATCAATGTTAGGTGGTGTATTCTATCACAGAGAATATTTTATTTATTAGATATGAATGAAATAAGATTACATTTCATTGATCATCACAGATGTTGATTATATTTTAGTTACTCAAGCAAGTACACATTTATTGTGGATGAAACAATATATTGCGGATATTAGAACTAAAGTGAAGTCTCTAATCAGAATCCATTGTGATAATTCATATAATATAAATCATAGCAATAATCTAGTACATCACTTATAGGAAAAGGACACTGATAAAAAATATCAGTTTATCATGGAGAAGGTTGAGAAAGGGCTTGTGAAGTTTGATTATCTTCCTAAAAAACCACAAATTTTAGATATTATGAGAAATTTATGACCGAAAGAAGAATTTAAAAGATATTTATTGTATCTTGGAGTTCAGTAGACTACTGACACATGAAAAATTATGGATTTGGATCCCCCCTCTCCCAATGGTATGGTGTGTTTTTTCCTAATGTGATAATCTATATTATTTACCTAGTTGCGTACCTCAGAAGAATGTACTTTGTTTTTATTGAAAAATGGGGAGGCATTGTGTCTAATAAGGGTAAAAATATATACAAGGGGAGAAGATTATTGGTGGATCAACAAGATAAGGGGAGAGGAATCTATTAGGGGGACTGGTGACGTAGGGGAGAATTAATTTTGATGATGCTAGACGTGATTAATCAAAGGGGATATATCACGATAGATAAGGATCGTGATTAAATTAGAAGAGTGTTTCTGGAATGATATTATGTGATTCATTAATGGGATTTAAATTATACAATTTTCTTTCATGTCAAGTATGGATCATGTGGGCATAGAGTGTATGTTGTGTAAATCCTTGAATTAAATCTTAATCGCAAGAAGAGAATGGTGTACGAGTTGGATGAATCCTTTATGAGATATCAAATTATGAAACAGTTTTCAACAAACCATAAGGGAGATATTGTTGGGAAAAAATCCATCATGGTTTTCTCTCAGTAGGATTTTGGAGTGATTATGTCTGTTGAAAATGCAAGATGGCTGTAGATGAGTATGGTTGGTGTTTGTTCGATTATATGTTTAATGTAGTGCAATTTCCCAGTGTTTGCCAAAAATATTTTCCTCAAAATTGGGACATTAATTTTGGTAAAGGATTTATATATAGGATTGAATATTTTGAAATCCACAATGGATAGTTTCTCAACCGAAAATGGAGGTATTCTAGAATTATAATGAAATCCACATTTAAAGGGAGTTGTTAAGCACAAGAAAAAAATAACATACAAGAATTATTCGTGAGGAGAAAACAGTCCTCAATGAAGGCATGTGGTATGTAGAAGGATTGTGTAACATGGTATGGCTTTTCATTTACAAAATTATGTGGTGATTTTAGATTCTATGAAGGGTGTTTTTTGTGAAAAGGTTATGGTAATTTTTCCCAGTGCGAATGAAGAAAGATGTTACCTGGACCCTGTAGGGATGAATTGTTTGTGGGTGAAGGGGTACGTGGTGAAGGATGTGACTCAACATAAGTTTGGTAAATCAAGGATTATAGGATTTTTTAGATCTATTTTCATATATATATTTATCTTTAATACCATCATTACAATATCTAATTTTTATTAGAGAACATCAATTCATTGGGAATAAATTTGACCATGTCCGAAAGAGTTTGCAGAGAAGTAATTCTGCAAAGGGAGATAGGGTTTTCAAAATCTATTCTATGAAAGGATTTTCTGAGGTGAAAAATCCCTCAAAGGAATAATTTTTTTAGTATAAGAAAGAATTCCACAGTTAGTATGTGGATGAAAATATGGTACATGGAAGCTAGATATAATACATGGATGTAGGGATAATATGCGGATGGGGAATTGGTTCATGAAATCGTAGGAAGTATGCATACGAATGATGGTTCATGGAGGGAAAGGTAGTTCATGGTGGAGAGATGAGCCACAAATCATACCCACTACAATGTAAGTGGAGGAACCAAGGAGGTTTTTAGAGGAACCAACAAATCTTGAAAAATCACTAAAACCATTCAGAAAAGAAATTTAAACTAACTTAACAGTTTGTAGAAAAGTAGAATTCATCTATGGGTGAAAAAAACATCAACAGAGTATCTACCTACATTTGGGGAAGTGTGATTTCATAAAAATAATGGGACCTACAAGTCCATAAACTATTTTTGGATCCTTTCAAAAAGTATTGAGTAAATGAAATGGAAGATGGTGATCCCTCCCACCAATAGTGAGCCAGGAGAATAAATATAGGGAGTGACCCTTGGGAAAGTAGTGAGAAGACCCTAAACCATGTAAAGATAATGAGATTCAAAATTAAAGATCTATCCCAAAACTTGTCATTGGTAGTGTGCTTTAGTAGATTTGGTACATTGACACATCGTAGTTGTAATCTCCATGGACATATCCGAGTGATGGTAAACCATGTAAAATCATCTTTTCCTTTTCATGATTTCATTTATGTTCATATATTTCTGTGATATATTGAGAGAAGTGTGTTTTTTTTAATGATGAAATAAGATCTAATGGTCCAGGAGTATTGATCTTTCTTACATAGATTCACCCCCTCTTAGGGTATTTGACGGAGTGGACCTAACATATAACCATTCACTCATTTATATGATTCAGACCCCAATAATCAGGAGGTACTTCTTCCTCTTTTTCTTTTTTTTCGTATGGAATCCATACCATGGGTGTTACCTAACCTATTTATACTCACACATTGATAAATAAGGTTATTCATGTAATTTCTTACTCAAATATAGCTCCCACCAGACATGACCATACTGATTGTCAATTTATCATTATAATCATTAACCATCCATAAAAACTATGAACTCCCATAAGGGATGAGTAAAATTATTTCACCTTTTCACCCATTCATTTCAAAATCATGAATATAAATTACACATCCCAATTTCCCACATTTTCATGCTCTATATGTTGGTGTTGGCTCTTCTAATTCATGTTAGGTTTTCCATATTCCGGATCCTACAGAGACTATATCATTCATTATCCAATTTCCATGACCGTAATCATATAATTTACTCTTTTTAGGATTCCAATATTGATGGATAATATACATTCATATATTATTTTCTTTACAATTCATGGAACATGGACTAGAAAACACAGGTTTTTAGTTTTATAGCTATACATTACACTACATTTCACCATGTCCATGATTCATGATGGTAATATATATATCAAAACACCATTCCATTCTTGATGATCATTAATTTGTATTTCTCAATGGTTCACGCCTCAAGACCACAGACTATGTGCACTTAGTCCATATATCAAGACCCCAGACTATTTATATTCTATTATAAGGATGATTGTGTGGTGATGATCCCCTTTTTCTATCTATTAATGTGAGCTTCATATTACATTTTTTTCATCAATATCACCTTCATAATACTTTTTCTCTACATGAATCATTATATTATTATGTATATTCATTCTATTCACCATGATCATAAACTATATAATTTATCCATCATAATTTCATCTATATTAACATTTGGACACTCTTATTCAAAATGGATTTTGTATTCACCATAGGTTATATAAACCACTTTATATCATGGTCTATGAATCATGACCTTAAACTACATTTATACCCAAAATATATATTTTCGGGTACTTAATAATTTTGAAATTTCATTAGCTTTGGTTTATATTGTGTATTATGTTATACAAACAACCCACCCCCCTTTATATACATAAAATATGTTGTTAAACCACACAGAATTGTCATAAACTATTGATATAAATATTTTGTGATACCATTTCCCCCCACATGGAAGTGTAACCCTTTTACAATGTTGGTCTTCTACCCCACCACATTCGAAAGATACATCTTGGTTTATTCTAATTTCTATGGTTTGTAGTGAATCCTACATTTCTAATATCAAGAACAAATACAATATTCCAATCAACACCAAGTATTCTTAGAAACCAAAAACTATATATATAGATCATAGTACATTATTTTTCATTAGGTTGGTGTTTTACCAAGTTGTTTGTGGTCTAAGATGCATGAACCTAAGCATTGGTTCTATTATAGTTTATTCGTAATTTCCTAATACTATGTACCTTCCCTCATAATATCTCTTCTATAAGAATATTGTATTCTAATTCACATCATATTTTTTATTTTCTATATTCCCTAAATATGTATCTTCTTTGTATCAAGTACTTATAAACTCGTACTACATTTCTTTAACTTTAGTTAATTTTTATTGATGTATATATTTTCCCATCCCTAGTCCATTCATGATGAACCTAAACAGGTAGTCCATCAATACAAGCTCCCTGAAATTTTACTATTGAAATCCAAATGGTCCAAGAATAATGAACTTAATCTATATATCCCTAGGAACCATTGAAATATCATTTATAAACAATTGAACACTTATTAGGTATCTTTTTTTTATAAACCCATGAAACCTTATGCTCTCTATTGGGGTGATCAAAGTATGACACTCTAACCCCATATCTCTAAAATTGTTTTGTGTGCCCTAAATTTCATTTTTATAATTTTTATATATGGATTTTAATTTTCCCCTTTAGGAATCAATTTACGAACATGATCCCATATAATAATGAAACAATTCTAAACTTTACATCCACTCATACATGGTATATATACCAAAGGACTTCTAATAAAAAAATTGGTTCCCATTTATTGAAATGGACAATGACTAATATGGAGTTTGTAAACCCCATGCTCGATGATTTGGAGGTGGAATATTGGTTTAAAATCTATTCTATAATCATCCTCATCATACTCATCATCTCTGATTTGAAATTCATATTTTGGAAGAAACAATTTTCCTTCAACCACTCAAATATAATAAAATGGATACATAACACCTTTTGTGTGACCCTCTCATAAATTGTGTCATGTTGGATAGGTGATTTTGGTCCATGTCCCCAAAACCTACTAGTTTCCCTAATACTGTCAGTCCTACAATTGTCATTGTAACATTTTGAAAGAAACCCATTCTTCTTTCTTAAACTCTTCCATAAATTTTATACAAACCCATTTTCCCTTATTTCAACCATTGTGGATGAATCACATGATCTTATGATTTTTTCCTCTTTCTCTCTAGCTTGATTGAAACCCCCCACCCTGCCCTCTTACTCAACATATGATGTCAATCTATGTTTCCAACATCATTACTGCATTATGTTAAATCCAATGGTATGTTTTTATTACTTAAGTTAACAGTATGTGATTCCACAGTTCTTACTCAACAGGGTAGACCCTATATGTTGTTTTCCTCCCATCTTAAATCTTATTATAAAAAATTATTTATTGATTCATACTATATGGTATAACTAGGGACCTCCAGACATAATCTTTTAAATATAGATACATGCTCCAATTTCATTATTCTATGCATTTCGGCATCTTGACAGAATCAATGTGAGACCTTGTATGAATATACATTAGTAATATTCCAGTACAACATCATATTTTCCATAATGATGATACAAATACACCCTGATATGTTCTTGAGATAATGTCATGCACTAATTCACTACTAGTGACCATTCCTTACAATAAATTTTCCTTTCTCATTTACATCATTCATATTTTCAAGGGTAATTTTTCAATCCATGCATCACGAACCAAAACTATGTGACATATATTTTAGTAAGGCTATCCATTCTTGTTTTAAACCCCTAGTAAGGGGATTCCATTAATATTGAGTTTATTTACTCCATCCAGTAAGACGTTATAAACATCTCTTGTTATAAAATATATGACCATAAACTCTATCACCATATGTTCTGAGTTCTATAACTGTAAATAAAGAATCATTTTCTTGGATGTGTCTACCTGAATGGAAAACCCCCAATAGTCTTGAACATAGGACCATAAAATGATCAATCCATTTTTTAATCAATAACATATTAAACTATTAACCCATTTTCGGTAATTGAAGTAAAAAATATAAACACTATATCCTATGGGGTTATTATAATGCCACCTTAGAGCATTATTGAATCCTAATATTTTTTTTCTCACCCATAGGGAATTTATATTCTCCATACAAGATCACATGGATTTGATATAATTAGTAAACTCTCAATATTTTTTTCATGTATGAATTTGTAACCCTAAATGTGGTTTATCTCTTCCTGATAATCATACTCAAAAAAATATTATTTCTATATATTTGGACTAATAAGTAATCTATTTTACTGAAAAAATATGCTATCTTGATGAAACCACTCTATAGATACTCACCTCCCATATTAGGTACAGTTCTTATAGGAATCATCATAATCATATCCAAATATTCTACCATATAGTTATGGTAAAACATTTCAAAGGTATGACTCATGTTAGCGTGACACAACCTACATAATATATATTTCATATAAATGAATTGGGACATGTGTTTTAAATTTGGATAGAATTCATTCTTATCCTATATACATAATCTATTGATTTATACAGACTCATGTGGTTTTAATTTTCCTCTATACTCATTCCTTTTTCTTATGTGTGATGCCAACATTGTTTATGTTCCTCCATTGGACACCCTTCAAATTATTACAGTAATCGGTCTCTCAAAAACTATTCCAACCTAATTTCCACATCCTTATGGACTGCCACTGAGGATAATCAGAAAATTATGATCCCAATCAATAGAACCATATTAAGTTCCCTCATATTTTTAAACAATAATTTAGTTATAAAATTTTTTCCAAGATGAGTACGAGTCATGTGTGATTTGTGATTTTTTCTTGATTATTTTATTAATTTTATCATGAGTATAATTTCAGAAGATTAAATTTTAACCTGATATATATTAAGTTCTAAAAAAATAAAACAAGGAGATTCATCCACATTTTGTAGTATATTAATAATTAAAAATATAATTCCCTTATTGGGCAACCCAGGAGACATAATTCTCCATTTTGTTTATCTTCACTTCAGTTTATTTTTGTTCATGCTACCACCTATTCATATTTATTGCCTCTTATTATTTTAATGGTAATACCTCATTCATCTGTGTCTGCACTATAGAATTCATATCTATACAATACTCCTCAATAGATGTTCCATCAGCTTCTGCCAACCATGACCTTAGTAGGAATATGGTTTACTCTCAAGATATTATGATGACCTCAATCAAAAATATATTAGTCTTACTACTAATCTAAATCCTATTTGGCCACCCAAAAATATTTTCGACTCTATGTATCCTATGTGGAATAGATGGTTACAAACTCGTTCTTATCTATGATCAATTATTAAATTAAGAAATCACTATCTAGTTTGTTGATAACATGTTAATCTAATCTATATATCTTTATGATCATATTCCAATGGTGAAATTAACCAATCTAAAAAAATAAATTAAAAATAATTATGGGTGATGAAATTCCAAATTCTCCCCCACCTTGAGTTATAAAATCTTGTTCTCTATTACAAATATTGATTTCATGACATCCATTATTTTTCATGTAAGATGGTACTTTAGAAAGGCTCTATAAACCTTGGTGGTTGGATTATCCTCTAAAACATTTCATAAAAGGATATGATCTTAATAAAGAATAATCAACTACACATACCCACCATCGGGAGCCTTCGCATCCATCATTACCTCTTTTACTGGTGAAGGATCCCCTATAACCAATGATATATCTTTTAGCATGACTTGTTACTCCTCAAAAGTTGGATATACCTTCTCATTATAGTATCAAAACATAGAAATACTCCCCACCATGATGGTATGGTAAGATTCACCATAACCATTGAAATGTGATTCAGATGTTGGATTTTTCATATTGTATATCGAGATAGGGTATGAATCCTCAATAATATACGGAATTATTTTTCATGGAGTGGACTCAACATCATACATTATCATAAGGATTCATGAATAACTTAAACCCATTGAACTATTCAGGGTAAACATAAGTCATGGGATCCTAGACTTTCTTGATTTTAATTCCCTAATAAAAATAAGATGTTTTATTCCATCTAACACAATATCATGACTTTTCATGACCCTGATCGATCAATTGGGGAATATAATTTTGAAAAAAATATCACTAAGTTGGTGAATTTTATTATTAGGAACCATTTTATCTAATTGGAGGTCCTTGAAAATTGAGTACATAACCTCTATATAAAATAAAACATGAATCTCATGAATGAATACTAAATATTTATTAAATATAAATGGGTAATAAAAAATATATATAAATTTTTAAATCTCAAATGCAATGGGATTTGAAATATTAGCCACCCAAGATGGAACATCTAACTAGAATATGGAGTCACAACTAGGAAATTATGACATGGACCCCCATATATATCAACAAAATAGGGGATTTAGTGTATTCTTCCCTTATAATAACTATAGTATCCATTTCAGGTTTCATATTTATAGATTTCATAATGAGAGCATGTAATTCTAAAAACTTTCTTGTGACATTGGAAATTCAAGCTAAGAATTTACCAAACTAATGATGAGTTTTATTGTGCTACACTTTGATAAAATTCCCATATTATCATAGGAACCATGTTACATAGAAATAGTTCCCCAAGAATGCGTCATTATAGTATTCCATTATATTTATATCATGAATGGATGCATCTTGGTCAAGAATATCTCTATTAAACACCAATCCTAGACCCAAACATAGAATAGAATCACCATCCCAATGTAATGGTTTCCCATGATAGTTTAGTAAGCTATGCATTCCTGCTAAGAGATATATGAAACCTTTAATTGATGATTCGATTTCCCTATATTTTTCCCATCCCAATCCTTACCATCTCTACTTTGGTATTCATAAGAGTCCACTATAGCTACTATATCAAGAGGGTTTACAACATATCATCCCATAATTCCCAGACTTCTGGGTAGATCACATTATTCTATATATCAATAAGGTGGACTAGATTCTTCACTGTAGCTATGATGGAATTGCTGAATGTAACCCTAGAGATTATAGCATGATATTATTACTTCTTCTAGAGGAAATCCTAGAATTGTGGGACACAAAGAACAATAGTACCCATTGAATAGTGAATTGGGGACCTCAAAGCATCATCAATAGAATACACTACCCTCCAAGATCCTATTCTACTATTTTGGAATACTTTACTAATAGAATACCACCTTTTCTCATATTTCCCTTTGTTAGTGTGAAGGAACAGACACTAGTAGCACAAAGTCATCACCTTACACTATTAATTTTTCATTTGATAATAAATTCAAATCCCAAAGGTCTTAATAGTTTTGTATAATTAAGGAACTATATGAACACATGTTACCTTTGTTACATTGGTAATAAAATATAAAACTTAAAAAAGGATATTAATTCCATCATTGAACTTATTCAAACATTTTAACATTATATCCTGGGAAAATGATATCAAATAAAAGGGTGATATCATTAGTATGGGTTAAATACAACAGAAGACTTCATGAATCAGGAATAAATGAAACATAATCCATATTGGAATGTATATATAACTGAAATAAACAACATCTAATAGAAAACTATTCAATAATTAATAAATAAGAAGTAATCATTATGGAAATGTAAATAATTGAAAAAATTCAATTTATTTAATAACATGACCACAACCAAAATACATTGAAATTATCATAGTGAAAATATCATGGATAATAATGACGGAAATATTATTGAAGGAAATACTTAATAATTTGGACTTATTGATCTCGGGGGTCATGGTACAACTATTTTTATGACAATTCATATAATAGTTTAATCATTTTGTGTGAAAAGCCTCTTAATTTGGAAATATTTATCATCTCATTTGACCAATGGTGCATTCAGGGGTTGTCTATAACCAGTTCCCACACATGTCTAAATTCCCAAAGCATTCCCTAGATTTAAAAAATGATTATTTAATTCATGAGTGAATATGATTTATCAATAAATATTTATTTAGTAAATTATACTGATTTAACATTATTTCCCTAGGTAATCAAAAATCATTCACTATAAACCCCATATAAATGTTGGTATAAATATCAATAAATAATCAGATCCATTATAGAAGAAATATGGATATTTAACGAAATATTCAATGATTTGTGATCATAAATAAAAAATTAGTAGTATATTCACCATAAAAAAATATGTATTTGTAATAATAATAATATACCTCAATAAAGGAAAATTGAGAAGAAGACCCTTATGGGGATCAAATAATTTGTTAAATGAAAATATTACATGTATTTATAGAAAATACACATAGAAAAATTAGAAAATAAAAATTTGATAATCAATTTTCATTTCACACATAACCATAACATTACATAATCATTAGTATTAATGTTTAACCCTATGATTGAAAATTTAGTATAAAAATCCCATACCACTTGTAATCTATCAAATCATATGCCCAATGAATGTAATATCTATCAAATGAAACATTGAATAACCTAAATGTAATTAAATAAATGATATTTGAACTCTAAGGGATGTATACATACACCACAAAAAATACATTATTTGTGAATAATTCATATATCTCACAAAACAACAATGTGAGATTTAAAAAACCCTTACATTATATCTGAAAGCATTCTCTACATGTAATTAATATACTAGATAATTAAATTAGATAAATTAATTACATAATACCGAACCACTTAAAAATATAATTCATTTATTATAATTTTATTATGTTCATTTATTTCCATTTCAATGTGTTATAATGATTAATTCTCTTGTTCTGGGGGTATCAATTTTATAGTTTTATGGATCGTTCTATTTGGTATAATTGTGGGATTACATTACGAATGAAAAAAAAACACTATAAGAGTAAAATAAATTGTATTTATGTGATTTAATAAATTTTAATTATCCCATGTATCATATTTTTTTTATGAGGATTATTTATTATATAAAACATTAATGATAAATGTTTTTTTATTTTTGGTAGTTTTTCAACCATCACAATCATGTTTCATATTATGTATAATTATATATATATAAATTAGTTATAGAATATTATAAAAAATATAATTTATATATTAAAATTTTATTTGACCATAATATAGGTTTTATTACAATCCTTGATGGTGTTAAAGGAAAATGAAATATCACCATCCATGAATGCGGTAAATTGACACATAAAAGATGATGTTTTCATTTTTAGAAATAAATATAGACAAGAGAAGATAATTGATGATGGATATTTCATTAACATAATAAAATTACACTATATATATATTATAATTATATTTTATTTCCCATTATATAGGGTAGGTGAGGAGAGGAATTGAAAATAAAATAAATAAAATAAAGAATGAAGGAGCATTTTAACTCATGAATATTGTCCCCTTTAGACCATCCTTAAAGAAAATGGATTTAGAAATTTGGTAAGAACAGTTGGTACTATAAATGTTAAAATTAATTGGGAAGGGAAAGTTCAATAATTTAGGCAAGAAACAAGTCTTTTTAGGTGCGTGGAGAAGTGGTGGTGGGTGGTGGGATTTATAGGGGAGAAAACGGTTTTTTTGACTATTTTATTCACCTTTTTAATATTTTGGATCAATACAATAAATTGTATTGATTACTAAAAATTCATATAGTAAAAAATTAATTGTTGTTTGATATAATGGTTATACATCATCCATACACCATCCATGGTGCATACATTCTTGTCTTAAACAGATAATGTTAAATAACATAAATTATTGTATTTCACATTTCCTAAAAAATTCAACTATTTTTGGGAAATACCATAAAATTAACCCTAATGGTTTATTGAATTGTATAATTCAAAAATGGACTAAATTTTATGTAAATTACATTCTATATGAAGTAAATTAAATTTTAAATTAAAGTAATCATTTATTCAAAAAATACCGATTTTAATATTTTAACCAATGTTAGTACACTTTGAAAAATTATTTATTGTCTCATAAAATTATCCTATAATTATAATAAAAAATATTAATTTATTAATCTATTTTATGAAAATAAATTTCCATTTAAATTATTAAATTAATTTTAAATTAGTAACTATATATTTATGTAACACAATAATATAAACACATAATTTATAAATTTTAAAACTTTTATTTTGTTATTCCATGATCTAAATATATCATATTTTAATTCATTATATTCATCACTTTTAGTTATACATATATAAGTGAGGTTATTATTCTAATGGTCAGATTACTATTCCTAATAGACAATTACTATTCCAATGTTCTTGCTAATATTTAATTATATGTCACGGTTCTTTTAAGCTCTGTGTCTTGTGAAATGGAAGCTATAAAAAAAATTTAAATAATTTAAGAAGATTCAATAAATAAAAATATAAAGACACATAATTTCCATGGAAAATTTTTTCTTCAATACATGGGAATTTTATGAGTCTGCAAAAACTGATTACACACGATTCTGAGGCCCGGTGTGCCCAAAATCAATTTCTAAAGTTTTGATCGGGTACGTTCAGTAAACTTACGAGAGATCTTTAAAATATTTTGAACCAGTGTTCGTAATTGAAATCTAAGGGCACTGTTGAACTTACAACACCGATATTCACTTAAGAAGACTTTCTCCTTGATAGAAGATTTTCATAAATAAAAGTTAGTTTTTGGGTTTTTGGTGAGTGAATTAAATAAAAATAAGGTTGTGTATACTTTATTTTTATTATTTGGTTAAAATCTCCATGTGGAGGTTGGAGGTGGGAACTGCCGCACCATAACCTCACATGGGAGGTTATGGAGGTGGGTCCCACAAGAACCTAACCTCCTCTTCATGTTTAATGTGGTGGGGAACACTTGAGGTTAAAACCTATTGAACTTCCCATTAAGTGGGGAGAAACCTCTTGAGCTCCCCAATTTATGGTGCCAAATCATTTCAATTTATTAATTTAGAACATCAATTAATTAATTTGAATCTTTTTGAATTATGTGCCAATGATTAAATAATAGGTATGAATAATCTATTATTTTGGTTGGCATTTTGTCTTTGGGTGGAACTTGAGAGAGGGGGGAACTTGGGAGAAGGCTCCCAGCGAAGAACATGTTCCACCGACGAAGAACGTCGACCACCATCCCGACTTCAACATCCTTCCTCAGAACCTCCTTGACATAGGACAAATTTGTTTACAACGAATAGGCATTCGCCTTTCTGAGACTTCATCTACGATCAACGAACAATGGTAGGGGTACAAGCTTTTTTAATTGTTGCATGTTCTTTGTTTTCCATCAAGTATTATAATTCGAAGCCACATGATATCACCCTAACGCGGAGGGAGCATGTTGAACAAACATGACCCGACCCATCTGCCTTCTTTGTGGAATTTGACGCTAAAAACAACATGAGACCAGGATGAGTGATTCTCGTAAACAATGATTTTGGATCGAAGGTGATGTCCTGAGGAATGCCTGACTACTTCCAGAATGAGAATCGGGCCACCGAAACTCATCCGGTGACCAATGGAAAGCTCGCTGATGGATGGAGCGATAATCATCACTGCATGGATGGCAGCATTGCAACCGCGCCGCCAGAGGAGTAAACCATGGATGATGGGCCGCGGTGGTGCAGCAGCGGCCGACAGAAGCCCAACCACAAAGAAAACCGATGACCCAAGATGTCGGGTTTCCAGAGAAGGCGTAGCGCAACCATGCCACATAGTGGAGAAAATGGGGTAGCGACCACTGGCCGCTGTGATGCAACGATGGCCGACGCACATCCGACTTTGAAGAAGACCAGGGGCCCGAGCTTCCGGGTCACCAGAGGAGGCGCAAAACAATCAGCAACACGTGGGAGGCGACTGGCTGCTCGGCCAGCCGAGAGGAGTGGGACCCCTCATTGGGTCTCGCATGATGCAGACCGGCACCACGTGGCATCAGTTTTGGAAATCACCCAAACAGCTAATCCATTCAGGATCCAGGGGGCACAACCTCCCTCTGGATGTGGCTAGGGCAGACCCCACGGGCTTCCCCTAGCACGGGATGGGTCGCCAACCTGGGTCGAGCTGGATTCACAGGCCTTCCCACACCTGCGGACCAGGTTAGACCCACGGACCGGGTTAGACCCCAGTCCGGACCCAGGTCAGGCCGAGTCGGTCCAACCGGGCCGGATAGGACCCATATCCATTTGACCTATTTCCACTCTTATTCCTGTAACTTTAGATACTAGAATATGATTAACGAGCCGTCTGTGGTGACAGAAACCTTGGAAAGATATGGTTCTTTGGGTATACCCCACCCAAGGTTTGGACATAGGTGGGGGTACGGACGGGTTGGATCGAACATAAATCGAACCGGGCCCTCAGAACTTAAATGCCAATAACTCTCATACCGTCTGTCCGATTAACGAACTGTCTATCGTGTTGGGTTTCTTTTGGAAAGACTAATATTTTGGATACATCAACTTGGGAATTTGTGGCAGTTTATGTATCAACACATGGCTTGAGGATAAGACCCTCCAAGAATCAAGCATGCTTTGTGTGGAATCCTTTGGCTGGTTGTGCACTAACGACTGTTCGTAGATCCTTTGTGGGTTCGACAAGACTGAAGACTGTTCCTGGATTCTGTGTGGGTTCGACAGCACTGATGACTATTCATGGATCTTATGTGGGTTCGACAGCTTCAACAACTATTCCGGGATCCTGTGTGGGTTCAACAGCTCCGCTTACTATTCCTGGATCCTGTGTGGGTTCAACAGTTATGATTTCTGTTCCTAGATCCTGTGTGGGTATGAAAGAATAGATGATTTAGTGGCTACAACTGATCATCTCTATCTCTCTAAATAAGTTGTATACCTGTGTGAGCTGAGTCAGTAACTTTTGTGTTTACCTCATGATTGAGATGGGTTACTTGATTACTTAGGTATATTTATGGGCATATACCTAAGTGGGGTCATCTATTGATTTCTTACTCTATGGTTTATCCTTGGTGGATTTTGAGAGACTATGAGGGTCTTGGTGTCCCTACTGAGTATCGTTATACTCACCCCTACATGGGTTATTCCCGCACCTCGTTGCGTTTGATGCAGACGATAGGTATCGCTGACTGAGGCAGAATGTACCAGGACTGGACGGTACCTAGAGGTGGATCACACAGCGTGAATGTAAATGGAGGAGACGGATGGACGTGGTGTGCTGTAGAGACTATGTGTACCTACCATTCAGGTAGGATTTCCCCATAGACGATCCAAGAGTTGTTTTCCCTTTTTCCTATACTTTTACATTCTATTTTCTATATATTTTAGTTGGGCTGGTATTTTGGCCCCTTTTCACTTTCTGTACACTCTTATTGGTTATTCAGTTTTATTTAGTGTATTTCTTTAAGCTTGTACTCTATTCTGTGTGTTTTATGGTTATAAAGGAAATGCCTTCCCAGTATTAGGGATTTATTCCTTTGTCTCTAGTCGCTAGCACCTGACCTATGGAAGGTGGGCCTGGGGTAGTCATGGTATGGGCCCTGGGGGATTGGTCTTCACAAATTGGTATCAAATGAGTCGGTTCTATGACAGAACCTAGGACTCTGATCATTCTTATTTGTGAAGAAATAGTTTTAATGGTACTGAGTGTGATTTTTAGTTCAGTGTTTCCAGTGTTGGTGCGGAGACTGACGTATCCATACACCAGGACCCTGATCACTAATTTCAAACTTAGTGCACAAAAACACTGATTGTGTGTGTGTTTCGCAGAGTCTTTTTTGTGATCACTTTTGAGTCAGTTCACCAAGTATAACATATTGAACGCGGAGAAACTGCTTCTTTATAGGATGCCTCCACGTAGATAGCCAGCAAGGGTTCCAGGATTTGTACGAGATTCCATCCCACTGAGTGATGAGGCCTCGGTGAAGGGCCCTGTTATAGTAGAGGCTCCTGCGGTACCATTGGACGTTGGGCCACTGATGCCACCAGCCCCAGCAGTAGAGGGGACACGCCGCCTGAGTGGATTTTACGAGTTCCAGCGCTAGAGGCCGCCCATATATAGGGGAAAGACGGACTCACATGCAGCTAAGGATTGGTTTGAGGCTATGGTGAGAGTCTTCAGACTGGTAGGGACACCAGTAGACCTTATGGTGGACTTTTCAATGAGTCTTCTTCAGGAAGTAGGAGGCAGATGGTGGAGCCTGATGCTCCAGGTGCATGACATGGAGACACTTCTCTGGGAAGACTTCGAGAGCCTGTTTCGGAAGGAGTTTGTCCCAGCCACCCTACGTGTGGTGTGGATACAGTATCTAATGCATCTACATTAGGGTAGCATTTCTGTGGAACAGTACTCATCGAGGTTGACTGACCTCTCACGATACTCTACAAATATGGTTCGACACCCATTCTTCAAAGCATGGACCATCGAGCTGGGGATCGGGCGAGAGATCAGGGCTTCCATATTCTTCCTCGGCACCTGACGTAGGAAAGGGTGTTGGATAGCGCCCTCTTAGTGGAGAGTTTTCTTAATGAGGAGTCACCAGCAGTGAGACCCAACACCAGGAGTCATGTAGTAGATTCTTCTACAGCAGGCAGTAGAAAGATGTCACCGAGGTCCAAGTGGACCAGACCATCCAGTGGACGACCTCAGGACACGGGTTCGGTTGTGCGAGGCACACAAGACAGAGCGAGTCATTCAAGGAACAGATAGTGTTTCACATGCGGAGGGCAGGGTCACATGGCTCGTGACTGTCCGACCCACTGTTCAGATGATCGACATACAATTTAGGGACATCCCAGTTAGTGGTAGAGGTTCGATCGAGGCGATCCACAGGGTGCAAGAAGATGCGGAAGAGGATCTGTTCATGTAGATGGTGGTGGAAGATGTTACGAGGTGTTACCACCACCACTTACAGGAGGTCCACGCCGACTTCAGGGAGCAGGTGGATAGGGGAGAGCTTAGCTCCAGGCAGCTAAGGAATATGATCTTGGAGCTCCAAATATGATTAGAGGTATGGTATATGTCTACTCTACCTTAGCTACAGTTCTTATAGATGCATGAGTCAGTCACTCTTTCTTTTCCACTTCCCTCGTTCAGAGCTCAGATATTACGACGGAGCCGTTGGCTCAATCGTTTAGGCTAGTGACTCCTACAGGAGTAGACTCTATGATCACACACTGGTGATGGAAATGAGAGCTTACTCTAGGATGCGAGATCTTCAGCTGGGATCTCCTCATAGCAGCGTCGAGGCCTAATAACGTCATCTTGGGTATGGACTGGTTATCTACAATCCATGATCAAATAGACTATATTAGGTGCAAAGTGTGGTGTGTCTTCATGGATGGGATCATGTTCACCTTCACCATCGAGAAGGGTGCCTTTGCAACACAGGACAAAGTTACTCGGAGGAGGGTGAAGCTGATCACTCATCAGTTGGCCTGCCTTACCCTAAGAGTAGTTGATGTGCAGAGTCTGGGCTATCCTATAGTGGTGGACCAGTTTGTGGATGTTTTAATAGATGATATCCTAGGTATACCTCATCACAGAGAGGTGGAATTTTACATTGACCTATACCCCAGGACGACACCGATATCTACACATGCATATCAGATGTCTCCTGCTAAGCTTCGTGAGCTTCGGGTACATCTAGAGGACTTATAGGGAAAGGGATTCATCCAGCCTAGTGTTTCTCCCTGGGCATCCCCAATTCTGTTTTCCAATAAGACAAATGGGATCTTGAGGCTTTGTGTCGAATACCGTCCCCTGAACCAGGTGACCATGAAGAACAAGTACCCACTACCAAATATTGACGACCACTTTGATTAGCTGATGGGAGCACAGTGGTTCTCGAAGATAGACCTCAGATAAGGCAATCACCAGCTGAATGTTCTGGATGAGGATGTGCCAAAGATGACCTTTAGATGTTGATACAGCCAATACTAGTTCTAGGGTTTTCCTTTCAGTGCAACCAACACCCCAACAGTGTTCACGGGACTCATGAAAATGATTTTCCAGCCTTACCTCGATCTCTTTGTTGTAGTCTTCATTAAAGACATTCTGATTTACTCGACTACTGTGGAGGATCATTCCTACCATTTGTAGGTAGTACATGAAACTCTCTAAGAGAACCAGCTTTATGGTAAGCTCTCAAAGTGCTTATTTTGGATCCGAGAGGTTCACTTCTTGGGATACGTCATCTTGGAGGCTGGAGTTGTAGTATATCCAGTAATGATTGAGGTGGTACTTTCTTGCGAGCCACGCTGGAGTGTGGCGGAGGTACGATGTTTCCTTGGATTGGCTAGATATTACTGGAGGTTCGTACTAGACATCTCCAGTGTTTTAGCACCACTATAATCCATGAAAAATATGGGGAAACCCTTTGTGTGGTCAGAGAGATACCATCAGAGCTTTCCGAAGCTGAGGTAGAGGCTGACTAGGGCCCCCATCCCGAGGCTTCTGAAGGAGGGCATAGGGTACGTAGTCTACTGTGACGCATCAGGGACCAGACTCAGGTGTGTCCTGATACAGGTGTGAGAAGTGACCGCTTATGGTTCTCGTCAGTAGAGACAACATGAGAAGAACTACGCCACCCATGACCTGGAGTAGCAATAGTGGTCTTGGACATGAATATGTGGTGACACTATCAGATTGGTGAGTATTTTACCGTGTAATCTGATCACAAGAGTCTCAGGTATATCTTCTCTCAGAAGGACCTGAACCTAAGAAAACAACATTGGCTTGAGTTCCTCCAAGACTATGACTTTGAGATAGTCTATACTCTTGGGAAGGGGAACGTTGTTGGATATTCACTCAGAAAGAAGTATGGTATACAACTACTTGGTGAGGTGATAGAGTAGCTGGCTGCCACTAGTGGAAATACGGGATTTAATGTCGACGTAATAACGTCGGTTTTTCATAAACTGACGCCAATAGTATGTTAGGAAAATTTATGGCATCGGTTTTTAGTAAAACTGATGACAATAATAATAATAAAATATTCGGCCTGATTTTCCGCGTCGTTTTTCTAAAAACTGACGCGGAATATGAAAAAAAATGTTTTCGCATCGGTTATCAGAAAAACCGATGCCAATAATAATAATAAAAAATTCGGTATTATTTTCTGCGTCGGTTTTCTAAAAACCGACGTTGAAAATGAAAAAAAATTATTTCACGTCGGTTTTCAGAAAAACCGACACCGAAAATTTAAAAAAAATTCAGCATCGGTTTTTTTTTTAAAACCGACGCCATATATAAATGTTTGGACTTCAGTTTTTAAAGAAACCGACGCTGAAACATAAAAAAAATTGATTTTCTGCGTCGGTTATTCTCAAAATTGACGCCGACTGTTTTTTTTAATTTTTGACGTTAGTATTATTAAAAACTGATGCCGAAAATCTTTTATAATTTATCGGGGTGACGAAACCCTCATTCTATTGGATCGTCGAAATCGAAACCCATTGCGGCTCCTTCGACTCCCGACCACCTTCGAAGCTCTATTTCTGATCTTGGGAGGCCATTGTTGACAGTTTTGTTCCATTTTCACATTTTTTCAGTTTCCCGTTCGTGGTTTTTATCTCTTGTTTTATCTTCCATTGTTTATATATTCTTCTGTAACCCTAAATTACATGAAATTCAATGTTGTTTCAATTTTAGTTTTTGTTTAGCATTATTTTTGGTTTTTTATTATCATTGTTGTTATAGATTTTGTAGTGTATGTTTTTTGAAGTCATTATAATAAACGCAGTTTGGATTGAGGATCTCTATTCGGGTTGAACATCAAATTTTGTATGTTTTTTTTTAAATTTTGTAGATAAATCATTTATCATTCTATTTTGTTATTGATTTTATATAATTATTAGTTTAAATTTTATTTTAAATGTGTTAGGACATGGTTAAATAATATTTCAACAAACATTCTTAAATATCCTGTCAACAAATTGTATATTTTTAAATTGACAGCTATCAAATTTCATCCAATACACATACTGAATCCTTTAAATTAATGCAATCTTCAATTCTTAAATGTGTTTTTGTTTACAAATTATCTGATAGATATTTAAATGTTTATATGTTTTAATATATTCATCAAATTTATTTTGATATTAGGTATTTTATGGATCGTAATTGGATTCATCTAGGGTGAACCACTAGTGAATATGAAAAAGGAGTTGATAATTTTTTTGAATTCCCTAAATGACATCTTCAAAACAGTGATTTGATTTTATGTCCATGTGTAAAGTGTGTAAATATGAGAAAGTTAAACTCTAGAAAAATCAAGGGTCATCTCATTTGTTATGGTTTTAGCTTTAATTATACACGTTGGATCTGGAACGGTGAAACAACTGAAAATTCAACATCCAATGTTGATGATGATATTCACAATGCGGTAGAGGATCATATTGAAGAATTAATTCATGATCTAGGTGTTGAAACCATAAAAAACACCACCTGTTGAACGACTGTATGGAGATTCTGAGAAACCATTATTCCCAGGTTGTACTAAATATACAGTGTTATCATCAATTTTGAGATTAGTTAACTTCAAAGCAAAAAATGGGTGGAGTGATAAAAGTTTCTTCAGTTTACTTGACCTTTTAAAAGAGATACTTATAAAAGGTGATGGGATTCTAGATTCTAATTATGAGGCGAAGAAAATATTATGCCTAATGGGATTGGGGTATAAAAAGATACATGCTTGCCCTAATGATTGTGTACTTTATAGGAAATAAAATTAATATTTATCAAGATGTCCTACATGTGGGACATCACGCTATAAGATAGATTGTAAAGGCAACTCAGATTCATTCTTAGGTGATGTCATCTAACGTCATGCAAAACCAATTTTGTACTTTCCAATGATATCATCCAATATTTTTTGCATACAATTCTAATAATTCAATTCTTATTCATTTTTAGGTACCAGAATCAAAACTTCTGCTAAATCAATTTGGTACCTTCCAATAATTCCTCATTTGAAGAATCTATTTGCAGATTCAATTGATGCCAAAAGGATAAGATGGAATTCAGTTGAGTGCATCTCTGATGGTAACTTACGTCACCCTGCGGATTCACCACAGTTGGATAGTTTTGAAAAAAATTTCATGATTTTGGAAGTGATGTTAGAAATCTTAGAATGGGATTGTGTACTGAGGGAATGAATCCATATCGGAGCCTCAGTAGCCAACATATTTCATGGACTGTTTTGCTGGTAGTTTACAACTTGTCCCTACATCTATGTATGAAGAAAAAATATGTTATGATGAGCTTGATGATTTCTGGACCAAAACAACCAGGAAATGATATATATGTGTATCTTTCACCATTTATTGATGATTTGAAACTGCTATGGGAGGAAGGTGTTAATGTTTTCGATGCATACAAGAAAGAGTATTTTCTTTTACGTGATATGAAAATTTTCACTATAAATGAATTTCATGCATATGGAAACTTTTCTGAATATAGTGTTAAGGGACATAAATCATGTCTAATTTTTGAAGAATAAACTTCATATTATCAACTGAAGAATGGAAGAAAGACATTGTACATGGGATATCGATGATTTTTAAGAATTGATCATTCTTATCGTAGATTGAAAAAAGAATTTAACAGTTTACAAGAATACAACCTTCCCCCTCGACCATTTTCAATTGAAGAATACTATGACAGGGTGAGAGATATTGATTCAACATTTGGACAGTGAAGAAGTTTTGGATTTCAAAAACATTTCTGGAAGAAGCAGTCTATTTTTTTCGAACTAATTTATTGGAGATTTTTAGAGATAAAACATAACATTGATGTTATGCATGTTGAGAAAAACATATGTGACAGTTTGATTAGAACATTTTTAGACATAAAAGGAAAGACAAAATATAGATTGCATACAATATTGGACTTGATATTAATGAGAATACGTTTGGAGTTAGCTCCCACTATGAAAGGAAACAGAACATATTTACCTCCGGCTTGTCACACATTAAGAAAGATTGAAAAGATGAATTTTTTTTAATGTCATCATGGTATTAATGTACCAAGTGATTTTTCTTAAAATGTGAATAATTTGGTGCTATTGAAGGATTGTAAATTAATAGGTATGAAATTTCATGATTTTCATGTGTTGATGCAACAACTTCTACCAGTAGTAGTGCGTTGTATATTGCTGACAGCTGTCAGAAAGACTATCATCTGGTTATGTAATTTCTTCAAATCCATTTGTATCAAATTCTTTGATCCAAATTTGTTAGATGTGTTGGAGAATGAAGAAAATCTTATTCTTTGTCAACTAGAAATTTATTTTCCACCCACATTTTTTGATATAATGGTTCATCTGCTGATTCATTTGGTGCATGAGATAAGAATATGTGGGCCTGTTTATTTTAGATGGATGTATCCTTTTGAAAGATATATGAAATTTTTGAAAGGATATGTTACAAATCCTTATCGATCAGAGGCCTCTATTGTTCAAAAATATGTATCAAAAGAGGTTATTGAGTTCTGTACTGATTATTAGAATGAGGTGGAGGATATTGGTCTCCCTATATCTCGACATATGAGAGTTGATAGTGAAGGTAGAGGGGTTTGAGGCTTAAATGTAAAGTTCATTCCACATGATGAAGTGATTCAGGCACATTTATACATTATGAACAACACAAATGAGGTTAAATCATATATATCCTCACATATTGCTGAATTAAAGTTACGATACCACAAAAGAAACGAAAAGTGGTTGATGATTGAGCATAAGAAGACATTTTTCTCATGGTTTAAAGAGAAAGTCAATCAATATATATCTGCATTAGAAACATTCAAGTGGTAAGCAGGGGGACCATCTCTTAATGTGATCACATGGTCTGGTTTTGATATCAATGGCTACATATTTTACAATAAAAACCTGGATGACAAGAGTACCATTCAGAATAGTGGTGTGATGGTTTTCTTTGAAGAAGTGCATTTTTCGAGTGCCAAAGATAAAAACCCAATTTCTACATCAACGTCATATTTTGGAGTTATTGAAGACACATGGGAAATTTATTATATTAAATTTTGAGTCACTATTTTTAAGTGTAATTGGGTTGATAGTAATAGTGGTGTGAAACATGATGAATATGGGTTTAAAATGGTTGATTTGAAAAGATTTAATTACAATGAGGAACCATTTATCATGGCGACACATGAAAAACAAGTATTTTATGTCATTGATCCGTCAAATGATAAGTGGTTAGTTGTTTTTCAAGGAAAAAATATATCATTTGGGTGATGAATATGGTTATGATGATGTTAGTGATTTACATAAACCTTATTCATCTATTATGCAATTTCAAGATGATTACAATGTGTATAAGATAGACATAGTGCATGCAGTACGTACTGATCATGATGAAGGCATGTGGGAAAACAATAAATTAGTCTCCTAATTTTTCTGGTAATTATTTATATTTTTTTTTCCATTTTTTAAACTTACCAATGTGTGCCTCTTTTTTTACTTACTTATTTTTGTTTTCTTTGTTTCTAATTATTATTTTTCTAATGATATGGAGGTACACAAAATTTCATTACACATTCTAGTAGAAATGTCAGATACAGATACGGAGTAGTAGTTACCGAGGTATATCTATTTTGAAATATTATTAAATATTCAGTAATATACTTATTTAATGAAAGAAAACTGTTAATTTATATAAAAAAAATTGCAGGACTACTAATGCGTCCTCGGCGGAGCAGACTTCTCCTGTTACTACTCAAAAATCAATTTCTCAAGTTGGTAAACGTGGTATTACAAATTTATCAAAACTATCACTTGATCTTGAGGATAACAATGTACACATCCATTTTGATGATTATAATAATGCAGTTGGACCAAATATAGTTCAGTTTGTCAGTTATATAGCGATGCAGAGCCGTTGTAGGATTAGTATTTTATATCCTGGTTAAAAGTCAGTGGACAGGACGGCGAAGCAACAGCTTTGGGAGGCCGTGATGGTAAAATATCTATATTTATTTATTTTTATCTCATTTTTTTTAATATTATATAGTTTAAATGACATATTTAATTTATTCAATTACATATGACATTCAATTTTGAGGAAACCAAAGAAATTAGGAAAAGACATCTCTCTTTAGCGGCAGTTCGATGGAGAGATTTTAAAACCAAACTGACAAAAAATTATGTTTTTGGAAGGAGAAGGATTGAAATCCCATGTCTTAAGTATCCATATATAGATGAAGAAACATGGAAGTGATTTTTTGACAGTCGTCAGGAAGAGAAATTTCAGGTATTGTAATTGTTTTATATTTTAAAATTCATGCTATATTTTCCTTATTACTTAGTAGTTTATTTTTATATAACAGGACTCCAGGAGATCTCATCAGGAGATCTTGTTGCAACAAGTCTACCCTCATACATTATCACATTGAGGTTACTCGTATTTGGAGCATAAAATGATTGAAAAAAAATTGAAGCATTAACAGCTCGATCAAGTAGTGGTTTAGAAGAGGTCCAGTATGGTCCTCCACCTCCTCCCACTCACCATGATAAATGGAAATGAGCAAGAAGAAAAAAAATTAACAATATCTTATAGAGGAATCTCATCAAGTGGATGATAGAATTGTAAGTAAATATTATTTATTTGTTAACAATTTTTATATTTTATAATTTATAAACACTAATATAACTTTTTTATTTTTCATTTCAGGATGAACTTCAGGAGAAAGAGATACATGGATATTTTATCCCCGAGGGTAGGATGGATATCTTAGCCACTAATTTGGGAAAGGCAGAACACCCCGGTCGTGTTAGAAAATATCAGGCGGGTGTTAGTATTCGGAAGGTTTTTGGTAAGATTAAGCAATCAAGAGACCCAGAAATCGAATCCTTAAAAGAAGAGCTGCATGATATGAAACGGTCTCTGGGTGATCAAATTCAAGCAGAAATACAGAAGGATTTATTAGAACACATGGCTATATAGTCACAGTTCGCGCAGCCTTACGAAGTATATTATTTACTTGTCATCAATTTTTCTTTTTTATAAATTATAAACACTGATATAACTTTTTCATTTTTCAACATTCTCAGCCTACTCACCCGGACTACCCAGCCTCATCTGCTTACCCAACCCTGTCTAGGCAGCCTTCTAAGGTATATTATTTACTTGTCATCAATTTATCTATTTTATAAATTATAAACACTAATATAACTTTTTAATTTTTCAACATTCTCATCCTACACACCCAGACTACCATGCCCAATCTGCTTACCCTGCCCCGTCTGCGCAACTTTTTGAGGTATATTATTTTATTTAAATTCTAATCAGTTTTTCTATGTTATAAATTTTAATCACTGATATACCCTTTTCATTTTTCTGCCTTCTCAACCTGCTCACCCGGTCTACCCTACCCCACCTGCTAACTTTGAGCCTCCACCACCTCACTCGGATCAATCCTTATATTTTGAGTTGTTTGCGGGAGATCCTCATGTACATATTGTTGCGTTAGGACAGGTGTATTTTTTGGGGGACTCGGTACATCATCATCTTATGCAGATGGGTCAGGTTAGAGTATTAGTACTTGTTATTATAGATCCTACTGCTCTACTACCATTTCATACTATGGAGATCACTAGTGTTGGGGAATGTATGGGCCATTTCTTACTTTGGCCAACTGCCCTTCTTCGTTATATTTCACATGAGGTAAGCGTTTTTTTTTAAAATTAAGTACAAATGATTCCAAATTACTTATAATGTTTTCTAATATTTAACTTATATAGGAATATCGGACATCAAAAGAAACTGTACAGATGCACCAAAATGTGCAGGAACAGTCTGCTGTAGATACTTATGATATTTCCTATGGGTTGAATAGATTATCTAAGTCATCTTCTTCCTTGAATTTTATCTATGAGTTTCGGATGATGCTCGATATATGTGGAAGAAATTATCAATTGAGAATGCTAAAAGAATATATCATGAATTTAGTTAATTTTGAAGAGATCGGGCTGAATGTGGTGCAATTGTTTTCCATGTAAGTAAATTGACGTTCAAATTGCTAGGTATTTAATAAAATATTGTTATGTCATTGACTAAATATATTTTCTTTTTTAAATTAGTTATCTACACATGATTCTTTTACAAAATGAAACTACAATAATTTACAGCTTTATAGATCCAGAGTACATTTCTTTGGAAGTCAAACATGTGAAGAATGATGAAAGTGTTCAATATATATCTGAGAGATTATCACAAACAGAGATTCAGTGCTGGTTTTTTCCATTTCTTGATAAGTAAGAACATCAACATAATGTTGAACTAATGATCATTATAATGTCATTAATTGTGAACTTTTTTTATTGTAGGGGGAATTGGATGTTAGGCGTATTTTTCCCAAATTAATGCACCTTATATTAGTTTTTCTCTTTATTATGAAAAGTGCGTAAACCATTTTCCAAATTATTAAACAGGTAATTTTCTTTTTTTTATAAGTTTTTTTATGTTTTATTTTCATTGTTTACGCAAGTTTTATTAGTTCATATATAAAAAATGTAGTTCATGGAATAATTTTACAATGTAAAACATGTTAGTAAAGAAACCAACAAAAATCAAATATGTGGACGTACCGGTAATTAGTTTTTATATTTT
Source organism: Viscum album (assembly GCA_963277665.1). NCBI lineage: Eukaryota > Viridiplantae > Streptophyta > Magnoliopsida > Santalales > Viscaceae > Viscum > Viscum album. The sequence continues at coordinate 1,784,694,370 of OY728150.1, forward strand.
TGTTATATATTTGTTTTTATTATTAGTTAAATTTTTTATAACTGCAGTGTCATTGTCAAAATGGACATGTCGAATGTGGTTATTATATTCTACGATTCATGTACGAGATAATCACAACTGGGGAAACTATGATTTTCATAAGGTTAGTTGTATTAATTTTTTTATATATTTTCTGCCACTTTTTTCTATTTTTTAATTTCATATCATTCAATATTATTGTAGGCATTCAGTGATTCATAGTCTTATTCCCAATCTGATATGATCCATATTCAATCTACTTTTGAGAACTTTTTGTTAAGTCTGATTAAGATTTGAGGTAAGTATATTCTAATATTTATAAATAATAATAATTATGGGTTTAAAAAACTAACTCTTATGATATATAAGGTGTTTTAACCTACTAATATTCAAATGAATGCTTCAACAATAACCAAAAATGAGCATGCCATACATTGCAGGTACGTGTATTTTAATTCTAATTTACTTTGAGTTCTCTCAAGTGCCTCTACAAAAATACAGTTTGATTTTTTTTGTATACTGTTTTTTTTTTCAGGGGTTTCGATTTTTTTGGAAGTGAAATTGTAATTATTTTATAATTTTTTTTATTTATTGCGTCTGTTATTTTAAAAACTGACGGAGAAATTTTTTTTTAAAAAAAATTGACTTATTGCATCGGTTTTAGATAAAACCGACGCCAAAACTGGTTGGACGGAGTTTCAGCATTGGTTTTCCTAAAAACTGACACCGAAGACCCGATTTTCGGAGTCAGTTTTCTATAAAACAGATGCCAAAAGTCTAGTCGACTCAGTTTTCGGCATCGGTTTTATAAAAAACCGATGCTGAAAAGCATGTCTAAATGATGTTTCGACGTCAGTTTTCTATAAAACCGACGCTGAAAATCCAATCGAATCAGTTTTCGGCATCGGTTTTATAAAAAACCAACACTTAAAAGCATGTCTAAATGATGTTTTGGTGTCGGTTTTCTATAAAACCGATGCTGAAATTCATAATCAAATTATTTTTGGCGTCTGTTATTGAAAAACCGGCGCGAAAAGAATATTTGAAACTTCACCTTTAAAGACGTCTGTTTGTAACCGATGTCAAAAATCAATAAAAACCAACATTAATAAGTGTTTTTGCACTATTATGCTTTACAGATATCCTTTGTGGATAGAGAAGGAGCATCCTTTCTTCAGTCACTTACTATCACTCCCCCACTTCTTCAGCGAGTCAGGGAGGCAAAGCGTGGAGACACTGACTGTGAGATATGACATGCTCAGATATCCACAGGGCAGGCACCTGATGAATTTTTTTATAATGGGGAGCACATCATCCTCTTCAGAGGACGTACTATAGTGCCAGTGTCACATCTGGAGGAAGTGATGAGGGAGTTTCACACACACCCACTAGTGGTACATCTTGGAGTGGAGAAAATGTACCAGGATCTCTGAAGACAGCAATAGTGTACTGGGATGAAGAAAGAAGTTGCAGAGTTTGCCTCATAGTGCCTCACTTGTCAGCAAGTTAAGGCAGAGCATCTGGTACCAGCATGCTTGGTTCATCCTTTAGAGGTCCCAGAGTGGAAGTGGAATATGATATCCACAAACTTTGTGATAGGACTTACACATACATCTAGTGGTCATGACTTGATTTGGGTGATCATTGATCAACTCACCATGTCATCCTACTTCCTACCGATCAAAGAGAAGGGTTATGTAGACAGATTGGGATGCCTCTACATACAGGAGATTATGCGGCTACATGTAGTACCTTTTTCTGTTGTCTTCGATCATGATGCATAGTTTACTTCCCGGCTATGGAAGGGGTTGTAGGAGGATTTCGGGACATAGCACCGTCTAAGCACCGCCCTCCATCCGCAGACGGATTGCTAGAATAATCGGACCATTCAAATCCTCGAGGAAATGTTGTTTGCTTTGTGTCCTCATCTTCGATCGCAGATGCGAGGATCACTTACCTTTGGTGGAGTTTGGAAACAACAACAGTTATCACTCCATCATAGGGATAACAACTTTTTAGGTGTTATACGGGCGACCATGAAAATTACCCTTCTGCTGGACTGACCCTTGGGAGTCAGCACTAGTGGGACCAGAGATGGTACGAGCTACCATGGAGAAGGTGCAGATCATCCAAGAGCAGATGAAGACTGCACAGAGCAGACAAAATTCGTATGATGACAAGAGACACAGACATCTATAGTTCGAGGATGGAAACCACATCTTTCTACGAGTCTCACCTCGATGAGGATTACAAAGATTTGGCCGAGGTGGCAAGTTATCTCCATGTTTCATCAGACCTTTCTAGGTCCTCAGTAGAGTTGGCGAGGTTGCATACCGCTTTGCTCTTCCACCTCAGTTGCACCTGGTGTACGAAATCTTTCATGTATCTAAGCTAAGGAGATAAATGCATGACCCTTATCACATCATCGACCATGGAGAGTTGGACGTCGACGATGGGGATACTTTTACAGATGTTCTAGTGGAGATTGTGGATCGATAGGATTAGGTCCTTTGTGGATGGTCGATACCTCGGGTTTGCATTCGTTGGCAGCACGAGAACCACCATGAGAGAATTTTTGAGTGGGAGGCTTCGATGCGTGCTCAGTATTCCTACTTGTTCCATTAGTTCAATTTGTAGCTTACGAGGACGTAAATACCTGAGGTGGGGATAATATAATGACCCAGAATTTCTGTGGAATTTTTTTCATAAATACATGGAAACTTTACGAGTCTTTGAAAAAATGACGACGCATGATTCTGAGGCCCAGTGTGCCTGGAATCAATTCTAATGTTTTGTTCAGGTACATTCAGTAAACCTATGAGCAGACTTTTATAACTTTTAAACCAGTGCTCAGAATTGAAATATGAGGGCAGCGTTGAACTCGCAACACCGGTATTCAATTGATCTAATGTACATAGGGATTAGTTACTGTTTCTTACTGAACCATATGACACCCTTCCATGGAGATATATTTATTAATACCATATTCCCCAATTTAAATTCTAAATACTTTCCCCTGTTGTTAGAATAAATATTTTTATTAATTTGACAAGATTTAATATGATCATGAATATTTTATACCTTTATCGTCGCCTATTAAAAAAATTAAGGGCCTATATGTTTTGTTTAACCAAATTTTTCCAAAAAAGATGGTGTATAACATAAATTTCTTTATAATAATTCCTACAATTCCATTTGAATACTTGAATGAAAACTATTTTTATAGGAAAACTCCACCAAAGGTAAATATGTATCCCATATATCTTGAATGTAATGTGAGAATTATCTAAACATGCAATCAAATGTTTCAATAGTTCTTTCAATAATTCTATCACTTTGAGGGTGGTGGGTGATTCTCAAATGAAGATCATTATACATATCATTCAGATGACACTTCACAAATGTTCATGTAAAACTGGGATCTCAATAAAAAACAATCAATAATGGATCACCATTAAGTCTTACGACTTCATTAATATTGACTCCTTCTTGGCTCTAAAGAGGTAAATCCTCTCTTATTAGAAAAATGTTCTTATTTTTTATGATTATCAATAGTAACCTATATCACATAATTACATCTAGGTGTCCTAGTTATTCCCTTGATAATTTCTGTTGTAATGTCATCCCACTTTCATAAAGAATGGGTAGAGGTCACATGAATCCTAAAGCACATTGTCTATCAGCCTTCACTTGCAAATAAAATTTTCTTCTTGAACCACTGTCCAAAATCTATGCTTTATATTATCGCACCTAAAAAGTTCCTTTACAACTCTTTATATGTTGGTTTTACCAATGTGTATAGATAAAATTGATCTATGAGAAACCTCTAATAGTTTCCTCTCTGTATCAATTATTCATGGAACACTCAACCTCTTTATAAGATTCATAATTCCATCATCATAAATGATTTCTTAAAATTTTCATCCATTCATCACTTTTTTTAGAATACTCATCCTTATATTGGTATATTTTTTTCTTTTCTAATAAATACTGTTTCTCAATCATTTGAAAAGGGAGTAATTTCTCTCTATTTTTTATATTTATCATATAAATATTTATTAAATACATGAACATATGATCTATATCAATCCTTATTTTTTTTCAGAACTCCATGATCATTCCTTCTTAACATATCTGCTACCATATTTTCTTTTCCTAGGTTGTAGTGTATTGAGATATCCAAATCATTGAGTAACTTGATCCATGATCTTTTATCATGAAAATTTCATTCTGTATATGTATTTATTATAAACTATTATGATTTTTATATATCTCAAATCATTCACCATAGAGATAGTGTGTCCATATAATAAGAGAAATGATTACAACATCTAAATCAAGATCATTAGTCAGATAATATTTTTCTTGAGTCTTCAACCGCCTTGATAAATATGAAATAAAATTATCATTTTTGATAAAGAAAAAACTCATTCATTTATTTGATGAATCAATGTATATCAAAAAATCATATTTTCCTAATGTTTGTGTCCAAATTGGAGCATTGACCAATGTCCTATTAAATTATTCAAAACATTCTTCACAATATTTTGGTCATATGGACTTAACCACTTTATGAGTGATTTGGGTAAACAAGCCACCCTATCATGAAAAATTATAAACAAAACATCAATAGTTATTTGTTAAACCAAAGAAACAATGACCTCGATTGTGTTATTTGTTGTATGAAATTATAGGTTTGAATTCATCATCATATGATCAATAGTGATTCAAACCATAGGGAAAATATGACCATTAAAATAATTTTAATGAAGCCATAATTCAAATGTTCTTAAATTACCATGTAACTCTTTCCACTAGAGAGAATCATGAATGATTAAAAACGGGATCTCATGGTATTTATTTGTTATATAATATACAATAATATCATTATAGAATGCCTCATAAAACCGTCAATATATTCCTTGAATATTCTTTTCTTCAAATATATAAAAAATGTAGGTGCATTAGTCAATCCAAATAGAATTACTATAAACTAATAATGTACGTACCTCCTTCAAAAATTTATCTTCTAAATGCCTTTATTATTTACTCATAATTGATGATATGAAAAATGATGGTCAATATTTGAAAAATATTGACATCATTTAAGTTGATCAAATAAATAACCAATTTGAGGGAGATGATACTTATTCATTATTATAATTGAATTTATTTCTCTATAATATATGAAAAAAAAATCATGGATCCATCTTTCTTCTTAACAAAGTGAAAATGGGATCCATATTTAGAAACACTACGGTGAATAAATGTAACACCCCATGATTTCATAGTGTGTTATTTCTTCAAAATAATTCAATAACTTTCACTACATGCAACACCAAGTTCAAGCACACCATGACTTACCAAACAAGCCGTTGAAAAGAGGTTATGAATAGTATTAGATAAATTTTAATGTTTATATAATCCTTATAATTTTAGAATCCATATTATGAGTTTCTTAGATATAATGCAAGAACAAATTCATTTTCAGTATTGCACTTTTATCAACTTTAATAGTGAACCCTTTTTAAATACTATATTTAAAACTTTTTGACTAAATGGGGACATCAAAAATTTAAAATGAAACATCCCAAGCTTCTACGGTACGTTTCCCTTTAAATAATGCGATAGCGTGTGTTGTACGCAACCTCGAGTTCTAACACACACCACAACTAATTAAACTAGCCGTTGTGAAACGTAATACCTAATTTTTGAAATTATATATATTTTATATTTGAAAATGGACTTCATTTTTGGATTCGGAATATCGAATTTAGCCTAAGGTGAAATTTTGGTACTTTTCGGATAACTTTCATATTTTGATGAATAGTGAAAATTACTAAATTTTAATTAAAAACAACTTTTTTAATCAAAATAATTACTAGTGATAAATTATGAATTTTAGTAGTTTTAAAGTATATTTAGAATATATTTTTACCATTTAATATAATGTTGGTCATTGGACATAATTTTACAATTAAACCGAACATAAACAAGTGTCAATCTTTTGATAGTTATTATCTCTTAAAAACACGCTTTTTGTTTTGACAGCGGGAATTAATTTTAAATTAATTTCTGCCACTTCTGTGTTTTGAATTTAGAAAAATGGATTCCATATTTCGATTCAGGATGTTAAAATTATGTAAATAGGTAACTTTTATTTTTATACATTTTGAATAATTAATGCGGTAAATATTTTATTTACCATGGTTAAGGGTAAATCCGGTAAATAAGGGTTAAAAAAATAATATTATAATAATACTAAATTACCCTAAAACGTGTCTTAACCCTATTGGTTTATACATGGTAGACCATGGTCATCTTTGTGTCAATTTGGGGACCCCATGGATCCACTTGTAAGTGATAATGACACATTATATTAATAAAGCTAAAATAAAAATAAAAATGGCATAAGCTTACATCTTTTAGAAGAACAATTTTTACATAGGGTTATACATGTTGGAATTTCGATTATAAATATTCATTAGAAAGATAAAAAGATTTCCTACATAAGGAAATTTTATTTATAATTTTTAGACATTAAATAATTTATTTTATTTATGACACAATGATGATGCAGTAATTACTATAATAGTGAAAAATTAAAATAATTGATATTATAAATACCCAAATAAATATAATATGAAACTTTTAATGAATTAAACTAATTTTCTAGGATAATATGATATATTAGGATTTATTTATTTGACTTTGTTCGAAGTAATCAATCTGTTATGAGTTTCACAAAAATCAACTATTGAATAGTGTCAAAATTGACATAAAAGAGTTCTTAAAACAAATATTATATTATTAATTGATATTAAATTCCTAAAAATCTAAGGTTCGGCCAAGAGACTTATATTATGATAGGTTAATCATTAATGGACCACTTGGGGGTCTCTAGGATGTATATAGTAAGTTTATTAACCATATTATATAAAAATACAAAGAGACATTGTAAAAGTGAAACTAATTAACTTAGAGTTAATACTTAAAGATAAGGTTAATATAAGTACCCAAACCTGTCTAAATTCTATTGGTTGAGTGGTTTTAGACCTATCCCCACCTTAACCTTTGAATAATAAACTTTGGAGCCATTATAAACCGAATATGAATTTATTATAAATTAATATTTCTAGCTTTTCCAAAGGTGCCCCTCACCCCTCTTATAAAAGGGCACTCCTCCTTCTCATTTCTTCACACCTTCAAAGCCTTTTGGTTCGGCCAAACTCTGCCCAAATACTCTCCCAACATCCCTCACTACAACCTAGAGGCCTTAGTTTGATCAGAAAGCCAACCTAAGGATCCCTTTTGATCAAATCAAAAAGAAGAACCCGAAGAAGAGGTAATGATTTCACCACCCTTCTCCAAGTTCATTTCTTCTTCCACTTCTTCTTCCTTTGTTCTTACCATTCTAAAATAATAACTCCAGTATCTCACATATACTGTGATGTTATTATAAATATGGTACAATCATATTCAGTATTCTATCCACCCTTTGAATAACATGTCACCATACGTGCGTACGTACGGCTTACCGTCTCCACGTCGTGGTGTAATTGTTATTCAATATAATATTATTTGGATGGGTATAATAATGATGTGTAACTCATGTAAATAATAAATATAACATGTTAATGATTCTGTATATATGATATACTATTCATTTATATATTATTTTAATATCAAAAGAATGATATTGTCGCTCGTGCGTACGTACGGACTACCGTCTCCACGAACGCGATGAGATTCATTCTCCATCGTATCCATTCAAGTATAATTATCATTTTATGATTTAAAAATGATGTTTAAGTACTTGATATCATTCTGGATATGAATAAGATACAACAAACATGGCTTATGTAACAAAACATATAAAAGAAAATGAGTAAGTTAACACCCGAAACGATGATAATTCTAAGATATTATTAATAAATCAATGTTAAAAGATCATATATGATATCATATTAATATATATGATTCTTGTATAATTTAATAACAACTATTTCACCATTATACAGGAGGTTAACCTACCCCAACCAAGTAAAAGTACAAGGTAAGGGTTATTTCACAATCTCTTCATTATCCGAGGTTGTTTATACGTAATAATCTACTGGGATATCTTTATCATCCACATCCATGTTTCTTAAAAATGTATTTCAAAACATTTTTTATGGGTTAAAGTCATTTATACCCTTGTTTGAATTTTTATAAGAGGTTTATAAAGGAATCTTTCCGTCGTTTTCAAAACAAGGTCCTTTTTAACCTTTTCGATAGAATTGAGGTAAGAATGTTTTTTTTAACTTATACGGCGGGTGCGGTTATTTTACGCCGTTATAAAATCTTCAAAGATTTCCTTACAAGCTTATAAGAATATTTTCAAAGAAAATGTTTTATTTTATATGGATCTTAAATGGTTTCAAAATGAAAGGAGATATTTCTTTAAAAAGAATTTTGATTTCATCTATGTCAACATCCTTTGATGGATTTTAAGATTATTTGAAGTTGATTTATTATGATACAAAACTTCTATATTGTATTGAAGGTTTTGTGATATGTTTGACTATGGATGTGCTATTTTTATACCATTCATAGTTTATGGTGAAATTATTGACATTTCGTATGCTAGTTTTAATACGAATGTTTATGTTATGTTTAAACCTTTTCATATGGGAATGCATTGGACTTAATAAGTGACGGGTGGAGCCCGCTATAGCTCCTCGATGCATCGGTAGGTCTCATGAGACAAACTAGTGTCTTGGCACAAGGCCTTGACAAAATCTTATTTGTAGTCTTGGCACGAGGCCTTGGCTATGTGGTTATGATAGTCTGGCATTATGCATTCCAACATTATGAAAGTGGTTATTGATATTGCATGTGATTATTCGATTAGTAGAATATCCATGTGAATAAGTAAATGGCATTATTTCATTTTTATTTTTGCCATACTATGTTGAAGTTCAATTTTAAAAAGGCTTTTGTTTTAGTAATTCATTGCCTTAAATGTTTATGCTTATTATGAATGTTCCGCTATATTGTTATCCTTACTGGGCATTTGAGCTCACCCCTTTTCTATGTTTTATTTTTCCCAGGTAGTGAAGAAGTAAATTATGAATGACTTTCAGGGATATTATGAGGGGTTAAGAGTGTGGATATGAAGACTTTGTTGTTGTAGTAGTTTTTCACTTTGAAATGTAATGTAAAACTTTATGATTATATCTAGTGTTTCCAAGGCTACTAAACCAATCGGTCTTTCGAGATTTGATCTTTCTTGTGATCATGCCAATGTTACGAAGTAATGCACCGACTCTGGGTAGCTGGGGTCGGGGCGTTACAGTTGGTATCGGAGGAAGTTTAGTACAAACCTTGGAAGCTAGATTTAGATAAACTCTGATTAGAGCACGTAGACCTAAGATGAACTTTGAGGATTAGTATAGAAGAACTTCCTAGAATTTTGGTATTGTAGAGATTTTGTGAGTTTTTCAAGCAATACATCCCTGTCTGGATACGAGCAGGTAGAGGCGGCTCTGGCACAGATGTACCTAGGGGTAAAACCCGAAAACACCGCTTTGAGCTAGACTCGAACGGGAACTGGTGCACGACAACGGGCCTTGCTGCACTCTTGGTTACGACACTCCCGGGGGATATGCTTAGGATAACTCTCATTTTCTTTACAAATCATTATGAAGGGTTTATGAGTATATAATTCCTCAAAGAAAACATTTTTATGATTATGGATTATATCCATAAATAGTTCAATTTATGTTAAGTGTTTTATAAGTATGGGATTATGTATTTGGATTCATAAACTGATCTAGTGTATGCCATTGTTTAGAAATGGCGCCCAGTAGAAGAAATGAGAACTCCAGAAATGCACATGATCCAAAGAGAAGGAAGGATCATATCTTTCATGGTCTTAAGCTAGAATTTATAAGAGGAATAGTCTCCCATGTATTATCATCATGTGAAGAAATAATATCATGTGTTGATAAGATAAGTAAAGAGTTTACTGAGTCATATGGATTTGAAGGGAAGCAAGAGAAGAAAAGGATGGAAGAGAGAAAGATGGATAAAGGGATGAGGGAAAAGAAGAATTTTACCATATGTGGTAACTGTGGAAAGAAACACCCTGGAACTTGCCTGAAAGGAATGGGAGTTTGTTATAAGTGTGGAGGAAAAGGGCACAAAGTACGTGACTGCAAGGGTAAGAAAATGGTTTCAAATGTACAATGCTTCATTTGCAAGGAGTTTGGACACTACGCGAACCTATGCCCCAGTCATCAGACTATGCCGCAAATGATGCTATTGGATAATAATCAAGTTATGATACTACCACAGATGAAGAGGAATGATTAGAGTTCTTATGTTGATTATGTCAATTGAGTGTAGTATCAACAATGTACTTGTTATAATAATTATGGAGTATATAAGGATTGTACTGCAGTACTATTTCATTAAGGACTTGAGATTGTGTGGAACAAAGAAAAGTGACTCAATAGCAGGCTAAATTTTTGGAAAATATATGGTTGAGAGAATGATAAATCATAATATAGTTCTGATACTGAGGTAGTGATTTTGGAATAATATGTGATTGTTTTGGATAAATTATATTGGATATTCTTGACTACCTTGTAACTGACTAATGATTTGTATATTCCATCATTGTTGGGGTTTAAAACATTTTTGGATTAATGAAGTATATCCATCATTCTATATGGAATAAGGGAGCATGAAAGTAATCAATAAGGAATATGGTAATGCATGATGAAGGTATTCATATACTATTACGGGGTAAAAAGGATCAATATTATGTTTACCTTCCTTATAAATTTTGGACTGTGAGTTTGGACAGAATTATTTTGGATAGTTCTAGTTTGGATTATTTTGGATTGCCATAAAAGGACAACCCGGAGGTCGGGCGGCAACCCGTCGCGTCCGGTAAGGCTGCGAGACTTGAACCCGCAACCGAAGGGCGACAAGGGTGTATCACCTACCACTGGCCCATGAGATGTACTGGATTAAATAATGTAGTTTTTATTAAAAGATCATGTAGATGAATTATAAATTCGTTTATTTTGGAACCCTGTACGAATAGTATAAATAGGATTTTTTTTACGAGTGAAAGATGAGTTTGTGGTAGAAATTTATTAATGGACAAAACTCTAATTATAAAGTAAGTATATCTCCTTATGATCTAAGCCAATCTCATAAATAAATTCCTCAACATTAATAAAAGGAACTTAAAACAAAAATGTTGTCCTAGATGGTACCTTAAATCATTACTAATTTATGGCTTTGAGATTTTTGGCCTTTTCATAGCCATGTTCTCTACCACTCTCCATCAGATAATTGATGGTTAGATTTTTCTTCCATATCCATATTTTCCTACATGGAACCCTAGTATGAGTTATTTTCGGTAATCTTCATACTTTCGACTCTTTATTTTAAATAGAGGCCTCATTAATTCATTTTTCGATGTGGGATTTCAACTAAGATATTTTGAAACGTCAAAAATGTGTTATCCTAATACCCTATGTTTTGTTGAACCGATGGTATTTCAAATCATCATAGATTGATGAATTTAAGGACCTCAATTATACACTTGTTTGTGATTGATGACCTCAATCACTACCTATAAATATTTACGTTTTTCCTCTGATTATATGTCTCTAATTGCCACCAATGTTCTCCTAATAGAGATCATAATTTGGTGGTGACCCTTTCATTTCACTTTTCCTCATATTAAGACTAAATTTTAGTAACCCAATTTCCGATGTGGGTTTTCCCACAAATATATTATCTATTTTCAACCTTTTATTTTCGAAGAACAATTTCAAATTGCGAGGACGCAATTTATTGAAGGAGGGGAGAATGTAACACTCCATGATTTCATAGTGTGTTATTTCTTCAAAATAATTCAATAACTTTCACTACATGCAACACCAAGTTCAAGCACACCATGACTTACCAAACAAGACGTTTAAAAGAGGTTATGAATAGTATTAGATAAATTTTAATGTTTATGTAATCCTTATAATTTTAGAATCCATATTATGAGTTTCTTAGATATAATGCAAGAACAAATTCATTTTCAGTATTGCACTTTTATCAACTTTAATAGTGAACCCTTTTTAAATACTATATTTAAAACTTTTTGACTAAATGGGGACATCAAAAATTTAAAATGAAACATCCCAAGCTTCTACGGTACGTTTCCTTTTGAATAATGCGATAGCGTGTGTTGTACGCAACCTCGAGGTCTAACACACACCACAACTAATTAAACTAGACGTTGTGAAAAGTAATACCTAATTTTTGAAATTATATATATTTTATATTTGAAAATGGACTTCATTTTTGGATTCGGAATATCTAATTTAGCCTAAGGTGAAATTTTGGTACTTTTCGGATAACTTTCATATTTTGATGAATAGTGAAAATTACTAAATTTTAATTAAAAACAACTTTTTTAATCAAAATAATTAATAGTGATAAATTATGAATTTTAGTAGTTTTAAAGTATATTTAGAATATTTTTTTACCATTTAATATAATGTTGGTCATTGGACATAATTTTACAATTAAACCGAACATAAACAAGTGTCAATCTTTTGATAGTTATTATCTCTTAAAAACACGCTTTTTGTTTTGACAGTGGGAATTAATTTTAAATTAATTTCTGCCACTTCTGTGTTTTGAATTTAGAAAAATGGATTCCATATTTGGATTCAGGATGTTCAAATTATGTAAATAGGTAACTTTTATTTTTATACATTTTGAATAATTACTGCGGTAAATATTTTATTTACCATGGTTAAGGGTAAATCCGGTAAATAAGGGTTAAAAAAATAATATTATAATAATACTAAATTACCCTAAAACGTGTATTAACCCTATTGGTTTATACATGGTCGACCATGGGCATCTTTGTGTCAATTTGGGGACCCCATGGATCCACTTGTAAGTGATAATGACACATTATATTAATAAAGCTAAAATAAAAATAAAAATGGCATAAGCTTACATCTTTTAGAAGAACAATTTCTACATAGGGTTATACATGTTGGAATTTCGATTATAAATATTCATTAGAAAGCTAAAAAGATTTCCTAAATAAGGAAATTTTATTTATGACACAATGATGATGCAGTAATAACTATAATAGTGAAAAATTAAAATAATTGATATTATAAATACCCAAATAAATATAATATGAAACTTTTAATGAATTAAACTAATTTTCTAGGATAATATGATATATTAGGATTTATTTAATTGACTTTGTTCGAAGTAATCAATCTTTTATGAGTTTCACAAAAATCAACTATTGAATAGTGTCAAAATTGACATAAAAGAGTTCTTAAAACAAATATTATATTATTAATTGATATTAAATTCCTAAAAATCTAAGGTTCGGCCAAGAGACTTATATTATGATAGGTTAATCATTAATGGACCACTTGGGGGTCTCTTGGATGTATATAGTAAGTTTATTAACCATATTATATAAAAATACAAAGAGACATTGTAAAAGTGAAACTAATTAACTTAGAGTTAATACTTAAAGATAAGGTTAATATAAGTACCCAAACCTGTCTAAATTCTATTGGTTGAGTGGTTTTAGACCTATCCCCACCTTAACCTTTGAATAATCAACTTTGGAGCCATTAGAAACCGAATATGAATTTATTATAAATTAATATTTCTAGCTTTTCCAAAGGTGCCCCTCACCCCTCTTATAAAAGGGCACTCCTCCTTCTCATTTCTTCACACCTTCAAAGCCTTTTGGTTCGGCCAAACTCTGCCCAAATACTCTCCCAACATCCCTCACTACAACCTAGAGGCCTTAGTTTGATCAGAAAGCCAACCTAAGGAGCCCTTTTGATCAAATCAAAAGGAAGAACCCGAAGAAGAGGTAATGATTTCACCACCCTTCTCCAAGTTCATTTCTTCTTCCACTTCTTCTTCCTTTGTTCTTACCATTCTAAAATAATAACTCCAGTATCTCACATATACTGTGATGTTATTATAAATATGGTACAATCATATTCAGTATTCTATCCACCCTTTGAATAACATGTCACCATACGTGCGTACGTACGGCTTACCGTCTCCACGTCGTGGTGTAATTGTTATTCAATATAATATTATTTGGATGGTTATAATAATGATGTGTAACTCATGTAAATAATAAATATAACATGTTAATGATTCTTTATATATGATATACTATTCATTTATATATTATTTTAATATCAAAAGAATGATATTGTCGCTCGTGCGTACGTACGGACTACCGTCTCCACGAACGCGATGAGATTCATTCTCCATCGTATCCATTCAAGTATAATTATCATTTTATGATTTAAAAATGATGTTTAAGGACTTGATATCATTCTGGATATGAATAAGATACAACAAACATGGCTTATGTAACAAAACATATAAAAGAAAATGAGTAAGTTAACACCCGAAACGATGATAATTCTAAGATATTATTAATAAATCAATGTTAAAAGATCATATATGATATCATATTAATATATATGATTCTTGTATAATTTAATAACAACTATTTCACCATTATACAGGAGGTTAACCTACCCCAACCAAGGAAAAGTACAAGGTAAGGGTTATTTCACAATCTCTTCATTATCCGAGGTTGTTTATACGTAATAATCTACTGGGATATCTTTATCATCCACATACATGTTTCTTAAAAATGTATTTGAAAACATTTTTTATGGGTTAAAGTCATTTATACCCTTGTTTGAATTTTTATAAGAGGTTTATAAAGGAATCTTTCCGGCGTTTTCAAAACAAGGTCCTTTTTAACCTTTTCGATAGAATTGAGGTAAGAATGTTTTTTTTAACTTATACGGCGGGTGCGGTTATTTTACGCCGTTATAAAATCTTCAAAGATTTCCTTACAAGCTTATAAGAATATTTTCAAAGAAAATGTTTTATTTTATATGGATCTTAAATGGTTTCAAAATGAAAGGAGATATTTCTTTAAAAAGAATTTTGATTTCATCTATGTCAACATCCTTTGATGGATTTTAAGGTTATTTGAAGTTGATTTATTATGATACAAAACTTCTATATTGTATTGAAGGTTTTGTGATATGTTTGACTATGGATGTGCTATTTTTATACCATTCATAGTTTATGGTGAAATTATTGACATTTCGTATGCTAGTTTTAATACGAATGTTTATGTTATGTTTAAACCTTTTCATATGGGAATGCATTGGACTTAATAAGTGACGGGTGGAGCCCGCTATAGCTCCTCGATGCATCGGTAGGTCTCATGAGACAAACTAGTGTCTTGGCACAAGGCCTTGACAAAATATTATTTGTAGTCTTGGCACGAGGCCTTGGCTATGTGGTTATGATAGTCTGGCATTATGAATTCCAACATTATGAAAGTGGTTATTGATATTGCATGTGATTATTCGATTAGTAGAATATCCATGTGAATAAGTAAATGGCATTATTTCATTTTTATTTTTGCCATACTATGTTGAAGTTCAATTTTAAAAAGGCTTTTGTTTTAGTAATTCATTGCCTTAAATGTTTATGCTTATTATGAATGTTCCGCTATATTGTTATCCTTACTGGGCATTTGAGCTCACCCCTTTTCTATGTTTTATTTTTCCCAGGTAGTGAAGAAGTAAATTATGAATGACTTGCAGGGATATTATGAGGGGTTAAGAGTGTGGATATGAAGACTTTGTTGTTGTAGTAGTTTTTCACTTTGAAATGTAATGTAAAACTTTATGATTATATCTAGTGTTTCCAAGGCTACTAAACCAATCGGTCTTTCGAGATTTGATCTTTCTTGTGATCATGCCAATGTTACGAAGTAATGCACCGAATCTGGGTAGCTGGGGTCGGGGCGTTACAATAAATCACCTATTTATTGGCTCATATAGTTGTTTCTTCACCTCTACTAATTACCTATTGGATATTCTAAAGAATGTCTTTGACATGGGTCTTTCATCCAGGATTAAATCAATGGAAAACTCAATATCACTTTGTTGAGGGGTTCTAGGTAATTAATCAGGAAACACATCACTATAATATAGTAAAATTTTCACATCATTATTTTAGGATTACCTTCTTCATCCCTAGATTATTGTTTCACTTCTTCCCTAAGAATTATATTCAGGTGATCTGTTAAGGTGGATCTAGATAATAGTCATATGATAATGTATCTCTTCTATTGACTATAAATTATACATCATCAACAAAAGTCTTAATTTCATTATTATTACTTTAATTTTTCACATCATATTTCGAAATCTAGTACATATGTAGGATTATATCAAATTCAAACATATGTATGATTAAGTGTTTGATCGTATAGAAATTAAAAATTCATTTCCATCCTTACACCACTATTTTAATATCTTTTTGTAATGAATATTGAAAATTGATTTATAAATTAAAATTCATATTTGATTCAACTAATTTATGATTATCACTATTTAATAGGGAAATATTAGAGGTTTAAGTGGTTACATTGTATGACGAGGTGATTTGGAGATATCGTTATGGAATTAATGCAAAATGACCCAAACTACATGAGTGCCCAAGAATGAATGTAGATATAAATAAGAAATTTGGATAATCCGTGCATCTAATTAAGCATAATATTTGGGTAAATGTGATTAAACTTTTGATATACATTTCTCTAGAAGACCATGAAGCCCAATTCATCCATTTGGAGGCCCAAAATAGGTCCACATTTTAAAGAAATTATTGGTGGGACATATTAGACAACCGTTCTGTATTTGGGCCATAAATTAGGCCTCAAAACATCAATTAAAATGCTTCCAAATCCATTGGACCGAAACATCTATGTCCCACTACTCCACCTAATTTGAAGTCATATGAATGTTTTTTCATTAGTCTACAATCCAGATAAATAATGATAATGATGTCTCCCATGAATAGTCACCTAGTTCATTAGGAACATGACTTATTTTGTAGAAAGTGTGTAGTATTTTTCCATAAAATCCACCCCAACCATCTTTCTCTTAGGTTTTATGACTGAGTGTTAGTGTGAGTCGATCTTGAGAGCTCTCTTCACCCATTTTTTTCTCTTCTCTCTCGTGCACTCCTAAACCATTTAGTGATCAATTTGGGTGGTGCCCTTTGTTGTAATCCATAGATCCAAGCTGGTAATCTTCAAAAAGAAAGTTTAATTTAAAGGTTTGTTGTCAATTTTTCTTCATTTAAAACTTTTTATGTTTTGTATATTATATTATAAACAATTAAGAATAAAATGAACAATAATTATCATGCTTCCCTGCATTACTCGGATCTTCTAAGGATTTTAGTGCGGTTGCCTCTTTTCTCACCCCTTCCCTTTCATGAGTGTGTGAATGGATTATGTCAGTAGACAAATTAAAGAATCTTTAACCCATTTATATGAAATCTCTATTCTTGTGTAATATTTTATCATTTACAAAAATATGGTCATCTCATCAAGTTGTTGATGTGATGACTTGATTGAGTTTTGTTTTTTAAATTGATTCATGTTTTTTTATTTTTGAGTGGTCGCTGATAATCAATAACTTTGGGCGATCAAATAATATGTGGTAACCTATTTAGAAAACACATAACCATACTTATTCCAGTGTTCATAATTCGAGGAATCAATTCTCCATCCAATTCTATTGAGTGTGATTAAGGATTGCGCATCAAGGGACACATACCCGGGTTGATCACAATTTATTCATCTTGTTTATCTCACATAGTAGTATAGATTCGATTTTGATTTGTGAATCAACCAGTACTATTAATTTTAAAATCCCATTACCCTTTTATTCTCAAAATCAGAACTGTCTTTCTGAATTATTGATCTAAGGTTCTGTTGAGAGACGTCCTAGGGTTGCTTCTATAATGCCAAAATTCTAGTAAAAAATAAACATCTAATTTCACATGCTCAACAATGAGATCAAATTTTGGTGCAATTTTCAGGGAGAGAATATCATTTAATTCCTTTACTCTTTTCTTTTCTTTTTTTACTCTTTTAAATATCCCCCATTTTTTTAGGTTATATTTTTTTTGTTTTTGTGTGTCCTTCCTCTTTATCTCTCTCTCTTTTCCTATTTATCTCTAATTCTCTAGTGTTAAAGTATATTTTATTTTATCCAATAATAAATTTTAATTGATTTTATTTTAACCAATCACCATCATAAAAAATACAAAAAAATGTCACAACATATTTGCATGACACAATCAGAAAAATAAAAACTATTTTAAATTGAACCTAAAATTTAAAAGACACATCACTCACAAATTAAGTCATCCAAAGTAAGAAATTAATGTTACATAGAGGAAACCATTTTTTAACCTCAAGTCATATCAAACCAATTATAAATAGAAGCAAATGAAACCATAGAAATCATCATTGTAAATAACATAAATTCAAAATAACTGACCCCCCAGGATGTGGAGTACTAACCTGCATACATCGAATATCCAAAGAAATCGTCCAACGTTTAGCTAAAAAACAACCTCATCCACCAATATCCCAAATTTCATGGTCTTCTTAATGAGAACCCTCACAAAAATCTCAAATTTTTATCATAGTATACTCCACCATGAAACCCTAAAATGTGTTTGAGGAACTAATTAAGTTTAGGTCTTTCCCATTCTCCCATGATGGTGATGTCAGTGACTGGCTATACCATCTGCCTAAAATAAATGGGGGCTATAGTGACATGAGAAGTCTATTTTTATTGAAGTTTTTCCATGTTTCCTAAACTGCATCAGTTAAGAATTAATTTTTTGGAATTATGGAATTACTAGGATAGACCCTTCATAATTACTATGACAGATTCAAAAAACAATTATAAAGATTTCCCCACCACATGATTAGGGGTCTACTATTAATAGATTACTTTTATAAGAGACTTATCCCCCTAGATCATGAAATGATTGATGTTGTAGCTGGTGGTGACCTTATTGATAAAACCCCTTCTCAGGAGTTCATTTGGAAAGACTTTCATCCCTAAGTAAAATTATATAATAATCATGATGATATCCATACCCTTCTATGGTAATTATCTGAAGAAGCAGGTAACACATACTATTGCTTAGTTCTATTACATTGTGGTATTTGTTCTGATAATAATCATTTTTCTTACTAGTTCCCAATACTTCATGATTCTCCTGAGTCATGTGCAACCATGTTCCCAAGGTGTCCAATCCAATAAGAATCCCTCTTCAAGAAAGAACCATTCAGTCCATTTCCAAACCAAGGGTTACAAGCACAACCCCAGTACCGACAATAAAGAAACATAAGTTACCCCATGTAGAATTTTTTTAAACAAAGCCAAGGTATGAAACCTTATTATCCTTCACCTTCTCGAAACAATCCTCATCCTCCTCCAAAATCTGATCCAATCCAGGAGGATATGATGAAGAAAATGGAATCTTAGAACCTCTAGTTCCAATAGACCACACAATCAGCTATTCAAGACATACAATCTCAAGTTGTACAATTGAAAAATACCATCGGTGAGATAACGATTCATGGTTCTTGAAAATTAACATCCTAACAAATTTATAATCGGACAGAAAAAGGTAATTTTTGTTCAATAACACTTCATAGTGGAAAGGGAATTCCTTCATCCAATTATTCTTCCCAATAGGTATATCCACCTCTTGAAAACACACTTTCTTTAAACATAAAAGATTCCAACAAGGAAAATAACAAAAAGGGTAATCAAATTATCATTGATTATTAAAATAAATTTTTTATCCATATTCCTTTTCCGCAAAGAATCTATAAATCATAGAAAAATTTGGATAATGAGAATGATAAATAAATTATAGATATATTTAAAAAGGTTCAAGATAACATTCCTTTATTTGACATAATTAAAGAAATCCTCCAATATGCCTAATTTCACAATGATGTTTTCACCCATAGAAGGATGCTGAAGGGTAATGAGAGAGTTAACATGGGAAAGAATGTTTCATCCTTGGTTCAACCAGAAATTCCATCAAAATTGAAGGATCCGATAACATTCATGATACCTTGTACCATATGGGAGACATTATTTTTAGATGCTGTGATTGATTTAGGTGCTTCCATTAATGTAATTCCTCACACTGTGTGTACTTCTAAACGGGTTGGTGAGATTCAACTAACATTAATTGTCATGCATCTTTCCCAGAAGAGTACTATGTATCCAACAGGAGTGATTGAGGATGTCCTTGTAATAGTGAAGAATCTCATATAACCCACTATTTTCTACATTATTTATATAGAAGATACATGAAAAAAAGACATTCTCCTATCATATATGGGAGTCTATTACTTAAAATAGGAAACACTATCCTCAAGGTTTACAATGGTTTTCTGTCCAAGGAGTTCGGTAGAGAAAAAGTATGTTTTAACATTCTTGATGCAATGAAACAACCTGTTGAAGAGAACTCAATTATTATTGTATATTAAATGGAAGTGGTCTCTAATGGCACACACACTCACACACTAATCTTTACCCAACCCATAATCAAAATCATTTTCCTATTCTTCACCCATGGATGAATTGTGTTTTGACTCATGTTTTAAATTTTCTGTTCATTCTAAAAAATGTAAATTTTGTGCTTTTATTGATGAGTGTGTTCATTATGAGGTACCCATGACCGTCTTTGTTTATGAAAATCTCATATCCATTGATTATCATTTCTTAGAGAATAATCATGTGCATATAGAAAATTTCAGGGACCTCCCTCCCCCTAAACTCCGTCCCACTATCCAAAAACAAATAGTGTTGGAAATTTAAACTTATCATTCTAATTTAAAATTTTTATATCTTAATGGTATTGACCATTTTCCCATCATCATTTACCATAACATCTCTTCACAACAGGAATCAAAACTGCTCGACATTTTGAGATAGTATAAAAAGGTTATATGATGGACATTGGATAATATTCCTACGATTATCCCATGTATTTTATTGCACCATACACTTTTTGATGATGAGTATAAGGATGTAGGAAAATCTCAATTCTAGTTTAATCCCACTCACCTTGAAGTGGTAAAATTGGAAGTCAGCAAATTACTTGCTTCTGGTATCATTTATCCTACATCTAATAGTAAACGGGTTAGTCCAGTACAAATTGTGCCTAAAAACATGAATACATGTTATGTCATATGAACATAATGATTTGTTTCCAACACATGTGAAAAATAATCAGTGAGTCTATATTTACTACCATTGACTGAATCAAGCCATGAAAAAGGACCACTTTCCTCTACCTTTCGTTGATAAAATGATAGAATGATTTTTTAGTAAGACTCATTATTGTTTCCTTGATGGATACTTGAGTTTTTTCCAAATCCATATAGCCCCTGAGAATCAACAAAATAATACATTTACCTTTTCATTCTTCATATTTTCATTAAAAAGAATGCCTATTGGTCTATGTAATGCTCCTAGTAATTTTTATCAATGTGTGTTGAGTTTTTTTCTCAGTAACTTGAGAATTTTAAAGAAGTATTTATGGACGATTTCATGGTATATGTATTTTTTTGATGATTTTTTTGGAACACCTAGGTTTTTTCCTCCACTATAGCATTAAAAGGGATTTTGTATTCAATTATGAGAAATGAAATATCATGGTGGAGAAGGGATAGTTTTTTGGAATGTTAATTAAAATAAGTTAATTAAAGTGGATAAATCAAAAATTGAATTAATTTCAACCACTATATATCAAATATTTTTTTCATGAAATGTGATAGTTTTTGGGGTCATGTAAGGTTTTATTGTCAATTCATTAATGACATTAGTAAGATCACACTTTTATTATCCCGATTATTTCAAAAAGATTTTCTGTTTTTGTTTGGTAAAAATTGTGAGGATACATTCAACTCAATAAAAAGGATTCTCAAATAACCTCCAATCTTCCATACACCAAGGTGGGATATCCCCTTCGAACTTATGTGTGATTCTTCTATCTTTGTAGTTGGGGGAGTTTTATCAAAAACGGTAGAGAAGGATCATCATGTCATTGTGTATGCCTCACATACACTTGACCCTGCCAAAGTAAACTACACAGCCACTAAAAATAACTTCTTTCTATTATGTTTGACTTGAAATAAATTCATTCATATCTTCTTGGGTCAAAATTCATTGTATTTTTGGATCATGATTCCGTTCGTTTTCTCTTAAATAAACATGAAGTTAATCCCCACCTCGTACGGTGGATGCTCCACCTCCAAGAGTTTGACCTTCATATTACATATAAGAGGGGAGTGAAAAATATTATAGCTGGCCAAATTATTAGGATTTCTACACCAGTGTACCAGCTTGTTGAATCATCCTTCCCTACTTTATAATTATTTACTCATGAGAACCTTTCAGATGTTGTGGACCTTATCCCGTAATATGCAGACATTGTGAATTTTCTAGCAACATCTAGGGTTCCCATTGATTTCATCACTTCCTAATACTAGAGGCCTAAACTTGATTCTTTGTAGTAAATTTGGGATGAACAATAATTGTAGAGAATTTGTGGTGATCATGTAGTTTATCAGTGTGTCATGGACTATGATTTAACCTTTGATTTGACCTTCAAGATCACTTTATCTTGTAGAGCAACTTTTTCTCTCAACATACATCTCCAATGTTTCACGAATAAGGAATATTTTGGCCCACATTGTATATGGTAGCCCATAGATTTTTTATGTTATGTAGTCATTATCAATTCAGAGGGAATATCTCTAAGAGTAATGAAATACCCAACTGCCCATGTAATTCTTTGAAATTTTTAATGCATGAAGCATTGAATTTATAGGGAATTTTCCAAAATAATTTAGCTTTGTGTGCATATTATAAGATGTGGACTATGGGTCAATGTTAGGCGAATAAAAGGATACTAGGTCCGATGACGCTCGATTTGTTGTGGATTTTATAAGGTCCCAGATTTCTAGGAGGTTTGGTTTGTCGAGATTCATCAGTAGTGATTAGGGTTCACGTTTTAGCATTTAGAACACAAAAAAATTTCTTCATATGTATGGGTTTGATCATAATTTATCCACTTTATATCACCCCCAAAATAAAGAAAAAGAATAAATCTCAAATCATGATGTTAATAGAATCTTGTAAAAAATGGTGCAACCAAATATGAACGATTGGAGTTTGCACTGGGATAATTTTAGTTGGGAATGCCATACAGCTTTTAAAACCCCACTTAGAATTTAACCATTCATAATTGTGTTCAGAAACGCTTTTCAGCTCCTGGTGGAGGTAGAACACTGTGCATATTAGGCTCTTAAGAAATGTAATATGAATCCTTCAGATGCTGGTAAGCATAGGAAGCTTCATATTCCAGAGTTGGAAAATATTATATTCCATGCATATGAGTTCTCCCATAGCATTAAATAGAATACAAAGTCTATCAATGATAGCACGATTCATTAACATATGTTATATACTGGTGAAATGGTCCTCATGTACAATTCAAACCTAAAGTACCACCCAGTTAAGCTTCATTCATGATGGCTCTGTCCTCATATTGTTTCTAATGTTTACCCTTTTGGTGAAATATAGATATTTTATGAGTAGAGTGGAAGATGTCTTACCATCAATGGGTAGATACTTAAACACATCTAGGAGTATTTTCTAAATAATATGGTATATTAAATCCTCCTTATAGAAGAAAAATACCAGTTAAACAAACATGGTTTTATCATTGCTTTTCACAATATCAATTATTACAATCAGAACACTATAAATTCTAGTTGTGGAGTGCTAGAAACATTCCTAGCTTCATAAGTAATTTATTCAATGTTATTCATTATTTTTTTTCTTTTTTTCCTTATGATAATTTATCTTTTCCTTATCTTGTTGGGTTCATTTTTTATTTTCATTGTCTTTCTTATTTGTTCTCTTTTTCACGTTTTTTATGGTATTTTCACATTTCCAAACTTGATTAGTTCATTTATATTTTCAACATTTTTATTCTCTCTTCTCTTTTCCCCTTCTTTATGGTATTTTCACTTTTATTGATCTTGTTGAGATAATTATAATTTTCATAGTATTTCTTCTTTATTATCATTTTGACCTTCCTTATGGTATTTTTACTTCCCGCCCTTATGGTAACCAAATCAGTGAACTTACTAAAAATTCACTTATAATTTTATATTCCATGTTGATTTAATATTTGATGAAAACTTGTCTATATTATGGAATGAAATTTTCAACAAATTTGACATTGGGGAGTGATTTTTTGTAAATTCGTTTTCTCTAAAATATATAAATATTTGTATCTCTATGAAAAAATTGAGATTATTGATACCCCTTCTGTTAGTATTTTTTTGGTAAATCAGGTCACTAATATATCCCAACATTTTTTCACTAAACAACAATGTGTGAATATTTATTACTTAATATAAGGAAAATACATGTTAAGATAATATATTTCATAAATAAATGATATTTTCATATGTTTGTTCTTTATTAGATCTATTCAATTGCTATATCGGATTAAACTATGAGTGTGTACCTGATATCTAACTGTTCTATGCTGTAAAAACAATCCAAATAAAATAAAATAAAATAAACTAGGTTGTGTATTGGGTGGGTAAAAAATGAATCCTCCCCAAAATTTGATCTTATAGTAACTATTACAATTAGTTTCATGATTAGATAAAACAAGATTTTAGAGATGAGTGTGATATCTGATCCAAATAAAACATATGAAAAAAATATTTATATGTGGGGGTGATGAAATGAGCAACATATGAGAATATTTGGATCAGTATTTTAATGT
Organism: Viscum album; assembly: GCA_963277665.1. Classification (NCBI taxonomy): domain Eukaryota; kingdom Viridiplantae; phylum Streptophyta; class Magnoliopsida; order Santalales; family Viscaceae; genus Viscum; species Viscum album. Next base: position 1,784,719,189 of record OY728150.1, read on the forward strand.
CTGAATTATATAAATTATTAAGTGAGTGGGAATTGAAATATGATTGTGTAAGATGTAAGGAAGGTTCAGTAGAAAATAATTTAAGTTAAAAAATGTTAAAATAACCTATATTTACTATATAGAGAGTGGAAACAATATCAAGGAATGGTTTTCAAACAGACACATGGGGAGTTAGTGTCATGGTTTACTTTTTAATTCCATTCTCAATTTGGTATCATGGATCTCTTTGAATTTCATTATGATATAATTTAATAGACATATTTTTATAATTCCACTATGAATAACTCCTTGGTGTGGTTTTTGATTTTATCACATTAATTTAATGAATTAAATTTTCTTAGAATGTTAAAAAATCAGGATGTTGGGAATATATAAAACAATCATTTTTTATATCTTACTTTCCCCAGGAGTAAAAATGTTTTGGTGCAGGGGTGTGATCGTATAGTTATTCACTATTAATTTACACCCTTACACCACAGTTTTATCCTTTTTTTAATCAATATTCCAAATATAATAATAAATATAACATAAATTTTTATTCATTGAATTTATTTTTTTGACTTTTTAAAATAGAAATTTTTACTAGTATTAGTGTTTACATTATAGGAGGAGGGTATTGGGAGATCCTATTACAGAATTCAAGAAAAATGTTCCAAACTACGCAAGATATCAAGCATGAATGGGGACATAAATATGAAATTTGGATAATTAGAAAATACAATTGATCTGAAAATTGGTGTACATGTAACACCCCGAGATTCTAGGAGAAATATTCTTTTTATTTTCTTTGATGTCTTGTGTTGTACACTACACCAAGATTTCCTTGCGCTATGTGAAACACTGTATTAGCTTTCAGTATACACAAACACTATTCTGGGCTTCTGTTGCACGCCAGAGCAATATTCCTCGATATCGTGTGTAGTACGCAATATTGGGTTTCACTAAACAATGATATATTGTTATAATATTATTTTTGACTAGCCGTTATGAATTGTATTAACTAAATTTTGAATTTTATAACATTATTATTCATCTTACACATTTTCTAGAACATGGTATGAGATGAAAATAAATTTTTCAGGTAAAATAAATATTTTTCAAAAAAGTATAGTTTTGCTGCCTTTTGATGGCGCACACACTTTAAATCTAGTTTTTGTCATATTTATAAGTTCAATTTGACAAAATAAAATTCTACTTTGGAATAATGATATAGAAATTTACTTTGGATAATTTTTTCATATAATTCTGATAACTTTCATATTTTAATGAATAGTAAAAACACGCTATATTTTAATTTAAAACTACTTTTTTCATCGCAATAATTTATATGGTTAAAATTACAATAACACCTGCCAATATTATATTGCATGACTAAACATTGACCCATATCACCTAATGGTTGGAATAGATTTATTTTATGGACTTTTGACCATGAAAATAATTTAATTATTATTAAAACCAAATAAAGTGACAACATGTCACTCTCTTAAATCATATTAGTATAATAATTTTAATTTAGTGATAAACATCATGAAACTTTAAAGATGATTAGTCTCCAGAAAGATAATAAAATTATATACATAATGTTAATTTATTTATTATTTTTAGTGATTAAATATTTGTCATTAATGGTGAAACAATAGTGATGAAGAAATTTTTTATTTAGTAAAAAATCAATAATATAGTTATTATTAAAGTAATAATACCTATCAAAAGGACCAGAAACTTGACCAAACCTTATTATTAGAGTATATATATACCCTAACCATCCAAGGGTATATTTTTGGACCATTTTGAGCCTTATAATATAGATTAGGAAATTTATATTATATTATTTTAAATGATGTCAATGATGTCACCTTCATAATTTAATAAATATAACAATTTATGTGTTGTAATTTTAAGATGATAAATTAGATTAAAAATATTATTATGAAAGGTATTATATTTATATTCAGCATATGATTTTATTTTTAATTTTTATGCAACTAATAAGTACATTAAAGGATTATAAAAAAAATAATGTAGTAATTATTTTATTAAGAGAAATATCAAATAAATGGTTTTAAAAATATTAAAATAAATATTATATGTAGTATTTAATGTGATACACTATTTTTATAGATTAATATTACATGTTAGAAATCTATTAAATATTTTGGATAGAATATATATTCTTTGTGGATTTTAGTTAAATTCATATAATTGAATAGTGTCAAAATTGACACTACTGATATTGTATAAAAATAACATATTATTAAATTGTTTAAAAATCACAAAAATATTTAAAATTTACAAATTAAAAATTATATTGTATAAAATGAAATAATATATCTAATTATGGAAAATTTACAACAAATAAGCAAGTATTTATAAAAATTTAAAAATTAGAATTTTATTACCACAAATAAATTTAAATAGATTAAATAAGGATAAATCAAATTGATATGGTATAAAATAAATTCAAAACATGTCTAAGTTTTATTTATTTATGATATTACAACATTATCTAATCTCATATTCTAATTTGAGTCATTTTGGTTGTTTTTATGTGGGGTTTGAATTTATTATAAATTAATATTTCTTATGTTTCCAAAGGAGCCCCTCTCCTCCCTTATAAAAGGGCACCTCCTCCTTCTCTTCCTCACACAACATTGAGCCTTCAAGCTTGGCCAAACCTATCCCATTTCTCTTCTCATCTTCCCTAGAAACAAACTAGATGTTCTGGTCTTCTTCAAATACCATCTTTACTGCCCTATGTGGAGGTTTATAAGAGGCATGTCGAAGAAGAGCAGACTCGAACACATACAGAAGAAATTGGACATATGGTAAGGGATGATTTTTAAAATCTCATTTTTATTAGAGATTTCTTATACGTAAGTATTTAATGGATTATATGTTTCATCCATGTCCATAAAAATGTTGTTTATAAAGTGTTTAATATTCTTCCATTTATTTTTAAAGTCATGTTTAACCCTCTTTGACTTTTAATTTGTGTTATGGAGGGAATATTTCTTTTTTTTAACATACGAGGTAATTTTTGAATTTCCCATTAAAAGTATGAGGAGAGTGTTTTTTTACTTATACAACATGAACGGATTTGTACAGTTTTATAATGCCTTATTTTCATGAATCTTACTCTACAATATTTCGTGATTATTTTCAAAAAAAATCTTTTCGTTTAAAATTGTGTGGCATTTTGGGAATATAAAATGATTTTTAAGGAGAAAGGATATTTTCTTCAAGAATTCATTTCAAGTATTTTATCAAAACCATTTTCCATCTAAGATGGTATTATTTCATATGTGTATGTTTCAGGTATAATTCCTCTATGATTTACATGATTTCACTTTTCTTATGATGAAATGATATCCATTTTTATATGGATTATGTTATGATGGGATGATGTTTATAAAACCCATTTTATTCTTTGGGTTATGATGAATGATTTATGTTTATGTTATGGCACACATAAAAATTATTTCATTATGAGATGGGTGGGACCTATATCTCCCTCCAATGCATTGGGTAAAGATTTATATCTAATGAGATAGACATGGCTGGAACAGTAAGTTAATCTGGTTTAGTGATACAGGATTGGAACGAGGAGTGAACTCGATTCAGAAAGGGACTTTGTCCACTAAGATTGTCATGGAAGCAAGGTCTTGGATACTATGGAAATCATATCATGTGCTTAATGGTTTTCCACAATTACATGTTTACTTACCATTATATTTTATCATGATTGATGTTCCATTATGATATATGTCTCACGTACTTCCAAGATTTATGTCTTTTCTCAAGATTTTGATGTTTAGATTTTATTTTCAAGTTTTTGCATTCAAATGTTTATAGATTGTTCTATGTTCTCTATGTTTACCCTTACTGATCATTTGAGCTCATCATTTTTATGTTTTCCTTTCCCCAGGATATAAAGAATGGTTTTAGGTAAGAAAACAAAATGGGAAGATCTTTATGGGAGACGTTGAAGATATTTCACCATGATTAGAAGATTATGTTCCAAGTTTCCAAAGACACTAAACTATTATGGTCCTTTGGTTTCTGTTTTTTTATGTATTAAGTATTCTGAAAAAGTAATGTAATGTCTATGTATGTCATGTTTGGGTCTCTACAGTTGGTATCAGAGGAAAGGTTTAGTTAACCATTGGAAACTAGGATGCGAAAACTATAGTGATATCCCTAGAGATATTTCAATGGTATTCCTAGGGATGTCCCTAAGGTATAGTATAACTATAGGTTACAGTCCTAGAATTGTGTTCATGATCATGAATAACCTAGGGTTAACCTAAGGTATCATGGATTAAATAATGTGTGATAAGATAGACATAACATAAGTTACTTTTTATGATTATGTGGTTCCTCATTATTTTAATTGTTTCTTACACCGTGGTTTTTGGTTTTAGTCAATGGAGGGAACTAGAAGGAATTGGGTCAACAATGAATCCAATTGAAAAATTGGTGACTATGAGCAAAGAAATTGTGTAATTCCTAGAAAGAATGATATTATTATTATGTCGAATCAGTCATCGTGATATATGATTAACAAGTTGAACTTTAGGGATATTCCTAATTCATCAAGTAAGGGTAATATGGACATTTATGCATGTTTTCATGGTGAGGATCATAGAGAAAGGAAGATGGAGATTTCTAAATAAGGGAAGAAGAACCTTGATGAATACATCAAATGGATGGGAAGATGTTATCTATGTGGGGAGAAGGGTCATAGAGTAATAGACTGTTATGGAGTTCAATGTCTTATCTATGGAGAACATGGGCATTTCCCAACTCAATGCCCTGACCTAAGATGTTACTTCTAAATCAAGGAACGACTTATTCAATGACAATCATTGAAGAGAATGGATCGAAGTGTTTATGTTTTGGTATTCAATAATAATGTTGTAGATGTACTTTTATGGTATATTGGAATATATATGTATTGGTCCATTGTGGTTTTCTATAAGAATATTGTACCGGTAACCATGAAAAGTGGTTGAAATATTGTTTGAAAGAAGTTCATATGCACATAATGAAGGGATAAGGAGAAAATAATATATTTGATATTATTCATGAGCTCATGATTGATATAAGGACTAAGTGATATCATGGTTTGAGTATATATAATTTTTGGGATTTTGGTATGTGTAAAGTGTTAACTTTTGACAGCACTCATGTTTTTACTAAGGTTCTATGGTAATTCATGTTTCAAAACAATACATGATTAAGGTATTTAAATGTTTGGAATGTGACCAACAAGATATATCATATGATATATGGGGGATAAATGATGGCATTCACGTGATTTTTATGTGACATTTCAAGTAATTGTTTTCTTTATACTATGAGATTGGACATATGTATTTTGGATAAGCCTAAATATTGGAATGGATTCAGATATTATTGTTTTAGGGTAAAACTTATTTTTGATATTATTTCTGGAATGTTATAATAGTGTAGTTTTAGAAAAAGGTACAACCTTCAGGATGGGCGACAGCCCGTCGTGTCGGACAAGGTTGCAGGAATAGAACCCACAACTGATGTGCGACAGGACTTTACTGCGTACCACTGGACTGCAAGAATTCCCTGGTTAGTAGAAACTAGTATTATTTTATTAAGAGGTATGATAGATGATGTATAAGTCCATTGTTGGAATCATATATGATTAATCTCACCATAGATGGACTTATGTATATTTAATAACGTATGCTAACCTTTTTATGATAGAAACAGATGGGATGACTTATCATTCTATCACATGATCTTCTAACACTTCATGAATGACAAATTCAACTTCATTTCATTAAATAGAGATGAAGTGGAAATTGTTCATGGAATGACCAATGATGATATTACACTGAAATCAAGTAATTATTTCTCCTCATGTAAAAGTTCATCAACATTAGAGAAATGATCTTGATAACCAAAAATGTTGTCTTAATACTCTCATATCTAATGAATCATATGGTACCTTAGATCATCACAAATTTATGGATTTGTGATTGTGGGATTTTTCAAAGCCATGTTCTCTACCACTCTCCATCAGAACTTGATGGTTAGATTTGTCTTCCTTATCCATATTTTCATCTATGTTATCCTATGTGGAAACCCATGGATAAGTTAATTTGGATAACCGTTACGTTTCATATATTATTTTTTAAAATTAAGTTTTAGTATTTAATTTTATGATGTGGGTTTCTATGAAAGAAACTTTCATGTAGTAAACGATTTATAACCCCGAAGAATTTCGAGGGTGAAATTCATTTTAAGGGGGTAGAATGTAACACCCCAAGATTTTTTGAGAAACATTCTTTTTAATTTCTTTGATGTCTTGTGTTGTATGCTACAAAATGATTGGATTGCTCTATACGCAACACTATATTAGCTTGTAGTATACACAAACACTATTCTGGGCTTGTGTTTCATGCCAGAGTAATATTCCTCGATAGGGTGTGTAGTACGCAATACCGGGTTTCACTAAACAACGATATATTGTTATAATATTATTATAGACTAGCTATTATGAATATTATTAACTAAATTTTGAATCTTATAACATTATTATTCATCTTACACATTTTTTATAACATGGTATGAGAACAAAATAAATCTTTTGGGTAAAATAAGTATTTTTCAAAAAAATGCAGTTTTGCCGCCTTTTGATGGTGTACCAACATAAAATATAGTTATTGACATGTTTATAAGTTCAATTTGACAAAATAAAATTCTTCTTTGGAATCAGGATATAAAAATTTACTTTGGATAAATTTTTCATATTATTCTGATAACTTTCATATTTTAATGAATAGTAAAAACACGCTATATTTTAATTAAAAACAACTTTTTTCATTGCAATAATTTATATTGTTAAATTATAATATTTAATGGTTTTAAATTACAAATAGAATATATTTTTACCATTTAATATATTGTAAGTCATTATCATTAATTTTACACTGAATTCATAAGTAAAAACATTTCAATCTTTGGCAATGTTTTAACTTTTAAAACCTGTTTTCTTAACAATGAGATTAATTTTAAATTAATTACTGCAAATTATGTGTTTTTAATTTTGAAAAATGGATTTCATATTTGAATTCAGTGGGTCCAAATTATTTTAATAGGTTACTTTTTTTATATTATGAATATTAACTATGGTAATTTTTATTTACTGCAGTTAAAGGTATATCAGTTAATTAAGAGTAAAAATAAGATTATAAAATTACCCTAACACCTTTAAAAATTATATTGGATGACTAAAAAAAGAACCCATATCACCTGTGGGTTGAAATAGATTAATTTTCTGGACTTTTTACCATGAATATAATTTAATTTTTATTAAAACCAAATAAAGTTACAACATGTCACTCTCTTAAATGTTATAAGTATAATAGATTTAATTTAGTGATGAACTTCATGAAACATCAAAAATGAATAGTATCTAGAAATATAATAAAATTATTTACATCATGTAATTTTATTTATAATTTTTATTGATTAATTAATTGTCATTAATGGTGACACAATAGTGATGCAGAAATTGTTTATTTAGAGAAAAATCAATAATATTATTTTCATTAAAGTAATAATACCTATCAAAAGGACCATAAACTTGACCAAACCTTATTGGTCGAGTATATATATACCCTAATCATCCATGGGTATATTTTTGGTCCATTCGGAGCCTTATAAAATAGATTAGGACATTTATATTATACTATTTTAAATGATGTCAATGATGTCACCTTCATAATTTAATAAATATATCAATTTACATGTTGTGATTTTAAGATGATAAATTAGAGTAAATATATTATTATAAACGTTATTATATTTATCTTCGTCATAGGAGTTTATTTTTAATTTTTATTAAACTAATAAGTATATTAAATGTTTATACAAAAATTATGTAGTAATTATTTTATTAATAGTAATATCAAATTAATGGTTTTAAAACAATTAAAATAAATAACATATGAACTATTTAATGTGATCCAATAATTTTCTAGATGAATATGACATGTTAGGAATCTAGTAAATATTTTGGATCGAATATATCTTCTCTGTGGATTTTATTTGAAATCAAATAATTATAGAGTGTCAAAATTGACACTATTGATATTATATAAAAATAACATATTATTAAATTGTTTAAAAATCACAAAAATATTTAAAAATTACAAATGTAAAGTTATATGGTATAAAATGAAATAATTTATCTAATCATGAAAAATTCAAAACACATAAGAAGGTATTTATAATAAATTAAAAATTAGAATTTCATTACCACAAATAAATTTAAATAGATTAAATAAGGATAAATCAAATTTATAAGGTTAAAAATGAATTCCGAACAGGTATAAATTTTATTGGTTGATGAGATTACAACCATACCACATATAATCTTCAAATGTTGGTAATTTTTTATTTTTTATGTGGGGTTTGAATTTATTATAAATTAATATTTCTTATGTTTCCAAAGGTGCCCCTCTCCTCCCATATATAAGAGAACCTCCTCCATCTCCTCCTCACACCACTTTGAGCCTTCAAGCTCGGACAAACCCTACCCATTTCTCTTCTCTACTTCTATAGAAACTTACTAGAGGTCCTTGTCTTCTTCAAAGACCTACTTTAGTTCCCTAAGAGGACGTTTAGAAGATGTGTGTCGAAGAAGAGGAGTCTCAAACACATACTGAAGAAATTGGACATATGGTAAGGGATAATTTTTTCAAATCTCATTTTTATCTGAGATTTCTTATACCTAAGTATTTAATGGGGTATATTTTTCATCCATGTCCATAAAAGTTTTTTTCATAAAGTTTTTAATATTCTTCCATTTATTTTTAATGTAAGGTTTAACCCTATTTGACTTTTACATTGTGTTATAGAGGGAATCTTTCTTTTGTTTACCATACATTGTACTTTTTGACTTTTCCATTAAAAGTAAGAGGAGAATATTTTTTTACTTATACGGCTTGAATAGATTTTTACGATTTTATAATGCCTTATTTTCATGAATCTTACTCTATAAGATTTCATGGTTATTTTCAATAAAATAATTTTCTTTTAAAATAATGTGGCATTTTGTGAAAAGAAAATGATTTTTATGGGGAAAGGATATTTTCCTCAAGAATTCATTTCATGTATTTTATCAAAACCATTTTCCATCTATGAAGACATTATTTCATATGTGTATGTTTCAAGTATAATGTCTCTATGATTTACATGGTTTCACTTTTCTAATGATGAAATGATATCCATTTTTTTATATGGATTATGTTATGATGGGATGATGTTTATGAAACCCTTTTTTTCATTGGTTTATGATGAATGATTTATGTTTATGTTGTGGAACACGTAAGTATGATTTCATTATTAGATGGTTAGGACCTATATCTCCCCCAATGCATTGAGTAAAGATTAATATATCATGAGAAAGACATGGATGGAATGGTAAGTTAATCCAGTTAAGTGATAAAGGACTTGAATGAGGAGTGAACTCGATTTTAAAAGGGACTTTATCCACTAAGATTGTCTTGGAAGTAATTCCTTGTCTACTATGGAAATCATATCATGTGTTTAATGGTTTTCCACAATTACATGTTTTCTTCCCATGATATTTTATAATGATTGATGTTTCATTATGATATATGCCTTACGTATATCTAAGATTTATGTCTTTGCTCAAGATTTTGATGTTTAGATTTTATGTTCAAGTGTTTTCATTCATGTGTTTATAGATTGTTCTATGTTTCTATGTTTAACCTTGCTGAGAATTTGAGCTCGCCATTTTTATGTTTTCTCTTCCCCAGGATATAAAGAAAGGTTTTAGGTAAGAAAACAAAAGGGGAAGATATTTGTGGGAGTTGTTGAATATCTTTCACCATGATTAGAATATTATGTTCCATGTTTCCAAAGACACTAAACTATTACGGTCCTTTGGTGTCTGTTTTTGTTATGTATTAAGTATTCTGCAAAACATTTAATGTATATGTACATAAGGTTCGGGTCTCTATCGTACATGTGAAAATATGTGTAGGATACATTTCCAAAGAATACAATGGAGCCTTATTCATCCATTTTGAGGTCCAAAATAGGTCCACATTGTGTATAAATTTTGGGTGGGCCATATTGGACTACCCTTCTATATTTGGGCCATACCTCGTTCCTCAAAACATAAATTGGGATTAATCTACATCCATTGGACATCTAACTGAAAGGATAAAATCTGAAATAAATTTTAAGTAAGTTCAATGTGTTTTGGTCATTCAAACATCTAAATATTTAATGATAATGAAGTCTTCCATGAATAGTCACCATGCCTCTAAGGAAGATGACTTATTTTGTGAAACGTGTGATTTATATATCCATAAAAACCCCTAACAATCATTCACTTATGTGGTACGACCAGGGATAAGGGTGGCTCGAACATGAGATCTCTCTTCACTAATTTAGTTCTCTTCTCCCTCATATACTTCTAAACATTTTAGTGATCAATTTGGGGGTGTCCATTACTGAATTCAAAAGCTCCACGCTTGTTATCTTCATAACGTAATTGAATTTATTGGTTTTTTGTCAATTGTCCATAATTTATACCTTCTTAATTTTTTTTATTCTGGTATGATCAAATACAAATCAAAGGACTGGGAATCCTCATTCCTCCTTGCATAACCTGGATCTTTTGATTATTTGATTGTGGTTACCTCTTCTCTCACCCCTTCTCTTTCATGAGTGTGTGAATTGATTCGGTCTGTTGATAAATTCCAGGAATATGAACCCATGAATATGCATGTTCTTTTCTTATGGAATATTTTAACATTGACACAAATCATGTCATCTCATCTTACTGTTGATGTGATGCCTTGATTGAGTTCCATTTTTACAATGATTCATGTTTGTTGATTTTGAGTGGTCACCAATAATCAATATCATTGATTGATTAACTACTATGTGGTAACACAGTAAGAAACCACATGCCATGCTGGTTTCTGTGTGTATAAATCAAGGAAACAATGAAACTTCTAATTCCATTGAGAGCGACGATGGATTGAGCATCAATGGACACTTTCCTAGGTTGATCACTATTTCTACATATTGTTTCTATCACATAGTAATATAGATTCAATTTCTATTTTTAAATCAACAAGAACCATGTTTTATAAAACCCCATTACCCTTTTATTCTCAAAATTGTAACTATATCTTTAAATAAAAGATATAAGGATCCATCAAGATATGACCTAGGGTTGCTGTTATACTATAGAAATTCTATTTAAAAATAAACATCTAATTTGATGCCCTCGACAACATGATTTTTTTTCAGAAAATAAATCACATATATTTTTCATAATGGGGACTTTTGAGCATATATTTGTTTATTAAAACACCCCATTGTTGTTTTTACTAAAAAACACTTATTAAATAAAAATAGAAATGTTTAATTTAATGGAAAACTGGGATGATATAAAGGAATGGGATGATTTAGAATAAATTAATCATTTTGAAAAAACTTCATATAGGATTAATGTACTATTAACCACATAATCTAGTACATATACCTCAGATGTGGTGATCACGTAATATTGGTAATCTCCACTTGTCCTCCTATGTTGTAGATTCTATTGATGATTATGACATTGGTTTGAATAAATATCCAATTCATTTTATTTGAAACATTATATATCATTATTTTGTTACCCAAAGAATGATGAGATAGATGACCTATGCTTCTAAATTTGTAACACAGTCATGTGTCCTTTATAAATTTTTCCATATATTTATTCCCAAAAATTTCACTAGACTGAAAATTATTCTTTACCATGTTCTTATTTAGTGATTTACCTTTCTCATAGTTCTCATCGAAACTCTTATTATCATGATATCTTTTTAATATATAAGATCTTAAAAATTCCTTAACTGTTTTGATGGAATAGGGGACTATTTCATCATATGATGAAATTTTCTTAGAAAAATGTTCTCTATAAAGGATTGGTTTAAGGATTTGAATGAAATGATCTATATTCATTTATAAATTATTTATATGATATATAATATAATTTTCAGGTCTTTTAAATGTAGCCTCGTACTCTAAAACACCATCTTCATACATTTTAATTATTCTATCTAACTTTATATTCATTTAAATTCATTGATCATGAGGGGAATATTTTTCGAAGAATGTTTCAAAGAACTATATTCCATTTTTTCTATTCCTTCTTCTTCTCTATTATTCTAGATCATTGACCCCCATTGATTAGCATCTCCCTTGAGAAAATATAATTCCAGTAATACCTTTTCATCTTCATTCCATCCCAATGCTAGAAATATATTTTCAAGGGACATGATACATTTCTCTGATACCATTGGATTATTAGTAACCCAAAAACATGAGGTCATATATCACATTATATTTTCCAGCATAAGAGTAGCATTTCAACAAGAATCATGTTTTTCTATTCATGGATGGTTATTTTTCATTAACTGAGTAATATCCCATAACATGGTCATGATATTCTAATATAAAACACAAATTATGTGGAATTTACTAGTGGATAAATCCCTATATTTTTCATGTTTATTAATTATGTTCTTTTATTCACGACTCATAACTAAATAATGGCACAAACTGAGTGATCCCACAATTATCCTGAGTATTAATTTAATGAATAAAAAAATTTATATTTATAAATGATTTGTAATATAGTAATTAATTATTAATATTTTTTACATTGGTTATGTTTATATTAAAATATAATCAAAATATCTCTATTAATGTTTCCCATATATAAACTATGAAGACCCAGCCCATGTAGCCTTGATCTGGTACATTCCTTTATTATATTGGCGATAGATATAAGTTTCAAATTCCAAAGGTAAGATTAGTTTAGTAGTATTGAAGAAGACGATATATACATTTTTCAATTATTATATTTATAGTCAAATATAAAAAATAAAATGGGAAAGTAATTTCATCATTTATCTAATTAAAACATTTTATCTTCATATTCTTTGATAAAGGAAAAAAGGGTGATCTCAAATACTCTATAAGGATAAAACACAATCAAATATTACATGAATAAATGATAGATGAAACAAAATAAATATAGAAATGTATATACAATGAAAACACTTGTAATTTGATTAACAAAATTACAACCACAAGAGGATATGGTGTAGTCTTTATAGAAATGTAAATGATCAAAAAAAATTCCATTTATTTATTAATGTGAGTACAATTTGAATACTAAAATAGCGTCATTATGAAAATCTCATGTAAAATAATGAATGAAATTATAATGAAGGAAATAATTAATAATTTAAATTCCATGATCATAAGAATCAGGTTACCTAAACCATCATTACATTCATAGTATGATTTAATTATCACGGGTAAACCCCAATTTAATTAGGCCAACATTGTCATCACATTTGACTATGATGATTTGAGGGGTATCTATAATGAAAAACCACCAGTGTATACATATCCTAATCATTACTTAAATATATAAATGAATGATTTAATTTATGAATAAATTTTATATAACAACTTATATCTATATTGAGAAAAATATATAGATTTAACATCATTTCCCCACTTAATTAACTATCTTTCAATGTAATAACTATTTTAAAAAATATTTTATGGTTTAATAAATAATAATATCAATGTGATATAAAATATGGATATGTAATGAAATATTTTATAAATGGTGATCCTAAATAAAAAGGGTCAGTATATAAGCCATTGAAAAGAAAATAAGTGCATAACATAACACATATGACTCAATGAAATGTAATTGAGATGGAGTCCCTTATAAGGGCCGTATCATTAATCAAATTAATAGATTATCTGTATTCAATCATAATATAGAAAAAAACATGTAATAAAATATAATATAATCCTAATTCATTTAACACATATCCTTAAAATAAAATAATCAATGAAAAATATTTTTAACCCAACGACTGAAAATTGAGTTACAAAATATTTTACCACTTTTAAAAAAGTCAAATCAAATGAATTGTGAAAGTATTAATTATGAAATGAAACGACCAAAACTAGGAAGATAATAAAATTCATCATATTATATATCAAAGGGAAGTATACATACAAAAAAATAGTGGAGAATAAGGCATCTATCTCACTAAAGTAAATAGTGAGATGAAAAAAAAACTTACCTTATATCTAAAAGAGAACATCATTTGTATTTAATGTCCAGGATAAAAAAATTATATTCATTAATAGAATATTAAAGAAACTATTGAACATATATTTTATTTATTATAACTTTATAATGTTCATTTATGGCCATATTTAAGAGTTATGATTTTTAATTTCATTTTTTTCAGGAGTGTTCTATTTTATAGTTTTATGGTTGGTTTCATTTTGAATAATTTTGGTAGTTCTTCTCAAATGGTATAAAAACTCTAGATTATGATTGAAATGGTATTAATATTCTTATATTGTATTGAATTTCCCAATATATAATTTTCTATGACATTACTATTATTCATTAGATAGAACACTAATGATATATGTTTAGTATAAATTTGTTGGTTTTTATAACCATTTCCAATTTGTTTCATTTTATTTAAAATATTTAATGAAAATAAATCCAAAATATGATTCAAGTAATATAATTCATGTTGAATTATTATAATGATATAATAATGTGATTACAGATATCATTGGATTTGGTAATGGAAAATAAAAAATCACCATCCATGAATGTGGTGGATCGACACATAACATATGATGATTTTAATTTTATAAAAAATAGATGATACGATATTTAATGATAAAGATTCCATTAACAAAATAAAAATCTAGTATATGTATGATAATGGTGTTAATATGTCACATTTTATAGGGGAGGTGACAAGTGGATATGAAAATGAAATAAATTAAAATAGATTGATTGAGGATTTACACCTCTGGAATATTGTCTCCTTGCAAGCCTCCTGAAGAAAATTGGATTTTGAATTTTGGTAAGAACAATTGGTATTGAACAGGAGGAAGTGGAATGGAAATGTAATTGGATAAAATTTAGAAATTAAACCTTTATTTAGAGGTGTGATTAAATGAGTGGTGAGGGGCGGTATTTATAATGGGGGAGAGGGGTGTTTTTTATTTTTTTATTATTATGGCCAAATACAATCATTATTGTTGATTACCATGACTAAATATTGTCAATATGGAATAATTTTTTGATATAATAGTTTTAAAATTATACACACAATACTCATGAATCAAAAATTCTAATATTTATCTTATAATGATAAATACTGTTAATAACTATATTTCACTATTGACCAAAAATTCAAGAGCTTTAGAAAAATTTCAAAATTTCAGCATAAACATTATTGATATGTTGATTTCAAAAATGGATTGAAAATTTTGGGAATTTTTTTTATATGTGATAAATTTAATTTTAAATTAAAATTAATATTTATTCAAAAGTAAGAATTTTAATATTATAACTGATTTTATGACACATTAAAAAATAATTTTGATCTCATAATATTTTACAATAATTATAAAACAACAAAATATTATTTTTTAATTCTATTATTTGAAAATAAAGCTTCCTTTAGGTCATTATATTAATTATAAAATTGCAATTTAACATTTATAGTACACAGAAATACCAACACATAATTTATCATGTTTAAAACATTTATTTATCTATTACATGATATAAATTTATCATATCTTCTTCCAGGGTGTAACTAAATTTTATTTTTACTTTCATTGGTGAGGTTATTATCTAATAGCCAGATTATAATTCCAAATGGCCACATTACTATTCCAACATTCATTTTAATATTCAAAAGTATATGAGGGTTCTTTATTCTTGGTGTATTCTAAAACATACGTTATCAATTAAATTGTTTTGATTTTAGAAGTTACAAACCATAAAATCGTGGGGTGATATAGGTTTCCTCCAATGGTGCCACATTCAAGACCCATTGTCATAACACCACTCTGAAGTATGCTTTCACCTAGATATTAATATTTTATGGGTTTAGTTATGTCATAATTTTTTCTAGTGGATGGGGGATGAGCTCCCAAATCTCATCTATGATGAGAAATACCCAGAGCTATATCATAATGGTCTATTTTCTTGGATATTTGGAAGACTATGTAAACCAGTGATGTAAGGCATTAAATTCAGCCAAATAGAAATTCAAACATGGATGGGTTTCATGGTATGAAATTAGTACTATTGTTGTTTCCTACAACCAATAACATTCCCATGAAGTGTTGAAAGAAGAAATTCGACATCTTGTTTCTCTATCATAAGTTGATTATTTTCCTAATCATATAAAGGAATAGATGCTAAAAAAAAATTTTGGATATATATTTGCATATATATTTCAACATTATCATCTATTATTGAATTCAAACTAATGATATTGATAAATTTAAGATTACATGTAGACTCTTAAGGGGTGATGATGATTGGGAACATGTACCCCCATGAAGTGTGCCATGACATGTCCTTTTTGAAACTAGAATGTCCCACATATGTGGCTAGGCACATCCCCCCTTATAACATGACCCATATTGTCATACATCAAGGCCTGGTTTGGAACACCCACCTTTAATAGTTTCATAACTTCTTAAACTTTTTCGTTCACCAGTGTTACCATCCAAACTCTTATTCTTACAGCCCTATTGGAAACCATCCATCCACACATTAAATATTCCATGAGCATTATAATCCTGAATTATGGGTTTAAATCCACCTACATGTTGTATCATCACTCATAATAATGGTTCTCCAAGGATAATATAATATGATTCGACATTCCTATGATTTTTAATATTAGGGAATTACTTCAGTATCCTAGAATTTGTGTTCATAGGGATTTAAAAAAAATTATACGTGTTCTAAAATGAATGTCTAGATTTAAAGGTAAGTGATGTTAAAACATCCCAATAAATAAACCCATTAGTACTCATTCCACCAGTGGTGATATCTCCATGTCTTCCAAGGTACGGGTTTCCATGATATATTCCTCATACATGAAAATATCCATTGAAATCCCACTTATGTTGTTAATATCCTTCTATATGATCTCTACCTCTCAATGGTGCTGGTAGAGTTCGGTATGGTCTATTGATCAACTACATAGAAAATCAAGAAGTGGTTATGGATAATAGAAATAATAAAATCGGTATATCTATATTGATTTACATATCCCATATTAGTGTATCTCAATCCTAACGTATTTTCATATTTGGTGAACCTAGTATGCCCATAAACATCATTGGTAAAATTTCTACATGAGGAAAAGTCACTGACCTCATACAAGACTATTTGGTTATTGATTATTATCAAATGGATGATTCTTGTATAATGGTTTAGGGAGACATAAATTATTTTATATTAATATATAATGGTTTCAGTATACTTCTTGATCTTATAGATTGGTTTCAGGTCACAATCTAACACTTCATGACCATGGGAGTCTACATTAAACATCTTCTGCTCACTTGATCTCAAAATGTATTATCTTGTAGTATCAACACCTGATATTGGTGGGATGATATATTTAATACTAATAAATCTCTATAGATACTATTGAATTTTTATTAGATATTAATTAATTCGAAGATCATGCTAATTAGATCTTGGTTTCTCGATAACATTTATCATTTTGAGGGGATTTCACGATTATAATAAATTTCATTCCTCCTATTTGAAATGATATCAGCAATATTCTATTCAGAAATTTCCTATTAATTTAAAAAAATTATAAAATCATATAACATAAGTATAAGATACTTCACATGACTTTTTATTATTTCACACAAGTATCATCATCTTCATACAAGTTTCTACTTATGGATAGAGAGAGTTTAGTTCAAACAAACTAGTTAAGTCCCTGTCATCATTCAGATTCGAGTGATGAATGTACAATAATATAGGGTATTTTGAATGTTTTCGATCCCAATAAAATTTTAGTCTTGACTCCTTTAAAAATATATTGTTTTATACAAGGTCTTATCCCAATATACAAGTAATGGCTAACATGGGTTACGAAAACTATACATCTGATTTTCTGGATAGAATAAAAATTATCAAACAATTTCATTTTAATCAAATTCAATAATTTACATCCCTTTCAACATTATTCGACAAAGGGGATTTTTTTCATTGAAAATATGTGTATGATGAATTTATCAGTGGTTAAATTTTTTTCTATTAGAAAAAATGGACCTTCAATGAATGTCTAAATTAATGGATAGATTTTTGTGAATATTATTGATATTTCACCGATATAATAAAAATTAATTGAACTTTTAGTTATGTGAGATATGTGACCTCATATTCTAAAAGTTTCATTTACACATGACTTCACATCCAATAGAATAAATTCATCTTTTCCACATCTTAAGTTATGTTATATAGTTTCAAGTTGTTGTTTGGATCCCATAATTGTATGATACATGAAAAGTTCTATAGAGTAGGAGGATTTTTGATATATTGTTCCTTCAATTATTTAAAATGAATATATATAAATCCAGACCCAAATATTTTATTATGAATCTATGGAAGCTAATATTTTACCCTCTTTACTCATGAAACTCTCTTTTTCTTGAATTTTCATTTCTAGAGGCTCCCATGGATTTCTACATGTTAGAAACTATTGTGAATTATATCGAGTAGTTCCTTCATAGATTGTAATTTTACATAATATGATTTAATTCAATTTTTATCAATACATAATGGTGTTCAAAAACACTAAAAAACTTTCATGAGACTCATTGATTCAAACAGAAATGAAAAGTTTCAAACTATCATTTTGTATCTAAAGATTCACTATTGATGACCTAGATCACATGGGTCATATAAACTCATGTGTTCATAAAACACCAAACTTATGTAAACTAGTCTTCAGGACATCAATTTGATGGTTTTTTCAAAAAAAAAACAAATTTATTAAAAATTTAGTTTTAAAGGTATATACATCCATATAATTTTGGATTACTCATTTAAATTTCATTTTTAGATCTATAATCATGGATACATACACCTCTTCCCTCTATACTAATCATTGTTTATGATGTTTTTTTCTTTCATATCTAGATAATAGATACTCTTTGGTGGGAATTCATTCATGCCACCTAAATATGAAGTGTATAGACATTGTACCTTCTAAATATAAATTCATAGTGGCGGTATAATCCATATTCAAGGAATCATTGAGGGGGGAAACTAATCTTCCACTCAAAACACATTTACACAATCATTATATCATTCTACAGTATCAATCAACTTTCAATTCAGATGATTAATTCATAAACCACACATTTTACATCAAATCTACATAATTATAAAATATTTTGATTGGGAAAAAAATGGTCAAATGAGGTTAAATTGAATGTCAATATACTTAGTAAAATAAATTATAACACATTCGTACCCTATGAAATTACTGCTAGATTCCTTATTATACGAGACTTGGATTCCCCATGTGAAATTCACATGATTCCATACAAAACCATCATGAGATGATTCCCCTAGTATTTGGGCATGTATTGTTTAAAATACCCATACCATCCCTTATTATTTCCCCTTTCATAACAAAAGTTTCAATATCATAAGATGTTAACCTTTATGATACTGTCCTATAATAGTGTCTTAAATAAATAACATAAAACTAAATAGTTTTTGATCCCTACCTTTAAAAAAGGAATATTGAATTCATATTTTATGTTAAATATAAACCTCAAAATAATTACATTTCATGTTTATAGGAGGTATATCTAAAGTGTGGTCATATTTCTATAGTATACTACACCTATCACCACACAATTCTGAAGCCCCCCACAAGGCCTTAGTATCATCATCATATCTTAACTTGAATCCAAATCATATGTGATGAGGATATATTGGATTATCCCATATTAATACCAAATATGCTTTTGAATTATACATTATAACCTTATATTGGAGTTTACTCACTTTATATTAAACCTATAAATTCTCCAATATGTAATGAATGAATATGAGGTTATTCTAACTATTCTATGACCTATGAAATTACCCATACAAGATGAGTGTATTTAGAACCATCCCTAATGGACTCAAAATTTATAACAACCTTATGTATGATGAATGAATGTGGAAACAACCTCACATGGATTAAAATCTGTACACCCTTACTGAATGTTCAGAAAAATTTCCTAGGCAAAGATAATATGGAGCCATATGTGGATATCCTTTGAAGTAGATGTGATTATAATAAGATCATTTCTCCCCCTATATTGGTGATGTTCAAAAAATGTTCTCTAATGGGATTATAATGGAAATTTTTATATGAAAATAATAAATTTCCTATTTTATGAGCATAGGATTTCCCATTGATTTCTTTAAGTGAAAAGTATGATATTATTATATTTATGATGACCATGAGATACCGAATGTGAATATCCTAGGAAGGATTATGTGATAAGTGTAACGAACCAAACATTCATTAATGGAAAACCCTCTTGATCTAATTAAATGTCCATTTATGTAAAATGTTTATATAAAATGAAAACTTCTTTGGTATTATGTTAAAAATAGTGACCATTGCTAATATAGCTATTGAATAGTGATCACATGATTAGTATAAATATAGGGCTTTAAAGAGTCCAATTTACCCAGACAAAGGAAGTGATGGCCTCATCAAGTAGACGTGCCCCATACGAAGCCCATTTTTCAGAGCTCTGAAAGGAGGTTGCATCATTGGGATTTTCTCTTGACCAAGCCCAAGCTGAGCTTGAATATGTTAAGCTCAAGCGGGACCATCTATGGGAAAATTGGAAGTTGATGAGGATTACCACATGAGCAATGTTATCTGAGCTACCCCAAGAGTCTATCACCATCGTCCACCTGAATCTTCAGTCTTATGCAGGTGTTATAAGGGGTTATGTAACAAGACCTCATAACTATGGTTATGTACATTATTTTTTTTATATAACAATGAATATACATTCATTTTATTGTTGTTACCTTGTAAATAGTTTTTAAAGCACAAATAGAGTTTTTATTTAATATTCAACTAAGAAATATATTTTAATGAATTAATGGATTTTTGTATTAAATAATATTTTAATACAATATTATTATTATTATATTAATATTTATTAAATATAAATGATCGTATAATTTTATGAATGCAATTGTAATTTTAATTACGGTTCAAAAGCCATTTTTTTCAAAACTAGTGAATTTTCGATAAATGTCGGTTTTTATTTTAAAAGTAAAAATTAACCTATTTAAAAAAATTAGATAAAATAAATATTATTTCTGGAATCAGGATGTCGAAATTATCCAATGGTAAATTTTTCAAAATTTTCTGAGACAGTCATATTTTTGGGTAAAAATTAAATACCTTTTAAATATATAATGTGTTTTATGACATAACAATGACCTAATAGTGATTTAATAAAATAATATAAGCTTTATGTTTCGACATTATATGTTTTACCATTAAAATATTGTGATTTTGTCTTTGTTTGACTTATATTACAAATCATTAATGGACCCTTCAAGACTTATTAAACATCTTGCCTTTTTAAATTGTTTTCCTTGGGAGTGTGACTCACCTCTGCATAAGAAACCACATTATTTTAAGAAGTTCAGACTTTGGCCTTATAAAATATTGTTTTCCACTTACCTTTTCCAAATATCTTTGAAATAAACTATGGGCTGGATTTTGGTTTGGATTAGTTTAATGTGAGGTGTCCCAAACCTAAATAATATATAATTCCCTCACCATACCTATATAAACCCACCCAATATCCCTCTTTCTCCTCACTCAAAGCCTTTGGATTATGTCCTAACTCTTCCATACTCTCTGTAGAATCCTCTTAAGGTGCCATGAGCTCCCATGAAGCCTCTCTCAAGCTTTTGGAAGCACACTTCCAAGTAAGGATTTATTCCTTTCTCATTTTTGTCCAATTTTCATTAAGTTATTATGCCATTTTAATTTCAAATATAAATGTTGGGGTATGGTTTTTCACCTCACCCATACGACCGTATTTATGTATTAATGATAGGAGAAACTCATCTCTCTCACTAAATGCCTACAATATACACCCGTTACTATACCGAAATCTTGAAAGCAATTCCCCTCTCCTCATTTACATTCAAGCAATTATTTTGTATCATGAATATAAATTACATTAAAATTGTTTCGACATGTATTTTTATATCCCCCTTATTGTATATTTCATGTAAATATGTTGAGACAACCCTTTCTCTCTCATCAACCATTTTTATGAATTCGTACGTCACACCGTTATGCTGCCGAAATTGCACTGATTTTTCCAAGACAATGTCATTGTATGGTGAATACCATTCCCATTACTCTATCAATTTTATTCTCCTTTATGAACATTTACTTATTGATTATAAAGTTTAATGAATGAATTCTATATTCCTTTATCATGGAATAAATTATTTTGGTTTTATGAACCCATGTTATATGATCTAGGTGGCATACTTAATCATGAAATGAAATGTTTAAGAGGGGTGTGCACCTATAGTGCTCTAATGCATTGGGTGAAGTGTAGTATCAAGATAGGTCATGTGAAATGGCTGTTTACTCATGATAATTCAAGTGCAACATGGTTGTACTCATTCTTCATGTGCAATGAGGATTTACTCATGCTCCATGGGCAATGAGCCATGGCTCATGTTAATTCCATGTTAAGTGTTTTGGCCACATTTCCATGTTATGATTATCATGCTTTACCATGAATTTATTTTTATACTTCTCTTGTGCTCTATTTATATTACTATTTTCTAACATGTATTGTATTCCTTATGTTATTCCTTGATTATTCCCTTACTGAGATCCATATCTCACACTTTTCTTATACATGACCTCAGGTTATCCCATGCAATGCTATGTACGTGGGAATACAGTGGTCATGTAAAGGATGTTTTCAATAAAGATGTTTTATTTCATATTGTATGTTGTTATGTAATTATCCTAAGCCCCAATGAAACTATATCTCTCGATCTTCTATGTTGTACCAATTGATGTTTTTGTAATAAATTATGTTTAATTGTGTAATAAATGATCATGGTTATCATATTTGGTATCAGAGGATATGTTTAGTTATTGTTGGGACTATGATTATAAAACCCTAGTGAAGCCTCAAAGAAAATACTAAGTGTAATTAAAACATCTCCATATTTTTTTGAGTATTGAGTAAGTGGTTTTTCAAGAAAATGCATCCATGTCAAGATACGAGCAGGTGGAGGCGGCTCTAGCATAGATGTAACCTAGGGGTAAAACCGGAAAACACCACATTGAGCTAGACTTGAATGTTAACTAGTGCATGAAAATGGGCCTTGCTTCACTCTTTGTTATGACACTCCTGGGGGATATGCATCGGTAAATTCCCAAGCATAGTATGAACCATCATTACAGGAGAAAAAAATTTCCTAATAATATAGGATAGAAACTAGATCATGGTTAACATAGACTAAAGCCAATAGATTCATATGTTAAGGAAATAATTAATTTTTTTGAGTCGTTAGTTTTGTCCTTGGATTACCCTTTATGTGTTACCCCAAAATTTCCTTTTATTCTATCCAATGGCCAGGAATAGGAGGACTTGGGTTTACAACTGATGTGAAGATCAATTTGATGATTGTACTAATGAGAGGCCCAATACAATGGGAGTAGGAATCACTACCGTTTTCATGATTCTCTCTCAAATAACTAAATATTTTAATATAAACACGGGTCAAAATAAATGTTCAACCCCCCCCCCCCCTAATAAAGAACAAGTCACTATCGAGAGCTTCATGAGGCAGAGGCCTCCAACATTTAATGGATCATCTGATCCCTCAATCACTGAACAATGGATCAACTCTATTGAAAAGATCTTCACCATCTATTAATGTTCTGAAAAAGAGAATGTTCTCCTGGCTGCTTATCGTATAGAGGGTGAATCTAATCAATGTTGGACGTTGATAAAAAAATATGAAGCCTGAGGAGGAGATCGAGGCGTTGGAATGGAAGGATTCTGGAAGATGTCTGTTGATAAATATTTTCCTCACACCCTCAAGCATAAGATGGAAAGGGAATTCATTTACCTTAAGAAAAAAGTTGACGAAACTATTGGAGAATATGGGGAAAACATCACAAGGCTTTCACGTTACGCTTACGTCTTTGTTGTTACCCTTGAATGCAAGGTTGACCACTCCTTTGGTGGGTTGAAGCGTAGCCTGCAGAAAGCGCTGGAGATCCATGACTTCGACAACAATGATCAAATTGTCCGATGTGCCCTCAAGTTCGGAATGGAGATTGGAAAATCTCAAGGGTATCATGGGGATACAAAGCGTAAGGTGGAATTCAATACTGGTTATTCGATGGATAAATCCAATGGTCCTAGGAATATCCATCACCCCACTTGAAAAAGGAGCATAAAGAAGCACCCGAAAAATTTCCTGAAGGGGATGAGGAAATGATTTTGCTGTGGAAGAGAAGGGAACCTACCTATTAACTGCCGACATGAAAAACCCGCAGCTGCAACAGAGGAGTGGAACACTCCGTTTGAGCCTCAACATGTTGTTCATTTCTAAAACAGCAAAGAACCAGGACATCTTGCAAATCAGTTCCCTAAGACAACGGTTTTGGAGGCAACCAACAACCTACAGGGCAGCAAGGGAGATCTTTTTCCATCACTACTGCCGAAGAGAACCCCGACAAAGAAGTGGAGATAGGTACACTAGTTATTCATTCAAGAATAGAAAATGTACTTTTTGATTCATGTTCTACGCATTCATTTATATCATGAATGTTTAGTAGAACAATCCCAACATCACTACAAATCATGGAAGTGAAGATGTCGATGAGTACGACAAATGGGGAAATCATTGCATCCCATGAATATAACTCCTCCTCTGTCATAATCTGTGGATTAAACTTCCTGGTGAACCTCATTATACTCCCTATAGTAGAATTTGATGCAATTCTTGGAAGGAATTGGCTTTCCTTATATAGATCCAATAGAAATTGTCGTGAGAGGAAAATCACTCTCCATATGGAGAATCGACCGCTGATTCTTTACAAGTGCAAGGAGGAAGATAAATCTTATTTAGCTCCATCATCTCAAGTGTGGATATTTCTACCCTATTATCATGCATATCTGACTCAAATGATTGAGTCTAAGGAGGCAACCATCCTAGAAGACATTCCTATTGTGAGGGAACTCGTTGAAATGTTTCCTGTGTAATTTACTTATCTTCCTCCTATACGAGATGTTGAATTCTCAATTGATCATATACTTGGGGAATTTACAATATCCAAGACTCCATATATAATGGATGTTAAGGAGCATGAGTAGCTGATAAAACAATTATAGGAGAATCTGGATAAAAAGTTTATATGCCCAACTACTTCACAATGGGGTGCACCAGTTCTCTTCGTCAAGAAGAAGGATGGGTCAATGAGCCTTTTCATCGATTATCGTGAGCTCAAAAAAATCATGATAAAGATTATGTATCCTCTCTAAATAATTGATGACTTGTTCCATCAACTTTGTGAAGCACAATACTTATCCAAAGTGGATTTGTGGTTGGGATATTATCAACTAATGGTGAGGAAGGAAGATATCCCCAAGCCTACTTTTCATACAAGATATGGGCACTATGAATTCATTGTAATGCCTTTCGGAATCACTAATACTCCAGAAATATTCATGGACGTTATGAATAGAGCCTTTAGAGAATACATTGAAAAATTTGTGGTATTCTTTATAGAAGATATTATGATATACTCCAAAACCATGGAGGACCATGAGGAGCATCTAAGAACGGTACTAGAGACCTTGTAGAAGGAGAAGCTATATGCAAAGTACAGAAAGTGTGAGTTCTATTTGAAGGAGGTATCATTATTAGTCCATATAATTACATGAAATGGGTTATCTGTGGATCCCTCCAAAACATATGCAATTGAAAGATGGCCGAGGCAAACATCAGTAACGGATATCCACAACTTCTTGGGGTTAGATGGATATTATCGACGATTTGTGAGAAATTTCTCACCATTGTCCAACCCTATTACAAAGCTAACTCAGATGGGACTACAATTTTCTTAGAGTGATGAATTCAAAGAATTCTTCAAGGAGTTGTAAAAGAGGCTTATCACTGTGCTATTGCTCACATTTCCCACAAGTGGAGAACTTTTTATGGTATTCAGTGATGCTTCGAAGAAGTGCATGGGATGTGTGTTGATGAAAAATGACTAAGTCATTTCTTATGCTTCATGGAAATTGAAAATTCATGAACAGAACTATCCAACACAAGACCTCAGGTTGGCTACAGTGATCTTCAATTTGAAAATTGGGAAGCATTATCTCTTTGGGGTGAAGTGTGAAATATATACGGACCATAAAAGCGTCATGTATATATTCACATAGAAAGAGTTAAACAAGAACCAATGAATATGGTTAGAGATAATAGAATAATATGACTATCCAATCTATTACCACCATTGGAAGGAGAACAAGGTGGCAGATTCCCTATGTAGAAAGGACCCATTGATTCTATCATTGATGAGAATTGAAAAGGATCCAATTGTATTAGATTTGATGAATATGGACATGGGATTCATAAATAAGGTAACATCATCAATACTTTCACAAATGAATGCTCAAACATCACTTTTGGAAAGGTTAAAATATGTTCAAAAGGATTATGTGGGAATTCATGAAAAATTGGAAGCTATCGGAAATGGGAAATCCTTGGAGTTAAATGTTAATGAAGAATGAATTGTGAGATTTGGGAAAATATAATGTGTTCCATCAAGTCTGGAGCTAAAGAAGGAACTTTTTGACGATACACATAGTTCAAATTTCTCTATTCACCTCGGAAACACAAAGATGTATCGAGATCTACAAGGGAATTATTGGTGGGATAATATGAAGAAAGAGATTGCTAAATATACATCAAAGTGCCTGGTGTGTTAGCATTTTAAGGCAGATAGGTAGAAGTCTAAGGGGATTATGCAACCATTTCCCATTCCAGAATGGTGGAAATGGGAGAACATCACCATGGACTTTGTCACCGGACATTCTAAGACATCCAAATGCAACAATGCAATCTGTGTTGTCATAGAGTATCTTACTATGGATTCCCAATTCATTGCTATTCGAGAGGAATTATCATTAAATCAGCTGGCATAGATATATATCATGGAAGTGGTAAGGCTGAATGGAGTAACACGATCTATTGTGTCCGATCAAGATCCAAGATTCACCTTTATGTTTTGGAAGAGTCTTCAACATGCTTAAAATACTGAACTGTACTCTATTATGACCTATCATCCTCAAACTGATGGCCAATCCGAGCGGACTATCTAAAAACGTGAAGACATGTTGAGAGAGCGCCTAATGGACTTTAAAGGATGATGGGATCAACATCTTCCTCTAGTTGAGTTCTCTTATAATAACAATTTCTACTCAAGCATCCAAAATGCCCCATATGAAGCCCTTTATGGGAAAAAGTGTTGAACACCGGTGTGTTGGGATGAGGTCAGCGAGCGTAATCTGCATGGACAAGAAATGGTCGAATAAATAGCGGAGAAGGTGAAAACCATTCAGCAGCATATCAAGGAAGCCTAGAGTCGATAGAAGAGTTATACAGATAACCGTTGACAAGACCTTTAGTTTAAAGTTGGAGACATTGTATTTCTATGCATATCTCGGTGGAAGATAGTCATGCGGTTTGGAAAGAAAGGGAAGTTAAGTCCATGGTACATCGGCCCCTTCGAGAGTCCTGATCATGTCCGGGATATGGCATATCAACTAGTACTACCACCTACCAGGGCTAATGTACATGATGAATTTCATGTATCTTTCTTAAGGAAGTACATACCAGACCCTTCACATATACTCTCTTCCGAGGTGGTACAGTTTGAGTATGATATTTCTTATGAGGAGAAATAAGTGAAGATCTTAGATCATAAAGAAAAATTTCTACAAAATAAGACAATGCCCCTCATCAAGGTGTTTTGGTGAAACCACAAGTTTGAATAAGCGATGTGGGAATCAGAGGAAATGATGAATTAGAGTTACCCACATATGTTTTAGTGTGTAAAAAGGAAATTTCTAGGGAGAAATTTCTAAAGGGGGAAAGATTGTAACGACCCAAAAATTAATTAATGGAAATCCATATTGATCTAATTAAATGTATATTTATGTAAAATTTTGATAAAAATTTTCAACTTCTTTGATTTTTGGTTATAAATTGTGACCATTTCAAATATAGTTGTTGAACATTGATCACATGATTAGTACAAATATATGGCTTTAACGAATCCAATTTACTCAGAAAAAGGATGTGATGACCCCATCAAGTAGACATGCCCCATACAAATCCCATTTTTCAGAGGTCAAAAAGCAAGTTGCTTCTTTGGGCTTCTCTCTTGACAAAGCCCAAGCCGATCTTGATTATGTAAAGCTCGAGTGGGACCGCCTACGTGAAAAGTGGATGTTGATAGAGATTTCCACCCGAGCAATGTTATCTGAGCCACCCCAAGAGTCTGTCCCATCACACACCTTACTCTTCAGTCTTATGAGGGTGTTATAAGGGGTTATGTAACAAGACCATAGCACAATGGTTATGTACATTATTTTTGTATATAACAATGAATATACTTTCATTTTATTATTGTTTCCCTGTAAATAGTTTTTAAAATCACAAATAGTGTTTTTAGTTAATATTAAACTAAGAAATCTATTTTGATTTATTAATGTATTTTTGTATTAAATAATATTTTAATAAAATATTATTATTATTATTACATTAATTTTTATTAAATATAAATTATCATATGGTTTTGTGAATGCAATTGTAATTTTTTAAAGGTTCGAAAGCCGTTTTTGTCAAAACCAGTGCTTTCCGATAAATGTAATTTTTTATTTTAAAGGTGAAAATTAAAATATTTAGAAAATTATATAGATTAAATAAATATTATTTCTAGAATCAGGACATTTAAATTTTCCAACATTTAATTTTTCATAATTTTCTGAGAGAGTCAAATTTTTGGGTAAAAATTAAATACCATTTAAATATATAATGTGTTTTATGACATCATAATGTCCCAATAGTGATGTAATAAAATACTATAAGCATTATTTTATGAAAATATATGTTTTAACATAAAAATTATGTGATATTGGGTTTGTTTTACTTATTTTAGAAAGCATTAATGGACTTTTCAAAACTTGTTAAACATATTGTCTTTTTAAATTGTTTTCTTTTGGAGTGAGACTCTATCAACCTAAGAAAATCCATTATATTAAGAAGTTAGTACTTTGGACTTATAAAATATTTTTTTCCACTTCCCATTTCCAAAAAATATGGGCAAAAACCTTGTGCTGGTTTTTTGTTTGGATTAGTTTAATATGAGGTGTTCCAAACATAAATAAAAAAGAATTCGATCCCCTTTCCTATATAAACTCACCCATGCTCCCACTTCCTCCTCACTAAAATCCTTTATAGTTCGTCCAAAACCTTCCATATACTATCTAAAATCATCCCAAGGTTCCCCAAGCTCCCAATAAGCCTCTCTCAAGCCTCTCTCAAGCCTTTGGAAGCACACTTCCAAGTAAGGGTTTTTCTTCTTTTCTCATTTTTGTCAAATTTTCTTTAAGTTGTTATGCCCTTTTCATTTCAACTATAAATGTTGGGGTATAGTTTAAAACCCCCCCTGTACTTCCCTCTTTATGTTTGAATTATGGGAGACCCCTTTCTCTCTAATTAAATGCCTCCCATGTACACCTGTTACTATGCCGAAATTCTGAAAGGAATTTCCCTCTCCTCATTTACATTCAAGCAATTATTTCGTATCATGAATATAAATTACATTAAATTTTATGGTAAATGTATCTATATGACCCCCATAATTTCAATTTCATGTACATATGATGAGACACCCCTTTCTCTCTCATAAACCATTTTTATGAATTCTTACGTCACACCGTTATGCTGCCGAAATTGCACCGATTTTTTCAAGCCAATGTCATTGTGTAGTGAAAACCTTGCACATTTCTCTGTCAAGGGTATTCACCTTTATGAACATTTAATTATTGATTATAAAGTGTCATATAATAATTCCAAATTCCTTTATCATTGAATAAATGGTTATTTTTTATGAATCTATGTTATATGATCCATGTGGCACACTTATTCATGAAATGAAATGTTTAAGAAGGGTGCGCCCTTATAGCGCTCCAATTAGTTGGGTGATGTATAGTATCATGATAAGTCACATGAAATTTGTGTCTACTAATGCTAATTCAAGTTCAATGATGTTTTACTCATGATTCATGTGCAATGAGGATTCACTCATGCTCCATTTTCAATGAGCCTTGGCTCATGCTAATTCCATGTTATGTGCTGTTACCACATTTACATGTTATGATTATCGTTAATTATCATGAAGTTATTTTTATGCTTCTCTTGTGATCAAATGAAATGCATATTGTCTAACATGTATTTTTATCATCATGTTATTCCATGATTATTCCCTTACTGGGCTTTATAGCTCACCCTTTTCTTATGCATGTCCTCAGGTTATCCCATGCAATGCTAAGTACGATGTAATATAGTGGTCATGTGAAGGATGTTTTCAATAATGATTTTGTAATTAATGTTTTATGTTGTTATGTAATTATCTTAAGACACAAAGACACTAGACCTATCGATCTCCTATGATTTATCAAGTGAAGTTTATGTAATAAATTATATTTAATTGTTTAATAAAAGATCAGGGTTGTCATAATGAGCATATGTTTCATGGAGTAATAAGCATCTGATTACCCACATAAAAAATGTGGACCACCATGTGTGATGAGAATATGATACCATAGGATATGAATAATGATATTTTTCCCATCAAAAATAAGATCCCACTTAATAATCATTATAATACTTTGTATTTTTTTATCCAGGATTCCTTATTTTATGAGTATATTATTTCCTCACAAACTCACTTGATGAATACCTATATAGACTCCCATAATAATAAATACATCTACCTACTCAAGCTATGGTAAAACATAGATTTAATTTAGAAAGTGGCATAATTAATTAGTGTCCTCTAGGTCAACATTCTAGGAATGAAATTGAATAACCTTGCATTATTATATAAGGGAAGTCGAGACTAGGAAATGAACTCAGTGTGGGACATCATAAAAAGATGTTTCATATTAAATTCATATAGCTCTAATTAAAGAATATAAATATTTAAACCAATTAAATGATGTTATCCACATATGGAAAGTGGTAATGTAGGTCCACATGATCATCACCAGTCCAAAGAAATAATTTTAACCAATTTAAACACCAATATAATTATAAAAAAACCTATGACTCTCATAAAATTAATGGATATGTCCATGAGAATCATATGAGTGGGATTAATTTCCCATTAATAAATTAATTTAGAGTTTCCATGTAGTAGATCATATTAAATGAGTACATCTCCAATGAATGGATTGAAATCATGCGATTTCTCAATGTTAATGCCTTTGAGATTTTGAAGTGCCCAAATTTCATTTTAGGGGGTCAATTTATAATAAAAATCTCACAACCTATAAACTAATGGGATTTAAGACAATGAAATTTTTTTATAATTAAATTTTATATTCCACGACTATAATATGGTTAGGTAATATAAAATAAATATGTTTAGAAAGAGTTTCATTCTCCATCCAAAACAGTTCTTTGAAAACATAAATTCATTTTCAATATATGTTCTAACTATTCTTAGACCACATAATATCACCTAGACCATATAAAAACAAGATCTTATGACCACATAAGATCATCACTGTCCCATAAAATCATTATTATGGGACATTAATTGGATTTTCTTACGTAAAATCAGTGTGACCATGAACTTGATCGATTCTTTCACTGTTAAATGATAACAAACAAATTCATTCATTGTAGTGTAATAATTACATGCTTACTTACCATTATTTATGTATAATTCAACATTTCAATAATTTTTAATTGAATATTCATTACAATATTCTTAATTAATGTCAATCCATTATCCAAGTGTAAAAAATCACCATTATTAGGTATTCTATTTTGAAAAAATGGTGAACTTATAACAAAAAAATAAGAACATCCATATAACATTCTTCCATTCCTCATAATGTTAATGAAAATATCATTGATACAATATATATTAGACTAATAGTTTATCCAGAACCATATAATTATTTATTCTATTTAATTCACTCTATATTGATAATGTGATTTCTTATAGTCACCATTCAACATTTAAATCACAACCACATAAGATTTACCTGACTTTGTTGATAAATAATAACCATATCCAAATTTATTAAACATATTTCAATTAATAAAATCTTATATTGATCAGTTATATCCACATAAAATTTAAAATAAATATCATTTACACATGCTTTTTGAATACAAAAAATTACCTTGTCATTTTTCCCATCCTTCTTCAACATAACACCTTTAATTCCCCATAACAATCTTTGATCTATGTCATTCAATTACTTACTGATTTATATCTAGAACAGAAAAAATAACCTTATACATCTAGTATAACATTAATGGATAATATGATTCAGATAGTGTCATCTTGTACAGTCAAGAAAAAACTCTCTCACAATCCTGGTGGGGGAAATCTTGAAAATCTACCCAGCATTGAAATTGATAATTTATTATTGATTCCATTTTTTAATAAACACCCTAATAAAAATTGGTTATAACAATATAAATCTATCAATAGATAATATATATGTTCACAAAAAACAAAATTCCTACAAAAGTTATATTATATCGGTATTAATTTTAGGAATAAAACCTTTTTTTCAAATGATATATCGACTAATATTGATTTTACACTAATAATAAATCATTTATCAATAGCTAAATCTATATCTTTATCATACCCATACTAATATATTTTACCAACACATTTATATTTTATTAAAAACTTTAATTACAAATAATTAATTTCCCATCAAAAAAACATATTTCAGTAAACTAGCCTTTAAAAAATAATTTTATCAATTACCATCCATGTGAAACTAATAATATATATATAATATTCATTAAAAAAAATCTTATTTTTTGGTTTTCTTAAAAATATATAATGAAGTGGTAATATTTTTAAATTATCCCCAAATATCAATAGTTATTACATTTTTTTAATATTTAAATATAACAAACACATAAATAATTTTCCAAAAAACCAAATTATGTAATTATTATATTTGATATACTAATTTTTATATTCAGTACTCTCTCAATGCATGATAATATAATTTAATATTTAAATTTATTAAACATTACAATAAATAATAAATATTATTTCAATAAATAATTAATTCATAATTGATAGTATAAAACATAAATATAATTTCTATAATATTATTTTACTAATAATTTATATTCATTGATTTTAATTTTATTTTATAATTTTAAAAAAATGAAAAACAATTTAGTAAATTTTTTTACCCTTTATATTTATTCTATTCATATTATTAATTTAAAATAATGAAAGATGATTGATATTTTGTCTATTTATAATATTTATAATAATTGTTTTTAATAAATTATATAATTTTTGTTTATTATTTTACAAGAACAAGGATTAAAACACTTACCTCAAGACTCCATGTTTATCCAAAACATGATCTATCCAACCCAAATCTTAGCCAATCCATTTGGAATGTATCATTCCACATTCAAAAAATTCTAGACCTATAAAAACATATAACATTAAAAAATATTCACCATGTTCATTCCTTCACTGAAAAATACAACCCGTTTATAACGTATATGGTACTATGAAAACACTAAATGTGGTCCTCCTTGCCTCTATTTAGTTTTTCAATTTTTAACTTATGTTTTTCATCATAAAATATGATTTGTTTTCTCTTATGTTATTCCGTTTTTAGTAGCCTCTTCATTATACTTGAAATTCTTCTCCTTGTGATGACATGTCTTAAACAGAATTATAGTCTAGAAAATGTGATTTTAATTTCTATAATTACATTATACCACTACCATCAAAATAATTGACCAATAAACTATGATTTTAATATTTAATTTAAATTAAATTCTTTTATAATATAAATTTTGTATTATTAATTTCTACTTTAATTAAATTCATAATATATATTTAATTGAAATAAAATCTAGTTATAATTTTCTAAATTATTTTTCTCTTCAATTCCATTTTTTTTGAATATATAGGAACATCAATAATTAATAAATTTAAAATTAATATATTGTTCAATTTAAACATAACATACAATGATTATTTAACTGTTTTGGATACATTCCATGATCATGGTTTTTAATTCTTAGTAAGGATAATAACATTTACTGCCCATGTTGATGTTGTTCTTATTGAAATTATTTATATAGAGATATTTTGAAACCCAATTTCCTTATAAAATAAATGTATGTTTCTTATCCAAAATTTATTTGTATTTTTTATAGAGAGTTGGAGAAAAATGTTTATAATAACATTTTTATTAATAAATGTGATATTTCATTCAATGATGACATGATTGACATTTTTTGGGATAACATTAAATTTGAAAATAAAAATAGCACACCAACATTAATTTCCAATTTAGCGTAAACATATTTTAATTTTTTGACTATTCCAGACAGTAACCATACTATTGATTTGAGTATTTTATTAAATTATCCTTTGTATTAAAAATTTACCATCATAAATGTTTACATTGTGAAATTTTTGTCGAAATTGGTGCACTTATATAACTATTTAAGAGTGGAGTTCCAAATGGCTTATTATTATCAAGCTTGTTTAGGATGGTAAAATATATTATCTTGAAACATTGTCTTTGAATAATAATATTCATTCAATCCCAAATTAATGTCAATATTTTCATAAAGAAAAACAATGGACATATATTTTACAAAAAATGTATGCATTGATGTCGCAAAACTATTGATGAATGTTTAATTTTAGAAAATATAAAAATAATTGTTTTTTTCACTTATCCTTGTTATTGTGGCATAATAAGATTAAAATTTCATCTAAAATATCCCCTTCCAAGATAGGTTTTTTCAATGATTTAATTTCAGTTCACATGTTATGGAACCTGATATATTCGTATCCTTCAAATTACTAGAATGATTTCTATCATGTGTTTGAAAGTGATCACATAAATATTATATTTAAATTAAAAGGTTCTGGATTTAATCCATTTGGAATTATATATATTTGGTATATCATATAGATTATTATTTTTATTATTTATAATTATCCTCCATGGATATGTATAAAACATTTATATTTTATTATTTCACTAGAAATATTCTTTCATAAGTCACTCGGAATTCATATCGATTTATTTTCTGAATCATTTATTGATGACTTGAATATGTTTTGGTAGTTTGGTATATAATTATTTGATTAATATAAATTGATTCAATTTTATTAAATGATTCATTAATGTTTAGAATCAATCACTTTTCATCATATAAAAATCTGTCATGGTGGAAGAAGAATGGTTAATATTCAATTACATATTAAAATGTTACAAATTATATATTATGCTTTAGAAAAATTAATAAAAAATGTGTTACATAGGTCACCATTGGTTATTATATCAAAGAAAATAATTATCACAATTAAAAATGGAATTTTATGAGAAAATTCAATAAATGATATGAAAAAATAAATTTTATTTATATTTTAAGATCGGATAAATGGGTGGGATTCCATATATGAAAAAAATTGAGTCTCAAAAACATAATAAGAAAATAGATATTATTATATTCCTTTTAAAGTGAAATATATTTTCTTTTAACCATAATTTCAGGTTCATATTCTTATATAACAAAATTTGTATTTTATTTATGTTGAAAATAATTTATTAGGATATTAGATCAACACAGTTTTTTGGAATTGATGGTAAAACTAAATATTCATTATTATCTTTACATTACATAGTATTATAAAAGAAAAGACTGTATCCTTACCCATGTGAGGATCAAAATCGAAAATTTCAATATAAATCATTTTTTAATCTAAAAAATAAATAAAATGATGATATAATAAGTGTGTTATCATTTAATAATACAATATATAGGTATTATTAATTCGTAAGATTAAAATTAAAAATGATACAAAATTTATTAAAACTGAAATGAACATCATGTTTTAATTAAACATTTAATAACATTGGATGTTTATAATTTGAAATATAAGGAGGTAAGTTTTGTATTGATTCATTGGAATAATTTTTTTAAGGATTTAACCAAATAATTGACCAAATATATAGAAATTTAGGGGATATGGTAATATATTTTTGTTATAATTTTTAACTTAATGGACATTATCCCACCTCCCTTTTTGATAGTGTTGTACAATTATTAATTAACATTGCACAAGAATATATGATTGATGAACTTATTAATTATCATTGGATGCACAAAATTAGGAGGTAAAAAAATAAATTCTCATCCTTCATATATTAAATAAATCTAAATAAGTTATTTATGATGATTTATTAAAGGTTTTTAAGAAGATCAAAAAATTACGTTTTCAAAAATATTCACCCATATGTATTGATTATTTAGGGATGCACTACTACCGTTTACATGAATTTATTTCAAGATATTTACATTCCATTAAATCAAACTAAAATAGTTTTACTATAAAAAATACTTATATAGTGATGAAATACATTACTGAGTGTCCTTATAATCAATAAAATTCAAGGAAAAATATTGTTATCTTAGCGGACTAATTATTTAAGATGGAATAAAATAGTTATAATTTATTAAATATATACTAAAATTGATTTATATGAGTAGTAAGTGACATATATTATTATTTTTTATTTACATTGTGTCTAAAAATATATCCATATTACATTTTATAGTGAGAACTATTAAATTGTACATATAATATATTAACACAACATGAAATAATTAACGACATCCATAAAAACTTGTTTTGAAAATCATTTGTAGATATTATGTTTTTGTCATACTTTCAATTTATTTTTTATTTATGTCATTCTCATTTTTCATTAATTATCTAGGATTCAACTCATCGCCCTTAATAAAATTTTATAACAAAATATTTGACACATTTATGTATTTCTCGTAACACATGGATTAAAATGAAGAGAAATTTCTCTTGTAATAGTTATAGGTGAAATGTAAAATCTATTAATTGTTGTTGTATGACTCAAAATTAAGGTGTTATTGTGATTAAAAAACAATAAGGAAGACTTATAAAATAATTGCGTGATGATAAAATATATTGAGTATATTTACCAGGTTAAATGAAGTGTTATTTCAATACTATTGGATTGGGTAAATCATATTGAATTCTTTATATAAGGATTTTTTTGTTCACACTTAACAAAAATAATAGAAAAAAATATCATTGATCCCTTTATTATTTAATATCATGCCTTTCATGATTTATATATATATTGATCAAAAGAGATAAATTATTATATTTCAACCATCACTATATGCAACTAATTTGTTTGAAATTGTGGAAGATATATTAACTGAAGTGTAAAACCATGATAATGATCATATATATTTAGTAGTTTTATTATTTTATTTCATATTGGAACGTAATATTTCATTTTCGATAGTGTTTTAAATATATATATATATATATATATTATTGGTGTAGTAAATTTTATTTTATATTTGATACTTCTAAACACCTATATAGTTTTTTCTAAATTTAGTATAAATATACTAGGAATTTAAATTATATCTCTTAGGAACACTAATTTAGGACACCAAAAATATAGTTTAATAGAATTATAATCTTGATGCCATTCTTAACAGACAACACTAAGCATTAAGGGAATTGAGATATATTATAAAAATATTGTTATTTAAAAGTATCCAACCCTTAAAATTAGTGGGTAATAATATGAGTAACATGATTATGAAATATATATATATAATGGTAAAACTAAATCTAAATTTATCCATACATTATTATAAAATAAGAACTCAATTTATAGTGAAGTCATTTTATAAGTAATAAATTCATTTTCTTAAAATGTAATTTTTTTTAAATTTATTAAAGGAAATTAATATTAATTAATGATACTTTTAGAGAATTTATAATATATAAATAAAAACAATTTTGACAACATTCTATCATAGTTAAATTATTCTTAACTATTTGGAATTTTTAAAAATTATTGACTTATAAGTGAATACTGAAGAATTCTTATTTTTTATGTACTCTCATATCATTTAATTTTTTAATGTTATTTAAAAGTACAATTATATGTTATATTTGATATAGAAAATAAATATATTATATTTTACAATTTATAATATAATTAACTCTATTTTTTTCAATAATATTCTAGATTTTCATATATATTCATTTTAATTCATAAAATAAATTTCAAAAACACTTTTACATTGGGGTTTACCCAATTATATAAAAATTTATTTAAAATAATTGTAATTTTAATTTAAAAAATTATATTTATTTTTTAATAATCAATTAAAATTTACTAAATTGAACATTTTTTAATATTCTAAAAACATTTAATTTTCGATGTATAGTGAAAAATACAGATTTTTATTAAAAGTGTAATTATTTCTGAAGAACTCACAAAGAAAAATTTCCTATGAAAATGGTTCTAAAAATATAAATATACAAAAAATAATATTAAAAATACAAATAAGTTCATTGGAATCAATTTAATTTTGAATTTTGTTTTATAAAAACATTATATACTTAATATAGATTTTTTAGAAAACCATTTTTCATCATGTTTTTCATGTATATGGTTTAATTAAATTATGTAAATTATTTGATTTTAATTTGAAAAAAATTAAATATTTTGAATAATAATAATTAAAATTATGTAATAATTTATTTTTAATTTTTATTCATAATTAATAGTTAAATTACTTAAAATCTCTTACTGTAGTTAATGTTAAAACTGGTTTATTGGTGTTCAAACCAATATATATTTGTAATATATCCAATTGAACATTTCTATGTCCTATTTTATATCAATATTTATTCCACTTATTATAAAAAATTTAAATATCATGACATTTTGATGAACAATAAATGGATATGGATTTTTATATTTTACTATTTTAAGTTATTCAAAGTGAGTTGTTTCCCATAATTTTAATAGGGAGCCACTCTATTATCTTTATTACACTACATTGAGTCCTCTATTATGAATAGACTCTTCCTTATTATCATATAAAAATATGTATATAATAATTTGATGTGTTTTTATTATTAATATATCATTTAACAGGACATTAATATATGATCAAAATGAGGCATATAGAAGAAAATATAATCATCTTACCAGCCCTATTCCAATTTTCTTCTTTTCACACTAAATCTAAGTCTATGTAATTAATTATACAAAAATATAATCGATATCATAAATAAATTTTAATTTTATATTAATTATTTATCCCCCAATATTTACCCTATATCCCAACAAATGGGAACTGAAATTATGATTCATGTGTATCTATAGACTATTTACTCTACTTAGTGATAAAATTCATTTTCCATCACCATATTTAAGGTATGATTATTATAAAGGGTTTATATTTTTTATATCATATATATATATAATTATTATTATTTTTAATTATAATATCATTTATACCTTCTTAGCTACGAATTTGTTAGAAAATGATAATGTCGCTTATGCGAATGTGTAGACTGCCACCTCTACCAAGAGATGTTATCCAAAATCATTTATTCAATAAAATGTTTATAATAATGTTATATTTAATTCATATATATTACTTTTATGATATAAAAATAATTTTTGGAAAGGTAAGTATTTATTTACCCTATTTTGTTCCATGCATCGAAATGTAAAAACATCTTTCAGTCGTACATACAGTCTGCCATCAAAATCAACAGTGTAATTCATTTCAATATCTACCTTTAATAGATGAATAAAAATATAAATATAATAAATAATTATATATATATATATATAATTATTTAAAATATGATGTTTATGTAACTAGTAAGAATAAATAAGGATCAGAACTACCGAACCAAAATTCTCTTGAAAAACAAATGAGTTAATACCTAAAAACTATTGCTTTTAATTTGTAATTATTAAAAATGGATGTTGATATATTATAAGTGGATCATATATGATTGTTTATGTTTTTTAAATATATATATATATATATATGATAAATTTACATTTATTATACTAGAGTCTATAGATCATTTTCAGAATGAAAAATATTATGTAATAATATATTCTCTCAAAATGTATTCTTTGGAACATATGTAATAGTAAAATCTTAAAATATTTTATGATGTTGATATAAATACTCTTATTAAAAGATATATCATGGATATGATTATGATAATTGTGTTTAATATTTAATTTTAATTTATTCTATCAAGGAAATTATGATTGATAAAAC
Organism: Viscum album; assembly: GCA_963277665.1. NCBI lineage: Eukaryota > Viridiplantae > Streptophyta > Magnoliopsida > Santalales > Viscaceae > Viscum > Viscum album. The sequence continues at coordinate 1,784,759,684 of OY728150.1, forward strand.
ACCAAAATAGTAAGGGATTTTCGTCTAACTTTTATTTCTATGGGACACATTCCATATTAACCAATTATCCTTTCATTATGGTTTATATAACATCCATGAAATTATTTTATGATGAATATATTAAATTGCATTTTAATTTAATTATCAAAATATGGTTTAATATTTCAAGAGGTTTATATTTAAACATTACAATCGTCAGAAAGAATTTATTTGAACACCTCATTATTTATCAGGATTGCATATGATTAATTTTCTAATACTGAAAATTAATTACCTATATACCTATAATACCATAATTATAAGGCCCAGCCTTAAACCTTACTCAATCTTGAGTTATTTCAAGATTACACATTGAGGATCTTTTCAGGTTTAGAGTTTTAGAGAATTAGATCATAAAACTTCCTTTATATTCCACATTCAAACAAAGTGGTTACATAAAAGATAGTATTCATTTTTTCCCCATCAACGGAAACATATTTAAAAATAAAGCATAGATTCTTTCTTGACACATCCTTGACACTATTATCATATCATGTACCTTTCCCTTGACCTGTGAAAAACATTTAAAAAAACTTGGGATGAGCATAAAAAGCTCAGTAAGGGTTATAAAAAATATGGAAAGGAAACATGAGTTCATATATACATAAGAATGAAATCATACTTTACCCATAAAACATAGGCACTTTAACATACCTCATCAAATCATGAATAAATCATAGAAATCATAAGACATAAAAGGTAACTTTGAGGTTTTCATAAAATTCTTACATAGGGAGTAACCCTCTTGGATATGTTTGGAATACCCACCATAGTATATTCCCTAAATCACTTCGGAGAAACCTTAACGTTTCACTCCTTCACGTTACCCAATGCATTGGAGAGCTATATCGGGCTCACCCGCCCTTAGTTTATCACGGAACCACCCGTTTTCATAACAATTCCCAAGAACCGTAACATAAATGTATCACATAAAACATGCATAAAGGAAACATAACATTTCCACATTTCAATCACAATATAACATTTTAGTATATTGAAATAATGAATCCATTCAAAAAAACCATTTCCAAAACCATTTAAAACATTTTATAAAGAGATTTTTGAATCAAAGTGTCCCATAACACCTTGAAGCTTTTAAAATTTTAAACCATTAATACCCATATAAATAAATCCTTAAAACCATTTCAAAAACATGGATATTAATAAGAACAAATAATTAAAACATTTAAAGCGATATTTTGGTTAAAGGGGTTCTACCAAAATTAGAGACGCTTGAATACAATAATTGAGGAATAACATTTAGTCGGAACTTTATAATATCATGAGAATAAATGAATTCATGATATAAAATTCCAAAGGACAGTATATACACCATATAAGAGTGAATTTGTGCATAACAACAATGAAGTCTCAGTAGAAATGTCAAATGTGTTGAATTCCCTTATAAAGAAGGTATCCTTAAATTAAGGATAATTAAATCTCAAAATTATGTGTGAAAAATATAAATACACCCAATATAAGTGGATATTAATTGTAAAACAATAAAAGGTCATTAACACATATTAAAAAGATGACATATTCAATAACTACATGTTGAACCCAAAGAGATCGAAATTGGGTTAAAAAGTTCCCTTGGTAAAATTCGACAGCCTAACGGCATCACTTCAAAATTCAGAAAATGAGTTGATGGGAGATAAAAAGGGAATCTCATCACTTGGACATAAAATTTACATCCATAAGGATATAAAAGAACATATCCCAACATAATAGTATGTGAATTAAAAGACATAACAAAAGAAGTCTTTTAAAAAGAGGAGGGTGAAAGGTCCCCTTACCGAGTTGGGTAACATTCGAAACGTACACCCCATGGAAGAAGGTTCATAAAATGAAGATGTGAATACCCATAAATGAAATTATACTACACAAAGTGTATAATAATGGGCATCACATACACCACTCAAAGGAAATTGGGGAAAATGTAGCATAAATCTCACGGGAATAAAAGTGAGATGAAAAACCCCTTATGAAAACTCGGCAGCCTAACGGTGCCACTTAAAACTTCTAATATGGATTGAAGAGATTTAATAGGTTCTCTCATCATATGAACATAAAAATTACAGTAAGAGTAATATAAAATAACATCCCAATCACAAGAAATATGAGCTTAAAAGGAATGACATAAAAGGGTGTACTTAAAAAGAAAGAGAGGAGTATGATCCCTTACCTCAAGTCCGACTTGTCCTGTTCGTTTCATTATATTACTGAATAATAAACTACGGTAAATTTATAATTGCTTAAGGACCTCCTATAATGATTATTATTCAGTTCATATCACATATTTTAATTTTATAATAATTGGTTAATAATATTAGTTCATATCAGACGTTTTTGTCGATGTTTGGTACATGAGTCAAAAATTGAACTTGTTGGAAAAAAATTTTCCATGTAGTTATAAGTAAATCATATCCAGAATAGTATTTATGTTTTAAATATCATATATATCCAGTATATATTCATTTTATACTATTCCATATCATTTGGAGATAAAAATTAAAAGCACGGTTCATGGAGACGGTAGGCCGTACGTACGCATGAACGCTACTTTAATTTTTTGTCATATTAATGGAATTAAAACAAAATGATAGATATATATATATTTTTTATAATTCCATAATGATATAAATCATTTATATTTAATATATCACATATATATCCATTATATATATGTACTTATAATAGTACATAACATTTTGAGATAAGAAATGAAATGTTCTGTTCATGGAGACGGTAAACCTTACGTACGCATGAACGCTACTTCCATTTCTATTTTATATTTAATGGAATTAAAACATAATGATACATAATAGTATTCTAGTATGGCATCTTATATAATATAATTAAATATATCCTTTATACGTCCCACTTATGGTATTAAAGAATCTAATCACTTTGAGGGGGCGGTAGTCCGCACTTCCTTAAATGAAGATATCGCGTTTACCCATAATGGAAACCATAAAGGTATGCCATAAATGAAAAATACAGATTCTTAAGTAAACCATAAACGTATTATATATCATATATAAATATAGTGTCATCTTAATGGCCACATTTGAAGGTGTTAGAAGAATGTTGAACAATCATCGTTTCGTGAGGCAAAAAATCACCAACCATAGAAATAGTATGTTATTTAACCATTAGACGAAGGTTTGTGTAAGTGTAGCTCGAATACTTATTATAACAACATCCTAGTATATTTAAGATACTGTATTTGTTACAAAAGAAAATAATAAAAAGAGTTTACGGGGTTGGAGAAGCAAAATAAAACAAAAGGACAGAAGTGAAGACATTACCTTAAAATCGGGTAACTCCCTTTGGTTTGAGCTCAAAAAATTCCTTGGGAAGACTTCTTCCCAATGTGAGGATTCAAGGAGTTAGATAGGGATGTGGGGAGACAAAATGGGCAGGTTTTGGCTGAGCCAAAGGCTTTGGAAGTGTGGGTAAGGATGTAGGGGTGTGGGCCTTTTATAAGAGGAGAGGAGGGGCACTCTTGGAAAGGTATAAAATGTAACTTTATTTTCAAATGAGTTTCGGATTTTAATGGTCCCACATTGATGTTTTTCGAGGATAAGGTGATAAGGGTTCGAAATCATCCCATCCAATAGGTTTTGGACATGTTTAGGTCTTAGATTTTACATTATCATTCCTTTTTATTTAAATCGTTAAATAATGAGGTCATCCCTGCATCATCATGATGTCATAAATAATTTAATTTATTTAATGACTAAAAATTATAAAAAAACTACTATGATGTAGGAAATATTTTTATCTTTCCATTTAATATTTATAGTCCAAAAGAGCATTTATGTAGACAAAATTAAAAATATTTTACTTAGGTGATACATTCTTTGTTACATTTAACATTCTTTAAAAATAAAAAGATAAAAAGTCACTTTCTCACAAAAGTGATTCCATGGGGACCCAATGTTTGGCACAAGGCATCCCATGGTCGGCCATGAGACAACAAGTAGACTTAGGACACATTTTGTGGTCATTTTTTATTATTATGATATTGTCTTATTATCTTTAACTACCCCATTACTCATTAATCAAGATAATTAAAGATAATTACCGTCGTTACTATTCATAATGTCCAAAAACAAAAGAGTCTTAATTACATAATTCGGACCTTCTGATTAAAAATATGTAATCCATTTTACCAAATTCCAAACACATAAATTGAAATAATTAATTTAAAAAAACATCTCTTTGTCAAAATAAATAGCGGGTTTTTTTAGAAACAATATTTATTAAAAGTTTTGAGCTTGATTATGCCTAATTCCAATGTGAAATTAATCCCAATGACCATCATTGAATTACATGGTAAAAATATATTCTAATTAAACTTTAAAACAAATTAATAAGATAATATAATCATATAATTAAATTATATGAAAAACCATTTTTGATGTAAAATGTAGTATTTTTCACTATTCATTGAAAAATTAACATTGTCAGAAAAATATCAAAAATTAACCCAAGGTAAATTTCAATGTCCCAATCATAAATAATTTGTCTATTTTGAAAAATATAGCTTATAAAATTGTCAAAAAGTGGACTTAAAATAGGTTCTCCATTAAAAGGCGGTTAATCAACCTTTTAAAGAATATTAGAATGTTTATGCATAAAAACTGGATTCATTTGCATTTGTAATCCGATAAAATTTATTGTGAAGATTAAAAATATTTGAAAAACATATATAATCATATTTTAGTTATTTCTATCCTTTCCCGCCAATACAACGGCTATGTGTTAACTACCATTTAAAATAACATTATTTTATTATTAGAGTGCAATGCAAGATATCCAAGAAACTCATTGTTGCGTATTGGGTACACCATCGTGCATATCATCCCCTTTAAAGTAATATTAATATTTTATTCACAACTATGGATAAATATAAAGATTTCATATTCCTTATTTACCTGGGGTGTTACATCCTTCCCCCCTTTTTGGAATTGCTTCCTCGCAATTTTAAAAATTGAGCTTAGAAACATCCTTGAACATCCCAAATCGGAACAAGAGTCGGTAAAACAATCACTTTAAAAATAAAGATAGATAAGTACAAAGGTCACCCGAGTTAACCCATACTAGGATTCCAAGTATGAAAATATGGACATGGAGGAAAAAACAAAGGGTCATGTTCTGATGGAGAGTGATAGTAAACATGTCTAAGAGAAAGTTAACCACAAGAAAATCACAAACTTATGATGGGTTAAACGGTATTAGATTCCTCCGTAGGAAAAGTTAATAGACAACATTTTTGTTTTAAGTTAATTTTTATTGAGGAATTTTTTCATAAGGAAACATAATCACTTATCATGTTGACTTTCAACTTTTATTAGATTCCTTACACAAACTCATATTTTCTCCAAAAGACGAGTATTTAGGAAGACTTATTCGCATTAAGAGTACTATAATCAACTTCTAGAGAATCAACTAATCCAAAAAAAAGAACTATATACTTCCCATGTCATTAGACTTTAACCAAAAACAAAACAAAAAAGGTTAGTATAAGATCATAAAATCCAGAAAAGGATAACCCTTTATAAAAAGAAAATCAATTCTAAATCTCCAAAATTTGTCCAACAGAACCCAAAGTTCGACAGGGACCATTCGATAAACAATTTGTCCATAAAATTCATAAATGTAAACCAAACTAAGATTGAAACCCAAATATTTGAAGGATTTAGTCACATAGTCTTCCAAGATAAATCGTAACATTTATCTCCAAACAACATCAGTTGCTCCTAAAGTCTTGTATTGAAAAGTAATTAACCTAATCACATATCCTCAATGATAAGTTAATAAAGTTCCATAGATAACCCAAAATAAACTTACTCTTAATTCATAAAATCATCTTACTAAAAAGAATCAGTCAAACTAACCAGGGACTTCACGTAGTCCAGTGGTAGGCGATAAATACCAGTTGCACTTTGGTTGTGGGTTCGATTCCCGCAGCTTTGTCCGACGCGACAGGTTGTCACACGGTCTGCGTGTTGTCCTTTTTCCAAAACTATATAATTCTCAAATCATTCCCCAAAAAGAGATAAAATCATCAAAAATAACCATAACTTAATTTAACCTCAATTTTATCTCATGTCTTTCATTTCCATCGTAACATATAGTAACCCATAATTACCTCAAAAGTAAGGATCATATAAAACGAAATGGTTCTTTATAACCATGTTCACAAAAGAACAGATTACTATTCCTTGAATAAAATTTTCATATATTAAACATAAGGGTTACAAATAATATAAAAAGTCTTCTAATGTAACCCCATCATCAAAAAAGACTTAATACTCTTAAGAATTTCACCATAACTCTTGAAGCCCTTATAAGTTGACATCTTACTCATTCAACATTCTTCATGATCCATTAACCATTCCTTTCCAACTTATTCTGAAATACTTCTTTCCTACAAAAAAATCATGAATCATATCCTAGGATTCCAAAATAGGAAAACAATAGTCATGAAATAATCCATTCCTTTGATTGGTAATTTTCAGTTTCTTCATCCTCAATCGGAATGGCATTAGGTATTGGTAAATGAACATTTGTACGATCATGGTTATCCCATTCATGAAACTTCTTCATAGGACATGTGTTTTCATAATGACCATGAACACCACATTTAAAGCATTCAATTGATCCCTCATAAATAACTTCTTTCCCTTTCCTCGAGTCAACTGGATGCTTCCTTTTTCCATGGAAGGTTCTTGCTTTATGACCTTCATTTCCACATCTATTGCATATTTCTATCCCTTTGAAACATTTTCCTAGGTGTTTCTTTCCACATTTTTGACACATAAGTTTTTTAACACACTTACCTTTATGGTTATTACCTGTAGTTCCGTAGGGATTTGTTTCTCGCATATATGATACCTTAGAGGAATCACCATGGTTTAGGTGGTCAATCATGACTCCAGATAATTGGTTGAGGATAATCACAAGAGTTCTCATTGCAGCTCCCATATCATTCAGTTGCTTTCTCAAAAAAACTGTCACTCTTTCCTTCACATCCACTGCTACTTTGGTGCCTGCTAGATCCAGCCATTTACTAAAACCAAAAAGGTCAGTGAGAGTATATCAAAAAAACCATCATGTACTAATGAGGAAGATAAACACTAAGATATACTTACTCATTCACTTTATCTAAAACTAGGACTCTTTCAGAAATCCTAACCGTTATGGTAATGTCACTTATGCTTAAAGAATACCCTAACCTCTAAAGTTATCTAAACCGACCTTTGATACCAACTATAAGGCCCCAGCCTTAAACCTAACTTAATCTTGAGTTATTACAAGATTACACATTGAGGATCTTTTCAGGTTTAGAGTTTTATATAATTAGATCATAAAACTTTCATTACATTCCACATTCAAACAAAGTGGTTACATAAAAGATAGTATTCATTTTTCCCCATCAACGGAAACATATTTAAAAATAAAGCATGGATTCTTTCTTGACACTTCCTTGACACTATCATCATATCATGTACCTTTCCTTTGACCTGTGAAAAACATTTAAAAAAACTTGGGATGAGCATAAAAATCTCAGTAAGGGTTATAAAAAATATTGAAAGGAAACATGAGTTCATATATACATAAGAATGAAATCATACTTTACCCATAAAACATAGTCACTTTAACATACCTCATCAAATCATGAATAAATCATAGAAATCATGAGACATAAAAGGTAACTTGAGGCATTCATAACATTCCTACATAGGGAGTAACCCTCTTGGTTACGTTTGGAATACCCACCATAGTATATTCACTAAATCTCTTCGGAGAAACCTTAACATTTCACTCCTTCGTGTTACCCAATGCATTGGAGAGCTATATCGGGCTCACCCGCCCTTAGTTTATCACGGAACCACCCGTTTTCATAACAATTCCCAAGAACCATAACATAAACGTATCACATAAAACATGAATAAAGGAAACATAACATTTCCACATTTCACTCACAATATAACATTTTTGTATATTGAAATAATGAATCCATTCAGAAAGAAACCATTTCCAAATCCATTGAAAACATTTAATAAAGAGATTTTTGAATCAAAGTGTCCCATACCACCTTGAAGATTTTAAAATTTTAAACCATTAATATCCATATAAATAAATCCTTAAAACCATTTCGAAAACATGGATATTAATAAGAACAAATAATTAAAACATTTAAAGCGATATTTTGGTTAAAGGGGTTCTACCAAAATTAGAGACGCTTGAATACAATAATTGAGGAGTAACATTTAGTCGGAACTTTATAATATCATGAGAATAAATGGATTCATGATATAATATTCTAAATGACAGTATATATACCATATAAGAGTGAATTGGTGCATAACAACAATGAAGTCTCAATAGAAATGTCAAATGTGATGAATTCTTTTATAAAGAAGGTATCCTTAAATTAAGGATAATTCAATCTAAAAATTATGTGTGAAAAATATCAATACACCCAATAAAAGTGGATATTAAGTGTAAAACAATAAAAGTTCATTCACACATATTCAAAAGATGACATATTCAATAACTACATGTTGAACCCAAAGAGATCGAAATTGGGTTAAAAAGTTCCCTTGGTAAAATTCCACAGCCTAACGGCATCACTTCAAAATTCAGAAAATGAGTTGATGAGAGATAAAAAGGGCATCTCATCACTTGGAAATAAAATTTACATCCATAAGGATATAAAATAACATATCCCAACATAATATTATGTGAATTAAAAGACATAACAAAAGAATTCTTTTAAAAAGAGGAGGGTGAAAGGTCCCCTTACCGAGTTGGGTGACTTTCGAAATGTACACCCCATGGAAGAAGGGTCATAAAATGAAGATGAGAATACCCATAAATGAAATTATACTACACAAAGTGTATAATAATGGGCAGAACATACACCACTCAAAGGAAATTGTGGTAAATGTAGCATAAATCTCACGAGAATAAAAGTGAGATGAAAAACCCCTTACGAAAACTCGGCAGCCTAACGGTGCCACTTAAAACTTCCAATATCGATTGATGAGAGGTAATAGGGTCTCTAATCATATGAAAATAAAAATTACAGTAAGATAAATATAAAAGAACATCCCAATCACAAGAAATATGAGCTTAAAATGAATGACATAAAAGGGTGTACTTAAAAAGAAAGAGATGAGTAGGATCCCTTACCTCAAGTCCGACTTGTCTTGTTCGTTTCATTATATTCCTGAATAATAAACTTTGGTCAATTTATAATTGCTCAAGTACGTCCTATAATTATTATTATTCAGTTCATATCACATATTTTAATGTTATAATAATTGGTTAATAATATGAGTTCATATCAGACGTTTTTGTCGATGTTTGGTACATGAGTCAAAAATTGAACTTGTTGGAAAATAATTTTCCATGTAGTTATAGGTACATCATATCCAGAATAGTATTGATGTTATAAATATTATATATATCCAGTATATATTTATTTTATACTATTCCTTAGCTTTTTAAGAGAAAAATTAAAATCACCGTTCCTGGAGACGGTAGGCCGTACGTACGCATGAACGCTACTTTAATTTTTTGTCATATTAATGGAATTAAAACAAAATGAGATATATATATATATATATTATAATTCCAGAATGATATACATAATTTAGATGTAATATATCACATATATATCCATTATATATATGTACTTATAATAGTACATAACATTTTGAGACAAGAAATGAAATGTACCGTTCATGGAGACGGTAAACCGTACGTACGCATGAACGCTACTTCCATTTCTATTTCAAATTTAATGGAATTAAAACATCATGATACATAATAGTATTCCAGTATGGTATCATATATAATATAATTAAATATATCCCTTATACGTACCACATATGGTATTAACGAATCAAATCACTTTGAGGGGGCGGTTGTCCGCACTTCCTTAAATGAAGATATCGCGTTTACCCATAATGGAAACCATAAAGGTATGCCATAAATGAAAAATACAGAATCTTAAGTAAAACATAAACATATAATATGTCATATATAAATATAGTGTCATCTTAACGGCCACCTTTGAATGTGTTATAAGAACGTTGAACAATCATCGTTTCGTGAGGCAGAAAATCACCAACCATAGAAACGATATGTTCTTTAACCATTAGACGAAGGTTTGTATAAGTGTAGCTCGAATACTTCTTATAAAAACATCCTAGTATATTGAAGATACTGTATTTGTTACAAAAGAAAATAATAAAAAGAGTTTAGGGGTTGGAGAAGCAAAATAAAACAAAAGACACAAGTGAAGACATTACCTTAAAATCGGGTAAGTCCCTTTGGTTTGAGCTCAAAGGCTTCCTTGGGAAGACTTCTGCCCAATTTGAGGATTCAAGGAGTTAGAGAGGGATGTGTGGAGAAAAAATGGTCAGGGGTTGGCCGAGCCAAAGGCTTTTGAAGTGTGGGTAAGGAGGTAGGGGTGGGGGCCTTTTATAAGAGCAAAGGAGGGGCACTCTTGGAAAGGTATAAAATGTAACTTTATTTTCAAATGAGTTTCGTATTTTAATGGTGCCACATTGATTTGTTTTCAGGATAATGTGATAAGGGTTATAAATCCACCAATCCAATAGGTTTTTGACATGTGTACCTCTTAGATTTTAAATTATATTTCCATTTTATTTAAATCGTTAAATACTGAGGTCATCGCTGCATCATCATGATGTCATAAATAATTTAATATATTTAATGTCTAAAAATTATAAAAAAAATACTATGATGTAGGAAATTTTTTTAGCTTTCCGATTAATATTTATAGTCCAAAATATCATTTATTTAGACAAAATTAAAAATATTTTACTTAGGTGATACATTCTTTGTTACATTTAACATTCTTTAAAAATAAAAAGATAAAAAGTCACTTTCTCATAAAAGTTATTCCATGGGGCCCCCAAGTTTGGCACAAGACATCCCATGGTCGGTCATGAGACAACCAGTAGCATTAGAACACATTTTTTTGTCATTTTTTTATTATTATGATATTATCTTATTATCTTTAACTACCCGATTACTCATTAATCAAGATAATTAAAGATAATTACCGTCGTTACTATTCATAATGTCCAAAAACAAAAGAGTCTTAATTACATAATTTAGACCTTCTAATTAAAAATATGTAATTAATTTTACCAAATTACAAACCCATAAATTTCAATAATTAATTTAAAAAAACATCCCGTTGTCAAAACAAATAGCGGGTTTTTTTAAAAACAATATTTATGAAAAGTTTTGAACTTGTTTATGCCTAATTCCAAAGTGAAATTAATCACAATTACCATAATATAATTACACGGAAAAAATATATTATAATTAAACTTTAAAATAAATTAAAAAGATAATTTAACCATATAATTAAATTATATGAAAAAGAAGTTTTGATGTAAAATGCAGAATTTTTCACTATTCATTGAAAAATGAACATTGTCAGAAAAATATCAAAAATTAACCCAAGGTTAATTTCAATGTCCCAATCATAAATAATATGTTTATTTTGAAAAATATAGCTTATAAAATTGTTAAAAAGTTTATTTAAAAGAGGTTCTCCCTTAAAAGGTGGTTAATCAACCTTTTAAAGAATATTAGAATGTTTATGCTTAAAAACTGGATTCATTTGCATTTGTAATCCTCTAACATTTATGGTTAAGAGTAAAAATATTTTACAAACATATATAATCATATTTTAGTTATTTCTATCCTTTCCCGCTAACACAATGGCTATGTGTTAACTAACATTTAAAATAATATTATTTTATTATTAGAGTGCAATGCAAGATTCCCAAGAAACTCATTGTTGCGTATTGGGTACGCCATCGAGCATAGCTTCCCCTTTAAAGTAATATTAATATTTTATTCAAAAATATGGATAAATATAATGATTTCATTTTCTTTATTTACCTGGGGTGTTACAATAATTCATTTATTTTATATTAATTTATATATATTATTTTTTTTATCATTTTCATCTTTTTAAGAACCCATGATATTAAAGAAATGTTTTTACAAAAAGAAATATTATTTCTCTCTTTGATAAAAAATACAATTTCTAAATTAACCATTTTATGAAAAATTGTTTTAAAATGTGTGTTTAGACTTATACTATGTCTTTATAATGAAAATTATACCCATTATTGGATTTCAAAAAACTGTTTTGGATGGATATTTTTTTCCAGGTGACATACTTTTGGCTTTTTACTTAATATTTGAAAGAAATATTTATTTTAATATATATAAAATGAATATAATTTTATTTCTCTATGGTAAAAAAATTTATTAAAGATCCATTAAAAGGATTATGAAGATTTCTTTGAATAAAATTTCTTCCAAAATTTTTTGAAATTTTTTTATTATAATTATGTGATTTCAATGTGAAATGGGTATTTTCCAAAGAAAATATGTGTTATTTTAAAGGATTTTTTCATAAGTTATATCATCCTTGATGTTATATATGATTTACATGATATATGACAAAATTATATCATATAAATTAGTATTTTTATTTATTATTGTGATGATGGTTTAATGAAGATTCCATGAAAACCTTTTCTTTCTCATGGGAAAATTATTTTTTGATGAAATGATTATAAAACTAATTCCATTTCATGGGTTATGATATGATTAATGTTTTTTTGATATTATGGGAGACATAAGTATGTATTACGTCTATGTGATTAGTGGGAGCATTATAATATATCCCATGAACATTATATATACTTATATATATCTCATGAGATAATATGAATCATAATTGAGAGGGAACCATGTTTAGTAAGAGAATTTCTACACAATTATAGTCTTGGGAGTAAAACATGATTAATGATATGTTGTAGTGGGGTGAAAAATTAAGTAATTATAGTTCTCATGCATGTAAGCCTTGACTATGGGTGTAATTTTATATTCATATTTTTATGCCTATAACATATAGTATATGCCAATGATATGATCCAATGGATCATCTTCTATGATTATTCTTTGATACATGTATTGGGAAAATACATGATTTATACCCGGATTAAAAATTATGATATATGATATGATGGGTATAGTTGACAATGGTAAATCATGTTCTCTTACCCTTATGCTAATATAATGATTAGGTGATCATATATATCTATCTCTTGTTTACACTAATTGAGCATCTTTTAATAGCCTTTATATGATTTTTTAGAGGATATAAAGAATTTTTTTATGTATGATATGTATAATAATGGTGTTGTTATGAATACAATTCTGCGAGAATATATAGATCCCATATATAGATGTTCTTTTATGTTTCTATATTTCCAAATAAACATTCTCTAAAAGGATTCTGAAATTGATAGTATTGTATGTGTTAAATATTCCACCAATAAGAGGGTATTTTTATGATTGAAAATTATGGGTCACCATAATTAGTTCTAGGGAATGATTTAGTTACCATTGAATACCAGGATAGGAAAACCATAGTGTGAACTCATTGTAAAATTAACTATATAGAAGAACATACTATGTTATGAAAATTAAAGGAGAGTTGTTTGGCAAGAAAAACATACATGTCTGGATACTATAAGTTAGAGTGGTATTAAAAAAGTCACATATATGGATAATTACTAAGAAAATTGTTTTTCAAGTATATTTTATCCATTACTATAGTGAATAGTGACTGTTCGCTTACTTTGAACCTAATTTGAGACTCTCGAGGTATATTATTCAGTTTTATTCACATATTAACTACGAAAAATTATGATGGACTCAGATAGATGTTGACTATAAAATTCCAAGGTTAAACATATGGTTTCAATGTATCATAATAAGGTTTCATGTGTTATAAATCCTATATATGAATGTATTCATGATTATATGGCTTCACAATATGAATATTGTTACTCACATTGAGATTTTTGGCATTTGTTAATTGTTGGAACAATAAGGGATTTTTTTAATGATAAGTATGATTGATGGTTGAATAATTACCCTCATTGGAAACAAAGTTATACATAATCTATATTATGAAACAATGTGATTGTTAATAAATATAGGTAAAATTATATTATTAACTATATCAACCTTTGTGAGTTTCTTAAGTCACCTAATAAAATAAAAATATAGTTTCATGATGTTCATGGAGAGAATTGGATTCATATTCTTACATTTCGATTATGTAGGATAAAATATGTCAAAAAAATATCTTATGGGAACAAAGAGTCGTTTTATGTTCATAAAAGAAGTGAATAAAAAATTTAATTTTTGATGAAAAACAGGAAGAGTTCTATCAAAGGATATATTGATTATCCTAAGGTAAAATATATAGTTTAATGTATTTTCTGTAGGAAATAATAGAATAATTAGTTTCATTACCCTAATCCCATGGTAAACTCATTGGACATGAAAATACATATGCAATTTAAATCATTTATTTGGATAGATTGTAGTATTTGTGTTTTGCGATTAAATAATAGTGTTTTAGAAGTATTATATAATTGATTTCTTGGTTGAAATAATAACGAGACCTCCAATAATTGTTCCAAGATATTTTTTTCTTTAACAAGATGAAATAATTAGTTGAACGGTTCTAAAAAATAAAAAAATTTATTTATGGGTATTGGGATATTTTTAATGAACACATTCTTATGGGAATGATAACCCTTAATATGTTTTTAATGATGGGTTAACAATGTTTTTATAGATAAATAGATTATTGACATTGATGGACTAATTGAGAATGTATTTGGAACCTTTTTAGTTTATAGTTATTTTATGAAAATTTGATTAGGTTATCTTTGATAAATTTTATTACATTTTTTCATTTCTGTAATGTAGTCGATTATTTTGTGTTTCGTGGAAGGATAAATATTTTTTTAAATTTGTGGAGTCATATTTTCATTAATTGATGTTTTATTGTGAATAAATTCATTAATAATTTATACTAAAATATATGATAATGAGATTTACATATTTTGTATACGATATTATGAAAATTTATGTTTTCTAAGGATATATGTGAATGTCGATGTTTATTAAATTTATAAACAAAACTATTGTATTTTTTGTTTTTAAATTTTGTCAGACATATTTTAGAGTATTATTTGGGTATCTATTTATTGACTTGATAAATTTGAGCTTTGGAGGTTATTTGTTTTTTTAGAGATTAATGAATTATATATATCCAAATTGGATAGCTTAGGATAACCATTTTTATTTTGTTAAGTCTTTATATTTGGAATTAACATTCATTATTTTATATAAGTTTTAATATATTAAATTTTAGTCATAGTGAATCATGCATAAAAAATTATCAAGAATATTCCTTTCATGGAGTATGAGATATTGAAAATATTGATCTAAGCACAACTAATGGATGAAGATATGTTTATGATGAAAAAAAAATATTAGGTACGTTTCACTAATTTTGTTCTATATTATTATATGAAAATAATCCATTGTTATTATGAAATGGCTTTTGAAATAAAAAATTTATTCTTTTAAATCCATTTCCAAGGAATTGCATTCTACTCACCTCTAACTAATTTACAATTTTTTGGTCATTAACTTTCTCTAGGTCTGGTTCTATATCACTCTCTATTAATTGATTGATGTTATTTTTCTCATCCATGTTTAAATATTTACTTCCAAAAAATGTTTTCTTTTTCTATTAAACACAATAATGTGTTATTTCGTAAAACCATTATGTTTCTCACTTCAACAATTCAAATGATGTTTCATTAACCCTCTATACTATGTTGGTTTTCTTAATAAAGTTATTTTGGAATATTGAATTTTTTATGACTTATTTAAAATAAGGAGGTAGATATTTATTTAATATGAATAAATGTAATAACCATTTAATTTATATAGAAAGTATAATAATCTCAATAACTTTCTCAATATGAAATAATGAACTTAAATATAATTTAGATATTCGTTAAAAAAATTATTTTTTAAATGTGAACTATACATTAAATTAGTGGGTATTAATACGGGTAACCCGAGTATAAAATATATGAATATTGGTCCTACAAAATATTAATTGTTTTATTAATTCCAAATAAATAATCACTAAATTTTTTGAGAAATTATTTAACTCTACAAAAAGGTAATTTCATTAAAAGCTATTTTTATTAAAATTCGTTAGTGGGAATTATAATTTAATTATTTAACTTTTAGAAATTAAATTTTACAAAATGAAAATAATTTTTAGAAATTTTATTATAGAAATTAACATAATGAAAAAATTTGTGACATTTATGAAATGATTGATTTTTCATTGAACAATAAAAAAACATATTTTTCTAATAAATTCACTTATTTAAAATAAATTATGAGATCTAAAACTCATAGTATATATTTTTTTATATCATAATGTGAAATATGATTCATTTTATTAATATTCTAATTAATTGAAATTTAATCATCAATAATCATAATTTTGATATAAGTTTATTTTTATGACTAAAATATCAATTTTTTCAAAAACCTGTTTTTTAATTATGTCTTACATACTTGTATTAAAATAATTTCTTCCAATTTTAATAAATTTAATTGATAAAATATATATACATTTTTGAAATCATAATTTAAAGATAATGTTATATAGAATGCTATTTTTTTATTTTCCAAGAACATTTATTTTTCATTCATTAAAAAATGTAATGACTTATATTAAAAACTGACATTTTTTACAAACATTTAAAAAGTTTGAGTTTTTTATAAATGTTTATTAAATTTATCTGTAGTTAAATTTAACTATATATAAAAAAATTGTTCAAATTTCCATCATTTTGGTTTAGTTTTGACAAGAAAATATTTTATTATTAATTTTATTTTCGGAAAACTACCATCTATCTTCATTTAGGGGTTTAAATTTAAATTATATTATCTCACTTATATGAATTGAATTTGATGAAATTGATTCAATATTTTTAATTTGAATATTTTTTAAAATTTAATATGGGGAAATTTATTTTTTTCATAATTAATAGAAAAATGGTAAGGTTTTTTTGTGTGGTTTAAACTGGTTTATGAGGTAATATGATACCCGTATATAATATATTTTTTCCATATAAACATTTAAAAATCAAATATTTTTTTATATTATTTAGACCTTATAATATCCCACCATTGAATTTCTTGAAATTTGGATGAATTTTAATTCAATATTACATTCTTATATTTTAATTTGTATGGGAAATACCATTTGTTTCATCTCCTCCATTTAAAAAGGGCACCACTAGTTTTTATTGACAACAATTTAATCCATGTATCTTAGAAAATTTATATAAAATTAAATTTTAAAAATGTATAAACACAAATTGGAAGTACTTTTCTTCTTGAAATACCATTCCAAAGGTCCTTAATAAGCGATCTAAAGGAGGTCTTCCAAAAAGAAGCAATCTTTTTACTTGACCTCTTTTCGTCTATTTTTTATGTTACCTCATTTAATTTTTATAATCATAAAACAATAAATTAAATTTCATAAATATAATATAAATATATTTTTATTTTTAACACCTTATATCCACCCTATATACCCTAAAAAGTGATGTAAAGGCATCACTAGTGTATGTGTGTGAACTACCATCTTCACATAGTGATAAAATTCATTTTTCATAAATATCATTTTTGGTGGTAATTATGATAGATTTAAAGATAAAATATCATATTTATGATTTATTCATGATTATGGAATTATAATATCATATATAACTTCTTACACTCCAATGTGCTGTAAATAAATACAACGTCGCTCATGCATTGATGTAGACTACTGCCTCGAGAAAGCGATGAAAAACGTGATTCAATTACAATTAATGTGGATGTTAATAAAGAATAATTTAAAAAATATAATATATATATATATATCATATAATAGCTATTCTAAAATTTTAATTAATTATTTAACATTATTTTAAATAATTTATTGAATATTGAAATCAACATTCATGTGTACGTTCGACCTACAATCTCTGTAAACTGTGTAATACAATATTATATCTCCAGTTTGTAAGGATGGATGTAAATAAATATTTAATTAATATATATGATAAAAATATAATTATTAACATTATTTATATTATTTAAAATTGATAACATTATAAGTACATGAATTTTCCTAACATAAATTCTCATGAAAATCAAAACGCATAACCCCTATAAATGATTATTTTATTATATAATTTAAAATAAATTGGTAATGAAATATTTTAAATAGATAATATAGGATATTATAATTATTTTCATGATTTTGGAATATATGTATAATAACATTAAATTCATTATACATGAATATAAATAAATGTTGAGAAAGATGAATTGGATGTAAGGGATAAGCATTTAAAATTGTTTTCTTTAAGACATGTGTTTTTTATACACCAATTTATATGATTTGTATATAAATGAACATATTACATGTTATATCATGAATATCATTATCATAATGTAATTTAATGTTTCAATTAAATTTATAATTTCATGGGAATTGTGATTCAAATTTTTCAAATTCAATAAATGGTTTTTTTCTCACTTCCATTTCTATGATACCCATACTATATTCAGAACTTTTTTCATTTATGTAATGTATATACTAACCTTGAAAATATATTATTAGGATTCTAAAAAAATTTGATTTAAAAATCCATATATGGCTCTCCCATTAGTGGTGTTTTAATTTTAAACATGAATCTTCCTTTCATTTTTCTAATATTAAATTTTAAGTGGTTGAGGGATCATTTTTTAAGAATACTGACTTTATTTCCCTCTTTAATGGAAAGTATTTTTTATTATATATCCATGTTTTCTAAAAAATTATTTTAATAATAATTTTATTATTCTTATAGTATTCTTTAATTTCATTTTTATATATCATTTTATTTTTACTATAGGGATTAATAATAATCTTGTTGTTATTTTATAGAAGATATTGTTTTGAAATTTTACTAAAAATGTGAAATGAATATTTTTTAACATAAATGAAATAAATGTGATTTCCTATCATCATAAAAACTTAATTAGTGGAGTATTACATTATTATTTTTTCCAATATTCTTTTTATGGTTAATTTTTCCTTTATTATTTTGAATATTTTATAATCTAAATAAAGGATTTCAAAGTGAAAATTGTATTTTTCTCAAGAAATGTTCATGTATTCTATTAAAGGAAACTTTTACATATGGAAACATCCTCGACGATTCTTCTTATTTAATAGGGAAATTATCAAAAGATACAATACAATTTATTCTTTTGAATTTTTTCTTATGATGATGATTAAAGGATTATTCTATTAAACCAGTTTCATTCCCAAAAGGTAATTATAATGATGAAACTTCTATGATACATGTTCCATTGCATGGGGTATATTATAACAAATTTCTTATGATATTGAGACACACATATAAATGGTTTATGATTACGTAAGGTTTGGTCCTAGAATTATATATCCCTTTAATGCATTGGGTAAGTAAAGATATATTATGATATAATAATGATTGGAATTGGGAAAGGAACCTAGTATAGTAAGGGGATCTATATACTATGGTAGTACAAAAAGTAAACCTTGACTGAGGATATTATTCAATGGGGAAATAAAATAATCCTAAATGATATTATTGGAGGTATTCATTAAAAATTTAATGATTTTATAAGTTTATTTAAATGACACAAACAACTATCTCTAGTCAATGTTATGCTCTCATGGACAATGTTCATTGATTCCTTTATTTCTAATGTCTAGTGAATTACCATGCTTTATTATGTGATTCAAGATTATGATATATGATATAATGTGTATGGTTTTTAATTTTTTAGCTCATTTTATCATACACTTATTATCATACTATTCTTATATGATCTTTGATATCTCCCTTGTTTACCCTTACTTAGAATCCTATCTCACCCTTTTTAATTTTTTTCTTCCAAAGGATTAGAAAAATGTTTTATGTATGATATGTCTAATAATAGTAGAATTTATGGAGAGATTAGTTGGATAAGATGTAGATCTATTATGGAAATAATTTTTATGTATCAAATTTCTATAGAGACTAGACCTATATGATTATCGTTGAGATCATAATGATACATATTGAATATTCATCAAATAAGATATGAAATTGTTGTATGAAAATTATGAGACCAAATTCATTCAATAAATACAACTATGTTTATAATTTATCAATAAATTTAATTATAATATGATTATTAAATAAATTCAGAATTTATCTCTCGTACATTAATTTTTTTTCTCTTAATATGCTTATTTACTTATATAGGGAAATTTCTCAGATCCTTTATATAAAAAAATAGATAGTAGTTATAAAATAGAAAATTTATTGTTCAATATTTTTAGTAGAGAAACCATCTTAGGTAACCCGTGCTAAATATCAAATTTTACCAATAATTTAATATATATTATATGATACAACATGTATGTTTCATATAATTCAATAATATAATTAAAAACATTATGCTCACATAAATATGGATAAATTATAATTTTATATTTCCTATATCTATTAAAATTAGATTATAAAAGGTTAAAATGTAAAAAATTACACAAAAAATATCCTTCACTAAGTGTTACATGTTATTTAAAATAAATGTTGGATAGCAAGATAAATGCTTGATTAAATTTCCTAAATATATGAGTTAAAAGATTAATGGGGTATGTTAGATGTTACATTTTTATTATTTCATTGTTATTCCAATATTTATCTCTATCTTGATTAGTGGAGCTATATTATATAATGTTAATTTGTTAACTATAAAGCAATAAGAGATACTAACATGAGTTTTATATTCAAATGAATTTCTTTTAGTTATAGTGATTGATAATTTTTTTCCATCACCACAAAAAAATTACCTAATAAGAATGGTTTGTAAATAAGAAAATTTCCCATAAAACTATGCGTATAAGATATTCCCACGGTTTAGAAAAACCTGGGAGCTTAAGCCTTCAGAATAGATCTACGATATAACCATGTTTTGAAAATTTTATTTCCCCAGTTATGAACCATTGAAATATATGTATAGGAAATATTACATCGTGTTAATAACATTTTACACATATTTTTAAATTGCATGAAATACTATTTAATGAAATGAATTCCACCATATTCAAACCATGGACCACCTCTATATTTCTTATTATCATAACCACTATACCACAAATTTCAATTAGTATAAAAATATATTTTTACTTTTTAATATTTATTTAAACCATGTATATAAGTCAAAATATTTTGTCACATGAGGTATTATTGGGGGTTTTTTTCTACTGATCACATGGGAAATCTATAGTCGTAATTTTAAGATCCCATGTCTATATAGATGACATATACTGATATTTTATTGAAGAACCATGGTTATAGTTCTTGAAAAAAACCATATACACATGGTTTTTAAAAAAAATGAATGGTATAGGTCTAAACCAAATCTTATACCCATATTTTTTTAAAATTTTGGGGCGTATAGGTAACCTGTAACAAAATTTTTCCCCAAACCATTTGGTATATAAATGATTTTCATTAATGAAATGAATATATTATTCCTTCTATGATATTTTATTATCATTTTTTTAGAATATTTAATTAATTCTCGGAATATAAGAATCATGTTAC
The DNA here is from genome assembly GCA_963277665.1 of Viscum album. Lineage (NCBI taxonomy): Eukaryota > Viridiplantae > Streptophyta > Magnoliopsida > Santalales > Viscaceae > Viscum > Viscum album. The sequence continues at coordinate 1,784,781,379 of OY728150.1, forward strand.
ATGATGTGATCATAAATCCTCATTTTTATATATTGCTCAACTAAAATCATCATATTGTATAAATGTGGGTTCATCAAAACACTTTATAATGATCAGGTGAAAAAAATTCTCAAATCCAATAGTATACTTATTTCACATCATTTCATATGAAATATTATTCAATATCAATAGTAAAATATGTTTTTTGAACGATTTTTATAGAATGATGTTGTTATATTTAAATAATATTTCCTTCATCTACACAAGGTAAATATTGTCCTTATTTTTACATATATACTTCAAAAATTCTTTTTGAATTTCCTAATGCACTATTGAAAACAAAAAATCCTACATGGCCAAGTATATAATGTACTAAGACAATGATAGATCCTATGATCTCCATATATATGACACATTGTCCATATATATCAAAAAACACAACTTCAAATAGGTTATCCTATCATACCTAAAATATATTATAGATAAGGTTTAACAAACCCACCATTATCTTCTTCAAATATTTTAATCTAGCTAGGATATGGGTTATATTAAAAGGACTACTACCAAGTTATGAAAATGTGGTGAGAATTTATTTTTTGATAGAAATGGGAAATAGGAGGTAAAGACTCACATCATAGTTATTGGACTATGGAATCATGGATTCATGTATTTATTTAATATTGATGTTGTTGACCATATATCAAATAAAATACATATTGAATAAAGTTATGAAGGTAAAACTATATCTCAGAATAGAATAATTTTAGGTATCTTATAAGGCAATAAGTATATTTTAGATAAAACTTATTAAAATTAAATTATTCTACTTATATATAATTAATGTTTATTTTTTGTAACATCCTTATTTTTAAGAAATAAACACTACGTTCAATAACATACATGATACACTACTTATAAATTAAATGAAAAAACAAATATTATTATTTAAATATTATCATTATATTCTATCCATTCGAATAGATAAAATGAATATTATTGTCCAATGTATGAAAATATGGTTTACAAATGTTTAAATAATGATTCTTTTGGTTACCAAATTTATTAGAAATGGAAATGAAAACCCATTCAATATTAAAGATTTGTTTTTATGAAAACCTATTTGAAAAAGAATCATTGTGTTTATAAAATAATATCACTCATTAAAATTTTTTATTTAATGGGATATATATTTTATATATTAAATTTTATGTTTATAATTCTTCTTTAATGTTTTCTATATATGATATAAGAATAAATCCAATTTCTTCAGATTAAAGATGTTTTTTCAAAAATATACATTTCTAACGACTTTAGAAGGAGAGTCCTTTTTAAATTGGGTTTTTCTTATTATATATATATTATATGAAAAAATAAGAATCTTTTTTAGATGAGGTAAATCAATATTTACATTGGATTAATATATGTATTTTTATGATAAAATCCATATTTAATTAATATTGAAAACACTGGATTTTAATTCAAAAATTCATATTTTTTTTATTTTTTTATACTGTTAGATTGTACTTTTATTTGGTTTACAATTTAAATTGGATTAATTTTTTATCATTTAATCTAATTTTGGTCATTGTAAGTACTTTCACATTGAAATTGATTAAAAACGCATGTCAATCTTTTGATGGTTATTAATTTTAAAAAACATGTTTTATCCTTCTTACAATGTGAAATAATTTTAAATTCAATACTAAAATTTATGTGTATATAATTTGTAAAAATGGATTCAATATTTGGAATTAGAAGGCTCAAAATTATGTAAATATGTCCCGTTTATTTTCAGACATTATGAATAGTAACTTTAGAAATTATTTTTATTTTCCACAGTTAAAGGGTAAATCATGAAAATAAGGGTAAGAATAATTTTATAATAATATATAAATACTCTAAAACATGCAAAAATACTATTGGATTATATAAGGCTGGCCATGATATTATTATGGATGAATTTACGACCCTATGGAGCCACTTGTGGGTGATAATTGTCATTTATAATATTTAATTTAATGAAAATGGAAATATAACATAAACATGTATTTCCAAACTAAACCAATTTAATTTGGTTTATATAGATAATATATTTGACTGTAAATAGTCATTTGATAAATAAATTTTTTTTATACATCAATTAATTTTATTTAAAAAATGTTAACATTAAAAAAATAATTTATTTATTACACAACAATGATGTAGTGATTACCTTATTAATGAAATAATCAAATAAATAATATAATAAGTCATGAAATAACAATAATTTGAATATTTTGATGCCATCCACGAATTTTTTGGTTGAATTTGACACGAGGGGTATGAGTTAATGCATTCGTGTCTAAGGAATCATGTTTTTATGACATAAAAAATTATTAATAGTGTCAAATTTTACATAAATGAATTTTTAAAAAATATACAATTTTATTAAATGATATAATAGTCCTAAATATTCTATATTTGGGAAATTGAATTATATAATGTTAAAATTTTCATTAATGATTCAAGTATAGTTTAAAAACACAAGAACATATGGTATGAGTCAATGTTTTTAACTAAGTGTTAATGCTAAAAGATAAGGTTAAATTTCTAACCTAAACATGTATAAAACATATTAGTTGAGAGTATTTGTACCCATAATCATCTTGTCCTATAAATATATCTATTTTAAAGTATTATTATTCTGAAATTAATTTACAATAAAATAATATTTCATGACTTCCCTAAAGTACCCCTCCCCCCTCTTATAAATGAAAACCGCCTCTAAAAACATACTCACACCTCTCAAGCCCCTTGGATATCCAAAATTCATAAAAAATAATCTCCAAAAATCCCTTACTTCCTACTATTATCCTTAACATGGGTATAAGGAAACTCAATGAATCCTTTTGGCATAAATCATAAGGAGTGACCAGATTTAGAGGTAACATCTTCTCTCAACCTCTTTTCATTTATTTTCTTTCTCTAACCCCAAATCATATATTTATTCCATTATTTTGTGATATATCTAGTATCCTGAATATACTATGATTTTATTATGAAATGTCTTCTACATACAGTTACACACACCTCCATTTAAGGGATACATAAGATATTATTTCTGTGTTCGGTGAACTACTAACTCATGAAACGATGATTGTTTAATTTTCTCTTACCACATCTCATTGTTTCTATTATGGTGGAACTATATATATATATATATATATTTTATTTTATTTATATTTTATATGTTATTATATTATTTTTATTTACATAATTCCTTTATGCTTTCCTTAATGAGTTAATACGATTACATCATTTGGGGAAATGTGGACTACCGCCCCCTGAAAGTGATATGACTCATTCATACCATACATGTAACGTATAATAGATGGTGTAAATGATCATATGAATTATAAATAAAATATATATATATATATAATTTAATTTTAATATACCTATTTATCAATTAGTTTTCATTCATTTAATATGACAATGAAAGGAGAGTAGTGTTCATGCGTACGTACGACCTAATATCTCCATGATCGGTACATTTTATTTATAATATAAAAATATTAGGGGATTCTATAAATAAATATATAATGGATATATGTGATATATAAATCATAAATATCATTCTAGAGATGATGTAATTATAAAAAAATAGATAATTTTCATCAAAACAAGTACATTTTTTACTCAAGTACCAAGCATCGACAAAGCATCTATTACGAATTGAGATAATTAACTAATTATTATAACATAGTAATAAGTGATATGAAATGAAAAATAATATTTAAAATGTTTCCGAAGATTGTATAAACTATGCTATGTTTATTATTTCAGAAATTAAAAAATGAATGATATGAGTTGGACTCAATGTAATGGAATTTCTAAACTCAATTTCCACTCATTGGGTTATACATAGACATCGTTGATTATGATATGCCAAGATTATGTGTGGAATAATTTTTTTAATTTATGTTGTAATTTTATCATCCCTTGTGTGGATATAATTTTTTTACACATAATCACTCCATTTATAAATCCTTACATCATTTATGTGAATATTGTAAGGGAAATCTAAACTCAATATCCAGTCACTGAGTCAAATATCTATGTAATTGGTTTTGTTTTTCCATGAATAGGTGTGAATGACCACATATTGTTAAAAAATTAATAACCACTTAAATTGGTTGTATTTGTATTTTTCACACATATTTTTTCCATTGATTTATCCTTAATATAATGAGATGTTATTTGTAAGGGGAATTGTCTCAATCTCAGTTCATTGAGGCATATCTTGATACTATACACATTTTTTATCTTATAATGTGTATATACAACCCTTTTTAAATTTTATATCATGAATTTATATATTATCATTATATTTAATATTTCATTTTATGTTCTTATTTATTGATTTTTATTCAGGAGTTTCTCATGTGGTAATGTATTCTTTAACTAAAACATCATTTTAAAGGTTTTAAAGATGAATTATTCTAAATCATTTTTTAATGTCTCTATTTTCAAAATGGTTTTAAGGATTTATTTAAATGTACATGACGATTTTAAAGTATAAATTCAAATAAAATGTTCCAGAGTGTTATATAAATATTTGATTCAAAACTCGTTTATTTTTATTTTTTAAATGAAATGATTCTATCAATATCTTGAAATCATATCTTGTGAATGCAATGTAGAAATGTTAATTTTTCTTCTTTTCCTGTTTTGTGTGTTATGATTATGTTATGGTTTTTAGGAATTACTTATATATATATGTATTTTCTTGATAATCTAAGGGCAGGAGATCCCATGATATTTCTATAGAGAATTTGGTAACATGATTGAGGTCAACGATAAGTTTTCTCCTAAGAGAAATAGTGAGTATACTATGATGGGTATTCCAAATGTAACCACAATGGTTAATCCCAATGTTGATATGAATGATACTATGTATGTATGATATGGATTACACAAGTTACCTTCGTGTTTTATAATTTCTATGTTTTTTTGAAGAAATATTACAATTAAATTATGTAAGCTTTATAGTTTATGTTTTCTTGGTGAAAAGTTTTACTTTGTGAAAAAAAATCATGGGTTTTAAATACTCATGTACTAATGGTTTTATTCCTTATTTTATATTTTTTACTATGATTTTTATGCTCATCCCATGTTTCTGAAGTGTTTTAAATAGGCTATGAGGGTGGGTAAGAGAAAAGAAGAAGTCAATAATATGTTTATCATGAAAAATAAGTTATATTTAATTTTTAACAGTTTCATTTTGTGAAAAAAATGGATAATGAGAGGAAGAATCAAATTTGAGTTGTTATGTAATAGTTAGGCCCTTATTCTCTAAAAATCTAATGATAAAACATTCTCAATGTTAACTCTTCACTTGATAATTAATTAGGTAATGTTAATGTCTGGGGCCTTATAGTTTGTATAGAATATGGTTTAGAAAACATTGTATATTAGTATTTCTTTATTAATCACTAGGAAAATCACAGTGGATTTATTATTTTAATGTACATCATATGTTCAATTTCATAGAAACACCCTTTTACGAATTATGATCTGAAATATTATGGTGACTATTGGTATTTTTTGGGACATTAAACTTTGAGGAAATTATGAGTTATTAGTTTCTGGGATGAAAAATTTGAGGTATGAGTTAACCATTAAGGTTAAAATATGTTATGTATAATTTTGATGATATTATTTGAATTTTAATAATATTAAATGAATATTATTGTTTTAGAAAAATTATAACCCATTGGATCAGTGAAAACATGTCACATACATCAAAGCTGCAGGAACCAAACCCATAATCAAATGGCGACAATGGTGTATCATCTGGCACTGCGCAACATGTTTTCCATGGTTAGTATCAGAATTTCTTTTTGTTAAATGATACAATGGATTAGGAATTATATGATTTTTGACTTATGAGTTTTATCAAATATATATCCTTAGTATTGGAAAATGACTTGGGGATTACATGATAAATGTTATTTTCGAAGATATTCACTTTTTTGGGAGGCATTATTATAAAGATAAATATAAAACTATGGAATTTTATTTTGAGAAATAAAGGTTGAATTATTTTTTGAAGAAATCTATGATTTAATTATAGAAATATGGATATGTCGTTTATTTATGGAAATGATTATATTATCATGGGGATATGTGATTAGGTTAATTAATTTTCAGAATGAGATTTTAAGAGTGGTCAATGATATTAGGAGATAAATGTTATGATTTTCTATAGAAGACTATGTGATAAAATACTTATTAATTTTAGATTTCAAACAAAGTTTGGACTATTTTTGAGGAATTATATGGACAATTATTTGTCAAATGATCTTAGTTGGACTTTGGGTATTACTGTTGAATTTTTGAGATTTAATATAGTCGTTTTTTCTTATAAATGATTATTGTTTTTGGGGAATTATCTAATCTTATCCTAAAAAATTTTCTAATGGTAAATGTTTCAAAATTGGATTAATATATATTTATTCTTTTATGGAATAAGTTATTCTCTAGAAGTTGATTCCAGTGCTTCAAGTGTGACCAAGTCACCTTGAATACTCATCTTTGGGAGAAAATATGAGTTTCTGGTATTAATTTATTATAGGGTGAAACTCAAAATAATATGTAAATATGTTCTTATATGTTCATATTAAATCATGTAAATAAATTATTCATCTTTAATAAAAGGATCTTAAAATAAAATATTTTTCCATTTACTTTTCCTAATGTGAAATAAAAGAACGTTTAAACCATCACAATTTCATGGTTCTCCAATTATTAATGTTCTCCTGATCATGTTTTCTATCAATATCCATCAAAAAATGATGGTTAGTTTTGTCTTTCATATCTATGTTTTCCTATATGTAACCCCAGTTTTTTTATCTCGGGTGACCTTTTAACTTCACATTTTATCTTTTAATATTGAAGTTTTATTATCCCTTTTTCCAATGATGGTTTGTAAAAAAGGTATTTTAAAAATTAATACCCTCTTTTCCGACCCCATATTCAAATTGTGTGGATAATATTTATTAATGTGGGAGGATATAAAATCCCTAGTATTTTGAAAGAAACACTATGTTCTATAGAATACATGATACACAACGTAGAGATTAAGAGAAAACTAAATATTAATTTTTAAATATTAACGATATAACCTATAAGTTGGAAAAGAAATAATTAATAGTAACAACTGAATTATGAAAATATGGTTTACATATGTTTAAATAATGATTATATTGGTTACCAAATTTATTAGAAGTGGAAATGAAACCCCATTGAATATAAAAGAAGTGTTTTTACGAAAACCTAATTAAAAGAAAATAACTGTGTTTATAAAATATTTTCACTCTTTAGGGTTTTCTATTTAATTGACAATATATTTTATGTTTTAAATTTAATGATTAAAATTCATCTTATCTATTTTCTAGATATGATATAACTACAAATCCAATTTTTTGGATAAAATAATTATTTTTCAAAAAAATTTAGTTTCACCTTCCTTTGATGGAGAACCCTTTTTAAAGAAAGTTTATTTAAATTGTAGATGTTTTTTTTAAAATAAACATCTTCTTCAGTATAGGGAAATAAAAATTTATTTGGTTTAATTTTGGTTTTTTCTGATAAAATTCATTTTTAAATGAATAGTGATAAATACATGATTTTAATTCAAATCATCTTTTTCATCTATTTTTTTATACAAATATATTGTAATTATAATAGGGTATAAAGTTTAATTGGATTATGTTTTTATAATTTAATCAAATTTTTGTCATTTTAAGTAATTTCACATTGAAATTAGATATAAATGCACGCCAATCTTTTAATGGTTATGACTTATTAATAACCTATTTTATTATTTTGACAATAAGAATTAAATTTAAATTAATTTATAAATTTTATGTGTTTTGAATTTAGAAAAATGTATTAAATATTTGGAATCATAAGGCCAAAATTATTATGAACTTCCCACTTTATTTATTGACATATGAATATTAACTTCAGTAATTATTTTTATTTAAAATGGTTAAAGGGTAAATATGCTAAATATATGAAAAAATAATATTATAATAATATGAAACTACACAAACACATGTACTAATCATATTTGATGATATATTTTGAACCCTGATAATATTTGGCTCAGATATAGGATCCCATAGATCCACTTTTGTGTGATAATGACCTTTTATAATATTTAATTTAATGAAAATAGAAATATAACACATAGATATATCTCATAACTATAACAATTTTAATTTGGTTTATATATAGGATATATTAAAATATAGATATTAATTTGAAATATAAATATATTTCCTACATCATTATATTTTATTAATATTTTTTATACATTATATAAATAAATTTACTTCTCACATAATGATAATGAAATAATTACCATATTAATGAAATATTTAAATAAATGATATTATAAATATTAAAATACATTTAATTTGAACATTTTTATATCATATAATTTTCTTGGATTATATTGACATGTTTGGTATGATTTAATGAATTTTATTCTATGGAATCAAGTTGTTATGGCTTTAACAAAAATAAATTTATAAATACAGTCCAATTTGACATAAATGAGTTTTTGAAACCAAATACTATTTTAATAAATGATTTAACTATCCTAAAAATAAAAGGATATAAAAAAAGACTTTTATAATGATAAAAATGTAATTAAGGATCCACTTGGGGTTCTATTGAACATTTATAGTTTCTATAGTAACCATATAGAGTAAAAATACATGAAGTCATGGTAAGAGACAATACTTTTAACTAAGGGTTAAAGCTAAAAGATAGGGTTAAATTTTGAACCTAAACTTTTCTATAACCTATTGTTTGAGAGTATTTCTACCTATAAATATATTATCCTAAAATTATATAACCTTTTATCAATTATAATTTGAATATTATTTAACAATACAATAATATCTCAAGATACACCAAAAGTACCCCTCCTCCCCCTTATAAAAGGCAACCACCTCTACCAACATACACACACCTCCCAAGCCCATTGGCTTGCCAAAAATCCTATCAAATAAGCTCCCAACACCCATGACCACTTCCTATTATAATCCTTACCTTTTTAAAATGCCGACTCAAGGAATTATTTTGTCTCAAATCAAAAGGAGTTACCCGATTTAGAGGTAACATATTCTCTCAAGCTTCTTTCATTTATTTTCCTCCTCCAACACCCAAAACTAACATTATTAATTTATTTTATAAAAAATCAATTGTCCTAAATATAATAGTATTATGTAATGATATGTTTTAGACCTACACTTACTCACACCTCAATCTAATGGATACAATACTTACTGTTTCCGTGTACATTGAAATACTTCCTCACAAAATAATGATAGTTTAATTTTCTACTACCACCTCTCATGGTGGATATTATGATGGAACTATATTAATATATGATATATATTATATTTATATTGTCTCTATTCTTAGGTAATTTTTATTTAAAATATAATTTTATTCTTTCCATAATTTGTAAATATGATATCTTCATTTCAGAATGTGTGGACTACAGCCTCCTCGAAGTGATATGAATCATTCATACCATACATGAAACATATAAAGTATGGGGTTAATAAATTTTCTGTCTTATATAAATAGATATTATAATATTATTATAATATATATATATGTATCATTTAGTTATCATTTTTTTAATATGAAAAATAAATGAAAGCAGCGTTCAGGCATATGTATGGCCTAACATCTCCAAAAATGGTACATTTCATTTCTTACCACCAAATATTATAGACTATTATAAATAAATATATACCTTTTATTTATGACATTTTAATAATGAATATACATTTGGATATGATTTATTTATTAAAACATGGATAATTTTTATCAAAACAAGTTCATTTTTTACTAAAGTACCAAACATCGACAAAACATCCTATATAAACTAAAATAATTAACTATTTATTATAACATGATAACAAGTGATATAAAATGATTAATTTTATTTAAAATGGTTTTTAATCATGTAAATATTTTCCTATGTTATTATTCATGAAATAAATGAACGAACATGATGATTCAAACTCAGGGTAAGGGAATTTCTAAACTCAATTTCCACTCATTGGGTTTTACGCATACTTCATTGATTATGTTATGGCATGATTATGTGAATAATCACCATTTATTTATTTATGTAATAATTTTCACTTCAATATTTTGGATATTATTTTTATACCCATAATCTCCCCATTGATAAATTCTAAAAAAATTATGAGAACACTGTTAGGGAAATCTTAACTCCATCTTTATTCATTAAGTTAAATATCCATGTAATTGGGTTTTTTACAAGAATATGTGTGTATGACCTCTAATTATTTTACACATAATATCTAATTATATTGGGCGTATTTATATTTTTTAAACATAATTATCTCACTAATTTATCCTTAATTTAATGATACAATTATTGTAAGGGACTGCGTCTCAATATCTATTCATTTATGTGTATTTTGATATTGTCCAACTTTATTATCATATAATGTTTATATACAACCCTTTTGAAATTTCATATTAAGAATATCTATATTCACATGATATTGAATGTTTCTTTTAATGTTATTCATTAATAGGATTTTTTCAAGTATTTCTCAAGAGTTAAGGGATTATTTAACAAAATCATCATTTTAAAATTTTTAATGATTTATTATTAGAACTAATTCCCATTAATGTACCTGATTTAAAAATGGTTTAAAAATGTATTTATATGTACATGTTTGTTTTAAAGTGTAAATTATTTTTTAATGTTTTAATGTGTTATGAGACACATTGATTCAAGACTCTTCTTTTTGAATGTTTCAATGTAATTGATTATATCAATATCTTGAAATGATATCCTGCCATTGCAATGGAGAAATATCATTTTTCCTATATGATTATTTTCTATGTTATGATTATGTTATAGTTCATGGGAATTGTTTATGTATATTAGTGGTTATATTATAAACCAACGGTGTGCGAGCCCATGATATCTCTCTAATTAATTGGGTAACGTGTCAAAGGTAAATGATAATGTATCTCTTAAGAGATTTAAGGAATATATTTTGATGGGTATTCCAATGGTAACCATAATGGTTAATCCCAATGTAGCTGTGAAAGATACAATTTAATTATGATATGAATGACAGATTTTAACTGTATGTTTTATGGTTTTTAAGAAGTATTTTAGAATCATATGATTAAATAGTGTATGCTATGTAGATTATGTGTTATTGCTGAGAGGTATGATTTGGTTAACATGTTTTTCATGGATTTTAAATATTCATGGACAAATCATTCTATTAATTATTTTATATTACAAAATAACAATTTTATACTCGTCCCATGTTATTGAAATGTTTTCCATATGGTACAAGGATGGGAAATAGAATGTAATAAGTCAATAATATTATTATCCTGAAAAATAATTCATGTTTTATTTTAAACTGTTTCCTTTTGTGAAAAAATGGATAGTGAGTGGAAGAGTCAAATTTGTAAATTATTGAGTTGTTATGTAACAATTATGGAATAATTAAATAAATTTGTAAACCTAAAAATATCCTGAATGTGAATTCTTGACATAACTCATGATTATGTAATGTTTATGGTAGAGGCCATATATTTTTGTTTGGTGTTTAGATATATTTTTTGACAAAAATGATTTTATTGAATTTTATATTGATTATATCAATGAATTAAATTCTAATGGAAGAATATCATAAATAATATTTCACAGAGTGTTTAGATTTAATGGTTAATTTTTTATTTATTATATAACATTTAGTGACAATGAATTCATGTTTTGGATCACGCTACTCGTGTTTAACAGATTTAGTATCGACCTTAAAATTATAGTATAAAATTAATTATTTATTTTTATAAACATGACATTATACTGAATCAATGGAATAAACATACCACAAGGCTCATGCGGCCCAGCCCAGAGAGGGGCACAGCCTGCTGGAGGCATGACCTGCTGGGATCGTGTTTGTCGGCACGGGGGGAGGGTTATGATCCCCCTTTACCCTCGAATGGTAAGTTTTTCGGGTAACAGAGCGGCAATGACATGTGTCGTCGCTTGGTCACCGCATGGCCCATAGGGGCTGGTCCCTCCTCCACTACTGCGGTTTCATCCCACCACCCTCTCCAGCAGTGGACGACGGTGCGCCGCTCTTCCACCACCTTCCATAGCCAGCCCGAGCCGGCCACCTTCTTCCCCCACCGCGGTTACCTTCACAAACTTCTCCGCCTGCGGCACACCGTCACGCGCTGCTTCGCCTCCATCTATTTTGGTCGGCCCGAGATGTCCCCCTCTTCCCCCACCACAAATATAGTCGCGATCTTCTCCTCTAGTGGCGCACTACGGAACCCCCACATCTCTTCCACGACCGGTTATTTTCTTGACTGCAATCACCATACGGCGCCGGTTTCCGGAGAATTCATGCCGGTGTTATGACGGTGGTGTTCCACGGATTACTAGGGTGAGCATTGGTGGAACGTTTTTCCATCCCTTGGTACCATCAGCATCCCTAGGATGCCCTCTTCACTGCTCGGCCCCCATTCTAGGTTTAATAAAATCTGAATAAAAAGGAATAGAAATAATGCATAGATTATCAATGTAGTGAAGGTTCTGGGCCATGTTCGTTTGGATCTTGCCCTCCATATTATCATCTTCACATGGGGGAAGGATACATGATTCAAAAATCTCTTGAAATTAAAACAATATAAATACCTACATCAAGATTGTTGGAGAACATCATGTTGGAGGAAGATTCAGTGTTCCTCGTTTGGTGGCTCTCCTCAATGTCTACTAGAACAGGTTCATTCCTCCTTGTGTTTGGCATCATGGTACATTTCCAGAGCTATGTCACTTGGTGAAGCAGTGGAAATACTCTTTCCCAAGGTCTATATAAATAGGGGAGGGGAGGGTGAGTAACACCTATGGAATTAATGGGTTCAATTAATTACGGAACCTTCCCAATTCCTACAGGGATGTTATAAATAATTGAGGAGTCAACCCATTTAATGTCTTGACACATTGTTGGTCTCGACACCACCGCGTGTCCTTTGGAGTAAAAAGCAAATGAAAAATAAAATAACAAAAATTATTTTATTATTCAATTAAATGTTAAAAATATAACATTTTCTCATGACCTAGTATGGTTATAGTGAAACCTCCATTAAGAGAATCCTGGCACTTCAGATTCAACAGTGCTCTCATATTTATAATCTCATCACCGATCCAAAAGAGAGAAAATGTTTCTCATGCATTTACTGTATGTACCATAAAAAACATTCAGAAATTTACTCAGGGAACATCAGGACTTGAAATCTCACATTGTCAATTTTCACAGACTCATACTAATTCTATAAAATTAAAAAAATTACATTGAAAATTACATTCTTTACATTCTCCCCACCTTAGCACTTTTCATCCCCGGAAGCCACAAAATAGACTAAGGAAACAAATGGGGGTACTGAGAACGAATCTGAACCTCCCCCTCATGTGCCCTCCTGGAGGTTCTCATGTTGCCAGTGAACATGCACCAGAGGGATCGATCATCCATGAAGGACCCGCTGTTGTCGATCCTCAATCTCCACAAGAACCTCCATAAACATCACCACATCGTAGATGTCCAACTTTCCCCAGAAAATGACATGTGATGGATCATGCGCATACCTCCTCAAATGCGACACGTGGAATACATTTTTAACCCAGTGCATCTATGGGGGATGATCCAGGTGATACACCACTTCGCCAAATCTATAGAGAACTTGAAAGGGTCCTATGAACCTCAAATATAGCTTGTTGCCCTGGCTAAATCCTGGAAAACCTTTTTTGAGGTGAGACCCGTAGGAAGACATGGTCTCCCTCCTCGAACTCACAAGGTCTCTGCCTCCTGTAATCATAAGACATTTGTCGGCTCTGTGCAGTCTTCATCCACTCCTGGATGAGCTGAACCTTCTAAGTGTTTTCCCTTACCAACTCTGGACCCATAACTGCTGACTCCCATGGGTCTATCCAGTATAGAGGTGATCTTCATAGTCGACCATACAAGGCCTCAAATGGTGCCATATTGAAGGTGGAGTGGTTTCTGTTTTTGTATGCAAACTCCACTAAGTTTAAATGATCCTCCTAAATGTGACAAAAACCTAGGACAAAAAAAAAAGAATGTCCTCTATTGTCTAAATGGTCTACTTTGTATGACCATCCATCTGTGGATGAAAGGCGGTTCTCAAACGTAGCTGAGTCTTGAATTCCTCATGTAATTCCTTCCACAACCGGGATGTAAGATGAGTTTCACGATCAGATACGATTGTCGATGGCACCCCATGAAGCCATAAATCTCTTGTATGTAGAGGCATCCCAAGCCCTCTACTGATTCCAATTCTCATATGGTTAGAAAGTTTTCCGACATTGTGAGTCGGTCAATGATCACACAGATGGAATCATGTCCCCTAGACGTATGTGGAAGCCCTTTCACCAAGTACCTAGAGATATAATCCCAATTCTACTAAGGCACCTATAGTGGTTGTTCTATGACTACGTGAACCTAATTCTCATCCTTCACTTGTTTAAAGTGAGGTAATGTGGAACAAACTCCATCACTGCTTTCTTCATCCATGACCATGAGTGTTGATGCCAGAGGCCCTAGTACATCTTCATTTCCCAAGTATATACGAGAAGAGGGGACATATGGAACTCCCTCAACACCTCCTCTCACAGCGCCACTGGTATAATGGTGCGTCCTCTGAAGAGGATGACCTACTCCCCACCTTCCCAAAATCTATCAACTGCTTATCCGGAGGATATCACAGCATGTTGAGCCTCATAGTCAATGTCCCCAAGTTGTGCCTTCCAAAAACACTGATGAAGTGGAGGAGTAAGAGTCATAGACTGGAGGTAAGTTTCTCCATCTCTATCCACAAAGGATATCAGTAACACGGATAACTGATCGGTCACCTCACTCAGCAACTGTAGACTAGACCTCCTTCTAGGTGCGTCTTCTACTACTTTCACCTTCCAAAGAGTGTAGACTATCTCAAATTCATAGTCTTGGAGGAACTATATCAAACATCATTGTCTCAAGTTAATTTCTTTCTCTGATAATATATACCTGAGAGTCTTTTTATTATAGTATACTATAAAACGTTATCCCATAAATTAATGTCACCACATCATCAAGGCAATGAACATTGTAGCTAACTCTATGTCATTAGTAGCATAGTTGTTATCATGTTTTCTCATCTGTCGAGAACCATATATGATCTCTTCTCTCTCCTACATCAGGACACATCAATTTGCGTTCCCTAATGTGTTGTTGTAGAATACATACCCAACACCCTCTTCTAGTAACCTCAAGATGGGAGCACTCGTCAGTCTCTACCTCAGCTCTTGAAAACTACCCTGACATATTACTATCCAAACGATGAATTTTCCTTTCTTTTCCAACACTAACAAGGGTTCCATAACTCTAAAAAAGTCGATTATGTATATCTGGTAGTACCTAGCCAACCCTAGGATGCTCCGCACCTCAGTCACACTCTTGGGTGGACCCCAAGATAATAGTGCCACTATCTTCACTGGATCTACCATAACTCAAGCCTCTGATATAACATGTCACAGAATGTGGACCTCCCATATCTAGAACTGGAAAATCGAGAGTTTACCATAAATCTAGTGCTCTTGGAGTGTATCTAGAAGTATCTGCAGATAATAGGCATTCTCCTCCTTCGACGCGGAGTATATCAAGATTTCGAAGATGATGACCACCACAAATTGATCAAGGTATGACTGAAAGACCCTTTTCATGTGTCCCATTAAAACATTAGGGGTGTTGGTCATGACTAATGGAATAACCAAGAACTCATAGTGGCCATACCAATATCTGAAGGTCGTCTTCTGCACATCCACATCTCATACAATGAGTTGATGATATATTGATATGAGTTTTATCTTTGAAAACCATTAGGCTCCCTTAAACTGATCAAAGAGATCATCAATCCTCATAAGTGGATAGTTGTTCTTCACGATCACCTAGATCAGGCATCTACAGTCTACACAGAGTCTCAAACACTCATATGCCTTCTTGTCCATCAAAATCAGGGCTGCCCAAGGAGAAAATATGGGCCTTCTGAACCCCTTCCTCTTCAAGTCCTCTAGTTTTAACTGTATCTCATGAAGCTATGTAGGGACTATATGATATGATGGTGTTGATATTTGTTTCATCCTAGGGTACAAGTCGATGTAACAGTCTACCTCTCTGCATGGATTTAGTCCCTGAATAACATCCGGAAAGACATTAGCATACTGGTCCACCACTAAAGAATATATCGGACTCTCAACATCAACTACTCCAAGGGTATGGATAGCCAACTGACCAATGATCTATTGAACCCTATTCTAGGAAATTTCATCTAAGTATGAAAAGGATCCCTTCAAACCGGTGAAGGAAAACATGGTCCCATCCACGCAGACACACCACACATTGCACCTAACAAAGTTCATCTGAGCATGGATTGTGCTTAACAATTCCATACCCAATATGATTTTTTAAGGCATCAACAACACTACTAGAAGATCCTATCCAAATCTCTCACCTCCTAGTGTAAGATCACACTCAGCAGCTATATGTAATCATTGAATCGTCTCATGTAGGAGTCTATAATCGTATGGATCGAGCCTACGGCTTCACTGAAATCTCTGAGCTCTGAGTGTGAGCAGTGTCAATAAAAGAGTGAATAGACTGGTGTCTAGAAGTACTACTACTTGGGTGGAGTAGACAAAAATCGTACCTTTAATCATCTCCTGAGCACCCTGGTCATGGGCCTCAACTACCTGGAGCTGAGCTCGTCTCTCTCATCCTGCTCCATGCATTCATGGTGGACCACCTTGAGGTGGTGGCGATAGAATCTCGAATCACTACCCACCCCCTACTGCACAACCATCTACTCTACCACATCTTCTGAATTGCGGACCTACTCACTCGAATCTATGCATCTATCTAGGTAGACCCTTGATTGTCTTTTGGTCATCCGTATGGCATGTCTATAAATCATGAGCACTGTGACCATGCCCGTCGCACTAGTAGCACTGGTTACTCTTCATGTGTTATCCCCTTTCTCGTGATCCCCGTACTATTGACCCTATATACTATGGTCATCCACCTGATGTTCTGGCATACTTGGGCCCCTATGTCACCCATCTAATACCTACTACAGATGACTCTACTACTAGACGTCTATTGGTGGCTCTCACTGTCAGTGTCGGCTCAACTAGGAAGTTCTCCACCCAAATAGATCAATCTAGTACCCATGCCTGAGTTGGAATGTTGGGTGATATAATAGATGCTTTGATCTTCTATCGGAGACCCTTCTCAAAGGTCTGGACCCTAAATAAAGGGTCTTATACCATATCAGTGTAGTTTCGGAGAGATCGGTGAACCTCTCCGAGTACTGGGCCACGGTCATGCAGTCTTGATATAAGTGTAGAAGCTCATGTATGCGCACTAGGCGTAGGGTCTCTGGGATAAACACTACCTAGAAAAGGCCCTCGAATTCCTTCCAGGTGAGGGTGGAATATTCGTGTATCTGATGTTTCATATTCCACCATCTCGTAACTACTCCCTAGAAAAGACTTGCATCTAGGATCACCTCAAATAAGTTGGTATCCCCACTATGTGAAAAACTCTGGCCATAGCCTTTAGCCAGTCCTCACCTGCCTACAGATCCTTCTCACCTCAGAACCTCGGAGACCTCTGTCGCTGAAACTCGTGCAATGTGCTCATTAGGTGTACACCCTCTGTTAGTGGGGATCATGTCATTTTCTACCCAACGTGTAGTGGTGCTACTAGTGCACCACCCAATTTTACTATCGTCGTAAGAGAGCACTACATCGAAGCCACATCGCTTGGTGAGCCATCATCCTGTACTCTCTCGGGAATACTTGATGGTTATCAATGTGGTGACATCTTGAAATAAAACAGGTGTGCCATAGTCAATATGTTATACATGGTGAGATGACTCAAATAAATCAATAGTAAAACACTTTACAAAACACACGAAATCAATGTTTTCATCTACTAAATCAGAAATCACAATTCAGGTTCCTGGTGTATGGATACGCTAGCCACTGCAACAAAACTGGATTCCCCCAGTTAAAAACTACACTCATTACACTTAACACTATTTCCACATAGAAAAGATCAGAGTCCTAGTTTTTTGGTAGAACAAACTCCTCTATTACCACATTGTCATGAACAGTCCCCATGGGCCCATATTGTGACTACCACAAGCCCGCCTTCTATAGCCCAGGTGCTGAAAACTAGTACCGGAAAAGCGTATCCCTATAATGGGATAGAATTTCCTTTAAACCTGTACAAACACACAATCCAAGAACACAAAAAAAAAAGAAACAATGAATTAAACTACTATTGTAAAAGTGTACCCAAAGTAAATGGGATGGAATAAAACCCCAACTGAAAGGTACAAGTACAAATAAAAAAAAGAAATACAACTCTAGGAACATCCACCAAGGATCTTACCTAAAGTGTAGGTAGAACTCACAATCAGTAGTAACTGTGTCACATCACATCAAATGGTCCACCTCTGAGAACCATCTAGTCCTGGCTCCCCTAGACTGAATCAATTTTTTGAGTCATCTTCACAAGACACAAGAATGTGCAGGCATAGCCCGTGTAGGGGTGAGTATAAAAATACTCTGTTAGGACCCAGAGACCCCCAGTGGCCTCTTAGAGTTCCACAAATTAAAAACCACAATGTAAGACCACAATCAAAAACCATGATGTATTCATCAAATCTACTTAGTTATATACCACTACATATTACAAAGTTACCAAAACATACTCGTCTCATTCATGAAGAATCTTAAGGCTCCAACATTCAAGACCTTTTCACAAATGTTCCACAAAATAAGAATTCCAAAAAGGTAACACCACGAAGGTGACACCATGAAGGTGAGAATACTACAAAGGTAACCCCACAATGGAAGCACCACAATGGTAAGAGTACCACAAAGGTAACACCATGAAGGTAAAGTTACAACAAAGGTAACACCATGAAGAAAACAAAAAATGATAAAAGTACCACAAAGGTAACACCACGAAGGTAAATTTTTCATCTCACACCAGGTATAACAAAAGTAAAGAAGTACATTTGATAAGATGTATCATTGAATCATCTTATTCTGTCAAGAACCTCTACTGCTGACCCACACAGAATTGGTAAATGTGCTGACCCATATAGGATCACTGAGTACTAGCCCCCATAGGATCCAACCCACACAATATCAGTAGATTCTGACCCACACATGATCGTTAGGTGCTAACCCACAAAATATTGATAGATGCTAACCCACAGAAGATAATTATTCTTTCTTTACATTATATCCAGCCACAAAATTCCAACACTAAGTGTAATGACCCAAAGTTTCATTAATGGAAAATCCCTCTTGATCTTATTAAATGTCTCTTTATAGAAAATATTTTTATAAAATGTCAACTTCATTGGTTTTATGATAAGAATTCTGACCATTACTTTAATAGCTGTTGAACAGTGATCACATGATTAGTATAAATATAGGATAGTAACAAATCCAATTTTACTTAGACAAAGGAAGTGATGGCCTCATCCAGTATAATTTCCCCATAAGAAGCCTATTTATGAGATCTCGGAAAAGAGGTGGCATCCTTGGGATTCGCTTTTGACCAAGACCAAGATGAGCTTCACCATGTCAAGCTCGAACGAGGCTGTCTATGAGATAAGTGGAAGTTGATAGAAATTATCACTCGAGCGATGTTATCCAAGCCACCCCAAGAGTCTTTCACCATAGCACACCTTACCCTTAGGTCTTATGTGGCTGTTTTAACGGGTTATGTAACTAATCGATAGTAATATTTTCATGTACATTATTATTGTATATAATAATGAATATAATTTCTTGTCATTATTGATACATTATAAATAGTTTTTAAAGTAAAAAACGGGGTTTTTAGTGATTATTTAATTAAGAAATCTATTTTATTAAATTAAGGGATTTTTGAATTAATTAATATTTTAATAAAATATTATTATTATTATTTTTAGATTAATTTTATTATATATAAATGATCATGTAATTGTATGAATGCAATTATAATTTTTATTATGGTTTGAAATCCATTTTTGTCAAAACTCGTGAATTTTTTATAAATGTCATTTTTCATTATAAAAGTGAAAATTAACATATTTAAAAAATTATTTAGATAAAATAAATGTTATTTTTGGAATCAGGATGTCGAAATTATCCAACGGTGAATTTTTCATAATTTTCTGAGACAGTCAAATTTTTGAGTAAAAATTAAATACCGTTTAAATATATAATGTGTTTTATGACATCATAAGGACCCAATAGTGATGTAATAAAATACTATAATCTTTATGTTCGGCCAATATATGTTTTACCATTAAAATATTGTGATTTTGGATTTGTTTGGCTAACTTTTCAAAGCATTAATGGACCTCTCAAGACTTTTTAAACACCTTGTATTTTTAAATTAATTTCCATGGGAGTGTGACTCACCTCCACATATGCAACCCTAATATTTTAAGAAGTTCGGACCTTGGCCTTATAAAATATTATTTTCCTCTTCCCTTTTCCAAAAACCATGGGCAAAAACCATGGGATGGTTTGTGGTTTGGATTAATTTAATATAAGGGGTCCCAAACCTAAATAATAATGAATTCCCTCACCTTTCCTATATAAAACCACACAAGATCCCTCTTCCACTTCACTAAAAGACATTGTAGTTCGTACAACCTCTGACCAACTCTCTCTATAATCCTCCCAAGGTTCCCCAACCTCCCAAGAAGCCTCTCACAAGCCTCTCTCTAGCCTTTGGAAGCACACTTCCAAGTAAGGGTTTTTTCTTCCTTTCTCATTTTGTCCAATTTTCATTAAGTTGTTTTTCCCTTTTAATTTCAATTATAAATGTTGGGGAATGGTTTATAACCTCCAAAATACTGCTCTATTTATGTTTTAATGATGGGATACCCTTTCTCTCCCATTAAATGCCTCCCATGTCGACCCGTTACTATGCCGAAATTCTGGAAGGAACTTCCCTCTCCACTTTTACATTCAAGCAATACTTTTGTATCATGAATCTAAATTCCATTACAATTGTTGGGACATGTATATATATGACCTACTTACTATCAATTACATGAAAATATTATGAGGAACCTCTTTCTCCCTCATCAACCATTCTTATGAATTCTTATGTCACGCCGTTACGATACCGAAATCGCACCGATTTTCTAAGCCAATGTCATTGTGTAGTGAATACCATGCCCATTTCTCCATCAAGGGTATTCACCTTTATGCACATTTACTTATTGATTGTAAAGTTTCATTTATTAATTCCACATTTCTTTATCATAAAATAAATGATTATTTTTTATGAATCCATGTTTTATTATCTATGTGGCACACTTATGCATGAAATGAAATGTTTAAGAAGGGTGTGCCCTTATAGCGCTCCAATGCATTGGGTAAAGTATAGTATCATGATACGTCATGTGAAATGGGTGTTGACTCATGATAATTCAAGTGAAATGAGGGTTTACTCGTTCTTTATGTGCATTGAGTATTTACTCATGCTTCATGTGAAATGAACCTTGGCTCATGCTAATTCCATGTTAAGTGTTGTTGCCACATTTCCATGTTATGATTATCATGATTTATCAAGCCTTTGTGTTCATTTTTTTATTATGCCCTATTGATATTCCTATTGTCTAACATGTATTGTACTCCTCATTTTATTTCATGTGTACTCACTTAATGGGCTTTATATCTCACACTTTTCTTATGCATGTCCTCAGGTTATCCCATAAAATGCTAAATACGAAGTAATGTAGTGGTCATGTAAAGGATGTTTTCAATAAATATGTTGTATTTCATATTATATGTTTTTATGTATTGATCCTAATCCCTAAATACACAAAACCTCTTGATCTTGTTTGTTGTATCAAGTGATGTTTTATGTAATAAATCATGTTTAAGTTGTAATAAAAAAGCAGGGTTGTCATACTAAGCATGCCTGATTCTTGGAGGATATGCTCCTCAAGCCATCATTTGTACATATTCCACCTAGAATCACCAAGAAAAAGTATCCCAAATAAACTTCATGTCATAAGGGTTCCAACAAGACAGATGAAGTGTCAATTGGCCACCCGTTCTATGACTTATTAGAATTTTAGTACCGAGGGCTCGGTTGGATTAAAGGTTGATCAAACCCATTTGTACTCCATCATTATCAAAAAATCAAGTGGAGTATACCAAAAGGACCACCTCACTATACAGTTCCTAGCACCGTAGACGGTTCGTCAAACGAACGCCTAGATTTCATGTTATGGCTCTTTTAGAGAAACTAAGCCTGGAAGGGTCTGAGCCCGATACAACCTGACTATGTTAGACCAGACCAAGTAAGGGTCCACCAGGATCAGCTGGCCAAGACGTGGTAGGCTCGGCCCACTAGGTTGTGAACTAGCCCATCCCTCCAGGGTTTTACGACCCACTGGGATGGCGCTGCCCGACCCACGGAGGTGCGCGCCCCGCAGGGCTCACGCTGCCCAGCCTGCAGATGGGCGTGGCCTTCTGGAGGTACAATCTTCTATAGGAGAGTCCTGCTGGGGCTTGCAAAGTCCATCCTGCATAGGTGCACGACCTTTGAGAGGAACGACCTACTCGGGCTCGTGCAAGATGGAACGGGGGGGGGGATTATGCTCCCCCTTTACTCCTGAATGGATAATTCGTTCGGGTAATAAATGGGTGGCACCATGTGGCTCCGCCTGGTCATTGTGGGACCCGTAAAGGAAGGTCTCTCATCCACTACTACAGATTTATGATGCGACCTTATCCACTGGTGCGTGACGGTATGCCACTCCAACTCCACCTTCTCTAGTTGGCCCGAGTCGACCGCCGTCTTCACCCACTATTGCTACGACCACGACCTCCTCCACCAGTGGCGTGTGATGGCATGCTGCCATCCCTTCCGTGGTCGGCCTTTGCCGGCCGCTGCTATCAGTCACTAGCATCGGTCTCCGGTGCTATCGTGTCAGTGCCACATCGGCGGTCATCTGTGGCTCACCAATGGAGTTCTAGTGGCCTTTTTTTATCTATAGGTACCATCGGCCTCCCCTTGAATCCTTCTTCATATCTCGACCCAACATTCAGGGTTCTGTCCAGTCTGAATAAAAAGGACCGTGAAGAACACATAGATTAACAATGTAGCAACCAGTCAGGGCCTTGTTCATTTAGTCCACGCCCTCTGCATTAGCGTCTTAACAAGGGAGGAAGGGTACATGATTAAAAAATATCTTCAAATTTAACCAAGATAAATCCCTTCCTCACGATTATTGGAGAACATCGTTTTTGAGGAAGATCCGGTGTTAGTCATTCGGTGGTGCTTGGCACCGCCTGCTGGAACCGGTTCCATCCTCCAAATGATTGGCGTCAAGATACATTTCCATTGCTTCATCACTTAGTAAATCAATGCCAGTAATACTTCCAAAACCACATATAAAATTAGAGGGGTAGGGGGAGTAATGCATGTGGAATTAATGGGGTTCAGTTAATTAAGGAACCTTTCCAATTTCAATAGTGTTGTTACAAAGAATTGAGGGGTCAAACCATTTAATGGATTAACACATTGTTGGTCCTACAACCACTTCTTGTCTGTTGGAGGAAAAAGAAACCGATAAATAAAATAACAATGTTTTTTTTTTAAATGTTCAAAATCATTCTTTTTATCCCGACCTACTGCAGTTGCAGTGTAGCGTCCCTTAAGAAAATCCTGAAGCTGCGGATTCAACAGCACCCTCGTATTTTTAATCTGATCACTAGTTCAAATTATAGAAAATTATTCTCGTGCATTTACTGAAGATTCCTTAAATTTTTTTAAAAATTTATTATGGGCACACCGTGCATCAGAATCATGTGCCATGCATTTTCTCAGGCTCGTAATAATTACATATAATTAAAAAATACATGGAAAATCTTGGTCCTTCCATTTTTTATTCAAAATTGATATATATTTTAGTAAAAATTTTATATAAATATATATATACAAACTTCATATATTATATCAAAAAATAATTTATATGGAAGATTTATTTTATATAAAAGTGAGAAATTTTAATCTAATTACATATTAATTACAAATTTAAAGTGAGTGTTTATTTATTTTTTCACATTAAAAATATCATAATAATCATTTAAAAAAATTTAATTTTTTTATTAACACAAAATTACATAATATATAGTCAAATGAAATTCATAATAAATATGCCTTTTGATAATAATTTATTTTTTATAACATATCAATGATCAAATATAGTTGTTTTCTAAAATGTCAATTTTACAAATTCATTTGAATTTAAACAAATAAGATTACTTATGAAATGATTAATAGTAATATGTATGGATTTAAAATAAATAATTTTTATTATTTATATTTACATGAAGATTTACCTTATATTATAATATTCATAATGTTATTTCCCAATATAGTTTCATAATGTATTAATACATATTCTAAAATACAATATAGTTAATTTTATTTTGATGATTAATTTGATAAAAAGATATTTAAAATTATATTTATATTAATTATAAATTGATAATATAATCTCATCGTGTTACCTTCCCCTAAAAATAATTAAATTACTTCCCAAAAATTTGAATTATCATTCAATAATGGTAATTGATAAGGATGTCTATAAGTTATAAAAGAATCAAGATATAAATAAAAACTTATTGTCAAGGTCAAGACTATAAAACTCATATATTAAATTTATGTTGGTATATATTAAGATCTTATACAGTTTCTTCATGTATACCTCCTTAGTTATTTATAACTCTTACGAATTTCTGGAGACACGCCTTTTAAAACCCCATTTTCATTATCTTCTTTCCAACCATATAATACAAAACATATCATCATTATATCCAAAATAAAACAAAGTGGATTATTATATGAATATAAAAACACTATCTGATGATGTCTTCTGTTATGATTCCTTGAATTAAAAAAGGGTAATTTTATGTCAATGATGATATAACTTGATTAACCTATATGTTATTCATTTTAACTAGGGTTTTTTGTGATCATATTCCAATTAGATAATATAACACACAAAATAATATATTACATCCTCATATTCAATTTATCTTTTTCATAATATTTTACAATATGTGTATGAATTACACAAGCATATCCTAAGAATGGTTCAAACTAGGTATGTAGTTTGGCTTAATTGTTTTGATCTAAGTGAAGCTCAGGTTAATACCAAACCAGTAATTTTAAATTCATTATCCCTAGGTGAATATATTCCAGAGCATACATCCACTTGTTTGTATTAAAATAGGGATATTAATTCATGTAAACAATATAATCTATACACTACCAAAACATTTGGTTTTTTTTCAATTCACAGACATATCATAAGGGGTTTTATGAAATTTATCTCATTCAAATCCCTAAAAAACTAAACAAATTTCCCAATATGACTAATCAATTATTTATTACCAATTGAGGTGTCCATGAACCACACTGCTATGTTTGGTAATACAAATCATACTTTACATATAGTCTTTGATTCCATCTAAGATTAACCAATCAAACCATATCATTGTCTAACACCATTTCAATATGTTAAAAATTGAATCATATAAATAATCACTTAATATAATGAAATTATGTTATAGAGTCCTTGATTAAATGATATAAGATAATCATATATTAAAATATTAGTGAACATTCATCTATGATATAATAATACTCGACTATATTTCTAGACTCCTCATCATTTATACTCATCTTTAAAATTCATGGGTAATAGAAACATCAGAAAGGGGTTCCTTGGAGAACACAATAAGGGAATTATTTAATCATATTATCAAGGGTTTGAGCATAAGAATATTGAAAAAAATCATTGGATAAATATATTATTAAAAAAATAAAATAATAAGATTATTCCATAAGTTATGATAGGAGGATATGTAATGCCTAATTTAATAACACGTACAATGGACTAAGATCATAAGGTGATAAACTTGATTGTTATAGCATAATCATAGGTATATAATAAATACATTTGGCATATCTTAAAAGTAAATTATAAAATGTTACTACGGCACAAAACTATACATATATAAAATTATAATATTGTGAGTAAATTCATTCATCCAATATAATTATTTATTAGTAAATAAAATGTAATCACATCATATTGTGAACCAAAAAATGTACACACAACATATATTGAACAAACAATATCCACACATGATGGTGTAAAAAAATGTCAATGATTCATGTTATGAAAAGAAATATGTATATGCATCATGTTGTGAATAAAAAAATTTGCACATGTCATGTTTTGAAAAAATATCAACACTTCATTTTGTGAACAAAAAACATTCCACACCGTGCTTCAAAACATAATGAAATGTAAATCCTTAAAAGATTATTTTGGGGGTAGTATAAGACCCCACCCATCGATATACACATATTTTTTTACCATAATATATTATTAATTCATCATAAAATGATAAAATATTGAATAAAAATCATTTTCAAATCACTTAAAATGGTATCATATAATGTGATATCAAATTTATATTAGTTGACACAAATTTTCAATCACCAAAATGAAATATTTCATATATTAATTTACAAGGTAATTTATAAAAGAAAAAACTAAATAAGAGTGATATGTTTTAGTGTTTAGGATGACACAGGATGTGAAAAGTAAAATAATCATTAAAAAATATTTTTTTATAATAACATTATAAGAATAAGTTTTAATCAATTATAAAAATATCATTTTTTACCATTCTAAATTATTCTTTTAACAAAAATTATATAAAAATAAATTTCAATAATGGAATCATTAAATATATAAATTTATTCCATTGTAAATATGGAGAGAAATTTAAAATGTATGTTTTGAAAACGAAAATTATTTCTCAATTTTCTCGAACCTTTATTGAAACGCATTTTATAAAGAGTTAAAAATCTATCATTTGACAATTGTAAAAGAAAAATTTCAGGATCATGAGAAATAATATATATTTCAAAATATTAAAATATTAAATTGTAGGGAGGATAATAAAATTTCATGTAATAGATATATCTTATTTGGAGGTTGTGGGAGTTATTCATAACATAATATAAATTTAATGTATAATAAAATAGATCATGGACGAGATATATTAATGTGAAAATAAATTTCCTTAAAGAATAATAAAAATTTAAAAATAACATAATCATAGGAAAGATGAGAACAATCTTGTGTAACCTTATTCAATGATTAATAATTATCACTTAGGAGATAAAGTATAGTCATGAAAACAACATATGTATTTTTAAATAAGTGAATAAATATAATGGGGGGAAGGTATTTGTGAAAAGACACAAAAATATCATGGAGAAAAATGTATTAATATCAGTATAATTCAATGGTGTATACTTTGTACCATATCAAATAATAATTTCTGCATAACATGAAAACATTCATCAATTAATGGAAATTAAAAAAAAACCCTTAAAATAACATTTTTTTAACTCAGAATCATTTGAAATAGATTTTTTGGACAAAATAAATCAAAAAATAAAATTTTGGATTACAAAATAATTCAATAATATGTCATAATGTGAAAAAAATTAAATAATAATAATGTTTATAAAGAAGTATTATAAGTCCATATAATCATATTGAGTTAAGATTCACCCATACATTCACATTTGATTTCTAAAATTGATATTTGATATTATATATCATAAATAAAGACATTATCATAACCAATTTCTAATCCTTATTCATTTATTTTTCCATTTATACTCTTTAATTATATTTTTTAGACATTTATTAGTAAGTAAATGT
This sequence comes from Viscum album, assembly GCA_963277665.1. Classification (NCBI taxonomy): domain Eukaryota; kingdom Viridiplantae; phylum Streptophyta; class Magnoliopsida; order Santalales; family Viscaceae; genus Viscum; species Viscum album. The sequence goes on from OY728150.1 coordinate 1,784,809,342, forward strand.
TTATTTCACTATTAGATAATTATTATTTTCAATCATTTCACATATGTTTCATATTTAAATCATCAATACCCATTTCAGGATTAAAAATTTATCGTTAACATATTTTAAAAGATGTTGAAATTAATTTTTTTCATTTAATTATACATCACAATGTTCATTTTATGGAATCCTTGGGCATAACTCAGGAGATTGGAATCTATGATGATCTTGTTTGTGTAACTTGATTATATTAATGAATTTCCTTATAATGATAATTTTTTTTGATTTATAGTTTTAAAAAATATATTCAATACATATATTATTCTTTAAGAACATATTTAATAATAAAATATGTATTGTAACCATTAGTGTTGGGAAGTGATGAAAATTGTAACTTGTCGTGCTATTAAGACAATAGTTCACTTGTATATACCGATGATGATTTCATTTTTCATTGAAGGAAAAGAATGATCAGATGGATTTATCATTTTAGAACCATAATATTTTTATATTTTTTATAATAATTAATTAAATACCACAATTTAACCATTTATTAAATTTGGTTATAAAAAATAAAATACAACTCTTTACAGATGTGGTAGTTTCAATTTACTCCCAAGAAACATTTTTATTTTACCGTGAAAGGGTGAAGGTAGATAATGATTATTTAATCAATATTATAAAAATTAAATATATTAATGATTAATATATGATTTTTATAGTCTTTTTAAATATAATTTTACATATCATTTTAAGACTTAATTAATTATAAATTAAAATGATTTATTTACTATGTTTTACCTTACTCTATCAAGTAAATACATTGAAAATTGATTAATGATTCCAGGGTCGGTGAATTTTAGTTTAAAATACACTATTATTTTCATAATATTTTTTGAAGTTATTTGGATAATTTTTAGTCAAACAAATTGTATTGTTTTAGGAAATGCTTTGTTTTGAAAGTATCCTTATATAAATTAGAGAGGCATTTTTGTAATAAAAATAAAACCACAACACTATTCAAGGTAGGTGACTCCTGATATAAATAATAATATAATTATGATGAATTTTTGTCATGAAATAAATCAACCAATCATTTAGAGTTATGTTTTTACCATATTTAGGAGATTTAGAAACTTATTTTTATCTTTTACTATATTTAACTTTTATCATGGTATGTTTATTTTTACATGTATAATTCATTTTATTGGTCAATGTAAAATGAAAAAAAAGTACATCATTTGAACCTATTGATTCAAAATATTATATCCATTTCATTAAATAAAATATCTAAAATTGATAAAAATTAATTGAAATGTTAAAGAGATACTGTCTTAGAAGATATTGAGAGAAAATGATAAATTATGTTTAAAAACGTCAACTATTGGTTTGAAAATGAAAATTAATTTCATTCGAGTATAATTTTACTCATAAAAAACTATTTTATTAGTAATGGATTTGTTAATTTTTTAATTCTCAGTTATATCTTAAGGATATCATAATAGTATATGTATTTTTAAAATCTCAATTTTCCTTATTCTCTTAAAAATAAATTATTTCATAAACATAAATATATTTCTCCTTAATATAATTAAGATATGATGAATTGAAAATTTCTTACCTAAAATAAAAAACATTATATTGATATAAAATATTTATCTATTAACGTAAATAATATTTTATATTGAGGACATTATTTTAATAAAATGTAATCTCTAAAAATAACTATGTGGTCTAAATTTTATTTAATATTCACCGAAAATATGAAATGGGTATTTATATATTTTGACATTTAATCATTTGAAATTATCCATTAAACATTATTAAACTGGTTTATCTATGTAAAATAAATTATATATATATATATATATATATATATATAATTATTTAAAAAAACTTGTTACAACTAAATGATTTTAATCACCTCAAATTAAACAAAATTATTTAAATCATATATCTTAAATTGTGTCAATACATTTTTTTTGCACGCAAAAAATTTCTCTTAAAAATAATAATAAAAATATTTTAGGATCAAAAAGTAATCGTTTTAACTATATTTTTATATACATTGTTTTTAAATTTTTTTATATTTTATTAATTCTATTTCACATTTTATTCTCGGATGTATTGACATTTATTAAAAAATATTACATCATTCATTTTAGTTCGGTTTTGAGTGTTGTAATAGATATTTAACATATTATTTATTTAATGTTAAATCAAAAATATATTCTTAGGGTGTTGAAATTATTGAGTTCTTTAAAAGCCATATTGAACACTATCAATTAATTTACAACTTCCTCTACCCTTGCTTCACATGTAGGTAATGTTAAATTTCATAGGTGATAGAATGTTACCTCAATCTCAAAATTAGTATAGTGGTATTAATATATCGAGGGAGACCATTTTTAAAGTGGAATGGGTGAGAAATATTGACAACTGAAAGAGTTATAAAAGAAACAAAATTTGTTTCTAAATATGAAAATGGGCCCACAGTTTGGCCCGAGTCATGAAAACTCACCTATTCATCAAAAAATTCATGGGAAACCCCCAAAATAAACCATGAATGGGAATTAAATGAAAAAATATTTTTAAAATTATACATGTATGTGACAATTCATCCCATAATTAAATACTTTCCTCTCTGGAATGTTGACAAGAGGTTTGGTTAGAAAAAAAAAAGAATTGATATTCATCATAAACCCATGACTTCCACTCCCATTCTCATGTGTATCAATATCATGTTTCAAATGAACCCAAAAAAACAGAATAGACTTCCCTCAAAGCACTTTCCCTTAGGAGTCCATTATTTTCCATGGCCACTCAAAAACTGACAAGTTAGACTCTATATCGAGTTCTTCCCAACTCAGCACATGGGATAGATTCGAGTTATATTTTTTCAAAAGGGAGACATGGTAGATGCCATGGATAGATTCCAACTGAGTAGGTAAAGACAACATGTATGACACCATGAAAATATTCTTGGTGATCTCAAAAGGTCCGACATACCGCGACATCATCTTCCCTTACTTTCTAATTCGACGATGGCCTGGACGACGGGACACATTCAAGAATACCCTATCACCCAAAAAAACTCCAAGTCTTGAAAAAATTGGTTACCATATTATTTATGGATAATTTGAGCTGTAAATAAACACCTTTTAATCAACTTTACATTCCCAGATGTCTCCTACACCAGACTCGGCCCCAGCAATGAGGTATCACGTACGTCACCCCAACAAAGGGTAGACTGATAGGGCTAGCCATATAGTGCCATAAAAGGAGCCATTCAAATCATGGATTGGTAACTATTATTATATGAAAACTCAACCAATCCCAAATGGATGTCCCAGGAACATCCAAGGTCCAGAACACATAAATGTAGCATGTCCTCCAAAATCTAATTCTCCCATTTTGCCTGACCATCTGTTTGAGGGTGGTAAGCCATGATCATTTTGATCTGAGACCCCAAGGCCTTCTAGAGGCCTTCCAAAAACCAAAAAGTGATGCATGAGTCTCTATCTGAGAAAACTGCTGACAGAACACCATAGAGCCTTACCACCTCTTGAAAATACAAATGGCCCAACTCATCCACTTCAGTTTTGTCTCAGATTTGAATGAAGTGTCCTGATTTGGTTAGATGATCAATCACCACCCAAATGGAATTCTTACCTCTAGGTGTAATAGGAATGCTAACAATGAAGTTCATGGTGGCCTCATCCCACAAATAGGTAGTAATGAGTAATGGATGGAGAAAACAAGAGGGCCTCTGATGCTCGGCTTTCACCTGTAGGCATGTGTAGCATCTCAACAAAAATTCTGTTATGTCCTGTCGCATACGTGGCCTCCAGATCTGTTGTCATGCATCATAATACATCTTGGTGGCACCCAGATGGAAAACCCCCTGATACTGTTGGCTATCCTGAATCACCACATTCCGCATAGATAACATTCCGCATAGATAACGACACTACTGAATGACCCTTGATGCACTAGATGCCCTCAGGCTACAACGAGAAATTAGAGGACATCTCACCACCATGAATAATCTACCTTGACCACTAAAAAAGTTAGTTACTAGGAAATTCCCATTGAATCAACTCAAAAAGAGAAGGAGTCAACTAAATGATCGCCAAGAATGCACCCCCATTTTTCTCCTTAATCTTTACATGCATCTGATAAAAGAGCCCCATAAAAGTCACCCCATCACTGGACATCCTCAAAGCCTACACTGAAACAATTATTCTAAAGGAATTGACCACCACATTACCCTTTCCTGGGGTGTAGAAAATGTCAATGTCGAACCCCTGCCAGTACTTGATCCAGTGATGATGCCTCAAGTTGAGGTAATTGTACACGAAGATATAGGCCATGATTTTGTGAAAATATTAGACCACATTCTTCTCCCAAAAGATGTAGTGATTCCAACTATTCAAATCATGCATCACACCTGATAACTCCATGACATAGAGTAGTTATATCTTTTCATGTGGTCTGAGTTGGTGAGAGTGATATGCCACCACATGATCATCATGCATAATCACACACACAACAACCATTCTTGAAGCATCTTAATAGACCACATACCCCTTCAATACTTAGGAAAAATAATCATGGTGGCGGTAGTCAACAATCGCTTCAACCCTCAAAGGATTCCTAACATTCTAGGCCCCATACAAACTTCACCCCTTTCCAGGTGAGCATAGTCATCGGTGAAGCAAGCCAAGAGAAATTCCAAACTAATTGCCTATAATAACTAGCCCAGCAAAAGAAACTATTGATCATTAACACATTCTTTGGTTGCTCCAATTACATGACTGAAGTGATCTTCTTAGAGTCCACTGAAACCCCCTACTTTGAGATCACATACCCCATAAAATTCACCTCTTTGATCCAGAAAGTGATCTTTGAAAACATTTCATCGGGGAAGTGATCACACAAAGTTTCCAGAACGATCCTCAACTGATGTTCATGATCCTCCTTAGATCCAGTGTATATTATAATCTCATCAAAGAACACCACAATAAAGGAATCAAGATACTGATGGAACACCCAGTTCAAGAGTTCCATAAAGACCGTGGGATCATTGGTCAATCCGAACAGCATGACCAAATAATCAATGTGGTTGTACCTGATTCGGAAGTCTGTCTTTAGGATATCTGACTCTTTCACCCTGAGTTGATGTTATCACAAAGACAAGTCTATTTTTGAGAACCACTTTTCAAGGGCATACCGAAACAGTTCAGTGAAATGATTGCATTACACCATGATATAATGATTACACTGGACAATATTAATGAACTCTCAGGACATGGAATATTACAAGACTTTAGGGAAGTACTGCTCCTTGAAGACAGCCTTGAAATATCCCCAGTGCATCTGCTCATTTTTTCAAGTTTGAAGTACCGATTCCCACCACCGGCAGCTGGGAACCTCAAACAGAATGTAGGAACATTTCACATTAAGATCCTCAGGTTTATCTAGAATCTTGAACATTCTCTCAATCTTCTCAAGTCGTTCCTCTTATTCATGGGGATCATAGCTGCCTCGAAAACTAGAAGACCTATTTTTTAGGAACTCCTTGGCCTTTTCCTTTCTAAGACAAGTCTCATCTTCTATAATAGTTACTATAATAGGAGTAAGTACATGTCCTATTACCTAGAAATCCTATACCATGGCCTTGACTATCATATGATCAATTTTTGTGGGAGAACTCTCTCTGGATTCCTCCTGTGGGTGCATGGGAGCATTCTAGGGAGGCATGTTGCTAAAAAATGCAACATTCACAAAAAAATATTTAATACAACAATTATGAAAAAAATAATCAGATACATAATATATAAAAAACCTAAACACATTACAATAACAAAAAAACAACTACTCCACCCCCACCCGATGTCCACGTGCGATCTAGAGCCCCCACGACTCACATATAAGTGAATTCAATGAGACAATTCCATGTCCCATGGTTTCTCAATGTCTGCCATGAGTGGTGTTGTCTAGGCACCCTACTCCCAAACCAAACCATGATCCATGATATTCCTAGAATTTTTCTATCCCAACTCATCCCAAAATAGTACTATAACCCATTAACATTAGCACCCTTTAATACCATTTTGTCATGAATTGAATCTGGTCGCCACTAATACTGACACCAAATCCAGCCCATGATGATGACTGAAGGGAATTCCCTATCCCCATGTTCTAGAACGAGTGCCTTGGAATTAATAAATTATGTTTTTAAATGATTTACTTGAGTATTAAATCATAAAACATTAAAAACAATCAATAATAATAATATGAAATTTTCATTCCAAAACAAGACATATGAAAAATCTAGAACAAAATAAACAGATATAAATAAAGTACAATAGGTCTAAATAATTATAAAAAAAAAGTATTAATTCAACCACAATGACTCCACATGACAAGGGTTCTTCACCCCCAAGCAGTCTCCGCAATACCGCACCATAAGAGGGGAATAACAACTCGAATCGCCTTCACTCGAAGCTTTGCCTTTACCAAAGTCAAAGATAACCAAGTATACTTACACCCAAAGGGATGAAATATGGTGTGAGACTATTCTCAATAGAATACCACCAAAATGTGCCAAATATTATGTAATAAAAGGTGAACAATCAATAAATTTTAAAATGTAATGAAAAGCGGTGATAAATTCCTAGAAATGAAACATTGAATTGAAAACAGTTTTCAAAATAATCTTTCAGAATGCTAATGAATTTAAATATAAAAAGTTATCTACTATAATTTACAGCCAAAAAACCCTAATAAAAAGTTAAATACCAAAAATCCAATTTGCACCAAAACTAGTAACTCCCTAAGGAAACTAGATAGTCTTGGGTCTTATGTACCTCGTAACTTGGTGTATTGTAACAATTTCACAAATCCTTTCACATATATGATTCACTAGTTGGGAACATACCCATAAACTTTTGTTTTTGAAACATCACACATATATTTTAGTTATAGTTGTTTTTATCCATTTCCTTAGTGAAACAATGACAAACCCCATCCGGACGACCAGTTGTACTAGTACTTATCTGCACACCTCGGTACCCGAGATTCCAACATTGTGCTAAACAACTTTTAGCATGACACATAAATTCCCTTTCATATAAACCACCACTACTGGTCACACATAAAAAATACAGTAGTTATACACACATTATGTCACTTAAAACACACAACAAAGAATTTTGATTTTCAATAAAAAACATCTCAAAATATTTCCTTGTTTTGCACTCAATAGTCATTGATATATCCGCTTTGCACAACATGTGCATAATAAATGTCAAAAAAACGGAAATGAAAGCCCAAAAAATTTCAATGAAACTAAAAAATTATTTTTTGGGAATCTAAATTTGATTTAAGAAGTGATATCGTTGTAAAACCTCCATTTTCACACAACACGACACAGAAAAATTGTTCTATTTCACAAAAACAATTAAAATAGATTTTAAATGAAACAACCAAAGAATATAAAAATTCAAAACTGTATTTCTATCCCTAATACATTTCAATAAAATAATCTAATCAATTATAGGGTATCCCCAAATGAATAAATAGGATATTTCTTTGGACCCCCCCCCCATTTTCACATAAAAATGGAAGTAATAATTCATTTTCTTTACAAACACCTATAAAATCAATTTTCTCCCCAATCATAAAATGAAATAATCATGTAAATATGATAAAAAACATTAATATAGTCACATGGATTTCATACAAAATGTAATCACCTACCACAAGTTTCAAAAACATCAAATCATTGTGTGAATGATCAACTGCACCACCTCCGTACCACAGAGTTAAAACAGACCTAAAACCAAAATTTTAAACCATTAAACGAAACATAAAAGCCTAATTTCTAAACCCTACATTCTTGACATTAGGAACATCAATAATAAGGTATGAAACCCTAAGAAAATGGCAGCAAGAAGTATGGAAACCCATATACTAGAAAGATCTTGAAGAAATCTCCCAAAATACACCAATAGCTAAATTTCCAAATAGCAAAGAAATCAGGTGAGGTTTGAAAAAGGATGAGGATGTCATATAAAAACTATAATGGTAGGGAAGAGTGAGGAATTAAGGAGTAATGATGGGAACAAATTACCTCTTCAAATCTAGAAAATTTGAGAATACTTCAGTCGTTTCCCTACTCTGTGATGAACATGAGCTCCAAAGAAGACGAATCATAGAAAGGGATGGGCCTAGGGATGTTGTATTATATTGGGTGGTGGAATCATAGAAAATGTAAAAAAATGAATAAGTTATTATATAAAAAATTATTTTTAAAACTGGAAATGATCTTCCGGGCTGGCCGAACTCCTTAAATAAAAAACCAAATTCACAATGATTATGGATTCACAACAAGTAAAAATTAATATGGTGGTTTAATATGTCATGGGAGGCCATTTTGAAAGTGGAATGTTTGAAAAATAATTAAAAAAATATTATTTAGAAAAGGATCATAATTGGTTATTAAATCTAAAAATGGGCTCATGGTTTGGCCCAAATCATGAAAACTCACCAATTATCAAAAAATGCATGGGAAACACTCAAAAAAATCAAGAATTGAAATTAAATGAATAATACCTTTAACATAATTCATGGATGTGACACATTATATAATAATTATGATAGGTATATTTTTTATATTTTTATTAATAAATATATAATAAAATATTATCAACATATAAGATTATATGATTGCTTCTTTAAAAATTTAAACAGTAATGAATTTAATTTTTTGCATTTTATATTATGATTGATAAGTAAATTATATAAATTTCAATAAAAATAGAAATAATTTTTTTTTTAATCAACAAAGGATATGCAAATTGGTTTCCATCCAAAATATGTGCTTTATTATTGGTGGATTTAATGCCTTGATCACCCATTCTCATAGGGTTTCCCATTTTTTTGATATTTCCTAGAAAATACTAACATATAAAACATCCCTAAATAAATATGGACCTACTTTTCAAAGGAAGGTATCCCTTTTCGGTTTCATACAAAATGATTCTTTTGAACTCACATTGGTTTAGAGGATGGGTGGTTAGGCTCATCACACCATTTTGGAGGGAATTTTTGCCTACTCTAGGACTCTCTTACTGATTTATAAAATGTTCTTAAAATCCTTTGCATACCACCATATGGGATAACATACTTCTTAGCTAGTAAATCGATTAATAAAATGAACGTATAGGATAATTTCATGCAATTCAGGGGTTCGCTATTTCTCTGACATTGAGCATGGAGCCCACACATGGTGAATTTCAACATGATTTTGATGATCATGATACAATCCTAACAATTATCTAAGAACATGTGATCCATGCTCAATGTTTGAAAACAAATATGGCGGTTGATAGAAAACATTTCATATGAGCGTATCTTAATGTGGTATAGACATTAATGTTTTCATAATGACCCTGGTTTACACACTGAGGTCGTCCTTTGAGATGCATGATTACCCATATTTTGGATAATATGGTATGTATTTTTATCTGTATAAAGGTTTCCTATTTATCTAGTTTATGGTAGGAATCAGATTCTTCATAATTCACATTATTCCCTAACAGAATGATGGGATTGACGTACTTGAGGGACTTATTTGGGATTATACATAAAATAATGCATCTATGTGACCCTAATTCCTATATGTTGATGGATGTAGAAGAATTTATGACCAATTTTTTTCCTCGAAAACAAGAACACATTGGACAAGATTGGACATACATCGCATTTGGTGCCTATCAGAGCTTGAGCCTTAAGAACAAGTCTTCCATATACCGATTATTGTAGGAATTTGAGCTCTTATAGTTCACTCAAAAATGGATTATATTCTGATATTGCACATATAATTGAGGATTACACATTGAGGATTTCTATATATGTCTGACATATCATGTTATGTCATATATCAGGGCATACACATTGATTTTTCCCTTTTTTTGGGGCATACTCATTGAGACGTTCCTTTTTTAAAGACTTAAAACATGAATCTTCCAACATATGTGGGAAATATTATAATATTCCATTGGTCGGGGCTTAAACTATATAGTTTCCCATTAGTCCGGAATTAGACCCTATGGCTTCCCTTTGGCCTAGGCATACACAATAGGGCTTCCATTTGGTTGGGGAATACACACAGGGGATGCCCTTTTAGTATACTCATTCTTAATCTTCTAATGGATAAAAAGATGTGAAAACCATAAATTTTTTGTTTGATAGCATGACACAAATAGTGTTGTTTTAGTGTGAAACCATATCCCACAATAGGCACTTCCCTTATAAAATTTTGATGCAATAGTATCTTCCTAACCAGAGTCTAGATGGCATGAGTCCAACTGGTTCTATCAGACTAATATAACATGCCATCAGGGATATTCCTAATATGTATTGGATTCTTGTTGGACAAGTATCGATTGTCTAGCCAATATATTTGGGGTGTCATATTATTATGGAAGAAAATATAAGGGTCTATACCAAACAATTTAATGATGTATCACATGACCTATCTTTGCATGATTATGATCTTCTACATGACCAATGTTGATATGGCTGGGGTCTTTCACATGATTTACTAAGTTTCCATTTGATTATTTCACATAAGTGTGATGGATATGAAAAATATGCTTCGCGTAATCAAATTAGACATGAATGAGGCCCTGAGCTTCATCGAAGTAGACATAATAATGTGATGTTGCATGATAAACCTGACTCGTCTTCATAATTTCATAAGAAAATTGTGACATGTCTATTTAAAATCGCACAATATTGTCAATATGTCAATAAGGTATCACGAGATCATCAGGACTTGTCTAGAGTCTATCTTCTGACAATGAAATCATGTCAGTATACTGTCATGAGATCGACATTCCTTATCATTAGATACCCATATCAAAATTTGGACATGTCAACCAACTATCATGAGATCATCCAAAATTATAAATGGATAGTATTGTGACAAAAATGTCACATCTAGAATCACCTAACGTTAAAATGAAAATAATGAAGAGTCTTGAGATTGTGTTTCCATAAAATATTCAGACGGCAGGGTCTCGTAGATGTTATTAGGGTATTTTGATAGTTTAATTGAAAAAAATAACAAAAAAGGAAATATTTACATAACCTTATATGGATATTTATCATCCTATGATGAATGATTCATGGCTAAAATATGGTCTTTCCCTAAATTATATATTGATTTGAGGCCATATATTTTCTAGGAAATGTCTGCATGATGGATTAACATGATGTTCCATCCTTCAGGGGATTCACATGACCCTAAGGAGTTCTTATCATGGGTTTTGATAACCTTACTACATGCCTCACATTGAAACTACAAGAATGTTTCTGAGTTTTGCGGTGCATATGATTGAGGGTTTACACATTGGATTACATGGATATCGGTGTGTGTCATCATGACACCATATGATTCTCGTGCATCCATGATCCAAATGACATTCATATGGTCTTGTAATGAGCTTTTTACGTATGCACACGGGATAGATATCAAAACTCCATCATGAATGGGAAATATAAGACATTGTACTGTGAGGAGGAGTGAATGGAATATGGGGGGCCTCATGTCCCATGGCATGCACCGTGAGAGAAATAATGGGGGACACTATGAGGCTAAGGGTCCACACTATCACATTATGCAGATCCACTGATGTTTTGGGTCACATGGACATGTTTTTTAATTCATGGAGAAAGATGGAAAATGGAATATTGAGGCCCATTTCCTCGATTCTACACTATAATGTCGGGTAGTGGATATAACAACCTTGCTATTTACTACAAACATTAACATGATTTATTACATACACTATTCACTTGATAAATCATATAAGATAGATAGGTATAGTATCTTTGGGGATTAGGAACATTATATAACAACTTAAAACATAAAATACAACATCTTTATTGAAAACATATTTTACTTGACTACAATATTCCTTCATACATAGAATTGAATGAAATAACCTGGGGACATATATAAAAAAACTGTGAGCTATAAAGTCCAGTAAGGGAGTAAACAAGTCATAACATAAATAATATAGTACATGTTATGCAATAGGTATATCAATGGATCATTAGAGAAACATGAACATAAATACCTGATATAGCATGATTATCATAACATAGAGATGTGGCATCAACATTTAACATGATATTAGCATGATCCAAGGATAATTTCATATGGAGCATGAGTATAACCCTCATGGAACTTGAATTATTATGATTAAACCCTCATTTCACATGAATTATTATGATTCAACACTCATTTAACATGACGTATCATGATATTATTTTTTACAAAATGCATTTGAGTACTATCATTGTTCACCCTTCCTAATCATTTTATTTTATGAATAAGTGTTCTACATAGATCATAAAACATGGATTCATTAAAAAATATAATTTATTCCATGAATATTAGATGTTTAATACATAAATGTAACTCCACAATCAACAAGTACATGTCCATAAAGGGGAATAGCCTTGATAGATCAATTGGTATGGTATTCACTTAAACGATGATTTTGGCATTAGAAATTTTGTTGTAACTTTGGCATCATAACAACATCAAATAGAAATTATAAAATGGGTTTATGAGATAGAAAGTGGTATCTCATAATTTATATATGAAATGGAATGTAAGGGGTAATGTGACATAATATCACAACATGTGTAATGGAATTTATATCCATAATATAAAAAGAAATGTTTGAATGTAATAGAGGAGAGAGAAATCCCTTATAGAATTTCAGCCTGGTAACAGGTGTACATGGGAGAAAATAATGATTAAGAAAGGGGTATATCATAATTAAAACATAAGGAGGGAAGTATAGTAGAGGTTCAAAATCATAACCAAACATTTTTAACTGAAAATAAAAGGGCATAACTATATAAGGAAACATGGACATAAATAAGGAAGGATGGAATATGAGGATCCCTTACTTGGAAGTATGTGACTTCAAGAGATTGAGGAGGGTCTTATTGAGATATTTGGGCACCTTTTGAAGATTAAATAGAGAGGTGGGATAAATGGGTAGGTGATCCAAGGGTTTTGAGTGAATATAAATTGGATATTGAGTGGGTTTAAATTGGAAAGTAGATGGAATTTTTTATTAATTAGGTTTTGGACACTACACACTAAACTAATCAAGACCACAAACCATCCTATAGTTTTTGCACTTGGTTTTTTAAAAATGGGAGTGGAAAAAAATATTTTATGAGGAAAACTTTCTATTTTTTTAAAATATTAGGCTCTCTTATGTAGAGGTGAGTCACACACTCAAAGGAATCATTTTAAAATGATAAAATATTTTATAAGTCTTGGATGGTCCACTAAAGAAATGTAAAATTAATCAAACAAATATAAATTCACATTATATTAAAGTTATAACATATTTCGGATTCATATACTTTTTCTGTGTTTTATTACATCACTATTTGGTCATTATTATGTGATAAAACACATTATATATTTAAAGTATATTTAATATTTACCAAAAAAATATATTGTCTGAGAAAATTATAAAAAATTATTCGTTAGATAATTTTGTTGTCTTGAATCCAAAAATAATATTCATTTAATCTAATTTTTTTTATTAATATGTGAATTTTAACTTTTATAATAAAAAATAACATTTATTGAAAATTCATTGGTTTTTGCAAAAAACACCCTTGAACCCACAATAAAAATTACAATGGTATAAAAATTATACAATAATTAACATTTAATAAAAGTTTATTTAACAATAATATTTTATTATAATATTATTTAATTCAAAAGTACATTAATTCATAAATATATAATTCTTAATTGAATATTATCTAAAAAACTAGTTGTTCTTTAAAAACCATTTACAATGTAAAAATAGTAAAATAAATGTATAATCATTATTCTATAGAAAAATAATGTACATAATCATAGTGCTAGGGTATTTTTACATAACCTCTTATAACAGCTGCATAATACCTAAGGGTATGGTGTGCGATGGTGACAGAACCTTGGGGAATCTTGTATAACAACACTTGATATGTAATCCCTATTATCTTCCACTTATCCCATTAGTGATTCCACTCATGCTTACAGTATTGAAGCTTGGCTTGGGTTTGGTAAAGAACGAATCCCAAGGACACTACTTCTTTTATAATCTCTGACAAATGGGATTCATATGGCGAAATTTTACTAGATAAGTTTGTTTCTTGATTTGTCTGAGTAAATTGAGAATTTTAAAGCCTTATATTTATTCTAATCATGTGATCACTATTCAATGACTATATTAGAAATGGTAAAAATTATTATCGGTATTTTAAAATCAAAAAACATAAAACCAAGGAAGTGCATATGTTTTATATATTCATTTTACATAATAAGACATTTAATTAGATCGAGATGGATTTTAATTAATAATATTTTGGAATTTAGACCATTTCCCCCTTGATAAATTTCTCCCTCAAAATTTCATTTTCCTATTACAAAATAGATGAGGGTAATTCTGCTTCATCACATCCTTTGATTCCTACATTTCTTTTCAAAATTATGGTTTCACCAAAACACCTTGATGATGGGAATTTTCTTATTTAGAATATATTTTTCCCTATTATCTATGATCATCACCAACTTCTCTTCATAGGAGATGGAATTCTACAATGGTACCAACTCTTTATTGAGTACATGTGGTGGGCCAGGTATGTACTTCCATAGGATTGATACATGGAATACGTCATGTTCTTGAGAAAAATTTAGTGGGAGTTCTAGTCAACAGTCCACTAATCCAATGCGATAAATGATCTTAAAAGGGTCGATGTATGATGGAATAAGCTTTCCCTTCTTTCAAAATCTCATAACTCTCTTCCAAAGTGAATTATTGAAGAATACCATATATCCATCATCAAACTGTAGCCCTCATCAATAATTATCATCATACCTCTTCTATCGACTCTTAGCAGCTTTAATGTGCTCTTGGATGGTCTTAAACATCTCCACCATTTCTTCGACAATTTTTTGTACTAGGGATTTCTGCTTCCCATCATTTTCCCAACATGTCAGTGTTATGTACCTATTCCCATAAAAGGATTCATAAGGATCCAATTGAATGCTTGAGTAGAAACTGTTATTGTATGATAAATCTATTATAAAAATATTTTGATCCCATCCTCCTTTGAATTCTATTGATAATTCTCTCAATATATATTCATGTGTTTGGATAGTCCACTCATATTAGATAGTTTTTGAGGTTGATAATCCTTACTGAATTTCAGCTTAGTATTCAGAACGTGTTGGAGAATCTTCTTATACATAGAGGTTAATATTGGATCTCGATCAGATACAATTGATAGTGGTACTCCATTCAGAATTAATATTTATCTGATGTATATCTGTTCTTTTTGATCAAATGAGAAGTCTTCTCAAACTGAAATTAAGTGTAAAGTCTTTTTAAGATGATCCAAAAAACCCCAGATAGCATTGTTTTTCTTGGATTTCTTCAGAAGTCTGGTGACAAAGCCATTGGTGATGTTTTCTAATTTCCATGTTGGTATGGGTAATGGTTGCATCATCCCTATATACATCCACCTCCTAGACTTCACTTACTGCTATACCAGTCACTTGGATGTATACTATGCGATCTCTTTATTAATGTTATCCCACCATCAATAGACTCATAAATCTTAATACATATTTTTGTTTCTAGGGAGAACGGAGAAATTCGAACTATGTGCATCATCAAAAATTTATTTCTTTAAATCCATACATCATTAAACACATAGTCTTAACCCAAATATCATAATTCCTATTTTTTACATTGAACTTTGAGGGTTTCCTTTTTCTTATAGTTTCCTAATTCTTATGAATTCTCGCATCATCATTTTGAGCATTCTTTAACCATTCCAAAAGATACGACAGAGAAATCATTTGTGAAAGGATTCATGTTGTTCCCTTCTTTCTGATTCCCAATCCCTTTATATCAAATCTATAATGATTGGATCCTTTTCAATACCCAACCAAGATAGAATTGTTGGGTCTTTTCTCCTTAGAGTGTCTTCCACATTATTTTCTTTCCACAGATAGTAGTGAATTGTGAAATCATAGTCTATGATCAGTTCTAACCATTTTTTTCAGCGCATATTCATCTCTTTCTATGTGAATATATAATTGAGACCTCAATGATCTGTATATATTTTACACCTCTCCCCCGAAGAAGTAATGTCTCCAAATTATTAATGTGAAGATTACTGCAGCCCACTCCAGATCATGTGTTTGATTTTTTTACTTGTGAACATTCAATTTTTTGGAATCACTAGCAATGGCGCTATCATTTTTCATCAATACACATCCCAGTCCCTTCTTCAAATCATCAATAAATACCAAGATAAGTTCTCCACTTGTGGGTTGTATGAGCATGAGCACATGGATAATCCTCATTTTCAACTACTTGATGCAATCTTCACATTCCTTGTTCAAAGAAAAAATGACTCCTTTCCATGTTATATTGGTAAGAGGGTTTTACAATCATGTTATATTTCTCACAAATCAGAGATAATATCTAGCTAACCCAAGGAAACTACATATATCCATCCCATATTTTGGCCTCAACTATCCCTCTATATCATTTTTACTGTATATATCCACATTTACCATATTTCTTGTTATGATATGACCTAAGAATGATACATTATTCAACCAAAACACACAATTGTGGTACTTTGTAGAGATCTTATACTTCCGTAGGGTCTCTAGTACAATGTTGAGATGTTCCTCGTACTTCTCCTTGGTTTTAGAGAATAATATAATATCGTATTTAAAGACTACCATAAATTTGTCTACGTAATCTCTAAGGACTCCATTCATCATGTCCATGAATATTTCTGGATAATTAGTGATTCTGAAAGGCATTACTATGAATTCATAGTGCCTGTACCTTGTACAAAATGTAGTGTTGGGAATATCCTCTTTATTTACCCTTACTTGGTAATATTAAAACTACAAATCTTCCTTGGAGAAGTATTGTGATCCACATAGCTGATTGAACAATTCATCAATTCATGGAAGAGAATACTTGTTCTTTATCATGATTTTTGATCCCAAGATAATCAATATAAAGGCGCATTGACCTATCCTTATTCTTGACGAAGAGGACTAGTGAACCCCATGGTGATGCACTTGGGCATGTAATAACATTATCTATATCCCCCTATATATTTTTTTACCTCCTCAATCTCTACAACATCCATTATATATAGATTCTTGGATAATGGAAAACCACATGTATTAGATCAATCGATAATTCAACATCTCTTCTAAGAGGAAGAACATACAATTCCTCTAGAAAAACTATAGCGAATTCCTTCAAAATAGGCATGTATTCAAGGATGTTTGAGTCCTAAGACTCAATCACTTGATAATTATATGAATGATCATATGGAAGTAATATCCAATCTTGAGATGATGGTTCAAAATAAGATTTATCCTTCTCCTTGTACTTGTAAAGAATCGATGGTCAATTTTCCATATGGAGAGTAATTTCACTCTCATGAAAATTTATGTTGGCTCTATATAGGGAAAGTTAATCCATTCCAATATTTGCAACAACTTTCACCCGAGGGAGTATGAAGGGGTTTTCTGGGAAGTTCATTCCATCAATTGTGACATGGGAGGAGTAATATTCATGGGATGAAATAATTTCCCCATTTGACGTTATCACGAACATCTCTACTTCCATGATTTGTGGTGGTGTTGGGATTGTTCTACTAAAATTTATAGATATAATAGAATACGTTGAACCATAATCAAAAAGTATTTTATCTATTATTTATTTAATTATAATTGTACATATCACCACTTAATTTTTGGGGTTTTCTTTGGCAATATTGATGAATAAAGCTCACCCTTGGTGCCTTGAAGGTTGTTGGATTCATCCAGAAACCATTTTCATAGGGAACTGGTTTTCAAATTTTGGGACCATATTGGATGTTGAAGGAATTAATAAGATTTTTTTGTTACAGAGTGTTGTCTTTTGTTATCAATGAAGATAAATCAATTCACTTTGTAAAAGACATGTAAAACAAGATGATTCTTTTCTGATTTTAATTTTCCAAATATAATATGTTTACAGAACATGTGATGGAAGAATCATCAAGGTAAGGGGGAGAAAGGTGATTTTGTTCATATGTAGTTTTTATTGGATGGAAAGATGCTAGTGGAAGACAAGGTAGGTTTAGTACTTTCCGTTGAAAATCTGATGACACTAAATGTGTTCGACCAAAGACTATATATCACAGTAGATATGATTCATGATGAAGTTATTTGTTTGTTGAATAATCCAGATTACAACAAAGTAGCATTGGTGTATTTTTCCAAATAATATATTAATGTGGTGTCGTTTTCCAATTTTTTCCAATTTTTTTGGGGTTGAAAATTGGGAGATGGAGAAATGTGATTTTGGCCAAGTATTTTGTGCGCAAAAGTGATGATGGATTTTTTGGTTGTGCACAAGTGGAGTTAAATGATCTAAAAATTAAAAAATGGAAAAATATTGAATTTAACGAAAAATTCAAAAAAGTGTGTTAAATATGAGGTTGGCCCGAAAGAGACTTACATGACCAATGGATCATCAAATGGGGTTTTTCACGACACATCAGGGTTTTGCACGATACATCCGGGTTTATTCCCGTGAGTTTGGAGAAGAATATAAATAATAGTTGAACCCCTCTTATTTTTGTGGCTCAAAACTTAGAGAAATTACGATCTCTGAAGCGTGGAATAATTTTAAGTAAAGGGAAGAGCGCGAAAGAATGACAGTTTCATGTAATAATGACAAGTTGTGTGCAAGATTGATGTTTCATGCTAGTGGTGTTTCACTACAAAATTCAAATCATGCACATGTGGAATAAAAGTTACGTAAAAGGCACCTAAGAGGGTGTGAGAAATATTTGAGATTAGAAAAAGTAGTAAGTTTTCTGCTAGTTAGTTCTTACCAGCTTTTGGGTAGGAAAGAGAATAATTGAGTTGAAAGATCAATCTATGAAATCTGATTATGAAGCATTGAATCTTTTCCCCAATTTGTGATAAGAGTTTTAACATACACTTGAGGATTTTTTTCCAATTGATACACAAGTGTAAAGATATATCCTACTTTCTTTACTCCTCTTTAAAGGATGGTTTTCAAGTGGATTGTGTGGTACTAGATTATTTTCATACCATACTAATGATCTAGCTACTCTTTTTGAGTAGTGAGCCTTTTAAATCATGTATTCCTATGGTTATGTGGGTTCTAAAGAATGGAAAACTCTTTAGTATGAGGCAAAGTTTGATTCAAGAGGAATAAAACATAAAAACAAATGGTTATCACTGATTCAATCCATCCCCCTCTCTGTGATACTCGAATCCTAACTGGGAACATTAGAAGAGTGTCATGGTTCTTTGCAGTTGAAGCAATAAACAATGAGTTTTTGGACGAAATGTGTGTTCCTCTACTCTATCGCAAAATTGGGGTTCTCTTGTATGAAATTATTGTCTAGGTTCCCTTATCTTCCAAACATATGATTTTTTTCATCCCCTTCAGGTAATTTCTAGGGTGATTCATTTTGCACCTTTGGAAAAGGGGGTGATGGAATTTCATAGTACCATTGGATTTATGAATCAAACATCGATAATTAAAGGCCACCATCAATTTCTTATCATCATGATACCCCAAAGATTCACAAATTACCATTTCTTATTTGAGGTCACATCAGACAATTGTATCATATAAATCTATGTTATAGATCACTAGGTCTTTTCGTATTATTGGTTTTTCCCAAAAAAAGAAGCATTCTACTTTACATTCGGGGGTAATGACCAAGAGGGAGTCATATCGTGCAAACTTTGTGAACATTTCCTAATATAATCTGATGGATTCAATATCTTTTTTCCATGATGTCAATGAAGTCCCTTTCTATCTATAGTCAAAGGGTGTCGAGAAAATATTTATCAAAAAACATTTTTTGGAAATCCTTCCATTCCAACACATCAATATCTTCCTCAAGCTTCGTATTTTTTATCAATGTCCACCATTGATCAGATTCACCCTACATATGTTAAGAAGAAAAAATAACCTTCATTTGTTCATAACATTGAAGGTGTATAAGTTCTTCTTAGTTGAGATAATCCATTTTTTGTTGATTGAGGGATCCGATGATCCATTGAATGTAGGTGGAAATTATCTCATGAAGCTCTCAATAAAGTCTTGTTCTTTCATTGGGGGGTTGAAAGTTATTCATCACCCTGGTTTCTATTCAAAACATTAGATAACTAAGAGAGAATCATGATAAATTTTGTGTCTCCCTCTCCCATTAGATTGGGCATCTCATTAGAATAGTCATCACATTGATCTTCACATCAGTTTTCAGCCTGAGTCCTCCTATTACCAGCCATTGGCTGGAATAAAATGAAATATAGGGGTAACACATAAAGGGGAATCCAAATACAAAAGGAATAAAATATAAATTACATTTATTTTTTTAACATATAAATTTATAGGCTTCAATATATGCTATACATGATCTACTTACCAATGTATATTCTCAGGGGCATTTTTTATTCCCTTATTAATGGTTCATACTTAGCTTCTGAATTTACCAAAGCATACTCCCTGGGAGTTTCAAACCATGAGTGCAGTAAGGGCCATTGTCATGCACCAGTTTCCATTCAAGTCTAGCTTAAAGCAATGTTTTTGGGTTTTACCCCAAGTTAAATTTGTGTTAGAGCCACCTTTATTTGTTCATATTGAGATAGGTATGTATTTTCTTAATAAAACACAAACTCTATACTAACCAAAATTTATGGAATTTTTTATTATACTTAGTCTTGCCCCTAAGGATTTTACTAGGGTTTTATAATCTTAATCCCATAAATAATTAAACCTATCCTATGATACAAACTTTAACATCCATGCTCTTTGTTACAAACCTTAACATGATTTATTACATAAAATTTGAACTTGATACTACATAGAAAATTGAGAGGTCTAGTGTATTTGGGGATTAGTAACATTGAATAAAAAAATTAAACATAAAATACAACAACTTTATTGAAAACATATTTTACATGACAACAACATTTTTTCGTACATAGAGTTTTATGAGATAACCCTGGGATATACAAAAGAAAAAGGTGAGATATAAAGCACAGTAAAGGAGTAAACAAGGAATAACCTAAAGAATATAGTACATGTTAGGCTATCGGCGTATTAATGGAGAACAATAGAAAAAATAAAATAAATCCATAATAAATCATGATTATTATAACATAGAGGTGTTTTAGCATTATTTAACATGGTTATAGAATAATCCAAGGATCATTACCCATAAATCATGAGAAAAAACCCTAATTTCACTTTTATTAACATGATTAAAACCTCATTTTAGATGAATTATCCTGATTAAAGACTCATTGAAAATGACATACCATGATACTATTATTTACCCAATGTATTGGTGCACTATCAGTGTGCACCATTCTTAATAATTTCATTTCATTCATAATTTTTACACAGTGATCATACAATATGGATTCATCAAACATCATAATTTACTACATTAATAAGATATGTGTAATAAATAAATATAATTATTAATTCAACAAGTACATGTGCATAACAGTGAATACCCATTCTAGAGGAAAATTTATCGTATTCACTTACACGATGATTTTGGCCGGGTAAATTTGGTTTAACTTTAGCAGCGTAACAAAATCAAATAGAAAATGTAAAATGGTTTTATGAGATGGTGACAAACTCTTGGGGCGGATCATAAAATATCACTCAGGTGGTAATATCTATTAACTTCCACTTCTCCTATAGAATATTATGTTCAAGCTTATTGTTTTGAAGTGCAGGTTGGGCTTGGTCAATAGAAAATACCATTGATGCAACATCCTTTCTAAGCCTTGAAAAATGGGATTCTTATGGAGAAATTTTACTAGTGGATTCCATTTCTTTCTTTTTATGAGTAAATAGGATTTGTTAAAACCATATATTTATAATCTTCATGTGATCACTATTCAATGTATATATTTGTAATGGTAACAATTCATAATGGTATTATAAAATAAAAAAATCAGAAACCAAAGATGTTTATATGTTATATATAACAATTTTACATAATAATATATTTAATTATATCCAGAATACTTTTCATTAAAAAAATGTATGGGTTGTTATAGAGAAGGACTGGGAGATAGAGAAGGGGGTTCAACACATGATCAATGAGGTGTTTTTCTATATTTCATCCTTATGTAACATTATATCCCTCAGATCATGCGAGGAGATCCATAGACTTGTGTTGAGGCTACCTGATGGTTCCACAAACATGGAAAAGGGTCTTTAAGGATGACTATCAATTCACCTTCACATATAGTGTTAAAGATTTTGGTGACTTTTCTACATAATTATGGACCTGAGGGACATCACATTGTAAATCAATTACCCCTCTCGTTATGTTCAAGAATTAAAAAAATGATAGTTCACGATGTCATAAGGAACATGTCTTATGGTGTGTGCCTAAGGATTCCAGATTGATTGAGATGTATATTCTAAGTCCTTTCCTCCAACATCACATGAGGTTTTTTTGACTCACGTGATCGTGTGATCTGAATATATGTTTTGTGAGGATCCTCAAATGGTATCATGATTTTGTGATATTTCTAGGATTGTGTGGAAGGTTCTCCTGATGATGTTACCATGGTAGGTTCTCATGATATGAATCCCTTAAAAACTGATAGAAGATTTTTTATGGTAATGGTCAACCCTTATATTTTCAATAACCTTATCTACAACATCCTATTCTCCACCTCTATCACTATTTCTTGAAGGGATGATCTTATTTATCAGCAATGTCAGTATGAGGGTGATTCCTTCTTTACGGAATGAATGCCTTATTTTCCCTTTTATGTGGTAAAGACCTAAAGGGATCAACATCACACTATTGTATGACATCATTTCTTCATTACATTATCATTTCATTTGATCCTGTGATGCATTGGTCAACTTCCATGATGTCTCATGAAAACTTATGATAAATTTTATTTAATTTGGATGATAATCAATCAAATGTTGGAAGGTCTTTTGGTTGTAAACATATATTGATGACTTCATCGATTGTCCTAACTTCGATCACATGATAAAGGGATGATCGAGTGATTTCTTTGAGTACTAGTGGAAGCTCTCATGACATTCCACCATTTTACATTATTGTACTCTAATGGAATCTTACGTATAAGATGTATTTGGCTATCAATGTAGGATTGTAGATGATGGTAATGGTGAGTGGGGTTTTGGAATGCCTCACTACAATGATCCATGTTTTCTGGAGGTTGAAGATAAGGTATTTCATTGTGTTGGGTCGGGTGATTTCAAAGAATTTTTACATAGGATTGCCTTAAATTTCAAACTCATGATGCAAGGGAATGAATGATATTATCTTTTCAAATGGTCGAGATGTTAGGATTTTATCATGTGACAGGTACACTGAAATATCATATCCCACAACAAAGTATATTTGTTCCTACATATGGTATATAATCAATTGGTCATCCACTATTCAGTTGACTTAGAAATGGGATTTGGATCATAAACCACCTACACACATAACCACCTAGGCTTCATCCATGATGGCTATTGGACCATGTGTTTCCCAGCTCAAGCATCATGCACCATGTTCCCTATGCACGTGATTTTTTTTTTCTTGTGGGGGATATTCCCTCCATCCTCTAAATAGATCAGGTTGGCTCCCATTTGGTGTGGTTCACTACTATACCACATGTTTATATGGTAATTCCCTGGATTGGATAGCTAGTGGATTGGCCAACATTTTAGTTATAGATCTTAATAACACAAAGAAAACTTTGTTATGTAAAAAAGTATATATGGCCAATATATATATTCCCATAAAAAATCCTAAGCCTTCTTGTATTCCATTTAGTTTTTCTTCATGAAAATTACATCAAAGTTTTTGAATGTTCTTCACACATCTTGAATCTTCAAGGGAAAAGAAAAAGATTCACAATTATGGTTTGAAAAAAATTTCCTCCCTTAGAATGTAAATCTTTTAAAACAATAATAATATGATTAAAAGATATACATATATAAATCACTTTACCATATATATAATTATCTTATGAGGTTTTATATTGAGATCTTCAAGAGGATCTATCCTAAGTATTTCACTGAGGAATTTGAGATTCTATCCATAAGATTCTTCTGGCCATGAAAACCTGGATAAATTTGAGAAATGTAGTGGATTTTTATTGGTTCATATATACCCTATACTTTAAATTTGTATGAATTATAGAATGGTATTGGTATTGGGTGAAATTGAACTTGTCTTTGGATCCAAATAAGGTACTTTGACATCACTATATATCCCATTCGAATGGGATTCCAGAAAAGCATAGTTATTAAATATGCCATAATGGAGATCAATACTAGATATTGGTAAAATAGGTTCAAAGATAAAGAACTCCATGATGAATTTTCTTGTGTAGATATGGCACATACATAGGAAAAGGAATGTGATACTTTTGTGAAATATCCTACATAGAGTTCCATATTTTGGTGAAGATGTTGCTTGGATCATCCATGATGTCATTCCTTTATGTGTAAAACCCAAAAAATAGAATTGATTGGATTTTTGTTCTTTACATTGTATAGTTTTTATTGCTAAATTTTAATGAATACCCTCTTACATTAATTTATTCATTCATTGAATATTCATGTTTTATTAAAATTATCTTATTTACTAGAATAATTTGTGTATTCTATTCATCATAATGGTAGAATCCTCTATATTCCACATAAAGACATATATAGAATATATTTATTTTTTCTAAGCGAATATGATGGCCCAAGAATCATTATATTTTTTATTTATTATCCCTTACATTATGCTAATCTTCCTATGGAAGAAGACTTTGCAGTTAAAGACATGGCTTTTACTCATGCCTCTTCCTTACAAGTCTTCATCATGACAAGTTTTGTGGTTATTTTATCTAATAAATTCTCACTATTATATGTGTCACACAAAGTGCATGTCTAGAGAGTGAAGATTCGACTTTTCCCTAGGATGACCTTATCATGTTTTCATCCTGGTGAGTATTATGCCTTTTATCTTTTGTATTTATTAAGGTCATTGATACTAGTCCATCATTTTTCTGTATATTATAGCCTTTTATCTTGGACCATATTTGAACTATATTTTAGGGTATACTATCAAGGATATTTAATGTATTTATACATAGTGTCTTCTATCATGGACCATTGATGTTCTCTATTTGATGGTATTTTATCTTCGACCATTAATGTAATTTAGTTTAGGTTGATTATGATTGAATTCTTTTTGTGTGGTAGTTTAGTGTCTTTTATCTTATACCTCTAATGTGATGTAGTTTAGGTTCTTATGGATTTGATATTATTATTGAATATTAAATATTTAGTATAAAGACCATGGATGAATCAAAATGCTCAAGGGTGCTGAGTTCTTTAGTGGTTTATTCAAGGATCATGAGGATTTGAGTTCTTTAATGAATGGGGATATACCTATGGTTAATAGGTTAACACTTCTCTACATGATTAGCATGGATACAGAATGGGGTCTCCACTATTTTATAAGGGTCATGAAATATTTTTGGGAATAATATTTCATGAGGGTGTAATACTAGGAATGTTAGATATTACTTGATTGTTTGGGTATGGGTGAGAAAATTTATATTCTTACGAGTTGGAATCGATGGGTAATGTAATGGTGGTATACATACTATGTGTAACTCAAAACACATGGGGTGATGAGTTCTATCATGGTGTCACCGGGGCTCGCAAGGATTGGAGTTCCATTATTTAAAGGGATATATGACTCCAACTGTTGGGTTTGTTCCATTATTATTAAGTCCATTATAATTATATTTATTCCCAAGTAGATTTGATGCCCTCCCGATTGCAGTGGACATGGATGATATTAAAAGGCTCAAGAGTTTGATAAATAAAGTTGGATATGGATGAGAAGTTATACAAGAAGGGATCTATAACCCAATGGAAATTTAGATCCAAATGTGATGATCGTGATCTATTCTCAATCATTTTGAATCATGAGGTGCGGGCCATCAAGGGTTTGGTAATACAGTGTTGAATTCATTCCTTAAGAAAGGGCTCAAAACATGGTTATGTAACGTCAAGTGTGAGAAATATACTTGAATAGTATAGTATGGGGATATTAATCAAGGCCCAATGTTCTCATCTGAAGAGTAATGATATGGGAAAATCATAATGGGGATGAAGTAAAACACATTGAGGTATTGGGTTCTTCCCTGGTAATTTTATGATCACATGAATTTGAAAGACCATTATACTAGGCTAATATGTCACTTATTGGTGATACAAAGATCTTATGAATTAATAGAATGGACATTCAAAGAGATATCATATCCATTGAAAGTTATATTAATGGTTTGAGATGACCTTAGGAAAATTAAATCTTGATTTTTTCTGTATGGAAAATGTATGATTCGAAAAGGGTTTCAGCACCCTAATATTATTACCATTTACTAGTAAGCATGTTATCATGACAAGGATATCTGAAATAACCATTAGTCTAGATTTTTCATTGAAAAAGGGTCCTATGAGAATAACGTAGCTTTTTCTTGGGAAATAATGTATTCCCTTCGTACTTTATGAATTTATTTATTTTCATCCTATTTTTTTCCCTAACCTCTCGATATAAATATTTTAGCGAGTGATGACATGTTTTTTGATCATGCCTCCCTTTTAGGGTTTTCAACTTGATAAGTATTGTGCCTTTTTTCTATGAAGTTTAAGGTCTTGCGAATTAGACAACAATATGTTATAGTTGAAGGTCTTATTGATTTGATCTAAGTGTAGGTAGTTTATTATTGTGACACTCGTGGACCAGATATAGGGGATGAAATAAAAGTTCCAAATTAGGATACCCAAGGAAAAAAGTACTCCAGATACTTATATGTGGGAGATGAAGATGTTTTCAATCATGAATCAAGGTTATCAAGTCAGGAGTAATGAAATTATACAATCATACTATGGATGAACAAAAACATTTTACGGTGATGGGTTCTTCCATGATGACATCAGTCCCACAGGGATTAGAAATCCATTTATACTAGGTCGTAGGTCACTGGTTGGTGGGTATAATAAATTTTACATCAATATTTTGGATGAATTGGGATATCACTTTTCCTTTCATGGTTTGTGAAAGGATAACAGAAAACCAAGGTGCTCAATACATGAAGTGTGGAAAATGAATTTTGTGTCTCTAAATGATGGTGGTAGAACCACATACTATGGTTGACCAGGGTAAGGAACCATTTTTCCTTTAACATGTCATGATAATGAGTTATGGTTTGAATAGTTTATCATCATCTATTAGGGATGTTTTTCATGCATTTTATCATCATTTGTTAAGGAAATTCATTGGTTAATTTATCATCATGTGGGGAGGATATTCTTTTTGTGTATTATTTATACCATGTGACAAAGTTCTTTACCTTGCAGCTTAACATCATGCAGTAAAGATATTATTATTTTGTAGTTTTAATGTAAGAAGATTGAGATGTTTTCCTTGCAGTTTAACAACATATGGTATGGAAATTTTTCGTGTATTTTATTTTATTGTTATAAGGATGGTTCCCTTGTATTTTGATGTCATATGGTAAGGAATTATGCAATGTAGTTTATCTCCATTCAGTGATTATGTTATCATCATGAAGTTTTATTGTCATTCATCCAGGATGATGGACATGTATTTTAACAAAAAAATATAAGGATGTGAGAACCATCAAGAAAAATATAGGCATGATATATTGTGTATACATGAAATTCATACACATATTTGGCTCAAAAATAGAAAATATAAACTTGTGTAGCTCGAATATGCTGTAGTTGGGGTGGAATTTTTTTTGGTTGTCACAACTCAGCCTATGATTAGGGAACTAAGAAGTCACTAAGTATTTTATTATCAAAGGCTTCAAGACACACATTGTTGTTGAAAATGAGACACTCTATAGGTCTCTCATGTGCACAGTGGTGGGAATTATTTTCATTGATCATTATATAAATGCCCAAGACTGGATATCTGGACATCACTATGTATCTTATGATGACATGAATCAAGCCAAATGTAGTTTCCAAGGAACTGTGTTGTATAACATCAAATGGAACGGATGTGGGATTCTCAGCATGAAAAGGGGAGTTATGGTTAGAACCAAGGATTGAAATCATGGTGTTACTTCATATCCTTTGGTAGTAGGAATTATTCCATATGTATTTTCTATAATCCTATATAGTTTAATGTCATATGGTGAGGAAAAAGATAAGCTAACATGAATGAATATAAATTCTTTGGATGCTCCCAAGGGAGGAAGGTCAGGTGTCACTATGTACCTCAGTATAATTAGAATCAATCAACATTTAGTTATTAGAGGATGAATTTACAATACATGTATGGATTGTATGCAGGTAGGGGGAATTTTTTTTATTTTTTTGGTATTTGACCCAGGTTTGAAGCGCTTGGAATCCCTGCATATCTTGTGAAGTCTAGAATCATGTCACATATAGTTCTTGAATTCAAGTGTAGTGGGAGAACCAAAATAGAAATGATGGACCTCTTGGGTGAGGTCCACATGAGTGTCCAATTTTTTTCATTTATGGGACATAAACCTAGTATTTAAACATCATTTATAGAGGCCTCATGGTATGTTGTTTTTATGGTATTTCATCTAGGACCATGATGAACCTATCATATTATTATGCCCTTTGTTTTTTTGTGTAATCCCTTATAGAAATTCCTTTGCTCATTTGATATATTATTGGTGTCAGAAACAAGGAATGACAAGGTTTCCTCTAACTATCTAGTGGCAATTAAGGATTAGACATTGGTATTCTGTTTTATATTGTGAATGGACTAAGATATATAATCAAGGAATCCTTATATATCTTATTGGAAATGATAATCAGGTTGTACATAGTTCAATAAAACACATGGAGTTTAATATCATGTGTAAAAGACATTATCCATGCAGTTTAACAAATTTTAGTAAGAACATCATCCATGAATTTTAATTTCATGCCTTAATGATGATGATCACCTGACATAATTAAAGAAAATAAGAATATGGTGGGGTAGACAACTAGTGGTACGAGCATCACTATGTATCCTA
This sequence comes from Viscum album, assembly GCA_963277665.1. Lineage (NCBI taxonomy): Eukaryota > Viridiplantae > Streptophyta > Magnoliopsida > Santalales > Viscaceae > Viscum > Viscum album. The sequence goes on from OY728150.1 coordinate 1,784,838,584, forward strand.
AAATGATAGGAGTGAAGCAACATGTAGTTTTTTGTAAATTGTAAAGATTAATGTCATGCTCTTAGTATTTGGATCAGCCACCGTGAAGGAAAACAAAGTTTGGGGATCCATGCATTTTGACCTCATGTAGTAAGGACATTCTTCTTTCTGTTTTAATGTCATGCGATATGGAAGAGGTCATATATTTTAAGGTTGTGTATCTGGGATGACATTTGAACTGTTTATCATGATGTAACGAAGAAAAAATACATACAATTTAACTTCAAGTGTTAAGGAATAAATCCACATATTTTGAGTATATGTGGTTAGGATGAACTCTGAAACCAATTACAAAATGTGGTTGGGATGAAATTTTTATTGTTTAATGTATTCTGGTTAAGATGGACATCATTATGTTTAATTCCATGTGGTTAGGATGAAATTTGTAAAAAAAAATTCTCCTTGTTATTATGATGAAATATTTACTATATAATTTCATTTTTTAAGATATAATCCCTAAAATTTAATTTCATGTGTTTAGGGTGAACTCCATATAGTTTAATGTCATGTGGTTAAGAAGATCATTGTATATTTTAACATCACGTGGTTACAACATATTTTGTAACTCCCTCTCTAACATGTTTAGAATCTCATTATTGTAAGTGGAAATGGGTCAGGGCATGTTTGGGAGGTTTTTTCAAGTTAATACTCTACATATCCCCATTTCAACCACTTTTTCATTAGAGATATATGTCTTTATGTTGTAACCCCACAAAGGTTTCCTCTCTAGGCTTCCTGATGAACATGGTGAAGTGATTATTATTATTTATTGGGGAACTAGATATAGTTAACCCATATATTATGGGAATCATTATATATTAATATGCCCAATATTTCTTATCACCACTCTATCTAAATGTGTTTGATATTGTTGAGTACCTATCTATATGATGGTCTCTTATAATGGTGAGGGTTTCCTTATAAGTGGGAGATATCACCATGGGGAGTTTTACCAGAGAGGATGTCTGGCGTAAAGACCCCATGATCCATCTCCACAATAACAATAAAAATAATATTGTGCTAATTACCTCTATCTATCTTAGTTAAGGTGCTGATGAACCCTGGGGTTATTGATAATGTATCTTGAACAACATAAAGGACACAAAGAATTGAGTAGTTCTGGGTTGTGAGCCTCACTAAACATCGTGGTTCGAATATGTCATTCTTCTTTTTGGGGTTGAGAAGGGATGTAACACTTCTCTATGACTACATATTTAATTTATTTATAGTCATATAATGCTTCATGAATATGATCCCGATGTTGATATGTTTCTGGAGTACATCAATGAGCTTCTATAACTTGTATATGAGCCTATACTGATGTATATTCCACTCTCACATGGTGGTCCTCATCCATAATAGGGATATGATCCCAATAATTGGTCGAGTATTCAATTATTCCTCTTTTATTGGATTAAGATCATGTCTTGATGGATTGTTTCTCTCACTTGGTGAGCCTCGTTTGAAATAAGAATATCAGATCCTATTGATTATGCATCCCTCATTAAAATATGTCAATTAAACTCTATAATGGATGTAAGAATATGATACTCCACTTATAAGATAATTGTATTTTTTTAGTAGCTTTTTTAATAAGAATATAACCATTTCATAAGGCATGTCCAACTCTCACATGGTGAGCCTCATCTAGAATGTGGATATGAGCCCAATTTTATGCCTTTGGGTTATGATTATAGTCTTATTATAAGGGATATGTTCTTATCCCAAGGAAGGTGAGACTCTGACTTGGTGAGCCCCTATTGGAACATGAATATGAGCCCAGTCTATAACATCCCAGGTAAATAAATAATATAAATTTTTAATATTTATTATTATTTGTGTATTAAATATTAATTTTACTTTAATGGGGATTCTATGTTTGATGGAGTACCAGACACACAACAATGGGTTTCTCCAAAAATCCCATTTTTCACATAAGGATGAGTCATACGGAAAAATAATAATATAATATTATTTTAAATATTAGTTAATGCCTAGTCGTTTTATTAGCAGTAATGAATATAACTAACTTAAATATTATTATAGAAGTTTTTTTAAATGTTTTAACATTTATCCAATAAAATTTGGTGGCTTAAAATGTGAATTAATTTAATTTTAAGCATAAATACTCTAATATTCTTAATAAGGTCAATTTACCACCTTTTGATGGAGAACCCTTTTAAATTTAGATTTTGTTACATATTTATGTTCTATTTTACAAAATAAAATTCTTCCTTAGAATGAGGATAGCAAAATTAACTATGGGTACAATTTTGGTATTTTTCTGATAAAGTTCATTTTTTAATGATTAGTGAAAATACTACATTTAAATTCAAAACTACATTTAAATCTAATTTATTTATATGGTTACATTAACCTTATAATTAGTTTTAAAGTGTAATTGGAATATATTTTTAAAATTTAATCCAATTTTGTTCATTACTGTAATTTCACATTGAAATTGGACATAAACAAGTCTCATTCTTTTGATAGTTATTATTTCTTAAAAACATGTTTTTTGTTTTCAGAACAAGGATTAATTTTAAATTAATTATTTCCACTTCTGTGTATTTAATTTGTAAAAAAATGGATTCCATATTTGGAATAATGAGGTTCAAATTAAGTAAATAGGTAACTTTTATTTTTAGAAATTACAATTATTTACTTCCTTAAATATTTTATTTAATATAGTTAGAGGGTAAATATCATAAATAAGAGTAAAAAATAGTATCATAATAATATTAAAATACCCTTAAACATGTCCTAACCTTATTTTATGAGATATTTCGGACCAATAGAATCTTTGGGTCGATTTGGGGACCTCACAGAGCCACTTGGGAGTGATAATGACACTTTATATTAATTAATTTAAAGTAAAGACAAAAGTAACATAAACATATATCTTTTAGAAAAACAATTTTATATGGGGTTATAAATTTGATATATTCTACTATAAATATTCATTTTATATCTAAATATATTTCATAAAACATGGTATTTTATTTATAATATTTAGACTTTAAATAAATAAATTTAATTATGACACAATGGTGATGTAGTAATTTCATCATTTAGAAAATATTCAAATAAATGATATTATAAATATTAATGTAAATTTATTTTTAAACATTTTATGCCATCCATTAATTTTAGGGATATTAAATACTTTTTGTAATTGAATTAATGAATTTTTTTCTAAATAATCATGTTGTTATATATTTTTTTAAAAGTCTTGATATGAATAATTTATAAAATCGCATAAATATGTTTTAAAAAAAATAATATTTTATTATTTGATAAAATAATCCTAAAATTATATGATTCTGAAAAATGACTTATTTAATTTCATAAATGATCCATTTTGGGTCTCTTTTAATTTTATAGTAAATATATAAACCATATAGTATGAATATATAAGAGGACATGGTAAACATTAAATAAGTTAACAAAGGATTAAATTAAAAAGGATAAGGATTAAAAAATATCCAAAACCAATCGAATTTATATTGGATGATTTTATTTTTAAATATATGAATCTTATCTTTGAATTAAATATGTTTTCGACCTTCTAAAACTGAAAACAGTTTTATAATAAATTAATGCTTTCAAACATTTCTAAAGTGCCCCTCCTCCCTCTTTTAAAAAGACACCACCTCCAACCCATTACTCACACCCATCAAGCCACTTAGATCGTCCAAAACCTACTCCAAGAAGCTTTAAAAATCCCTTTATTCCACCTAGAATCCTTAACATAGGATGAAGGCACTTCGAGAATGCCTTTTGGTTCAAACCAATGGGATTTGCACAATTTAAAGGTAATGTCTTCTCTCAAGTTCTTTTCGATTATTTTCATTATATAACACTGTAAAGTACCTATATTCCACTATTTTATAAAAACACCAGAATAATAAATATACTATTGAGTTTTTATATAGATTCAAACTACAGTTACAGACACCTCCCTCTAATGGATACGAACTTATTGTTTTTGGGTATGACAAATTACTGCCTCATGAAACGATGATTGTTCTATTATCTTATAACACCTCTCATGGTGGCCATTATGATGGAAATACATTTATATGTGATATATGTTATATTTATATTGTTTATATGCTTATTTATATTTCATTTTTATCATACCTTTCTAGTTTCTGTAATGGGTAAATACGATAATTTGATTTGAGGAAGTGCGGAATACTGCCCTCTCAAAGTGATATGGCTCTTTCATACCATAAATGGTACATATAAATAATGGTATTAATGAAAATATTTAACATATATAAAATATTATATTATAATTTAATAATAATATACTTATGTATAATTTGGTTTTCATTCCTTTAAAAATGAAAAAAATGAAATGAAAGTAATGTTCAAGCGTAAGTATGGATTACCATCTCCATCAACGATCCATTTAGTTTTCATATATCCAAATTATATGGAACATTATAAATAGATATATATTGCACATATATGACATATATAATATATAATTAATTAATATAATTCTGTATATAATGAAATTTTTACTACATGGACAATTTGTAATTATCAAAAGATCATTTTTGAGTCAAGTTCCGAACATCAAAAAAATGTCCGATATGAACTCAAATGATTATATAATTGTTATAGAAAGGTAATAAGTTATATAAAATGAATAATAAACTTCAAAAAAGTTTTTAAGAAAGTATAAATTATCTTATTTTTATTATCAAGGAATTTCAAGGAACATACATGACAAGTCAGGCATGAGGTAAGGGGTTTTCATCTCACTTTTTATTCCCGTGAGATTCATGCTATGTTTTACACTATTTCATTTTCTATGGGGTATTTACTACCTATTACTGTATTTATTGTGTAAAATAATTTAATTTATTAGTATTTAAATTTTCATTCTATAATCCTTATTTTATGGTGTGTATGTCTCGTAAAATACCAAATCAGTAAGGAAAACTTTTACCGCACTCTTTAAGTCAAAGAATAATTTTCTGTCATGTTTATTAATTAACATTATCTTATGTTGAGATATGTTAATTTATATCCTCATCGCAAAAAAATTTATGTCCATGTGATGAGAGACCCATTTCTCCCTCATCAACTCATTTTCTGAATTTTAAAGCGAGGCCTTTAGGCTGTCTAATATTTGCAAGAGAGATTCCTAACCAAATTTAAATTCATTGCATTAAACTTATACTTCTTGAATATGTCATGAAATGAATGTGTGTGAATGAAAAATAATTGGTCTACTCATAATATCCACTTATATTGGGTGTATACTTATTCATCACATATAATTATGTCATTGATTTTTCCTTAATCTAAGGATATGATCATTGCAAGGAACTTTGTAAAAATTTACATTCCATTCAGACTTATTTGTTGTTTAACACAAATTCACTTTTATATTGTGTATATTCTACCCTTTGACATATTATATCATGAATCTCCATACTCTAATGATATTATAAGTTTTGTTTAAAGTTATTCTATAACTATTTTTACTCAAGTATTTTCTCATGTGGTAAGGGACTTCTTCTCAATCTCCTTTCATTAAGGCATAATTTTTTTTATAAACAAATTTCTTATCGACAATGTATAATAAAATTCATTGACTTTTAATTTTATTCAAAAGGAATATTTCTTTATGAATCATTTTACTAAACGACAAAAATAATGTTTCTTTTTAACATATGTGGTGATAGTGACCTTTCCGCAGCCCTGAGAATTTTTTGATATTTGGATTCTTCTACAAGCCATAGATTTTTTGAAAGGAAATTAAATACCATATAATATTTTTACGTATTTTGGTATTGAAAATGGGTGTGATAATGGATTGATTATTTTAATATATTGAAATAATATATGCTGATTGAAATGTGGAAATGTTATCTTTCCTTTATTTTTGTTTTATTTGTTATGAATATGTCATGGTTCTTGAGAATTGTTTACGTATATGGGTGGTTCTAGGATAAGCCATGGGTGGGTGATCCTGAGATAGATCTACAGTGCATTGGGTAACGTGAAGGAGGTAATCATTAATGTTTCTCCTAAGACATTTAGAAAATATATCATGATGGGTATTCCAACGTAACTCCCTACGTAGCTGTGAAATCTATAATGTATGTATGTTAAGGATTCCAAAAGTTGAATATATAATTTAATATTTCCATGTGTTATTCATAAATCTTTTATTTTTTGTGCTATGTTAAAGATTGAAAAGTATGATTTCATTGATTTGTATGTCTTGATGGACAAATGTTTTCTTTCTTTTTTTATACCACTTACTATACTTTTTAAGCATATACCACGTTATTAAAATGTTATTAATAGGGTATAAGGATGGATAAGAGAAAGGAATAATTCATGAAGGTTTATATCAAGAAAATAACTATTGTTTTATTTAAAGAGTTTTATTTTTCGAAAAAAATGGATAACGTAGAAGTGTCTAATATGTTATTGTTGAGATGTAATGTAATAGTTATGACCAAATTCTCTAAAAATATAAACCTGAAAAGATCCATAATGTGAATTATTAATGTATTTCAAGATAATCTAATATTTAAGTCTTGGAATTTATAGTTGGTATCATAGTTTATTTTAGACAACATTAGGGATTATGAGTTTTTGTTAGACACATGATTAGTCCCTATGTCTATTATTTTAGTTAAATACTTGTTTTATAATTTTGTCAGATCAGGGAATGTCAATTATAAATTGAAGGAGGATGATCTCAAACAACATTCCTATCTCTTCCTGATTACTTTCTTGCAATAATTATTGCAAAGTCATGTTTAGATGAATATGAAACATTTTTTATCATTCAACTCAATTTCAAGTGGTTGTTTGAGATATCACACACCTCCACTATACCTTGATATAATAATGGATCATGTGTTGTATTTAATCAAATAATATTTTTAAAATACTCTAATATTTTCAAGAAAGGTAAATATTATCAAGGAATTTTCGAATATTTTACCTTATCTCTTGATTTTGAAGCATACTATGATTTTGAAAATGGTTATGAATAAGGAGACCCTCCCACAATATATTTATATTTTCTTTTATAACATATTCACTTAGCATATACTTATGGTATTTTAAAAGGAATATTTATTGAAATTTTCAACTCAAATTGGTACGAATATTTTATAAAAATCATGTTTTATAATATGTTTTGAAATTATATGGAATACATGATTATTTTCCAAAACAATCTTTCTCTGAACACTAATATGACCCAAGTTGTACAATTTGTATTTGTATGATGGAAGAAAATGTTTTTAAATGATATATAAAACATTGTTTCAATGCATGATCCTTCTACCTACGTGAACAATAGGATACTGAAACCATATGGACATCGTGAACTAGGTATAATGTTATTTCTATTTGGAATAGTTTTTTTATCATATGGAGGTGAAAAAATGAAAATATATAAGATTCTTAGGTCTTAATGTATTGGGATGAAAATTAAAGGTATAAGAAAACCTTTCGGGTAAATATATTTTATGGTTATTTTTGAGGAATTTGACTCATTTTTTGGAATTTTATGAAATTATATAGTTTTTGAAATAGTAAAACACACATACCTTGTGACAACCCATAACGTCAGACAAAGATGTGGGAATAGAACCCATAACCAAAGTGCGATTGGGATTTATCACCTACTACTGGACTACGTGATGTCCCTGGTTATTATGAAAAACTAATCTTAGTTATACGATTCTATGTTTCATGAATAAGTTGATTTTTGGAACTTATTTTTTATCAAATTGAAATTATTTTTATAGGAAAATTATTTGGTGATTTAGTGATAAAGGTTATTTTTGAAGACGTTCTATTTTTTGGGAACATTATATGAATTAAAAAATTGAATACTATGGGATTTAATTTCTGGAGCAACGGTTGAAATTCTATTTTGAAAAATTATATGTTTTTATTGTGGAAATATAGAAATTTGGGTTATTTATGGAAATGATTAGCCTTTCATAGAGAATATGTTATTAGGTTAATTACTCTTCAGTATGAGAATTTAAGAGTATTCAATGTTATTTGGAGATAAATGTTATGATTTAGTACGGATGACTATGTGATTAAATCCTTATATGTCTTGTGTTTAAATCGTTGTTTGGGTTATCATGGAATAATTTTAAGGATAATTGTTTATTGAATTGTCTTAGCTGAACTTTAAGGAATTGAATGTTGAATTTTTGGGGTTAAGAGATGTATTTTTTTATAATGTGGTATCCTTTTTTAAGGATTATCTGATCTTGTACTAAATATTTTGGTTTTGGTTAATGTCTAAAGACAATGGAAAATATAGTTCATCTTTTATGAATTATTTGATTCTCTAGAAGCTTACTCTACCACATTAGGTGTTAATATGTCATCTTGAATACTCATTGTTTAGAGAAAAGATGTGTTTTTAGTAGAAACTTATTAAAGGATGAAATACTACTTGAAAAGTGTGTATATTTCTATATATCCTTAGTCAATATCACAAATAAATTCATCAATTTTACCAGATGAAAGTTAAAAAAAAAAATTTGTTTACATTTCTTACTGGGAAACCAAATATCATTAAACTGATAACATGTTTGTGGTTTTATAGTGGTTAACATTCTCATGATCTTGTTTTCTTTCACTCTCCATCAGAACACGACAATTAATTTCCCCTTTATATCCATGTCCTCATGGAATCCTAGCATAGGTTTTCTCAGGTTACCTTTGTACATACCTTTATATCATTTAAATTGATTATTTCATTGGCTTTTTTACTGATGTGGGACTTTCAATGAAGTTTCTGATCCAAATTTTAAAATTGTGGTGACAGAATTCCCCGGGGGGGGGGGGGATGTAACATCCCAAAGAAATAACGAATATAATATATTATTATTTATTATCATTTTTAAATTAAATATTAATATAATTTAATGTGGATTCTATGTTCAATGGATTACCTGACATGCAACAATGGGTTTCTCCGAAAATATACCGTTGCACATAAGGTTGAGTCATAATAACAAATATTAATATAATATTAATTTAAATTGTTTTTAATGATTATCCATTGTATTGGTAGGAATGAATAAAAATTACTAAAATATAATAATAAATGTTTGTTAAATGTTTTTAAATTTTTCCAATAAAATTCAGTGGCTCAAAATGTGAATGAATCCAATTTTAAGCATAAATACTCTAATATTTTTTAAATGGATGATTTGCCACTTTTTAATTGAGAACGTTTTTTAAATAATTTTTTGTCACTTTTTATGTTCTATTTGACAAAATAAAATTCTTCTTTATAATCGGGACATCAAAATTTAATCTGGGTAAAAATTTAGTATTTTTCGGATAAAGATCATTTTTAATGAATAATGAAAAATACGAAATTTTAATTCAAAACAACCTTTTAATATAATTTAATTATATGGTTACATTAACCATTTAATTGGTTTTAAAGTGTAGTTAGATTATATTTTTACCATTTAATCCAACACAGGTCATTAGATGTAATTTCACTTTGAAATTGGACATAAACAAGTGTCATTATTTTTATAGTTATTATTTCTTAAAAACAAATTTTTTATTTTCACAACAAGAATTAATATTTATTGAATTTAGGCGAGTTCTATGTTTTGTATTTGAAAAAATAGATTCCATATTTTTAATCAGGAATTCCAAATTGTTTAAATATGTAACTTTTATCTTTAGGCATTTTGAAAATTTACTTCAGTAAATATTTTATTTAATATAGTTAAAGGGTAAATCGGGTAAATAGAGGTAAAAAATAATATTATAATAATATTAAATTACCCTTACACTTTTATTAATACTATTGTATGAGATATATCCTACCAAGGGCATCTTCATGTTGATTTTGGGACCCTATGGAGCTACATGGGAGTGATAACAGCACTTTATATTAATTAATTCAAAGTAAAGACAAAAGTAACATAAACATATATATTTTATTAATATAATTTTATATGGGGTTAATAATGTGATATATTCGACTATAAATATTAATTTTGAATATAAATATATTTCCATCAACATGGTGTTTTATTTATACATTTTAGACTTAAAAAATTTTAAGTATGACACAATGGTGATTTAGTAATTGATTCATTAAAAATGATTCAAATAAATGATATTATAAATATTTAAATAAATTTATTTTGAAATTTTTTTCCATCCACGAATTTTATGCATAATAATTAAATTTTATTTTCTAATTAATAGATGTTTATCGAAAGAATCAATTTGATATTGATTTTTTTTTAAATTCAAGATTTTAATAATTTAAAAATTAACATAAAATAGTTTTTCAAACAATTAATATTTTATTGAATCTTAAAATAATAAAATAGTTCTATAATTCGTCATAATTACATAAATAATGTCATAAATGATCCATTTTTTGTTTCTTTTCATTTTATAGTAAATTTATTAACTATATAGTATGAATATAAAAGAGTACATGGTAAATGTTGAATAAGATAACAAAGGGTTAAATAAAAAAGATAAGGAATAAAAAATAACCAAAACCTGTCCAATTATTATTGAATGATTTTTTTCCGACTTATATGTACCTTAAAATTTAATTAAATATGTTTTGAACCTAATTAAACTGAAAAATATTTTATATATAAATAATACTTTCAAACATTCCTAAAGATTCCATCCTTCCTCTTATTAAAAGACACCACCTCTAACCCATTCCTCACCCCTATCAAGCCCCATAGATCATCCAAACTCTACTCCAAGAAGCTCCCAAAATCCCTCTCTACCATATAGAAGCCTTAATATTGGCAGAAGGCATTTCAAGAAATCCTTTTGTTTCCAAACAAGGGGAGTTTCCCAATTTAAAGGTAACGTCTTCTCTCAAGTTCTTTTAATTTATTTTCCTTCTATACCCCCCTAAATTCTCTTTATTCCATTATTTTATAAAAATAATAATATACTAAATATACTAGGATGTTTTTATGAGAATTATTTAAACTACACTAACACACACTTCCATCTAATGGATACGAATATACTATTTCTTTGTACAGTGAACTTCTACCACACCGAACGATGATTGTTCGATTATCTCCTACCACCTCTCATGGTAGACATTATGATGAAACTATATTTATATGTGATATATATTATATTTATATTTGTTTCTATTCTTTTTTATTTTTCATTTATATTGTGCCTCTAAGGTTTCCATAATGGGTAAATATGATAATTTCATTTGAGGAAGTACGGAGAACCACCCCCTCAAAGTGATATGACTCATTAATACCATACATTGAATGCATAGATGATGGTGTGAATGAACTTATGTAACATATATAAAATGTAATATTATACTTGAATAATAATATTACTCTTTTTCATTTTAATTTCATTACATTAATAATGAAAATAAATAAATGAATGTAGTGTTCATGCGTACGTACGTCTTATCGTCTCCATGAATGGTGCATTTAATTTTCATATATCTAAATAAAATAGATTATTATAAAAACATATATACTTTATATATCTGATATTAATTATATATAAATAAAAAATATCATTTTTTAGGTAATGAAATTTTGTCCACATGGATAAATTGTAATTACAACATGTTCATTTTTGAGTCAAGATCTGAACATCCACAAAATTTCGGATATAAAATGGAATGATTAAATAAGAATTATAGAAAGGTAATAAGTGATATAAAAGGTATAATAAACATGATAAATTTTCTTAAGAAATAATAAATTAACTTATGTTTATTATTCAGGAAGAACAAGGAACATACAAGACAAGTCGGACTCAAGGTAAGGATTTTTCATCTCAATTTTTATTCCCATGAGATTCATGCTATATTTTCCACTATTTCCTTTTGTGTGGTGTATGTACTGCCCATGATTGCATTGTATTTATAATATACATTAATTTATGGGTATTTAAATCATCATTGTATGATCTTTCCTTCATGGGTTGCATGTATTGTAAGATACCAAATCGGTAAGGGAACCTTTCACTATACTCTTTCAGTCAAAGACTTATTTTATGACATGTCTTTTAATTTACTATTTCTTATGTTGGAATATATTCTTCAATATTCTTATCACTGTAAATTTTATGTCCATGTTATGAGAGACCATTTTCTCTCTAATCAACTCATTTTCCGAATTTTAAATTGATGACGATGGGCTGTTGAATATATGTAAGAGAGCTTCTTAATCCAATTTCAATTCTTTGGGTTAAACTTATACATCTAGATAATGTTGTTCTATAAATATGTGTTAATTAACTCTGATTTTTTTTACCCTTAATATCCACTTATATTTGGTGTATTATTATTTTTCACTCATAATTATGTCAATGATTTGTCATTAATCTAAGTATATGATCTGTGCAAGGAACTTTGTCTCAATTTACATTCTATTGAGAATTTTTTGTTGTTATACACCAATTAAATTTTATATGGTGTATATAATTCCCTCTGACATATTATGTCATGAATATACATATTCTCATGATATTATTTATTTTGTTTAATGTTATTCTTTAACTATTTTTATTCATGTATTTTATCATGTGGTAAGAGAATTCATCTCAATCTCATTTCATAGAGGCATATACATGACTTTATTTTATACAATATATAATAAACCCCTTTTCTTTTACTTTTATTCAAAAGGAATGTTTTTTCTATGAATCATTTTACTAAATGTCAGAAATAATTTTTCTTTTTAATCTATGCTGTGAAAATGACCTTTCTTCTGCCATGATCAATATTAGATATTTTTCTTCCTCTATAAGACATAGTGTTTTTAAAAGTAAAATAAATACCATATACTCTTTTTTTTGTATTTGGGTATTGAAATTAGTTTTATAATTGATTGATTTTTTCAATATGTTGAAGAGATATATTGTGATTTAAATTTGGAAATGTTATCTTTCCTTGATGTTTGTTTTATCTGTTATGAATATGTCATGGTTCTTGGTCACTGTTTTCATATACGGTTGGTTCTGTGATAATCCTAGGGTATGTGAACCGAAGATAGCTCTCTAATGCATTGGGTAACCTGGCGGAGGTAAACATTAATGTTTCTCTTAGTATATTTAAGGAAAATAACGTGATTATTATTCTAACGTAACACCAAACATAACTATGAAAGCTACATTTTAAGTTTTTTATGGATGCCACAAGTGACCTTTTTGATTAATTATTTCCACATCTTATTCATAAATCTTATGTTTTTGTGTGGTATGTTAAATATTGATAAGTATGATTTCATTGATTTGTACGTATTTATGGACTAATGTTTTCTTTCCTTGTTTTATAACCCTTACTAATATTTTTATGCTTATCCCATGTTTTTGTAATGTTTTTCATAGGGAATAAGGATGTTTAAGAGAAAAGAATAATTCTAGAAGATTTATTTCATGAAAATAAATCTTATTTAATTTAATAAGTATTATTTCTGTGAAAAAATTGGATAGAGTAGAAGTGTCTACTTTGTTTTTCTTTTTGAGATGTAATGTAATATTTATATACTAATTATATAAAACTCAAAACATGAAAAATTCATCAATGTGAATTATTAACTTATTTCAATATTATGTAATGTTTAAGGATTAGGCCTTATACGGTCTGACACCTCTTCCATTACCAAAATATGTTGATTATACTCCTAGAAATGAGAAATAATATATACATGCTCCAGAGAAACCACATGTTCATATTTATTAGTGTATTGATATACCCTATTTGTATGGATAAGAACATGGCTGTATCCCTACATATTAACTAGAATGTGTTAAAAATCCCCATCCTTACTGTCACAATGCACCCGCACTTCAACTAGGTATTTACAAGAATAGGTTTTTGTATTCTTTCAGCTACAAGGATATATTGGTCGTTGTATTTGTTTGAGTTGGGGATATACTCCAACTCTTATCATCATTGTGCCATCAAAATATGGTGATTGAATTTTTCCATGGGGGTATGGATTTATACCTTCCCCTAACATGATTCCCAGATAAGATATAATTTCTAGTTTAAACTAGAATAGTTATAAACCCTCTTTATATAGTCCAAAACCTTATATATTTAACATGATGTACTTGATTGTCAAATATTATTGTTTCGGGATGTCACTCAAGGTTCACCCAAAAATAATAATTTCAACCTGATGCTGATGATGTCTCTCATTGATTAAAATGTAATACATTTTTTCATCCATTGAGTAGGACATGTTTCATGATGTTTTTTTCATGTGGTAAAGACACAAATATAGGTGTTTGGGAATGGATATAGGATCATGAGGTCCCTATATATCTAAGTTGGTTGAGAATCAAGTGGTACATAGTTCTAAAAAACCCATATAGGTTAATTTAATATGGAATGAAAATAGTTTTTCATTTTTATGTCTTGTGGTAAGGAAATAAACAATGGTTTTTGGACTAGGATATAGGATCTAAGGGTCCCTTTGTATTTCATTAGGATGCGAATCAACCAGTATGTAGTTCTAGAAAACCTGGGAATTTTAATTTCATGAGGAAATGGCATCAGATGTGTAGTTTAATATCATACATTATGGAGGTAAATAAAGGATTATGGGATAGGATATAAGATCCAGGAATCCCTACATATCTAATTATAATGAGAATTACTCCTTACATAGTCCTAGAGAATCCAGGAAGCATAATGTTTTGGGGAATGGAAATCCATCATGCAGTTAAACATCTTGTGGTATAGACATGGTAAATACGTTTTTATATCTTTTAGTAAGGATGATGGCCATGCATATTAACTTCTTTCAATAAAAATGATAGTAATCAACTATCATGGGTTTTTTATGGATCTTGGATAACTATAATGAATATTTTATGAGGATCAGGATCCTTCAACTCTAACAAGACGAAACATAAACCTACCGCTAAATAATCCTTGATGAATAAAAAACACTCTATTTCATGATTGAGATGTTTATGGTAGGGAAATGGTTTTCATGTCTTTTTAACCCCACCTTATTTAACATCATTATCATCAAGGGTTACACCAAAACGATTTGAATAGTATAGTCAAAATATGTGGAGACATGATTTGTTATGAAGAATAGGTTTTGTTCAATATTTCAATGAAGGATGATCATTTATCCTTGGGAGGTATGTGGATCATTTTCTTCATTACAACATGTGTACCCTATTTAATGATCTTATATGACTAGTGTAGGGATTCAAGTGTTGTTGGTTTTAATGTCCCCATTACCATCTACAGTTGACGCCAATATTTAATGGAACATCAACATCTGATTCTATGTTCGATGCATATATGGATTAAGAAATGATTTTAGTGTGCCATAATACTTATCTCAATTGGATTTATCATCATAGATATATCTATCAAACCATTATTCATTACATAGATGAAATACCTGGGGGAATGTATTAACTGGAAGAAATATTATTTTTAATGTCTTTCCCATTGACATAGGTTAGCATGTGCCTTCTACCAATGTTTATCTAACCCTAAGTTGGAATAACCATATAGATAATCCATAATCCCATGGTATAGATTACCTATCATTATTGGTCTAGGGATAGGTTTTGAAGAATTGGGGTCTGGATATTGCATACTCTTCCCACCTATTAAAATGTATCTACTCTCATTGAGGTTTTGTGTATATATTAGAGATCAGATGCTTTCTATAATTGATGGGGAGGTTAAAAATTCAGAAATAACACCATCACATTGGGTCAGGGGTCTTGTAAATATGAAAATTACCCCATCCCTATAGCCTCGGGTGAGGTGTGAAAATGTTTAGATATCACGTGGTGAGGTGATGTAAAATATAGAAAATTTAAATCTATATGGGCTAGAGAACATCACTTCCAAGAAGATTTCCAAAGATAGACACTAGTACATCATCCCAAGTAAGGGATCTCTGGATTATTCCCACAGTTATTTCCCAATGGTCATTATTCTCTTATTGGAGTTGAGTGATATGTTCTTCTATAGAAAAACATTTTCAACTTCATAGGGATGGTTGGAAGGATCCATGAAAACTACCTCTCATCCAATGGTGGTGGTGTGAGTGGATGAATATTGGGGTTCATATGTGGACCTCAGATACTAATTCCACTAAATCCACTTTTCATATTCTCCATTGTTAATACCCTCTAAAATACCAAAATATTTAGTAACACCTTATACAGATTCCGAAAGGATATGATTGAGCCTTTCATTCCATGGGTCAGTGGTAAGAGGTAGGCCAAAATTTTGTAACTCTAATGACATCAGGAGGTTATGATTATACAATTCAACAGTGTGATCATTTAGATCTAATGAGAAGTCCACAGATCTAATAGACATAATATTTATGGAGATATAGGTGGGCGGGTTCTCTTTATTGACAGAGTATCTTAATTATCGGTTCAGATCCCGGTACACCATTCAATGGGTCCATGACTATGATACCATTTAAGGGATCAACATAGAAGATGCCATTTTGGGATTTAGTTTCAATGTTGAAGATGATCCAAGGTTAATATATGGTAAAAATCCCCTTGTCCCTATACTATGTGGTGATCCATGGTATTCCATAGTCAAAAAGGTCATATGTGATGATGTTAGAGGCTACTAGTTAGTGATTACATGAGATTGATTATGGTCCACTATTAGGATACACTGGTTGTCCACTATGAGGTTGGAGATAGTAGGGATATAAGCCTGATCTGTAGCTACATTACCTAGATAACCCTAGTGTGTTTTTCTATAGGTTGACCGAACATTTAATGTTTGTGTAAGGACAACCTCTTATACATCGCTTTGTGGAATCATGGTCACATGTCGACGATTATCCAGATAAATGATTGTGTGGTCAAGATTTGATCATGTGAACATTAAATTTTAAAATCCCATCCCACATAAAAATATTTGAATTTTCTTCTTCCGGTATATAAGAAAAGTTGTGAACAATGTACAGTTGAGCCAGTGATACGGTTCGACACCTGAAAACCCCACACAAACCACTACCTGGGTTTCATCTCTATAGGATATCGGCCCAAACTGTGCGAGGATCTGGCCTCAAGCACCAAATTACCTATACATGGTCCCAAATTCTTCTTTATTTTCATATTCCCTACATCATCTAGCTAGCCCTGCCTGCCTCCCACTAGGCATGGTCAACCCTGGTCCCACATGTGACTGTGGTCGTTCACTATTATGGTTGGCCGGTGGATCAGACAAGTTTTTAATTATGGTCCACAATAACAATATGGAAATATTAGTCATTAAATAAAATTATATAAGGCCCAACCATATATTACCTTAAACAAATTCCTCACCCTCTAAATATTACATTTCCAAGATATTTATGAAATCTAGTTCAATGGTTTTTTCACAAACTACACACTTCTCAAAACTTTCATGGAAAAGTGAACGATGCATAATTATGGGTGCCAATAATTTTTAATTATATTATAAATAGTTAAATATATCATATTAATTCATTGATAAAATATTTTACCAATAATTATACCATCTTTAAATATTATTAGTATTGTTAAATGATAATTTTATCTTTGAAAACAATATGTAGAGACATAGTCTTTACAATTAATGACATTATAGGTACATATCTTTTGGTAAATTAATTTAACAATAAAAAATATATTAAAAAATAGATAATCATCTTTTTTAGAACCGTAAATATCCATTCTCTCTTCAGATTACATCTGGCTATTATAGTTGATCTTCAAATAATTCAACACCATTTTTTGCAATACGATGTCAACCAAATGTTTCATGAAGTAAGATGATATTAGGGTGGGGTATATCCTATAATAAACATTATTAAACATAAATAAGTATTAATGTGTTTTTAAACAATATCCTATAAATACACATTCATATTCTAAAATATCATACAAAATCAAGGGTAAGGGAGAAATTTGGATTAATATCTATGATCTGGGGATATCCTAGGGATATAAAATGGGATCCCATTTTATGTGTACCAAATCTATATTGATATCTAGGGGGATCTAAAGGTTGTAGGTTTTTATATGGAGGTCTGGATTTCATTTAAATTCGTATGTGTCAATAAGAATATTACACATGTTTTGATTAATAATTAATGATCTAACACAATTTCACAAATGAAGTAGTTGGAAGTAGTCTCTAGTATAGGTATATGATTAGTATGACTCCAATAAATGTGGAAATATGTTATAAGTATCTTTATACTGTTACTATGTGGGAGAACATGGAATAGACATCTCTATTAGAATGGAATTTACAAGACCATGAAAAATATTTCATAGGTAATGACCTCCACACATGGGACATAATCATATTTTATGATTATAGTGAATGTTTTGACATATCAAATAGATAATATGAAATGACCATGAGGATAGGGAGATTCCCATTCAACATGATCCACAGTCCCTAAGGAATGTAATAAAAAACACTAAAAGAGGGAAGATACAATGTGTAGGGATGGGAACTCATCATGAGAGTTGAATTTTGGATAATCCACTTTTTTTCCCCCACAATGTTCATCAACAACCATATTTTTATAATGAGTGAGTCACATAATGGTGTATGAACCCACATGTTTACTAAAAAATCAAAACAAGACATTGAAAAACTAATTTACTATATGAAACTAGTAGTGTCTATATTGTATCATTTATGTGGACATATAAACTGGTTGAATGCCCCATATGTGGTTTTTTACCCATTATTATTTTTTGCGGTTGGATTGTGGATCATTTATACGGTTATATGTTCATCAATCTAATTACCATCCATAGTTACTAGTTTGTCAATATTTACAGGGAATCACAACTGTGTGGTCAATTTATTTATGTGAGTGATATATTTTCATCATCTTTAACATTCATAACATGTTAACTTTTGTGATGTATGGTCCCTCATCAACACTTTCATTGATAGTTTCATAAACATGTATGAATAATTTTATTCAATCAAAAATATATGAGTGCTAATAACAGTGGAAAAGGTTTATAGAGAAACCATTTTCAAAGTACA
The DNA here is from genome assembly GCA_963277665.1 of Viscum album. Taxonomy (NCBI): domain Eukaryota; kingdom Viridiplantae; phylum Streptophyta; class Magnoliopsida; order Santalales; family Viscaceae; genus Viscum; species Viscum album. The sequence continues at coordinate 1,784,857,683 of OY728150.1, forward strand.
AATACCCTATATAATTATTATCTAGTTTTGGTGTATATATAGAATATTAAACACACTACCATATTGTTTCAGGTATTAGGGGAATCCTATGGTTTCCATTGAATTTAAGATAATTCATATATTAGTGGATACATACATGTCAATAAACATAAAGTAAATTATGCCAAAATCTAGTTGTTAGATAATTATTTTATGATTTTAATTGTATAAAACCATAATATATTATTGAAGGAATATACAGTCCATCAGAAATTAATTCAATATTAGGATGGTGAAGAGTCTTACGAGAACCTAGGGACAATTAAATCATGAAATATTCTAGTAAATATATATCTCTCTTTAATAGGATGACCGGTAAGTGACTAAGTCACATTGATGCATCCCCTATAACATTCAAAGTTCATCCCCCAAAAATTAATCCTTCCAATGATCAATTTCTACATCTATGGATAGTGTGGGATTCATAGTGTTTTTTTTCGTAAATAAAAAAATGGGATCCTCTATAGCATGAGGTGATTGTATAAGCCTATATTAGATAAAATATTACACCATTAATAATATTCAACAAAAACTTACATGATGAGGTTATATCTAATACTAAGTATTTCGATCTAGTGGGTCATGTTTTGTACACTGAAGAAATTTTCATATAGAGAGTACTGAAGAATTCATTCATCAATCCAAACATTGACGATGGTGATGATGATGATGATGATGATGATTCCTTCTATGTAATGGATATATAGAATAATGTTAATATTTATAAAAAATCATCTTTGTTGTAGGTAAACATAATTTTTCACATACATTACATTTTATCAAAAACACTACCACTAACACTCCCCTTCATCATTAATAATAATATGGGGGATATACCTCACCCACTGAGTTACTAGATTTACATCAAGAGGTACATTGATTGGGCCATATACTAACATTCCAGGTAAGGTTGAGGAGAAACCATTACCTCTAACCATGTATTAATTGAGGACAATAACCCCTAACCACATAAAGGGGATTCCAATTTCTCTATTGGTGGATACATGTGTAGATGTTTTACCAGAGGAACTCATTGATGTAGAGTGAGAATATAAATAAAAAATATACCAATGATTAGGGAAGAAAAATGAATATAGAACCAATATATCCATTTCCCAATTTCTCATTTAACTTCTTATGAAAAAATTAATATTTATTCAGATACCATACAAAGTCTATAATATTTGGCACCACTAGTTTCCCAGGAATAAGAAATTCGACCCTTAAATATGGGAAACCAATGAAAAAATTTACGACTGATTTCAAAGACATTTTCACATTTATTATGAACATAAATTTCCTACCGAAAATAAAAATCCAACTAGGCCATGAATATGATCACTTGTTAGATAATAGAGACTCATTTGACGAATTCAAATCATCCATTGCTATATATTTTATAGCTTTAAAATAGTGTATATCACTCCAAAATCACAAAAACTGACATATGAACCTTTTATCAATCATTTTATTTAATACAAATTTTTTATTTCATGTGGAAAACATTATTTGGCATGATTAGAGCACAGCATGGATATTATTTGGATTAATGAATTAAATGAATTTAAAGGGAATCATATTTATTGATATAGTTGTGTGTAAAACATTATATAAGGAAACAAATAAAAAATGTGATATATTTAAATCAACCCATTTAGGTCCTAGGTCAGAAAAATATGCTATATGAGGTAATCCTTAACACTTTATTTCCACTACTCTTAAAATATATTCTTATGAAAAATATCTCTATGTCAATTAATATTTGTAAAAAACACTGAAAATATATTGAAAAATATATTAATTCATTATAATACAATTAAAATTACAATAATTAATAAAATATAACTATTTTAGTGTTAGCGGGCTTTAGATCAATTGAATATATAAAACCTCTAAAAACTGAAACCTATCATATATACCTATGTTTTCGAGGAACAATTATTCTAAAATTGTTTCTATTACCATTCAATGTAATATCAATAAATTTAATGTGTAAATAAATATGGATTCTTATTCATATAATTCTTATTGATAATATATAAAATCAATTACACATATATGAAAAGGTTTTCATTTTCCTAGTATATTTTATGTTTGATTACTGTTTTATCAACATTATAATAAAGGAAATAATTTATGAGATAGATTAAGAACTATTTATACAATTATATCTTCCAAAAACTCAATTATAAACAATTTTTAAAATTCTCAAGGCTATATAACTCAAACCATTTCTCAATATGTTTATTTATTGGTGAAAAAACACTATCGGAATGATAAATAAATTAAAATTACAAATCATGTTTTAAGGAAGCTATCCAAATATGAAAGAAAAATTATTTAGAATAAACATCTCAATGATTCCCTAAAAGTAATTTTTTTTAATAATTTATAATTTAATCTAATGTAATGACGATAATTTTGTAGAGTTAGTTATACCTTGAAAAAACTAGTGTGTCTAAAAAGTCAATGAAAAATATTTCTGAATCAACAGACCATTCTTTTAATTCATTTTATCTTTGTTTTCTGCTAATTATTTGAATTGAAATGAAAATAAATAGATTTTGGGTTCTTATATATTATTTCATTGAATGAATGAAAAATTTACTCCCCTAAAATCAATCAATTATTTCTGAAATTTCTTTTATTTAATATATCAATTCATGATTTCTTGGGAAAAATTGGAAGAGTAATTTTCAAAGTAATTAATTTGATGTAATCATTGAATGGTAAGGATTTATTAATGAATATTGTTTGAAACAAAATATTTTTTTTAAGAAAATATATAATCATACAATTATATTCATATTTGTAAGATCTTAATATTATATTGAATGGATATATTTACATTATGTGAGCTATCACTAGAGGTTGAGGCCTACTTTTCCAAGGAACTATTCTCGATGTATGAATCCACATAGACAAGTAGTATTATTTTTTGTGTCCGTGAACTAAAAGAAAATTAATTATTATTTGGATATTCTAGTATTCCAAAGTGACAATATATATTTTTATAGGGCCCTAACTCCAAAAAACTCTTACTTGCACTTAAGGAAACTGAAAATTTCCTATAATACATTAGATGAGAAAATTTATTCTGATGAGTATGTCTATAGATGATAGGTCTACCACATTTTTGTAGAAAGGGTTCAAAAGTACCCTTATCTATGAAATGAGTCTGTTTAATGTAATATTACTATGATGAGACAATTAATCTATTAGTTGTATAATAGAGTATACACCTTTTGTTCCCATGTCAGAATTATAACATTATGACTAAATAAATAATGAAATAATATCATAAAATTATATATATATTCTTTTGTTATAAAAAACCGAAATATTTCTTGATGAAACTATATCATACATAGGATTCAAATCCACAATGAACTAAAATATTGTAGATATGTAAAACACAACATGCAACATTTTATTCATAAATATAGCTTTTCCCTCCTAATTAATATTATATTAAATGGTTCTCAGTATAGAAAAGTGTTCAATTAAATTGATTATTAGTATTCTCACTTTTCTAGATACCATGAACTCACTCATTTCCACTTTGCAAGTATTGTCAGATTGTTCCAGCTGAATTATTGTGCAATTATGTTATATTAATTAGATATTCACCAATTATGATTTAAGGAATTTTTAATATCAAAACATAGTGCATATAATTATTCATAAAGTATTAATTCGTGGAATATAATGCAAAATATTAGATAAAGAATGATCATAGATAAAAATATTTGATATTCTCCTCTTATGAATTATTCTTGATTCAAAATTTCTTTAGTCCATCATTTGATAAAGAAAAATCATATAGGAAAATGGGTATTGCTAAAGAATCTCCCCAGATAGCATGAGATTAAATGGAATATAGCTAGACTACACTTTGTGTACCAAAGTGCACTACACCTAGTCATATAAGGGGATACATGACACACCTAATAGTAATTACACACAATGAATTTATTGCAAACCACATGTAGACTAGGACAACCAAGTTCAAGGCCTATCATATTACATGATGTGTAGTGGAAATACCCATTTATAGTATAAAACTATTTGATGGAAGATTAACATAACACATGTAGTCATTACACATTGAATGAACTATATGAGAGTAACATCCTATTATATTAATAGAGTAAATTATTTGTAACTCACGTACATGTCACGTAACCCAGTAATTCTCATGTTTGAAGTATGTGATGATTTATTCAGTGATTCAATGTTGCACATGGCCTATAAAATAAATGTAATTTAGAAATCTTGTACACATTGTTTAGTACCATAGTCAATTAACACACCAAGTCATTTCGCAGGATTAATGGGCACACTTTAATGACACATTGTTTTATAAAAAGAATTAAATTATTATAATTGTGTCTTGTTTTATAATCATATAAGATAATATATATAACCCAATAAAAACTTTATAAATGATTAATGAGTAAAATAAAATACATCTCTAGGTTTTAATGAATGTATACCGATGAAATGGAAACTTGACCTTTGGAATAATAATGTTACCCATATGAATAGAAAACTATCGAGTTGAATAGTAAACATACTACTGAATTTATAAATAATATATAACATCTTATAAGTGGAAAAATGATATAAATATATAATATTATATATATGAAAATATTTTTAAAATTATTAATTAACTTTTGGTCTTTTTGTGAGTCATGATTATTTAATTATATTTTATGATTTATTTAATAATTTAAAATAAAATCTATTTAAATAAAATGTATTCATATATGATTATTTTGATGAATTATTATTATATTATAATTTTAAGTGACCTTAATATATTTTTCAATGTGCTAGGAAAGAATTTTATATTTTTAAATTCATATTTATCCCTAAAATTATAATTTTAATTAAAAATTAAATTTATCATATTTAGAAAATTATTTCTAAAATGGGGTTCATTTTTTGAATTCTACTCGTCGATAAATGGATGGGGTGAATTTTTTTGGGATATTTCTAAAATAATAGAATTTTTCTACAGTAAAATAGAATAATTCACGATAATTTATAAATGAATGAATTTCTACATCATGCTTCACTAATGGATGTTGTAAATGGCCATTGTATTTAACTAAAATGCCTTATTTACAATTTATTTGTCATAATAGACAGGATTATTCACATTCATGAGTAAAAATATTAAAAAAATGATTATAATAATGAGAAAAACCTCATCTACTCCACTATAAATATCACACCTCATTACCTCATCTCTTCACGCCTTTCATGCCTTGTTCCAAGTGAAATTACAACTAAATTATCTTTATAAGACCCTATCCCACGTCTAGTATATCATGGTCTCATACAAAAAACCTCTCTCATAAAGATTCTATCAAGGAAGAAATTTTCCAGAGGTAAATTCTTCTTTTCTTTTCTTTTATTTTTTTTCTTTTCATGTTTCTATGTTTTCATTTCAATCCTCACCTCTCCTAATCCAAATGGGGTGATAACTATGGAAAAATACAAGTATGAAATGTTTTTAATGATAATATAATAATTCATAATCATCTATTATTTACCCTCCTTTTATACAATAAATGAAAACACCATCTGAGATGGGTTAATTCATCACATTCAAGGGTGACGACGTTTCAATTTATTTTACCATATTCAGTTTCTATCAGGAAATATTTATTTTGGTTGAAGGAGACTTGAATATATTTATTATATATTATTTAATGTTCTATAACCTTTTTTACATATGATATTAAGTAATAAAGTAAAATGTGTTAGTTGTGATAAAAAACTACCCAAAACCAAAATGGTTATCATAAAAGTTTTATTTAATGATTCCACTTCACTGTAAAGAAAAAAACGAATTTTATAACCACATAATATTCAATATGTTCACTTATAACATATGAATAGAATTCTAGAAAACCATTTTCACCTTACATATTTATTCTTATATGTAATCTGTAAACCAATCCTGAAAACCAAGGAAACAAATGCTCCCAAAATAATTAAATTAAACCTATTAATCAACAGAAAAAGGTCATGAATGAACTGAATAAGTTTATAATAAATAAATTACATGTATAATAGGTTATAGAAACATTAATTAATTAAATTAATTTGGGTTTCCAGGATATAAAGGTTGTGTGAAGGACACCATCGTACTTATGGAAAGGGATTCTACCGGAACCTCCATTATTCCATCGAGTTGTTCTGTATTTTTTTACCCTAATGAATCTGTCCTTTATTTTTATTTCTATATTCTAAATTCTATAAATATGTTACAAAATCATTTATCATAATCCATTAAATATTCTTTTTTGGGTATATACATATTTTGAAGTGGATCCTTCTCAATTCTTCTAGGTAACCAAACCAGTTTTAAGGGAACTATTTGAATTCTTACCTATTTTCAGTACACTATAGAATATATTTTTAAGCCACCATTATTTTTAAAAGACTAATAATTCTATTATGAAGCCTTTTTAGTTCAGTTGTGTTATTATATAAAATATTATTCCATTTTATGTTTTATATTACTTTTTATATTTTCCTTTAACCGCACAACATGATTTAATTCTAATGTTTATTGGGTAATATTTTTTACATGTTTTTAATTAAAGTTGAATTAAATTTTCTTGATTTATGTCTTTTTTACAATAATATTTTCCATGCATGATCAAATTTCATTCCTTCATGTATATTTTTATGATAATCCCACTTGTTATGCTTTATGACATGATTATGATACCCAATTCATACCAGGGGTAAACCTCAGGTTTATGTATGATTGATTATGTTTGATTCTATATGTGGAAACAATATTCATGAATATGTTATGATGGGTGTTTCCAAATATCTCTCTAATAAATTAGTTAAAATTGAGTATCATGAGACATTATATGCAACAGTCTTGGCCATTACCCTTGTCTCATTCTACAATGTTCAGCGGTCATGGTGGTTAACCTTGACAGGTGATCCTCTATGTGTAATGATCCTAGAGTCATGATAAAGTAATGATTTATGTTACATCCACATTATTATGAATCCATGTTTATATTACCCCATGTTTATATGTTATGAATCCATATGTTCCATGCCATTCAATACCATTATGTAATGCCTTCTAGTCCATGTGCTAAAGCTTTATTCTTCTGTTTATTACCTTTCTAGGATTTTTAGTTCATCCCTTTGTTCATGGTATACTTAGGTAATCCTATGAATATGTTTGAGTACAATGGATGTTAGGAAATTATTATGAAGATTAGATAAATAAATAGTTTATTTAGTCTCATGTTTTCAGTTTTATGCACCAAGTCTTCCAAAACACTATATATTACAATCATTGGTTTGTAATATGATGCTTTATTCTGCTTAAAATCATGTAATGATTTCTGTAAATGGATAGGGTATCTATACACATGGAAGGTTGGATGAATTTTATGTAGCTATAATTACATGATGTGTAGTTTGAATAATTTACATATCAAATCCACAAGAAAGAAACTAATATACCGAGAAATTGGTATACCCAGCTCGAAAATCATATATAAACATCCTGTAGTCTCCCAATAGAGTACATAATTAAATTAAATTAAATTTATTATTGAAGAAACAAAGAATCAATTTATTTATTAACACCATTTGTGGATGAAATTTTTATAATATTTTAAATCTATTATTAACATAATCAATTAATTTACTGTAACATTCAGTAATGACTGGTTCTACTATTAATCTTATAGGAATTCCATTAATATGAATATCTATATGTTAATTATGATGGTTGTTATGATAAAAATGAACGAACGAATGAATTAATTAATTACTTCAATTGTGTTTATCGTAATAATAAATAACAGATAGAAATGAATGCTAATAGTATAATTTTTCATATATATTGCAAGAATGACAGTTCATGAGATTCACTATGACCTGTGAATGTGTTGAATTTTTTAATGAAATTTATTTCATCGGTTAATTTTTTTTAAATGTTAAACTAAATTTAACTGATTTTGTGTCATTCATTCCTCCATAATTATGTGATTCCCACATGTCAACAATTATTTATCTAATCCCCATTAATTAATCTGTGGTTTCACATTATGTGAAAGTGTGTAATAATTTACTATAATTAATTGAGTATTCCAGGAATTATAATGTGGTTCAAGAAGCGTCGATAACGATACGAAGACTTGTGTTACAGAGGTGTTCATGTGGAATGTTTTAACTCAGGGAAAGACAAGAACAAGAATTTTTCAATTACATATAATATTGATTTACATTATTTTCAATAAATTAACCATTATACAATCTCATGATAAATTCAGTAATTCATTTGTATATATATTTATTTAAATGAATTATATAATTTATGGATTCATTCCCATGATCACATAAGTAAATTAATTAATTCATAGATATTTAATTTAATTAGATGCATTATGCATAAAGTTTTTATCTAACATGGTTAATTAATTATGTATAATCCACTTAAAAGTAAAAAATCATAAAAATTATAGAAAAAATTAATTCTTATAAAACTAAAATCCTTATACTAAAAATTATTTTATACATAGGATTCCATTAATTGATTATGAATGAAGGACATAAAACTTAGTGATTATTAATTCCTTACTGTAACAATTAAATTTATCATACAGATATTATAATGGATTGTGGTTGACATAACCATCTTATATCAATATAAGTAACCATAACAGGAGTTAATGTGTCCTGGTGTCAATGATTGAGGAAATGAAATTCTATATTTTAGTATCAGAGTGTCCACTAGAGATATTAGCGAATTTATTTCGCAGAAAGACTAGCATTGTTTACCAAGTATAAGATACATCATGCCCAATGCCTATAATGATTTAGTAATTTTTTCATTACATTATTTCACATTTTTTTAACACTTTGGTTTCTTAAAATATTCATTCGGGACAAAAAATGATTTTGACGGTATTTAATGTATTGAAAACCCATTCACTTTGGTTTTACATTTTGAAAAAATTACATCGAAACTCTCAATACCTCTTACATCCATAACTGAGTATCGACTTGATTTCCAAAAGAGGAGGTCAATCTGGGTTTCAGACCCAACATCACATTGGAACATACAAAGGATTAGAGGTAGTTAGTTCAAGATTATCACAAAAATTATAGGGGGGTATGTTAATTCTCTGGGAATCTCTTATAGATTTAGGATATGTTCATGAATCTCTTCATAATTCGATTATTGGACAGATTTCTATAAAAAATAATCATGTGTAGAATCCTTCCATTTGTAATAGGGGTCTATTAATGATTCTATATGTATTTATTCTAGGTTCTTCATAACTTTTCCAATAATGGGTATTAGTATATATTTTTATTCTACATAACTAGTAACTATGGAGTTTAATACTATCTAGAGAGGTTATTAAAATTTTCCAGATGGGATTGAACATCTATTTGCTGTCTGACATGTCTTGTTTATAATCTAGATTAAAAAACATATATTTCTCTAAACTCTTGTAGTTTAACCTCAGGCTGAACTAAATTATATGAGGTTACATAGGAATTTGGTATTGATATCGATCCTCAAGAAGGTGACTTCTATATCCTGTTTAAATAATGAGTCCAGGTTATCATAATTATATGGTACCACCTAGGACATACCATAATATATATTCCATTATATAGAGGTAGTAATATCATGAAGATGAATGTGGATATCACATTACGGTTTACCAGGCTAGGAGAGATTCATGATTCCAATGATACTATCTTTACTAGTCCATAATCCCACGTGATGGATACATGGTGTGCGAAATAAGGGATAATTGTTTATCGATCTCATTGCATAAGGATATGGGACTTACAAATTGGGGAAACTTTGATAGGATATTTGATATGGGGCTTACTCCATTGCAATATGTCCTACATATCATGGCCATGGTAGGAATTTGATTCATCGTAGTTCATTTGAATTCTCAATCCACTGATCGATGAGGAAAAAGTATATTCCTACTGTAGAGATTGGGTACAATGGTATGTATGTTTAGATACATGGAGGAGCATACACTTAATTTTATTACCATAATATTTTAGGCCATATGAATTAATCATATGTATCCTATTTGGAAATGAATTATAGTTATCATTGATCAGTTAGAAGTATTCCCAAACATATCAACTGGATAATGTCATCACATCTGGAGATGTATTCCAGAAATGTCATGATTTCATGCATGACATAAATTAATTATTTTCAAAACATTCCTAGGATGTCAATATAAAACGTAATGGATGTATTGACACTTATTAGTTTCCTAGAAGAGATTTATAATGATTAAGTCCTAATAGAGTTGATTTTTTTGAATGATGTTGTGTAATCTTAATCGTATGTCTAAAGAAAATCACAATATCATGGAAGACATGTCTTGAGGTTGTTGCATTCACTAGATGACTTCTCTGGAGGATTCCACATAATATGGTCTACATTTCTATAAAAATCACAAGGATTTCTATTCATGACTAGATTAAATCTAATGGTCCGAAGGAATTTTCTGGGGGACACCATAGAATCTGTCTTACTTGTGTGGAGGAAACATCTTTATCTGGAAGAAGTTGCAATAGCACATCATGAGACATGGAAAACATGCCATTGTTCCACCGCATAACATGAAAGAACTGTCTCGATGACATTGTAAAGTATTTATGGAATACCATGAGGACTTTTTAATATTCATGTGGACTAATCGAAGGGAATCACCTGACTTCTTTAACAAGTCCAAGGGACATAAAATGATCCAAATGGCATATTGGGAGTGTTTCTCATGTATTGGGAGACATTTATTAGGGTTTTTTCATTTTTTGGTCTTGTTATGTGAAGTAAAATGAGATCAATGTATTAATATTCTCATAAATCTCCCATATTTTTTTATTCTTTATTCATGGCATTATTTTATAGGTGTCTCATGGTTTTTCTAGTGTCTGTATTTATTGGATTTTATATGGCCCATATAACATAAGGGAGATCATTTTCATAATATAAATGACACTATATAAGCCCATCACATGATCTATAGAGGGATAATGTAAATCACATTTTCTTATTGTGTTATCACGTTAGTCATTCCGCAGATTTATCCTAGCGGAATACCAATGTGATCCTGTAAATGGCCACTATGATATTTCCTCTATTTTAATCCCATGTATTAGTGACCCATTTTATTTATTTTTTGTTGGGGGGGATTTATATCCCTTTCAACCCTTTTTCCATTACCTTCTTGGTAAATATATCAAAAAATGATCTACAGTCACTGGATGGATTCTTATATCATAGGTTTTCATGATCCTGTTGGTGTTCATACATAGATTTTCATGATGATTAATGATCATAGGATTGTTCCACCACATCTATATTTATTATACCCATGATTTTAAAATTAATTTCATAAAATCATGTGGATTTTTGAGAGATCATTCACATGTATAGGAAAACAAGTCTAATAGTCCTTAAGAAATCAAGAAACTTGTGAAACAGATTTCACATGATTGAAGACGAATTGTATGGGGACGTCCATGATACAATGTTGGCATGTTAATGGGAACAATGTGGGATCATGGTGATACGTTAAAGTTCTATCATGATTTCATGATGTCTTATTGAGGAGGGATACACATGATCAAAGGTTATCACACACTAAAAAATATCTTTTTTCATATGAAGATCTTTGTATTTAACCATCATGAGAAGATTCTTCCTTTTCCAATTCTGTTTCATTCATTATTTTATAAGGATATGAGATCTCATGAAAATGTTTGAGTTCCACTAGGGAAAATCAATCCCTTTGTTTGTGTTGCATCATGCGAACAATATTGGGCCTCATGATAAAATGTGAGCATTTTACTAGATAATCCTTATATTTCAATACATTTCCAAAGGTAAATTCAATAATTTAATATAAATTTCAATTCCAATCAATCAATTGAGGTTTAATGACAACATTCTATCATTTGAAAAGGACAACATATAACCAGGTTCTTCATGAGGTCTTTCAGATAATATGATCATTGTGTTTTAACGTCAAAAAAACTCTCCTTCACATGATGTTTATTTATTTCAATACCTTTATTTTATACGACCTTTTTAAAAAAATTTAGAAATCCATTAGTTTAAGAGTCTTATTATTTAGAAGGACTCATCTCATAGTCACTGCCTAATCATAATTTCATGTCATGATGCCTTTACAAGAATATGAGGGCATTCCAATGTGTTTTCATTTGATCATTAAATATAATATTCAATTTCTAATACATTAATGTGACCTTCTGAAGGTTATGAGATCACATGTACATATGAGAGGTATGAAATCTGTGTGAATCAGATTCTTTCCCTTACTTTGTTTTGTAGAGAAAATAATACCATTTGTTTGGGTATTTCTACCCATCTAGATTTTCTAATTCTCATTTGATGTCAATCAACAATTTCCCCAACAAATTTCACGAGTTACCTATGTTGGGATAAGAAATCTGTTCCGAGGAATGTAAATTCTCGAACAATCCTTAAAGGATTCCAACAATCATTGTCTTGGGAGAAATTTAGCATTCTAGGTGACCATTATCATTCCACAAAGAGACTTATTAATAAGTACGATATGGGGGATCATTTATCGGGAGACCTCAAATATCCATATATCCATTTATTTCTTTGGTTATGGGATCCCTTCACAAAAACTCATCCTAATATCCCATTTAAAATAACTCCACATGTGAACTATTTTCCAGGAGTTTTTTTATTTTTTATTTCATGATATCTGATCGTTCACTCTACATTGTCTCTAAAAATGTTTAAAAATCCCATTTTGAATATTGTTAAATTATTTATACATACCCTAGGTTAATTTTTGAATGGCCTTATTATGATTTCAGCATAATATAGTGATTTTGTTTTGAGATCACTCGACCATCATGTAGTTTATGTGACAATCAGAGGTTCACACGGTCCTGAGTATTGGGACTAGACATGCAGTTGTGAGATGACCTATGGTCATGCAATCCATGACATCTCCCTGGGTCATCCAGTTCGTCATACCTATATCAGGATATGGTTTCATAAAAACGATCTTGGTTCATGTGATGTCTATGATGTTTCATTTTGTAGATGACAGAATTATAAAAACATAAGTAATTTTCACCAAAATAAGTTTATTTTTTACTCGAGTACCAAACATTAACAAAACAGCTCATATGAAATCAAATAATTAACTAATTATTATAACATGATAATAAGTTATATAATATGATTAATTATATTCAAAATGGTTTTGAATAAAGTATAAAATAACATATGTTTATTATTCAGGAAATTAGAGAATGAACGAGATGGGTCACACTCAAGGTAGGGGAATTTCTAAACTGAATTTCCACTCATTGGGTTTATGCATACTTTTTTGAGTATGTTATTCTATGATTATGTGTGGAATAAATTTTTATTTATTTATTTTGAAATTTTTAATTCCCTTTTTTTTATTTTCCATTTCTACACATAATCACCCCATTGATAAATTCTAAATCATTTAAGTGAACACTATAAGGGAAATCTGAACTCAATATCCATTCATTGAGTTAAACATCAATGTAATTTTGTTTTTCCCAGGAATATGTGTGAATTACATAAAATTATTTTACAATTAATATCCTATTTTATTGTTCATATTTATATTTTTTACACATAATTATTTCACCAATTTATCCTTAATCTAATGATTGTAATAGACTACATCCCAACCTCCATTAATTTAGGAATATCTTGATATTGTGTATCTTTATTATTATAAAAGGTGTATATACAACCTTTTAAATATTTTATATCATTAATTTCAATATTTTCATGATATTCAATGTTTATTTTTATGTTCTTCTTTAATGATTTTTATTCAGGCGTTTCTCAAGTGGTTAGAGATTATTTAACTAAAATATCGTTTTAAATGTTTTAGAGTCTTATTCATCAAAATAATTCTCATTAATGTAAAATTTTTAAAAAAGGTTTTAATGATTTATTTATTTGTACATCTGTGTTTTAAAGAGTAAATTACTTTCAAATGTTTTAAATTATTATAGGACACTTTGATTCAAGAAAGTTATTTCTGAATGTTTTAAATAAATTTGTTATATAAATATATTGAAATGATATCTTTCCATTACACTGTAGAAATGTTATTTTTACATTTTTTCATGTTTTATGTATTTTGATTATGTTATAGTTCATTGGAATTGTTTACATATGTGGGTGGTTCCATGATAAGCCAAGAGAGAGTGAGCCCGTGATATCTCACCAATGAAGTGGGTAACGTGACAGAGGTAAACGATAAGATATCTCTTAAGAGATTTATAGAACATATTGTGATAGATATTCCAAATGTAACCATGAAGGTTACTTCATATGTATCTTTGAAAGATACGAGGTCATTACGATATGGATGCTAGAAGTAACCATTATGTTTTATGATTTCTATGATGTTTTTTGGTAATCTTATGGTTATGATATTTAAGAGAATTAGTTTATGTTTAATGGGTGAAAGGTATGAATTGGTGAAAATATTATTCCTGGGTTTTAAATATTAATTGACCAATGGTTCTATTACATATTTTATATAAGTTAGTGATCTTTTTATACTCATCCCATGTTTTTGAAATGTTTTCCATAGTGTATATGGATGTGTAATAGAAAATAAAAAGTCATAAATATTTTTATCTTGAAAAAGAAGTCATGTTTAATTTTAAACAGTATTATTTTGTGAAAAATGGATAGTGAGTAGAACAGTAAAATTTTTAAATTTTTGGGGTTTTATGTAATAGTTTTGGCCTAATTATCTAAAACACTAATCCTGAAAAGATTATCAATGTGAATTCTTGACATCACTCCAGATTATGTAATGCTTATGGTTGGGGCCTTATATTTTGGGTTGGTGATTGAATATTTCATTGAAAAAAACGTTTTTATATAAATTTATAGTGATTATATCATGAAATTAAATGTTGGGGGAAAATATCAAGAATAATCCTTCACATGGGGTATGTCATAAAAGGTGAGGTTTTTTATTTATTCTATATTATAGAGTGACTAAGAATTCATGTTTTGGATCACAGTACTTGTGTTTGATAGATTTAGTATCAAACATAAATTTACAGTAAAAAATTTTATTATTTATTTTTATAAACATGTCATTATACTAAATCAAAGGTATAAATATCCCTATAATATATTAATAGATTCCATGATATCTAGTATATTATATATAGAGAAATTATATACCATTAAATCATGATAAAGAAATTATCATTAATTACATGTATGTGGCTAGAATTCATTAAGGTATGGGATATCTTTTATATTTCCAAAAACTATGGTTTCCAAATCCAAAAAGTGAAATGAAATTACAAATATTTGGGATCATATATATTATATTTGTGATAATAGTAAGGCCATATCAGGAAATATATCTTTTTGTGTTTAAAATTTAATATAGGTTTATTAAATAACTATTGGTAATGATGTATACAAAATTTATAAATAATGTATTTACATTGAAAACATTTCGAATATAAATGTTCAAAAATCATGCCCAAGTAGTAGATAATTTTAACCCAATAAAAAAAGGAAGAATAAAAATGAAGTTTATTTCCTATTTATAAAAGTATATACATAAAAATTTAACTATAAATTTTTTAAGATAAGTGGTAGGAAAATAATTTTTCAGCAACCCATCATGAAACCCTTATAGATGATCAACATGAAATTTCAAAGCAATTGTAAGAAATAAATTATTCTATATAATATTTGTAATTTAAAATTTTCAATATGTTTATAAAAATAAATTCATATTCTTTCTTTCATGGTTTATTTGATACAAATGTTTATCATATTTATCTAATTTTCAATTTTCTTAACTATTCATATCTTATTAGGGATTTTTACTGCTGAAAAAAATTCCATAATGTTACAAGATTTAAATTTTTACTAATTATAATTTAATACTCATCTAATTTGGATATCCTCTCCTCTAGTACAATGTTATCCCACTAAATCGTAAGATCTTCAATGGGGGTACCTTCCCCTTCATACACTACAATATTAGTGGAATCATCACATCATTGAAAGGGTGGTTAATATTATGAAACATGGATCCTCTCATTACCTAGTGATATATTACACTCAGATATTTTCAAGGCTTCGCTATATATTCCATTAAAATTAATGTACAACCCACTCTTGTTCAAAATATATTGCACCATGTACTGCTTCATTTAATTTTGTGCACTGTACAAATGGTGAATGAGGTTCCATATAACCAAATTCCTCAGTCCAATTCTAAAAATCATAAATTAATCATTTTATTTTACACCTTAAAAGATGAACTAAGATAACTGTATACTTATATTAAATCATTTACACATGTTGAAAATTACATCAAAAAATAATCACACTTTCTCGGGGAATATATTTTTCGGGTAATTAAGGACTAGTGATGTAAGAATATTATTTTACAATGACCATGAAAATTATTCCATAATTGAACCAAACTTGACCCCCCCCCCCCCACATTCACTTCAATATTCCTTATAGTTTAAACTAATCATCATAACCTATGAAATTGAAACATAATAAATGTTTGATTTAAAGTACATATTAAGGGAAAATTTTTAATATATGATCAAATATAAGAGATGAAACAGTACATATATATTTTCTAAAACCATTTAGATACTTATTTAGTACGTCGAATAAAATTATATTCCCTAGAATTGTAATTGGTTACTTTACATCGAGGAAAGATATATAAATATATTATTTTCATAAATATATTAAACATATCCCATAATTTCTTTCCAAAATTAAATAAATCATATAAATAGCTTGATATATTGATTTTTGTATCCTATGGATAACAAAACATATGAAATGGTGTGCTTGTGTGCTCAATAAGGGACAAAATGGGAAAATTTGATCGGTGATCATAGTTATTAATGTCATGTGTATAAGGGTTTGTGAACATGAGTGTAAAGTTTTATAATCATATACAAAAATTTATAGATCATAATCATAGTAAAATGATTTGACAGTTTATAATCCATGAATCATATAAGAATCAATGATATCATATCCTAATCATAATAACTTGAAATATGAGTTGGAAAAATATGTATTACAAAATAATAATCATAGTATTCATATACTGAGGATACCCAAAATGGTATTCATCAAATGTTAGGTCTGGATAACCCCCCATGTTCCTACTTCAGGATTGGGCTAACCATGTGTGCCCCCTATTTTGGGTTTGGGGTAATCACATGTCTACCATTTTATATTTAAAAAGATAATCATTATTTAGTTAATTTTATTATAAAAATGTTCCACACATAAAATAATCATAATACATTCATTTGTATACCACAAGGTCATTAAAATATTTATCATTTTTTATAATATAACACATATAAAATGTTGGATTCACCAACATTTCATCATAATAATGAAAAACCAAGTATATAAGAAATAAATATGGTAAAATTGGATATTATACCCAATAAATATTATGAAACATTAAAGGATGTTGTTATAGATAAAAATACCATTAAAATATCCAGGAATTAGTTATTGAAAAAAATACACTATTGATTTTGAAATCACTTGACTTCCAAAAAAAATCCAGAATATTAGAAAAAATACTCATTAAAAATAATATGGAATACTATTAGAGGACATTCATGAACATTAATATTGTCGATATTGGGAACTGCATATCCTATAATAAGTGTTAAAAAAATATTCCATACACACCACGAATAGAAATTACATTGATTAGAAAATGATAATAAGATTCCATTTAAACCATAATATAAAAATCCAAAATGGGTAAAAATAACATTAATAAAAAAATTTAAAAGATCAAAAAAATTATTGGAATCATTTTAAATTCAAAATGTACGTGGAAAAAATATTTTTTCTCAAATTTAAAAATTATTTTTATTTACAAATATTCTATTGAACTATTATGTACTAAGGTGTATGGAAAAAATTAAAAACATGTGAATTATATAAATAACTATATGACATGAAAATATAGAATATTTGAGTGAGAGAAATTAAAAAATTTCGTAATCATGAATTAAATTATTAAAATCTTATTGAAAAGTGATACTGTAATATAAAACCCTTATTGATTTGGTAACTTTTGAATCAAAATCAAATTTGAATTAATTTATATCAAATGAATCATTAAATAGAATGAATATAAATTTTTTCATTATATAAAATATAAAAAGGGTTTTATATACAAAACATTATAGAAATAAGTGGTGAATATGGAATTGTTTAACAGAAACAAAAGTGACATGATAATCCCTTACCTTATATTTGACTTACTTTGTAAGTGAATTTAACCTCTATATAAACATTAATAATTTATTTCACATTAACATGATAAATCACTTAAAAAACTATAATAAAAATTAATGTTTTCTTTTAAAAACAAATCAACCATTAATTAACTATATTTAATCATCATAATCATTTGTTGTGTTATTTTTTTCTATTTTATGTATGTTTTGATTTGGAATTTATGGTCCTTTATACATGATCATGGTTCCATAACATCAAGAACATTAATAATGATATAAATATCATATAGAGTCCCTATATACACAATTATAACCATCTATTAAACAAACTAATATAAAAATGAATTACATCATTCGTTGAGATCGTAATACTTGCATACACATGAATGTAATTTTCATTTACAAATGAAAATGTGAAAATAGAGATAAATATTATTTTCTCTACTATGAATATTATTTGTATCATAAATATAATATATATTTATTAAATCTTCTAATAAATTATTCAATGTGTGGTGGTAGTTTAAAATGATTCATATCAATATATATTGGTAATTTTTCACAATTACACATGAGGGATTATTTAATTTCCCATTTTATGGATGTGAGGGTGAAAATGGTTGTAAAAGTTTCCTAAAAACATGTCCTTGTAATGATGATACTGGATTAATTATGTTATGATTGATATAAAATATTTAGAAGTATTAGAATATTTCAAAATATTTAAATATGTTTTGTTAGATGATTACAAATTCTATTTTATTGTACTTTAATACTTATAAAGATTGTATTATAGTTAGACCGGTGTCTCATTATTTATGGTAAAGATTATAGAAATGATTTTGGGTAGGGATTTGTAGAATAATATTTCAAAATGATTTTGAATAAAAGATAAAAAGAGGTTCCTTTTATAAGTGAGGTGATGCACAACCAATTAAAAATAATATATCCAAAATGCATAGATAATTATTTTAATAAAGAGAAAAATCATCCCTGAGGAAAATTAATTTTTGTGAAACTGTAAGGTCATTTACTATAACATGAATAGAAATAATTGCATAATATTCCTTATCATTCCCTATAACTAAATCCAAGGTGTTATTTTTATATTTTGATAGAGGTATTTTTAATGGTTTAAAATCACCAAAAATAGAAGTTTTTAAGTTCTAACATGTTAGTGTACCAAGAAAATAGATACATAATCAACAATATTTTACTTCATGTTATCAATCTAGAAATTATCATTGAGGTCTCTCTACATCATAATATTTTAGGATTAGTAATTAATGATAATATATTTTTATCATTAAATAGTTCCATGAATTTTGGTACAATATGGACATGGACTCTTTTCCAAAACCTTATTAGTTCATTATAGTCATGGTTGAACTCTATAACATTTATCACCATATTTTTCATCATTATATCACCATATAATGAATCTATATTATTTAAATTAATAGATTATTAAACACTAAATTTACCGTGATAATATTTATCCCCATAATTTAGAATTTCTAGGTACATCCTTTTCAAATCAATAAATATTGGCACTTTTTCAATCCGCATCATAGATGAGAGTACAAGATAATTTCATTTCAATGTATTATCCACATATTTACCTTACTAGGGATGTAATGTATATTGTTTTCACAATCATTAATCACCCCCACCATATTCTATAGTGTATATCAAATTCTTTGAGATAAATATAAAAATTAAAATTTTATTATTAGTATATATATAAATACATATCATCATTTCCCATTAATACATTTCCTTCATATAATTAATAAAATTGTACTATAGATAATATCAAATCATCGGCCTTGAAAATTTTCAGATGATCCATCAATTATCCTGAGGCATAAGTTGTGATTGTATCATTCTATATAAGGAAGAATCCTAGCCCCTTTTAAGGAATATCACAATAGATTATACACCCTTATCTATTATAAGGTAGTGTAAATATAGGTCTGCTAATAGACCTTCCCTTTAAATTCATGAAATGTTCATAAAATCCATTAATCAAAAACTACATGACTCACATCAATGTTATATTGGTGAGTGGATTATAGATCATTGGGAATCATATCAAAAAGTCATGTTTTCTTGATCCAATAATAGAAAACAATAGATCTATTTCATAGTGGTTTTTCTAGGCCAATGTTCAATTAATTTTTTTCATAAATTTAAATATTGATATATCCTCACTAATGATAACAACTCCCAAGAATGATACATTACATAAATAGAATTAAAACTTCATGAATTATGTTTATATATTTTTTATTCCTCTATTTCATTAAAAAAACTCACAAATGTTCTTCATCATCTTAAAAACTCTTGGAATATTTTAATCTCATCTATGAAAACTACCAAAAATTGGTTAAGGTAATCTCCAAACATTATATTCATTAAGTCCATGAAAAAAATGATATTTAGGAAGTATAAATAGAATCAATATAAATTCATAGTTTGAAAACCTTGTATGAAAGTGTGTCTTAGTTATGTCTTCGCTTTTGACCCTCAATTTATATTATCGAAGGAAAGGTAAAGGTTGTAAAAATGTTGTGCTCCTTGATGTTGATCAAAGAAATAATCAATACATGGTAGAAGATAATTACACATTATTGTGATCATATAAACATAATCGTGATCAATATATAGTCACATTGATATATATTTTTCATAATAAGAACAATAGAAGAACCTTGTGCTTGTATGCTTGGATGAATAAATACCATATCAAGTTTCTCCAAGAGTTTATTATTAACTTACTACATCTTAATAAGGGATATTACATGTGTAGTATTTAAAACACATGTGCTAAATGATATTATTTCTATTTAACTATCCTTATTTTGATTCATAGGAAGACTAGTGTAATTTTAATAAAATTCATTAAAAACACTAGTAAAATAGAAAAATCCACAATGTTGAGTTTCTCACCAACAATATCTGATAAATTCCCCTTTATAATATAAAACAATATCTATAAAAGTAATATAATATACATAATAAAAACACATTCATACTCACACAAATAAACTACCATAGGTATGAATATTAAATGTGATTTCCTTTTACTATAAATTTATAAGGAGTCTGTGTAGAGTCAGCTAATAAGTACTAAAATTTGCATCAAATTCCACTAAATGTTTCGTAATATTATTTACATAGGGAACATTCTTATCAACATAAACATGGAATCCCAAATTCTACCATATAGGATAAATATAGATTTACCATTATTATCCCCATTAGTGATTTTTATAGCATTGAAACATCATTTTCTTATGAATTAGACCATGGATTATCATGAAGACATCGTTAATTTCAATGATCTCCTAATATAGGACATGGAACTATAAATGTTTAATTATGAAATACATTATTCCACAACATCAAATGCTTTATATTTCCTTTTAAATTAATTTCTCTATACCTTTATTTTCAATAATTAAATCAGATTAACATTCTATTGAGGCATTTACAAGGGTTCTTCTCCCCCTATTATCAAAATGTAAGAAGAAGAATCTTCTTTTCATTGTGTTCATTATTAGTTGATCTATAATAAAACACCATTTTCTCATTTTAGGTGTGTCTATAAACCCAACAAATATGTGTTTTTTAATCATATATATTTTTATATGGTTAGGCATAATCACAGGGATTAACACTTAAGATACAATTTATTTTGGTTATCCATGATGAAATTAATTACATTTACATCATTATTATGGTCAAAATGATACTACCAAGTTCCAAAAAAATTAATAATAAAATAATATTGTGATAAACAATAATTATAATTATAAATTTAATAATAATGAGAAATAATTCCTAATATATAAAAATCATAAAACTGTATTTCTAGTATATGAACCCTTATGTTTAACCAAGGTTATATGAATACATTATATATTCATATAGTTCATAATATTTAAAAATTAATATATAGAAATTAATGAATCAATTTCCCCTTGGATTTACTAAAAAAGTGTTTAGTATTATACCAACTCCTTGTGCAGTGACGATATTAGAATTTATACCAAACCCTCCTCTTTTATAGTTGTTAACCCTTTGGGCATCTTTTCTATATCCATGTCATCATACCTATATCCCAATGTGGTTTATTTTCTAGGTTAAAAAACACCATTATTTACAATAAAATAATATTCCCACTTACAAAATACCATTTCCCAAGGTTTCGTAATAATGTTTTGTAATCCTAATCTAAAAAAATCTAAATTCCGAATTTAAAAAAGTAAGGTAATCCAATTTTTAAATGCATAATTCTTACATCATCTAGGAATAATAATAAACACATCCTATAATAATAAAATTCCCAAATAAATCATATTGTCTTTGTAGACATCACACACAAAATTATTATTTCATAAATGATCTTCAAAATCCCCAACAATGTTCTTATGAAATTATAAACTTCATAAAAAAACCCCTATATAATGCATTTATTAATATCATGGGAAAAGAAAACATAGAAATTGGAGAGACTAGAATATTATTAAGGGTAAAAGTGGTATAAATAAAACACTAATTATATGTAAGAATATCAAAATTATAAGGGTATGTGAACATAAGACTAATATTTTAAAATAAAATTAAGCAATTTGAATATCATTATCAAGTGATATTTATCTAGATATTGGTAAGGCATAAATCATAGAAAAATAAAAGATTAGGAGCCATGATATTATATTATAAGAATTATAAAAAGTCATAGATATTGAAAAAACAAGTGTGCAAAAATTATAATCATAAAATGAAAATTTCAAGGATATAAACAAGGGAATTTACCATATGTGAGGACTGTACTAACCACTGTTGAACCTTCTCCTAAATGGGGATTAAATTCCTAGTACCATATTTCAGTATTGGGATAAAACCCCCTATGAACTTAATATAATAAAACATTAATCATTACCCAATGCATTTGAGGAATTTAATTCATCCCCTACCACATCATCATAGTCCATTCATATTTATCCTACATGATTCTGGAAATACTTATCATTTCTTCCTTGTTTAACTTAAATAAAAAAACTTTTTTCATCAAAAACTCATCATCAAAATAAATATTAATTTATATAAAGAATAAATATTTAATTATTTTAACATATCCCTAATAAATAATAAAAAAGTTGAAGTCTATTTTTTATATAACTTTAAAATATCGTATGAAACATTACTGAGTAGTACACATTTTTTAAAAATAATACAAAATTAAAATAATAAAATTGTACCAATATTATGAAATGTTTTCTATTTTAAGGTAGCTGTGAAAATATGTAAATAATTGTTGAAGAAAAATAATTTTTACAAAGATAAGAAAAATCATTCATATGGTAAATGTAAACAAATATTTTTTTCACTCCATTGAAAAATATAACCTCATTCATGAAGAGATAAAATATTTTTAAAAAAAATTACATAAAAATTAGAACTTGAGTAAAAAATTATTGAATAAATTATTCTAAAATAATAATAAAATTCTTGAATTTTTTTTTGAAATATTGATATGGATGAAAATGATTCACGATCAAACAAAAAAAAGAAAGTCTAATTTTCCTAAAAACAATCTTTTATACTTTTGAGTATGTAGGGATATGTTAATTAAAGAAAACTCTTTAATTTATATATATACCTATGGTAAATTAACAAAGATATTTTTTTTGGATATACTGGTCAAATAATTTTTTTATTAGAAATTTAATCAAAAAAATTCCAATAAAAAGTGAAATTATAATATAAGATCATGTTAATTATGTTAACATTTGAATCATAACCCCCTTTAAAGAAAAAACATAAATTGAAACCATAAATATCAAGAATATAAATGGATTCATGATATAACATATAAAATGTATTTTATATACACCACATGAAATAAATAAGTGATTAATATTATATATGCCTCCAAAAAACAAAAGTTAGATTACATACTCTTACCTCAGGTCTTCATATCTACATAAGTGATTTTATAATGCTATATAATAATTTGAATTTTATTATATTTCTATTTTAAAAACATATATATAATTATAATACCCTAAAATGGATTAATAATAATATATTATCTCATGTTCTTTATTAATAATTTGTTATCGTCTTTATTTTTATTGATAACTTTTTTGTTTTCATTTATCCTTCGATTTTGAAGTTATAGTCATTGAATTGAGATCAAGGTTACTTCACATATTGAATTTTAATCATGATAAAAAGATCATATATATTTAGTGTATATATATATTACTATCCACAAATTTTAGGGATAAAATTTTGAATTCCAATTTTCATTGATACGGTTGTTCATATTTTCATTGCAATGATGTTTTCATTTTCTAAAGTAAAGAGTAAAAGAAACATAAATAGTAATTTATCATTAAATAATTGGTAATAAATCATAAATATCATATATATTTATTATGCTTGTATTTTTATCATTAAATATGAGGTTGGGATGAAAAATGATTCATATTGCTACATGGAGGTGGTTGTCCACATGAAATCACAAGTGATACTTTCATTTCAAAATTTATGGAGAGATGAAAATGGTTATCCCATAACTAAAAAATATATAAATTTATATATGATACATGAGTCATTATATTTGGATATATACAATATATTTAGAGGATTTATAAAGGGAAATAATTTTAATAATAGTTTGGGATGATGATTACCTCATCTTTTAGAGACCTCATTTGGAAAACACGTTAGTCCTTCTTAATATTGTCTTAAGGAAAAACCAGAAGCCCGAGAATGTAGGGTAAGAATATATAATTTTTTAATGTAATTCACCAAGATATAGTGCTCAATTTTTTTTAAATAATAGAAAATAATAATTTCCCATTTATAAATGATTAGAGTAACACGCATTGAATTAAATAAAGCATTTAACCAAGATAATTTCAATTTCTTGAAAAAGTAGCTAAAATTGAAAATAAAATGATATTAAGATAAGTGAACATGTAAATATGTTTTAAAAATATTATTTATTCAATTATATGTGGAATTTCTACCCTTTTGTCTTATATTTACAGCCCTAGTAAACCAGTTTCAACCCAAACCATATTTTTTTTATATTTTTACAATTCATCATTAAAAAAATAAATGTGTACCCATTTAAAAAATTTAACATTATGACTTAAAATCAAGAATCTATTTTATAAAGAATATTTTAAATTAAAAAAAATATTGTAAAATTAAAATTCCAAATGCTATGTAATATCACTTTGTTGATAAATTTCATTATTGAACATAAAATAAATTTATTCTCATTCATTTCCCTTTATATACTATAAGATGGACGTTAAAATGATTTATTTAATATATTTTCTATAAATATCATTAAAATAATTAATAAATTTTTAAATATTTAATTTATAATGATATAAAAATATTAAACATAGAAAAAATTGTTTTCTGAAAAAATTACTGTACTTATAATTATATTATTTTATCCTTGTTCATAATAATTAAATAATTATATTATGAATAATTATTCCTAAATTATAAAAATTATTTTTTCAACTAATTTTTTAAATATTAATCATGATTTAAAAATAAATAATATGTTCAACTATAAAATTATCTGCAAAGTATATACTTTAATCATGATAATATTTAATAAAATTTGATGATAATTTTTTAGGCATTAATCAAAACATTTAAATTAAATATTCCATTTCAAAATGTATTTCATAATATTTTTAAATTTATTCATACTCACAAACCCCATTACAATGTTAAAAATATTATAATATTTTGTTTTTCACGTAAACTAGAGTTTACCTGTAATTAATGATATCTAATACTTCAAATTTATTTTAAATGAATACATATAAAATCTTAGTGTGTTATTAAAAGATTCGATCATTATTATATGAGAAAAAATGGGAATGTGAGGAATATTTCATTAAAAGAATATCGAACAAAAATAGTTTCCTATAAGTCATTATAACAATATTATTAATATTCAATCAATAAATGTGTAACACGGTATTAGAGTTTGAGAAGATAATCATGAGCCATGGATCATAATAATAGGCATATAACAAAAAAATATGGTGTTTCATTGAAACATGTCAAAATAAGGACCTATAGAACAAACCTAAATAAAAGGAAATTAAAACATTTTGAGAAACATAAAACACTACCAAAATATTATTTTTGAGATTAAAAAAATTGTCTATAAATATCATTGTTATGAAATAACATATTCAACCTTCGTTGCATGAACAAAAAAATATCCATGATTTCTGTTCTGAAAAAACACAATTTTGAATTTTTTTAAATAAAAAAACCGTTATCTGTAATGTTGTTAACAATAAAAATTTCCATTATTTCTGTTGTGAAGAAAAAAAATGTACATTATGTATTTTTTTATAAAAAAATGGTGTTTCTGATTTAGGTTTTTAACAAAAACATTGTCCACACATAACATCATTATCTAAGTAGATATTGATCCTTACATTATGCATTAGAATGAAATATTGAACCCTTAACATCAATATACATATATAAGTGTTTCATAAAATGTTAATCACTGATTATATCATTAATAATAATATAAATAATGTTCGTTTAAAAAACTTTATAAATTATATTTAATGTCAATATATGAATACTAAATTATTAATCCTTCAAAATCAATATTTAATATATATATTATAAGTAAAAACATAATACATTACTCTATAGGTGTTAAATATTTTAGGGTAAAATCATATATTGGAAAAATGATTATATAATAAATTTGAATAATGGATCATTAAATATATATATATATATATATATGTCATCCAGTTAAAATGTGGAGAGGGTGATAAAATGTACATTCTGGACGGGAAAAAATTCACCATTTTAAAATATCATTATTGAAATAAAAATTATAATAAGTGTGATAAATCATCCATTTGAAATGTGGTAATTAGAAATTAAAATAATTTTATTTATAAAAAATTTTCAAAATAAAAAAGGAGGGCTTTTCATAGAAGAGGGAGCATGTACATGGTGGATAATGAGATAATTTGAGACGATGAGAGTTATTCGTAACATTATATAATTTTATGAATAAATAATTCAATGAAGTAAGATTATTTTATTTTAAAAAATTATTTTCCCAGAAAATAAAGCTAAAAGGTATTACTATATTTTCATAACATTAAAGAAAATAATCGTGTAAAAAGGGAAATATTATTAATTAATAAATGACATTGAGTTAATAAATCCCCGCATTTATTTTGTAATAATTTTTTAAAAATAATATTCTGGATATATTCAATAAAATATAAGAAAATACCATGAGAGAAAACATGATAACATTAATATTTTCATATGGACTAGTACGTGATCTACAATAAAAAATAATATGTTCATAATATGACTGTTTTCCATAATAAATGTAAATTGATATGAATCCCTTAAAAATATAATATTTTTAATGTATAGTGATTTTAATTATAATTTATAATAAATAAATGTATACAAAATAATAATAATAAATAATAATAAATCTATATATTAGAATGTACCGATTAAATTGCAATAAAGTTTAAGAGGAATAATTATAATTCAATGAAATTGTACGGAGTTAAAAAACATCCTTAACATTAATCATTACTTTCATAAAGAGATATTTAATCACTTATATCAAAAATAAGATAAAATTAGTAACCTATTTTAGTACCATATTAGTATATATTACTATTTCGGAAATTTAATTATAATCATTAATTATATTTTCATTTTCTAGTTAATGTTTATTTTCATTGTCAAACTATTAGTAATTTTCTCCGTTTCACATATGTTTTACAATGTTCATGTAAACCAATATTATTTAATATAAATCTCAAAATTATATTATTAGAACATATATTCAAAAAAAATTCTTTCATTTGTTATACACACCATTGTTAATTTTATTGTAATTATAAGCATAATACAGAAAAAAATTATTTTGAGCTTATTTTCTGTAATTTACTTTTATTAACATATTAATGTATACTGATCATTAATAATTGTGTCCAAAAATTTAAAAAATTTCATTTACATATATTTTCTCTTAATATAATATATTTTTATAAAATTAATGTTATAACTAACTATATATGGTGGTGAAAAAATATTTACCATGTCCCTCCATAAAGATAGTAATTTCTACATATACACATTCGACGTCTTCATTTTTCTAAGAAATAAATGAATATATAAATTTATTTATCATTTATAATTAGTAATAATGGTATAAATTTTATATTTATTCATTTAATATTTCTTTCGAATTATCAAGGTATGGTGAATATGAAAAATTAGTTGTCTCACTTCCTAGAGGTGATATTCAATACATACCCACATGCGATGGTACTATTTTTCTATGGGATGTGGAAGGTAAATAATAATTATTCAATAAATATAATAACTTTTATTCATTATAATGATAGCTATATTTCTATTTTATGTTTTAATTTAATACTTTGAGGTATAATGTTAATATTAAAAAAAATATAAATGAAATGTAGTTATTTGTTAATTTTACACAACCCCGTAGAATAACTCAATTCTTTAAATGGTCAAGGAATTAAGGGGGTCCTTTTTTATGAATAAAATCATTGATTGTTTTTCATTTTGGCTGGTATATTATTACATTTGGTCATAAAAAAATTTTAGTTAGTATAATGATAATTGGTGATGTGAAAGATTTTTTTTATGGGGGGGGATTATATTTTTTGTAATAAAATAATATTATAAGACATTATTCAAGGAAAATGGAACAAAAAGTAACAAATAAATAATAGGATAAGGGAAGGGTTTGGAAAGAACCAATAAATACATTTTAAACAATGTTTTTAAAATAAATTTTTTATGTTTCCTTAGATTTTACTGTTTTACCATTTTCAAATTATACCATCGTAAAAAACATTTACCTATGAAATTTGTTATTTATTCCCCATAAACATGATCATATTATTTAATTTAAAACTAATTATTCTTATAGGAAATTAACTTTTCGAGATTTAATCTGTAAATGTCATAAAAGTGATTCTAACATAGTAACTGTATAACACATTAAAATGTTTTTGGGAAACATATAATAGCATTTCTAAAAAGTAATATATAGTATTATTAATTAAAAACAAAATTTAATTGAATATATAATTTTTTTATTAAAAAATATATATTCTTATTAAAATGTATTCATAAATTTTTATGACTTTTTATAACCTAATGGTGTCATCAGATTGATGGTATTTGTAACATCAGAATTTTTTACTATCACCTAAAAACTCAATCTTCTCGAGAAAGTAAAAAATCCATCATCTTATTTTTATTTTAATATTTTTTATCTAAAATCGATATAAATTATAGTATATTTTTTACAGATATACTATGTTTATATTTTACACCCAAAAAAATTTATATGGAAGATTTATTTTATAAAAAAAATTATTCTAATTTCATATTAATATAAAATTTTAAATGAGTGTTTATTTATTTATTTCACATTGGAAAATAATAATCATCATAAAAAACTCTTTGTTTTTTTATTTAGTCAAAAATTAATAATATATATAAAAATACAATTATTAAAAAATATTTTTTTTAATAATAATCTATTTTTAATAACATATTAATGTACAATGTTAGTTATTTTTAAAAAATTCAATTTCCAAAATTGATTTGAATTAAAACAAATAAAATTATTTATTAAATTATTAATAATAATATGCATGGTGTTAAAATAAATAATTTTTATAATTTTTTATAGATGAGGATTTACGTTATATTATAATTTTCATAATGTTATTTGTCATTATAGTCTCATAATGTATTGATGTATATTCTAAATAAAAATAAGGTTCATTTTATTTTGATGATTAATTTGATAAAATCTATTTAAAAATATATTTATTATAATTATAAATTGATAATGGAATTTTATGGGGTTACTTTAACATAACCAAAAAATATTACATCCTCAAAATGTTAATTATTGTTCAGTAATGACAATTCATAAGGGTGTCAATAAGATATAAAACTATTCAGATATAGTTCACAACACCATATCAATTTCAGCACTATAAAACTCATATATTAAATTTAAAAAGTATATATTATGATTATAAACCATTTTTTCAAGTATACCTCCTTATTTGTTTATTAATATTGCAAATTTATGGTAACATACCTTTTAAAACCTCATTTTCATTATCTTTATTCCAAACATATAATACAAAGAATATTATGATAATATCCCAAATAAATCAAAGTGGATGATCATATGAATATAAACACACAATATTAATATGTCTCATCTTATGATGCCTAAAATTAAATAAATTGAAATTTCATGTTAATGATGATATAACATGATTAACTTATAGCTTATTCATTTTAACTGAGATTTTCCATGATCATATTCCTATTAGATATTATAAAATTTAAAATACCAAGTAAGTAATTAATAATAGATATTTTTATCTATGTCTACTAATGAATTAGATAGTGTTTTAGAAGTTTAAATGAGAAAAAATCCAATCTTAAGCATCTAATACACTAATATTTTTAAAAGATTGTTTTACTGCCTTTTGATTGAAAACCATTTTTAAATAAAACTTTTGACAATTTTATAAGCTCTATTTGTCAGTATAAACTTATTATTTATGATTGGGACATTGAAATTTATATTGGATAATTTTTTGGTATTTTTCTGACAATGTTCATTTTTTAATGAATAGTGAAAAATACTGCATTTTACATCAAAACTGATTTTTCATCTAATTTAATTATATGGTTAGATTATATTATTAATTGGTTTTAATGTTCAATTAGAATATATTTTTACCATTTAATCCAATAGTGGTTGTTGAAATTAATTTCACTTTGAAATTAGACTTAAACTAGTGTAAATCTTTTAATACTTATTGTTTCATAAAAACACGTTATTTGTTCAGAAAGTGGGAATTAATTATTAAATTAATTAATGTAACTTATACTTTTTTCACTATTGTAAATAAGACATAATTTTTGAATTCGGAATATCAAATATATCTTAGGGTGAAGTTTTGGTATTTTTCTGAAAAACATCAATTTTTGGTGAATAGTGAAACCACTAAGGGGTACTTATAAAAACTGATTTTCCATTTAAATGAAATTTTACCACCTCTGTGTTTTGAATTTAAAAAATCCAACATACATGGTTGTCATTAAGAAGTAAAATTTGGTTCAATGGGATTAAAATAATTTTTTGGTGAATATTAACTTTTAAGTTTTTAATCGCGATTAGAGGTAATTAGTGTAATTTAAGGTAAGAATAATGTTTTAATAATATGAAATGAACATGACACATGTCCTACTCTTATTGGATTATTCATGGAAGACCAAGAAAATCCATGGGTCAACTTGGGGACCCCATGGAGCCACTTTGGTAGGAAAATGACATTAATATCTTTTTATTTAATGTTAAAGTAAAAAATGTCACAAACATGAGTTGTTTTACTAAAAAAATTTAAATGGGGTTATATAAGTCATATTTTTGACTATAAGTAGTCATTAGAGAGATAAAAAGACTTACTACATTATGATATTTTTTTATAATTTTTAGACATTAAATAAATTAAATTATTTATGACACCATAATGATGCAGTGATTACCTCATTATTTAATGATTTAAATAAAATGAAAATATAATGTAAAATCTAAGACCTACACTTGTCAAAAACCTATTGGATGTGTGGATTTCGAACCCTTATCACCTTATCCTCTAAATTTATAATTTTGGGACCTTTTGTATCCAAAAATAATTTTATAACAATGTATCTTTTCTTAACATTCCAAGAGTGCCCCTCCTCTCATCTTATAAAAGGCCCCCACCTCTACCACCTTACCCACACTTCAAAGCCTTTAGCTCCGCCAAACCCTGCCCATTTTGTCTCTCCACATCCCTCTATAACTCTTATAAGCCTCACTTTGGGCAGAAGTCTTCCCAAGGAAGCCTTTGAGCTCAAATCAAAAAGAGTTACCAGATTTAAAGGTATTGTCTTCTCTTGTGTTCTTATGTTTTATTTTGCTTCTCCAACCCCCTAAACTTTTTTTATTCATTTATTTTGTAACAACACCAGTATCTTCCATATAATAGGATTTTTTTTATAAGAATTATTCTAGCTACACTTACACACACCTACATCTAATGGTTAAAGAACATATTGTTTCCTTGGATGGAGAATTTCTGCCTTACGAAACGATGATTGTTCAATATTCTTTTAAAACCTTCAAAGGTGGCCATTAATATGTCACTATATTTATATATGATTTATAATATGTTTATTTTTTCTTTAATCTTCTGTATTTTTCATTTATTTCATACCATTATGGTTTCCATTATGTGTAAACACGATATCTTCATTTTAGGAAGCGCGAACTACCGCCCCCTCAAAGTGATTTGATTCGTTAATACCATATCTGGGACGTATAAAAGATGGAATTAATGATATTATATATGATATTATACTGGAATTATAATATACCTTTATATAATTATGATTCCATTCTATAAAATACGAAATAGAAATGAAAGTAGCGTTCATGCGTACGTACGGCTTACCGTCTCCATGAACGGTGCATTTCATTTCTTACCTCTAAACATTATGTAATATTATAAATGCATGTATAAACTAGATATATGTGATATATATGATATCTACATCATTAGTATAACTCTGGATATAATGGATACATGAAGAAATTGTAATTATAAAGAGTTTATTTTTAAATCAAGTACCAATGATCATTAAAACGACCGTTATTAACTTAAATAATTACATAGTGTTCATGACATGGTAATAAGTGATATAAAAGGAATAATGACCTTGAAATAGGTTCTTAACCAAGTATAAATTAACTCATGTTTATTATTCGGGAGGTTAAATAATGATCAATTCAAGTCAGACCCGAGGTATGGGACTTCGTCTCAATCTCCTTTCATTGAGGCATATTATGTTTTATACACAACCTTCTTTTATACGATGTATAAACCCCTTTTACTTTTATGTTTATCCAAAAGGAGTCTTTTTATACGAATCGTTTTACTAAACGTCAAAAGGGAATGTTTTTGTCGTACGTATGCGGCGGCAACGACTTCTCCACCATCGTGACCATTATTTGAGTTTTGGATTCCTCTACAAGTCATACCTTTTTTTTAAATGAAAACTAAATACCAAATTTTACTTTTATTTTATTTTGATATT
Organism: Viscum album; assembly: GCA_963277665.1. Lineage (NCBI taxonomy): Eukaryota > Viridiplantae > Streptophyta > Magnoliopsida > Santalales > Viscaceae > Viscum > Viscum album. Next base: position 1,784,891,391 of record OY728150.1, read on the forward strand.
GAAAATTGTTTTTATATTGTTTTTATATCAATGTTTTGTATTGATATCTTGTGATTGAAAAGTGGAAATGTTATGTTTCCTTTATTCATGTTTCATGTGATATGATTATGTTATGGTTCTTGGGCATTATTTTGAAGAAGGGTGGTTCTGTGATAAACTAAGGGCGGGTGAGCCCGATATAGCTCTCCAATGCATTGGGTAACGCGAAGGAGTTAAACGTTCAGGTTTATCCGAAGAGATTTAGGGAATATACTATGATGGGTATTCCAAACGTAACCAAGAGGGTTACTCCCTACGTAAAAATGTTATGAATACCTCAAGTTACCTTTATGCATTATGATTTCCATGATTTATTCATGATTTGATGAGGTATGTTAAAAAGATTATGTTTTATGAGTAAAGTATGATTTCATACATGGACTAATGTTTTCTTTTCACACTTTTATATCCCTTACTGAGCTTTTTATGCTCATCCCACGTTTTTGAAATGTTTTTCACAGGTCAAGGAAAAGGTGCATGATATGTTGATAGTGTCAAGAAAGAATCCATGTTTTATTATAAATATATTTCCGTTGATGGGAAAAAACAAATACAATCTTTTATGTAACAACTTTGTTTAAATGTGGAATGTAATTCATGATTTATGATATAACTCTCTAAAACTCTAAACCTGAAAAGATCATCAGTGTGAATTATTAATTTAATTAAATATTAAGTAAGGTTTAAGGTTGGGGCCTTATAGTTGGTATTAGAGGTCGGTTTAGATAACTTTAGGAGTTATAATGTTATTAAATGATTATCCAAAAATAATTTATTTATGGTCAAATTGAAATGATATAGAATTGGAAGATTACCATGTTGCTTCATCTAAGACATGTTTGTTTAGAATGGTTTTCCGCAGAGGAAACAGGGAAGTAGTACTAGGAAGGCATACAGAGGGAAATAACATTCCGAATCAGTATCCTGAGATGGTCAGAATTGGAACTGAACAGTTTGTTGCAGTAATGGCACAGTTGACTCAAGAGATAAATGGTGGCGGTATCGATGCACGAGGTCAGCCAGATCAACCGTAGAGGAATATGTCAGTGGTGGAACATTTCATGAGGCAACATCCCCCATCATTCAGAGGATCATCTTTCCCTGTGCTAGCTGAAGGCTGGATTAAATCACTAGAGAATATTTTCGATGTCATGGGGTGTTTAGAAAATCAAAAGGTTAGTCTTGCTATTTACCGTTTGGAGGTTGAAGCAGATCAGTGGTGGTCGATGGTTAAAAATATTAGGGACGCTAATGAGATTTATGCTCTCGACTGGGATGAATTTAAAGTTATGTTTCTTCAAAAATATTTTCCTAAGGTTGTTCGAATTAGGATGGAAAAAAAATTCTTGGAATTGAGGCAAGAGGAAGACTCGGTGACTACTTATGAAGAATGGTTCACTCGATTGGCAAGGTATGCTCCAAATTTTATCTGAGACCTTGATTGTAAAATCAATCGTTTTTACTCAGGATTAAAGCCAAAATATCTAAGGGATTTAGCTTCTTGTGAGTTCAAAATTTATTAAAACCTTGTTCGATGTGCTGAGAAGGTGGAAATGGAGTTTTTCGATGATCAAGTGTTCTATAACAACCAACAAAAGAAGAGACCGAGGTGGCTGGAGAAAGAGAAGAATTCTTCAAAAAAGTCTGATGGTAAGAAAACTAAGTTTCATGTTTGTAATAAATGTGGTAAAAGGAATGTTGGGGAATGTCTTCTGAATTCTGGAAAGTGCTACCGATGTCGTAATATGGGACATAAGGCTCGTGATTGCACTGAAAAAGATTAAGGTGATGGTAACTCCAAATTTGATTTACTGTTAGTGAAATGTTTTAAGTGCAATGAGATGGGTCACTATGCAAACAAGTGTCTGACAAAGAGCTATTGTGATGGGAAGCAGTTATACTACAAGGATAAAGGTGTGGTGAAATCCTTTTCAACTACTTCAACAAATGTTGGGCTGTTAAATAAAGTTATATCAGGTACTTTGTTTGTTTTTTCAGATTATTCCAGTGTGTTGTTTGATTCGGGGTCTACACATTCTTTCATCTCTGAAAACATTCCTAGTAAAATGGGAATACCATCTAAAGAAATGTCTCCTGAACATGTGGTAAAAACACCTGGGGGAAATGTTGAGGCAAAAATAATTTAGAAGAATCTTCCTATTCTTGTTCGTGGAAAGAACCTACTTGCGAACCTTATTGTTTTACCTCAGGTAGAGTTTGATGTTATCCTGGGTATGGATTGGCTCTCTATTTACCATGCTAAGATTGACTATAGAGCTAAAGAAGTTTCTTTTCAGAAATACTTTCAGTTTGTGTTCATGAATGAACCCTTACTGTTGATAACTTAGAAAGAGTTCGAGAAACTTGTAAAAGATGGAAATGAATGTTACCTTGCACACATTGTTGAAAACAAGGGAACTGTTCAGATTAATGATGTGCCGGTGTTAAATGAGTATCTTGATGTTTATCCTGATGAGTTTCCTGGAATAATATCAGATTGGGATGTTGAATTTACTGTTGACTTAGTTCCTGATGCTATGCCAATTTCAAAACCCCCATATCGAATGGCTCAAATTGAACTTTTAGAGTTGAAGGAGCAATTGCAAGATTTATTAGAGAAAGGTTTCATTCGACCTAACACATTTCCATGGGGTGGTCCTGTTTTATTTGTTAAAAAGAAAAATGGTTCAATGAGAATTTTCATTGAGTATAGAGCCTTGAATAACATCACTGTTAAGAACAAATATCCTTTCCCTAATATCGATGATTTGTTTGATCAACTCCAGGGAGCTTAGTATTTTTCAAAGATTGACCTAAGATCGGGGTACCATCAGCTGAAGGTAAAGGAAGCTGATGTTCTGAAGACTCTTTTTCGTACAAGATATGGCCATTATGAATTTTTAGTAATTCATTTTGGGCTAACCAATGCACCTTCTATATTCATGGACTTAATGAATAGAATTTTCCATGAGTTCTTGGATATGTTTGTGGTGGTTTTCATTGATGATATTTTGGTGTTTTCTAAAAGTAAAGATGAGCATGAAAGACAATTAAGGGTTTTTTTTCAAACCATAAAAGAAAATAAATTTTATGGGAAATTCAGAAAGTGTGAGTTTTAGTTGCAACAAATTTCTTTCCTTGGTCACATTGTTTCTAAAGATGGGATAACTGTTGATCCTGCAAAAACAATGGTTGTTGAAGAATGGCCAAGACCCACAAATGTAACTGAGATTCGAAGTTTCCTTGGTTTGGCGGGCTATTACCGAAGGTTTGTTAGAAATTTTTCATGGTTATCTAGTCCAATGACTAAGCTAACTCGGAAGGGTGTTAAGTTTATCTGGACAAAAGAATGTGATTATTGTTTTCAGGAACTGAAAAGAAGATTGGTGAATGCTCCAGTTGTGGAACAACCTTCCAGGAATGGTGAGTTTGTTATCTACAGTGACGCTTCATTGAAAGGACTTGGTTGCGTCCTAATGCAGAATGATCAGGTAATTGCTTATGCTTCACGATAGTTGAAAAATCATGAGGTAAATTACCCTACACATGATTTGGAATTAGCTGCTGTTGTTTTCGCTTTAAAATTTTGGAGGCATCATTTGTATGGATTAAAGTGTGAAATATATACTGATCACAAAAGTTTAAAGTTCATATTCACTCAGAAAGAATTAAACATGAGACAGAGGAGATGGATAGAATTAATCAAGGATTATGATTGTACAATTCATTACCATCCGAGAAAAGAAAATAAAGTGGCTGATGCTTTGAGTCGAAAAATTAATGCTTCATTAAAAATGTTGTGTTTGGAACATGATCCTTTGGTTAAGGATTTGATGAACTTTGGCATATAAGTTTTTGGTGCATGATGTTATTCTGTTTTGTTTCAGGTATCAGAGAAATCTTCTCTATCAGATAGAATCAATCAAGCACAGAAGCAAGACAGTGAGTTGCTAAAAAAGGTAGAGCTGGTTCAGAAGGGTAAGTTTCCTGAATTCAACATTCATAATGATTGTGTTTTGAGATTTGGGATGAGATTGTGTGTGCCTTGTGATTCACAGTTGAAGAGAGATTTGTTATGTGATGCTTATAGTTCTCCATTTTCATTTCATCCAGGCTGTACTAAGATGTATAGAGATCATCGAGAGTATTACTGGTGGGATGGAATGAAAAGGGATATTGCTGATTTTAATGTGAAGTGTTTGAATTTTGATAAGGTCAAAGTAGAGTGGCAGTTACCGAAAGGGATGCTTCAACATTTACCATTTCCAGAGTGGAAATGGGAAAATATATCCATGGACTTCGTTGTGGGATTTCCGAAGACACCTCGAGGTAATAATGCAATCTGGGATATTGTTGATCGCTTGACTAAATCTCCTCCTTTCTTTGATATACGAGATACTTTTTCCCTAGATCAACTTTCTCGTTTGTATCTTAAAGAGATAGTCAGGTTACATGGAGTTCCTCTCTCTATTGTATCTGACTGTGATCCCATGTTTACTTCTATCTTTTGGAAAGGCCTTCAGAAGTCGTTGGGTACTGAATTAAATTTTAGTACAGCTTTTCATCCACAATCAGATGGGCAGTCAGAGCAAAAAATTCAGACATTGGAAGATATTCTACGTGCTTTTTTGATGGATTATCAGGGAAGTTGGGACCGACATCTTTCTTTGGTTGAATTTTCATATAATAATAGTTTTCATTCCAATATACATATGGCACCATTTGAGGCATTAAATGGGAAGCAGTGTCGAACTACAGCTTTCTGGGATGAAGTGGGTGAAAGGAAGCTGATGGGACCAGAATTGGTAGAAGAGTTGGCAGAAATACATCAGCTGATACAGAAACACATGAGAACAGCTCAGAGCAGGCAGAAGAGTTATGCGGACAACAGGAAGAAGGATCTCTCTTTTGAGGTAGGTGATCAGGTTTTTCTCAAAGTCTCACCATGGAAAAGTGTGATGCGATTTGGTAATAAAGGAAAGATAAGTCGAAGGTTTATTGGACCATATAAAATTCTGGAGAGAGTTGGATTAGTTGCTTACCGAGTGGCTTTACCTCCGAGTTTATCTCAGGTACACAATGTTTTTCATGTTTCGATGTTGAGAAAGTATATGCCAGATCCATCTCATGTTTTGAGTCTAGAGGTAGTTCAGCTGGAAGAGAAACTCTCTTATGAGGAACAACCAGTCCAGATTCTTGACCACATGGAGCAAGTGTTACGGAATAAAGTGATTCATCAGGTAATGGTTTTGTAGAAAAACAACATGGTTGAAGAGGCAACATGGGAATCTGAAAATGCAATGAGGGCTAAATACCCCCACTTATTCGATAATTAAATAAATTGAGGGGATGCAATTTTATAAATGGGGGAAGGATGTAACATCCCAAGTAAGTAATTAATAATAAATATTTTTATCTATGTCTATTAATGAATTAGATAGTGTTTTAGGGGCTTAAAATGAGAATAAATCCAATCTTAAGCATGGAATACACTAATATTTTTAAAAGATTGTTTTACTGGATTTTGATGGAAAACCATTTTTAAATAAAACTTTTGACAATTTTATAAGCTCTATTTGTCAAAATAAACTTATTATTTATTATTGGGACATTGAAATTTACATTGCAAATTTTTTTTTTATTTTTCTGACAATGTTCATTTTTTTAATGAATAGTGAAAAATACTGCATTTTACATCAACACTGCTTTTTCATCTAATTTAATTATATGGTTATATTATCTTGTGAATTGGTTTTAAAGTTCAATTAGAATATATTTTTACCATTTAATCCAATAGTTGTCATTGGAATTAATTTCACTTTGAAATTGGACTTAAACTAGTGTCAATGTTTTGATACTTATTGTTTCATAAAAACACGCTATTTGCTCAGACAGCGGGAATTAATTATTAAATTAATTAATGTAACTTTTATGTTTTAAATTTTTTAAAATAGACATCATTTTTTAATTCGGAATATCAGATATATCTTAGGGTGATGTTTTGGTATTTTTCTGAAAAACTTTAATTTTTTATGAATAGTGAAACCACTAAGTGGTACTTATAAAAACTGATTTTCCATTTAAATGAAATTTTACCACCTCAGTGTTTTGAATTTAAAAAATCCAACATACATGGTTTTCATTAAGAAGTAAAATGTGGTTCAATGGGATTAAAATAATTTTTTGGTGAATAGTAACTTTTAAGTTTTTAATCGCTATTAGAGGTAATTAGTGTAATTTAAGGGAAGAATAATGTTTTAATAATATGAAATGAATTCGACATGTGTCCTACCCTTATTGGATGTGTCATGGCCAACCACAGAAATACATGGGTCAACTTTGGGACCCCATGGAGCCACTTTGGTAAGAAAATGACATTAATATCTTTTTATTTAATGTTAAAGTAAAAAATGTCACAAACATGAGTTGTTTTACTAAAACAATCATTAAATGGGGTTACACCAGTCAGATTTTTGACTATAAATAGTCATTAGAAAGATAAAAATATTTACTACATAATGATATTTGTTTTAAAATTTTTTTACATTAAATAAATTAAATTATTTATGACACCATGATGATGCAGTGATTACCTCATTATTTAATGATTTAAATAAAATGAAAATATAATGTAAAATCTAAGACCTAAACTTGTCAAAAACCTATTGGATGGGTGGATTTCGAACCCTTATCACATTATCCTCGAACTTTATAATTGTGGGACCTTTTTTATCTGAAAATCATTTTATAACAAAGTATCTTTTCTTAACTTTCCAAGAGTGCCCCTCCTCTCCTCTTATAAAAGGCCCCCACCTCTACCACCTTACCCACACGTCCAAAGCCTTTGGATCGGCCAAACCCTAACCATTTTGTCTCTCCACATCCCTCTATAACTCTTATAAGCCTCACTTTGGGCAGAAGTTTTCCCAAGGAAGCCTTTGAGCTCAAATCAAAAAGAGTTACCCGATTTAAAGGTATTGTCTTCTCTTGTGTTCTTATGTTTTATTTTGCTTCTCCAACCCCCTAAACTTTTTTTATTAATTTTTTTTGTAACAAAACCAGTATCTTCCATATACTATGATTTTGTTATAATAAGTATTCTGGCTACACTTACACACATCTACATCTAATGGTTAAAGAACATAATGTTTCCGTGGATGGCGAATTTCTGCCTTACGAAACGATGATTGTTCAATATTATTTTAACACCTTCAAAGGTGGACATTAATATGTCACTATATTTATATATGATATATAATATTTTTATGTTTCCCTTAAGCTTATTTATTTTTCATTTATGTCATACCTTTACGGTTTCCATTATTGGTAAAAGAGATATCTTCATTTTAGGAAGCGCGGACTACCGCCCCCTCAAAGTGATTTTATTCGTTAATACCATATGTGAGATGTATAAAAGATGGAATTAATGATATTATATATGATATTATATTGGAATTATAATATACCTTTATATCATTATGGTTCCATTCCATAAAATACGAAATAGAAATGAAATTAGCGTTCATGGGTACGTATGGCTTACCTTCTCCATGAACGGTGCATTTCATTTCTTACCTCTAAACTTTATGTAATATTATAAATGCCTGTATATACTGGATATATGTGATATATATGATATCTACATCATGAGTATAACTCTGGATATAATGGATACATGAATGAATTGTAATTAAAAAGAGTTTATTTTTTACTCAAGTACCAATGATCATTAAAATGACCGTTATTAACATAAATAATTACATAGTGTTCATGACATGGTAATAAGTGATATAAAAGGAATAATGAACTTGGAAAAGGTTCTTAAGCAAGTATAAATTAACTCAAGTTTATTATTCAGGAGGTTAAAGAACGATCGATTCAAGTCAGACCCGAGGTATGAGACTTCGTCTCAATCTCCTTTCATTGAGGCATATTCTATTTTATACACAACCTTCTTTTATACGGTGTATAAAACCCTTTTACTTTTATGTTTATCCAAAATGAGTCTTTTTATACGAAGTGTTTTACTAAATGAAAAAAGGGAATGTTTTTGTCATACGTATTCGGTGGCAATGACTTCTCCGCCGTCGTGACCATTATTAGAGTTTCGACTTCCTCTACAAGCCATACCTTTTTTTTAAATGAAAACTAAATACCATGTTTTACTTTTATTTTATTTTTATATTGAAAATGGTTTTAATAAAGTTTTTATATCAATGTGTTTTATTGATATCTTGTGATTGAAAAGTGGAAATGTTATGTTTCCTTTATTCATGTTTTATGTGATACGATTATGTTATGGTTCTTGGGCATTATTATGAAGATGGGTGGTTCTGTGATAATCTAAGGGCGGGTGAGCCCGGTATAGCTCTCCAATGCATTGGGTAATGCGAAGGAGTTTAACGTTTAGGTTTCTCCAAAGTGATTTAGGGAATATAGTGTGATGGGTATTCCAAACGTAACCAAGAGGGTTACTCCCTACGTAAGAATGTTATGAATGCCTCAAGTTACCTTTATGAATTATGATTTCTATGATTTAATCATGATTTTATGAGGTATGTCAAAAAGATTATGTTTTATGAGTAAATTATGATTTCATACATGGACTAATGTTTTCTTTTCATACTTTTATCTCCCTTACTGAGCTTTTTATCCTCATACCAAGTTTTTGAAATGTTTTTCACAAGTCAAGGAAAAGGTGCATAATATGTAGATAGTGTCAAGAAAGAATCCATGTTTTATTATAAATATATTTCCGTTGATGGGAAGAAAATGAATACTATCTTTTATATAACCACTTTGTTTAAATGTTGAATGTAATTCATGATTTATGATCTAAATCTCTAAAACTCTAAACCTGAAAAGATCCTCAATTTGAATTATTCATTTAATTCAATATTAAGTAAGGTTTAAGTTCGGGGCCTTATAGTTGGTATTAGAGGTTGGTTTAGATAACTTTAGGAGTTATAATTTTATTAAATGATTATCCAAAAATAATTTTTTTTATGGTCAAATTGAAATGATATAGCATTTGAAGATTACCATGTTGCTTCATCTAAGACATGTTTGTTTAGAATGGTTTTCCGTAGAGGAAACAGGGAAGTAGTGCTAGGAAGGCATACAGAAGGAAATAACCTTCCGAATCAGTATCCTGAGATGGTCAGAATTGGAATTGAACAGTTTGTTGTAGTAATGGCGCAGTTGACTCAAGAGATAAATGGTGGCGGTATCGATGCACGAGGTCAGCTAGATCTACCGCAGAGGAACATGTCAGTGGTGGAATATTTTATGAGGCAACATCCACCATCATTCAGAGGATCATCTGGCCCTGTGCTAGCTAAAGGGTGGATTAATGCACTGGAGAATATTTTCGATGTCATGGGGTGTTCAGAAAATCAAAAGGTTAGTCTTGCTATTTACCGTTTTGAGGGTGAATCAGATCAGTGGTGGTCGATGGTTAAAAATATTAGGGACACTGATGATATTGATGCTCTCGACTGAGATGAATTTAGAGGTATATTTCATGAGAAGTATTTTCCTAAGGCTTTTCGACTTAGGATGGAATAACAATTCTTGTAATTGAGGCAAGAGGAAGACTAGGTGACTACTTATGATGAAAGGTTCACTCGATTTTCAAGGAATGCTCCAAATTTTATCCGAGACCTTGATTGTAAAATCAATCATTTTTACTCAGGATTAAAGCCAAAATATCTAAGGGATTTAGCTTCTCATGAGTTCAAAAGTTCTGAAAAGCTTGTTCGATGTGCTGAGAAGGTGGAAATGGAGTTTTCCGATGATCAAGTGTTTTATAACAACCAACAAAAGAAGAGACCGAGGTGGCTGGAGAAAGAGAAGAATTCTTCAAAAAAGTCTGATGGTAAGAAAACTAAGTTTCCAGTTTGTGATAAATGTGGTAAAAGGAATGCTGGGGAATGTCTTCTGAATTCTGGAAAGTGCTACCGATGTGGTAAGATGGGACATAAGGCTCGTGATTGAACTGAAAAAGATTAAGGTGATTGTAACTCCAAATTTGATTTACACTTAGTGAAATGTTTTAAGTGCAATGAGATGGGTCACTATGCAAACGAGTGTCCGACAAAGAGCTCTTGTGATGGGAAACAGTTAGACTACAAGCAGAATGGGGTGGTGAAATCCTTTTCAACAACATCAGCAGATGTTGGGCCATCAAATGAAGTTGTATCATGTACTTTGTTTGTTTTTTCAGATTATTCCAGTGTGTTGTTTGATTCGGGGTCTACACATTCTTTCATCTCTGAAAACTTTTCTAGTAAAATGGGAATACCATCTCAAGAAATGTCTCCAGAACTTTTGGTAAAAACACCTGGGGGAAATGTTGAGGCAAAAAGAATTTATAAGAATCTTCATATTCTTGTCCGTGGAAAGAACCTACTTGCGAACCTTATTGTTTTACCTCTGGTAGAGTTTGATGTTATCCTGGGTATGGATTGGCTCTCTATATACCATGCTAAGATTGACTATAGAGCTAAAGAAGTTTCTTTTCAGAAATACATTCATTTTGTGTTCAAGAATGAACCCTTACCATTGATAACTTATGAAGATTCTGAGAAACTTGTTAAAGATGGAAATGAATGTTACCTTGCACACATTGTTGAAAACAAGGGAACTATTCAGATTAATGATGTGCCAGTGGTAAATGAGTATCTTGATGTTTATCCTGATGAGATGCCTGGAATAATACCAGATCGGGAAGTTGAATTTACTGTTGACTTAGTTCCTGATGCTATGCCAATTTCAAAACCCCCTTATCGAATGGCTCAAATTGAACTTTTAGAGTTTAAGGTGCAATTGCAAGATTTATTAGAGAAAGGTTTCATTCAACCTAGCACATCACCATGGGGTGCTCCTATTTTATTTGTTAAAATGAAAAATGGTTCAATGGGACTTTGCATTGAGTATAGAGCCTTGAATAACATCACTGTTAAGACCAAATATCCTTGGCCTCATACCGATGATTTGTTTGATCAACTCCAGGGAGATCAGTATTTTTCATAGATTGACCTAAGATCAAGTTACCATCAGCTGAAGGTAAAAGAAGCAGATGTTCTGAAGACTGCGTTTCATACAAGATATGGCCATTATGATTTGTAGTAATGCCTTTTGGGCTAACTAATACACTTGTTGTATTCATGGACTTAATGAATAAAATTTTCCATGAGTTCTTGGATAAGTTTGTGGTGGTTTTCATTGATGATATTTTGGTGTTTTCTAAAAGTAAAGAGGAGCATGAAAGACAATTAAGGGTTTTTTGCAAACCTTAAAAGAAAAGAAATTTTATGGGAAATTCAGAATGTGTGAGTTTTGGTTGCAACAAATTTTTTTCCTTGGTCACATTGTTTCTAAAGATGGGTAACTGTTGATCCTGCAAAAACAAAGGTTGTTGAAGAATGGACAAGACCCACAAATGAAAATGAGATTCGTAGTTTCCTAGGTTTGGCAGGCTATTATCGAAGGTTTGTTAGAAATTTTTCATGGTTATCTAGTCCAATGACTAAGCTAACTCGAAAGGGTGTTAAGTTTATCTGGAAAAAAGAATGTGATGATTGTTTTCAGGAACTGAAAAGATGATTGGTGAATGCCCCAGTTGTGGCACAACCTTCCAGGAATGGTGAGTTTGTTATCTACAGTGATGCTTCATTGAAAGGACTTGGTTGCATCCTAATGCAGAATGATCAGGTAATTGCTTATGCTTCATGATAGTTGAAAAATCATGAGGTAAATTACCCTACACATGATTTGTAATTAGCTGTTGTTGTTTTCGCTTTAAAAATTTGGAGGCATCATTTGTATGGATTAAAGTGTGAAATATATACCGATCACAAAAGTTTAAAGTATATATTCACTCAGAAATAATAAAACATGATACATAGGAGATGGATAGAATTAATCAAGGATTATGATTGTACAATTCATTACCATCCGAGAAAAGCAAATAAAGTGGCTAATGCTTTGAGTCGAAAAAGTAATACTTCATTAAAAATGTTGTGTTTGGAACGTGATCCTTTGGTTAAGGATTTGATGAAATTTGGCATAGAAGTTTTTGGTGCATGATTTTATTCTGTTTTGTTTCCGGTATCAGTGAAATCTTCACTATCAGATAGAATCAATCAAGCACAGAAGAAAGACAGTGAGTTGCAGAAAAAGGTAGAGCTGGTTAAGAAGGGTAAGTTGCCTGAATTCAACATTGATAATTCTTGTGTTTTGAGATTTGGGAAGAGATTGTGTGTGCCTTGTGATTCACAGTTGAAGAGTGAGTTGTTATGTGATGCTCATTGTTCTCCGTTTTCAGTTCATCCAGGCTGTACTAAGATGTATATAGATCTTCGGGAGTATTACTGGTGGGATGGAATGAAAAGGGATATTTATGATTTTACTGTGAAGTGTTTGACTTTTGAGCAGGATAAAGTAGAGTGGTAGTTACCGAAATGGATGCTTCAGCCTTTACCATTTCCAGAGTGGAAATGGGAAAATATATCCATGGACTTCTTTGTAGTATTGCCGAAGACACCTCGAGGTAATAATGCAATCTGGGATATTGTTGATCGCTTGACTAAATCTCCTCCTTTCTTTGCTATACGAGATACTTTTTCCCTAGATCAACTTTCTCTTTTGTATCTTAAAGAGATAGTCAGGTTACATGGATTTCCTCTCTCTCCATTGTGTCTGATTGTGATCCCATGTTTACTTCTAACTTTTGGAAAGGCCTTCAGAAGTCTTTGGGTACTGAATTAAATTTTAGTACAACTTTTCATCCTCAATCAGATGGGAAGTCAGAGCGAACAATTCAGACTTTGGAAGATATTCTACGTGCTTTTTCGATGGATTATCAGGGAAGTTGGGACTGACATCTTTCTTTGGTTGAATTTTCATATAATAATAGTTTTCATTCCAGTATACAGATGGCACCATTTGAGGCATTAAATGGGAAGCAGTGTCGAACTCCAGCTTTCTGGGATGAAGTTGGTGAATGGAAGCTGATGGGACTAGAATTGGTAGAATAGTTGGCATAAATAGTTCAGCAGATACAGAAACACATGAGAACAGCTCAGAGCAGGCAGAAGAGTTATGCGGACAACAGGAGGAAGGATCTCTCTTTTGAGGTAGGTGATCATGTTTTTCTCAAAGTCTCACCATGGAAAAGTGTGATGCTATTTGGTAAGAAAGGAAAGCTAAGTCCAAGGTTTATTGGACCATATGAAATTCTGGAGAGAGTTGGATCAGTTTCTTATCGAGTGGCTTTACCTCCGAGTTTATCTCAGGTACACAATGTTTTTCATGTTTCGATGTTGAGAAAATATATGCCAGATCCATCTCATGTTTTGAGTCCAGAGGTAGTTCAGCTGGAAGAGAACCTCTCTTATGAGGAACAACATGTCCCGATTCTTGACCACATGGATAAAGTGTTACGGAATAAGGTGATTCATCAGGTAAAGGTTTTTTGGAAAAACCACATGGTTGAAGAGGCAACATGGGAATCTGAAAATGCAATGAGGGCTAAATACCCCCACTTATTCGATAAGTAAATAAATTGCGGGGACGCAATTTTCTTAATGGGGGAAGGATGTAACATCCCAAGTAAGTAATTAATAATATATATTTTTATCTATGTATATTAATGAATTATATAGTGTTTTAGAGGCTTAAAATGAGAATAAATCCAATCTCATGCATGGAATACACAAATATTTTTAAAAGATTGTTTTACTGGCTTTTGATGCAAACCATTTTTAAATAAAACTTTTGTCAATTTTATAAGCTCTATTTGTCAAAATAGACTTATTATTTATGATTGGGACATTGAAATTTACATTGGATAATTTTTTGGTATTTTTCTGACAATGTTCATTTTTTAATGAATAGTGAAAAATACTGCATTTTACATCAAAACTTCTTTTTCATATAATTTAATTATATGGTTAGATTATCTTGTGAATTGGTTTTAAAGTTCAATTACAATATATTTTTACCATTTAATCCAATAGTGGTCGTTGGAATTAATTTCACTTTGAAATTGGACTTAAACTAGTGTCAATCTTTTGATACTTATTGTTTCATAAAAACACGCTATTTGCTCAGACAGCGGGAATTAATTATTAAATTAATTAATGTAACTTATATGTTTTGAATTTTTTAAAATAGACATCATTTTTTAATTCTGAATATCATATATATCTTAGGATGATGTTTTGGTATTTTTCTGAAAAACATCAATTTTTGATGAATAGTGAAACCACTAAGTGGTATTTATAAAAATAGATTTTCCATTTAAATGAAATTTTTCCACCTCAGTGTTTTGAATTTCAAAAATCCAACATACATGGTTGTCATTAAGAAGTAAAACGTGGTTCAATGGGATTAAAATAATTTTTTGGTGAATAGTAACTTTTATGTTTTTAATCGCGATTAGAGGTAATTAGTATAATTTAAGGGAAGAATAATGTTTTAATAATATGAAATGAATTTTACATGTGTACTACCCCTATTGGATGTGTCATGGCCAACCAATAAAATCCATGGGTAAACTTGGGGACCCCATGGAGCCACTTTGGTAAGAAAATGTCATTAATATCTTTTTATTTAATGTTAAAGTAAAAATGTCACAAACATGAGTTGTTTTACTAAAACAATTTTTAAATGGGGATACACCAGTCAGATTTTTGACTATAAATAGTCATTAGAAAGATAAAAATATTTACTAAATCATGATATTTGTTTTATAATTTTTAGGCATTAAATAAATTAAATTATTTATGACACCATGATGATGCAGCGATTACCTCATTATTTAATGATTTAAATAAAATGAAAATATAATGTAAAATCTAAGACCTACACTTGTCAAAAACCTATTGTATGGGTGGATTTAGAACCATTGTCACCTTATCCTTTAACTTTATAATTGTTGGACCTTTGTTATCTGAAAATCATTTTATAACAAAGTATCTTTTCTTAACTTTCCAAGAGTGCCCCTCCTCTCCTCTTATAAAAGGCCCCCACCTCTACCACCTTACCCACACTTCCAAAGCATTTGGCTCGGCCAACCCCTGCCCATTTTGTCTCTCCACATACCTCTCTAACTCTTATAAGCCTCACATTGGGCAGAAGTCTTCCCAAGGAAGCCTTTGAGCTCAAATCAAAAAGTGTTACCCGATTTAAAGGTACGGTCTTCTCTTGTGTTCTTATGTTTTATTTTGCTTCTCCACCCCCTAAACTTTTTTTATTCATTTCTTTTGTAACAAAACCAGTATCTTCCATATACTAGGATTTGGTTATAAGAAGTATTCTAGCTACACTTACACACACCTACATCTAATGGTTAAAGAACATACTGTTTCCGTGGATGGCGAATTTCTGCCTTACGAAACGATGATTGTTCAATATTCTTTTAACACCATCAAAGGTGGCCATTAATATGTCACTCTATTTATATATGATATATAATATTTTTATGTTTTCCTTAAGCTTCTGTATTTTTCATTTATGTCATACCTTTATGGTTTCCATTATGGGTAAACGCGATATCATCATTTTAGGAAGCGCGGACTACCGCCCCCTCAAAGTGATTTGATTCGTTAATACCATATGTGGGATGTAGAAAAGATGGAATTAATGATATTATATATGATATTATACTGAAATTATAATATACCTTTATATCATTATGATTCCATTCCATAAAATACGAAATAGAAATGAGATTAGTGTTCATGTGTACGTACGGCTTACCGTCTCCATGAACGGTTCATTTCATTTCTTACCTCTAAACTTTATGTAATATTATAAATGCATGTATATACTGGATATATATGATACATATGATATCTACATCATGAGTATAACTCTGGATATAATGGATACATGAAAAAATTGTAATTATAAAGAGTTTATTTTTGACTCAAGTACCAATGATTGTTAAAATGATCGTTATTAACTTAAATAATTACATAGTGTTCATGACCTGGTAATAAGTGAAATAAAATGAAAAATGAACTTGAAAAAGGTTCTAAATTAGAAATTAACTCAAGTTTATTATTCAGGAGGTTAAAAAACAATCGAGTCAAGTCGGACCCAAGGTATGGGACTTCGTCTCAATCTCCTTTAATTGAGGCATATTCTGTTTTATACACAACCTTATTTTATACGGTGTATAAACCCCTTTGAATTTTACGTTTATTCAAAAGGAATGTTTTTATATGAATCATTTTACTAAATGACAAAAGGAAATGCCTTTTTCATACGTATGCGGTGGCAATGACTTCTCCGCCGTCGTGGCCATTATTTGAGTTTCGGCTTCCTCTACAAGCCATACCTTTTTTTAAATGAAAACTAAATACCATGTTTTACTTTTATTTTATTTTGATATTGAAAATGGTTTTAATAATGTTAAAATATCAATGTGTTGTATTGATATCTTATGACTGAAAAGTGGAAATGTTATGTTTCCTTTATGCATGTTTTATGTGATACGATTTTGTTATGGTTCTTGGGCATTATTATGAAGATGGGTGGTTCCGTGATAAACTAAGGGCGGGTGAGCCCGATATAGCTCTCCAATGCATTGGGTAACGCGAAGGAGATAAACATTAAGGTTTCTCCGAAGAGATTTAGGGAATATACTATAATGGGTATTCCAAACGTAACCAAGAGGGTTACTCCTAACGTAAGAATGTTATGAATGCCTCAAGTTACCTTTATGCATTATTATTTCTATGATTTATTCATGATTTGATGAGGTATGTTAAAATGGTTATGTTTTATGAGTAAAGTATGATTTCATACATGGACTAATGTTATATTTTCATACTTTTATATCCCTTACTGATCTTTTTATGCTCATCCCAAGTTTTTGAAATGTTTTTCACAGGTCAAGGGAAAGGTGCATGATATGTTGATAGTGTTAAGGAAGTGTCAAGAAAGAATCCAGGTTTTATTTTAAATATATTTCTGTTGATGGGAAAAAAACGAATACTATCTTTTATGTAACCACTTTGTTTAAAATTTGAATTTAATTCATGATTTATGATCTAATTCTCTAAAACTCTAAACCTGAAAAGATCATCAATGTGAATTATTCCTTTAATTAAATATTAAGTAAGTTTTATGGTCAGGGCCTTTTATAACATGAAAAACCATATATTAAATCCTCATATTAAATTTAATTATTTACTAATATTTCATAACGTGTGAATGAATTACCCATACATATCCCAAGAATGTTTCAAACTAGCTGTGTAGTTAGGCCTCATTGTTTTGAACATGGTGAAGCTCAGGTTAATACCAAACCAATAATTTCTATTTCATTATCCCTTGGTGAATTTGTTCTAGAGACTACATCCACTTTTTTGTATCTAGATAATTATTTTAAATCAAGGAATCTATATAATCTATACATTACCAAAACATTATGTTTTTTCATATTCATTGACATATCATAAAAGGTTTTATGAAATTTAACTCATTCAAATACTCCAACAAAAATCTCCCAAAATGACTAATCAATTCTCTGCTACCTATTGAGGTGTCCAAGAAATGAACTACTAAGTTTGGTGCTACATATAATCCTTTATATGTAGTCTTGGATTTCATTTCAGAGGAACCAATCAAACCATATCTTCATTAGACATCATTTATATAAGTTAAAAATTTAATCACATAGATAATCATACAATCTGATGAAAATAACATTTATAGTCCTTGAGTAAATGATATATTAGAAACATATATTAACATATTAGTGAGCTTCCATCTATGATATTACAAAACTAGACTAGCTTCCTGGAATCCTTATAGTTTATACTTGTCTTTATAACATGGTTAATAGAAACATAAGAAAGGGGTTACTTGGAGAACATAGTAAGGGAATTAGTTTCATATATTATCAAAGGATTGAGGATAAGAATATTAGAAAAATTGTTCATGGGATAAATATATGATTAAAATAATATAACAATACGATTAGTCCCTAAGTTATGAGAGGAGGGGTTGTAATGTCAAATTTAATATCATAAGAATTTAATAGAATCATGAGATGATAAACATGATTCTTCTAGACTAATCATAGGTATATATTTTTTTTGTTATATCTTAAAAGTGTAATATAAAAAGTTACTATAGAAAAAACATAAAAATTTATCAAATTATAACAATGTGAGAAAATTATTTCATTCCAATATATTTAGTAATGAATAAATAAAATTTATTCACATCATATTGTGAACTGAAAAAGTTCCACACAATATATTATGAACACAAAATGTCCACACATGATTGTTTAAAATAAATCCATGATTTATGTTGTGAACAGAAACATGTTTGTACTTCATGTTGTGAATAAAAAAATATCTACATACCATGTTTTGAAAAAAAATATCAACACTTCATGTTATGAAAAAAACATTCCACACATTAAATCATAATATCATAAGATATAAATCCATAAACAATTATTTTGGGGGTGATATAGGACACCAACCATCAATAAACACCAATTTTTTTACCATAAGATATTATTAATTCATCATAACATGATAAACTACAAAAAAATGGGTTTCAAATCACTAAAAAATTGTATCATATAACGTGACATCAAAATCATATTTATTGGTAAAAATTTTCAATCACCCAAATAGAATATTTCATAGATTAAGTTACAAGGTCTTTTATAAGAACAAACACACTAGGAGTTATATGGTTAAGGGTTTATGATGAAAAAGGATGTGAAAATGAAAATAATCATTAGAAAATAGTTTATAACAGTAACATATAAAATTAAAAGTTATAATTCATTTATAAAAACAATATTTTTCATTATTCAAAATTATTACTTTATAAAAAATTATTTGAAAATAAATTTCAGTAATGGAATCATAAAATATATAAATTTAGTCCATTGAAAATATAGATATAGATTTAAAATATATGTTTAGGAAAGGAAAAAAATTTCAATATTTTCTAAAACCTTAACTGAACCCCATTTTATAAAAAGAGTGAAAAATATGTATTTTGTAAATTAATAAAGTAAAATTTCAAGATCATGTGAAATAATATATATTTCAAAATATTAAAATATGAAATTTTTGGGACGATAATACAATTACATGTAAGATACTAATCTTATTTGGATACAATTGGAGTTATTCATAACAAAACATAATTTTATTGAATAATGAAATCAAAACTGGAGGATATTTATTTGATATGAAAATTAATTTTATGAAATAAAAATGAAGAAAAAAATATAATATTATCATAGGAAATAACATAGCAATCTTTTAAAACCATAGTCAATGATTATTAATTATCACTCAAGAGAAGATGTTTAGTCAAGAAAACCCCTTATGGATTTTTTAACAACTGAATAAATATAACATGAAGAAGGTATTCATGAATAGTCATACAAATATCATGGATGAAAATGCATTAATATGAGTAGATTTCCATGTGGTATAAGGTGTACTATATAAAATAATAACTTTTGAATAATATGAAAACATTCATCAGTGAATGGAAATTGAAAAAAAAAACCCTTAAAATTATCTTTTTTTAAGTAATTATCATTTGGTATAAATTTTATTGGATTGAATAAATCAAAAAATAAAATTTTGGATTACAAAATAATTAAATGAATGTTTATAATGTACTAAAAATATAATAATAATAACGTTTATAGATAAGCATTATATCTCCATATAAGCGTATTGGGTTAATATTAACCCATAATATTACTTTTGAATTCAAAAATTGATATTCGATATTATATATCATAAATATTGAAAGTATATTAATATAGTTAATAACCTTATTCATATATGTTACCATTTATACTCTTCCATTATATTTTCATTAGAAATTCATTTGTAAGTTATAGTTTATTACACAATCAGATCATGATAAATTTCGATCATTTCACATATGTATCATAATGAAAATGTCAAAACCCTTTTCATGAAAAAAAATTAATCATTAAAATATTTTTAGATATTTTTAAATCATTGTGTTTCATTTAATTATGAATTATAATGTACATTTAATGGAATCTTTGGGCATGGATTATGATAAATGAATACATGATGAGCGTGTTTGTGTAATTTACTAATGTCAAGGAATTACCTTATAATGATAAAAAAAATTTATCATTCTAAAAACAATATTCAGGATATATATTATTAATTAACATCTTATTTAATAATAACATATAAATTATAACCATTAGTGTTGGTAAGTGATGAAAAATGGATCTTGCCACTCCCTTGAGACAATATTTCACATGTATATACCGATGATGATTTAATTTTTCATTAAAGGAAAGGAAGGATAAAATTGATTTATCATTTTAGAACCTTTATAATGTTATATTTTTTAAAATTATTAATTAAATAACTAAATTTAACCATTTAATAAATATGTTTATAACAAAAAAATATGACTCTTTGTTGTTTTGGTAGTTTGTATATACTCTCATGAAACGTTTTTATTTTACCATTAGAGGTTGAAGGTAGATAATTATCAATAAATAAATATCATATAGATTAAATAGAATATTGATTCATATATTTTTTTATATTATTTTATAATATAATTTTATATAACATAATAAAACATAATGAATTATAAATGAAAATGAGTGACATAGTAAGTGTTACCTTACTCCATCATGTAACTCCATTGAAAAATGTGATTAAAGATTCAAGGGATGGTGAATATTTGTTCAAAATACTCTATTATTTTCCAAATATTTTTTTGATGGTATTGGTTTAATTTTTAGTCAAAAAAATTTATTTTTGTTTGAGGAAATGGTTTTCTGAAAGTCTCCTTTTATAAATGAGAGAGTAATTTTTATAATGTAAACAAAAACACAATCACTATTAAATTATGGTGACTCCCAATGTAGAAAATAATGGAAATATGATGAGTACTGGTCAAGAAATAACTCAATAAATCATTTAGAGTTATGTGTTTTTACAATATTTTGGACATTTACCAATTTATTTTAATCTTTTACCATTTGTTACATTTATCATGGTAAGTAAATTTTTTACCTATATAATTAATTTTATGGTCAATACTAAATTAAAAAAATTTCATAATTTGAACCTATTGATTTAAAATATGATATCCATTCCGTTAAATAAAATTTCTATAATTGATAAAAATTAATTAAAAATATTAAATGGATAATGTGTTAAAAGGGATTCAGTGAAAATGATTAATTATGTTAAAAAATGTCAACTATTGGTTTGAAAAAGAAAATTATTTTTTAATATACAATTATACTTATAGAAGAAATATTTTATTTTTTAATGGATTTATTAATTATTTAAATCATAGCTATATCATATGGATATCATAATATTCTTATTATTTTTAAAATCTATATTTTTCTCTATTCTCATAAAAATCAACGATTTCATAAACATAAATTAATTTTTCTATAAGATAACTAAGAAATGATGAATTGAAAATTTCATCCTTATATTAAAAATCATTTTATTGATGTAATATATTTACTTATTTAATTATATCATATTTTATATGGAATACGTTATTTTTATAAATTTGAATCAATAAAAATAACTGAATGGTCATAATAATATTTGATATTAACTAAAAATATAAAATGTGTATTCCTATATTTTCAAATTTAATCCTTTTAAATTATCCATTAAAGTTTATTTATTTGGTTTATTTATAGAAAATAATTAATATATATATATATATATATTCAATTATTTAAAAAATTGACTGTTAACTACTAAATAATTTTTAATCACCTCAAATTCAATATAATTATTTAATTCCTTTATATTAAATTATATCAATATATTATTTTTTTTAATACAAAAAATTACTCTTGAAAATAATAATAATAATAATAATTAGGGATTTAAAATAAATCGTTTTAAATATATTTTTATTTACTTAATATTTTAGTTTTTTAAAATTTTATTAATGATATTTATCATTTTATTCTCATGATGTTTTATCATTTATTCAAAAATATTTGGTGGTTTATTTTAGTTCAGTGTTGAGTTTGATAATAAATATGTAACAAATTATTTATTTAAAGGTAAATTTATATTATATTCTTATGAAGTTGCAAAGATTGAATTTTTCCAGAACTATATTGCACTGTATCAATGAATTTATAACTTCCTCTACCCTTCCTTAGAATGTATGTAAAGTAAAATATCATATGGGATTAAAAATTTCCACCATCCCAAAATGGGCATAGTCAATGGTTTAATTCCATGTTGTTCAGTCACATAACTACACATATTTCTACGGGGACCCCCATATTGGTTAATCTTATGAAAAACAACTATGATAAGTCTCTAATCATTAATTGATATCTTACATATCACCATTCGATGTTAAGTGATAACAAGAGTTAGTTTTCATCTTCTTCCCTGAAAAAATTAAACATCCTTCTATAAATAAATTATAAATTGTGGTTCTATGTCCCTATTATTTTTTTATGTGATCCCATAGAGTCATACCAACACCCTTATTAAAACATCATTCACCCCGTTATCTATAAATTAGTGTCCCAATAAAAAATTGTGTATATTTAAATAGATTTACCACCCCCACTATGGTAAAATTATTCCTCATTTGAGTTTTGGAATCTCTTTTATGAATTTAATTATGATTTTTAATCTAACCACATAATGGGTTTACATGTGAATCAATATTCCTATGGGTGGTAGATTTAAATATTTATAGTTTTGGAAAGTGTCACACTAGTTTACACATTTTAATTTTTATTGTCATGTTCCATATGAATATAATGTTTCAGTTATCTTTATTTATGTTATTCATTATCAAAAATGGTCACCCAAGAGATTAGTGTAAAAATTATTTAATAGTATTAGGATTTAATTGGAATTTGATGGTATCACATGTCTTCCCTTACAAAGGAGGCTTTATTTGGAATGTGTAAACCCTTATTAGGGATTCACATTTTGATTTCACCTTCTTTATGATTTTTTTAATCATGGTTCATCATGAACACTTTTTCTAAAATAACATCCCACATTCCAAACTAATCAGTGTATAATTTAATTAATGAAATTTTCCCCTAATATAATGGATTGGTTGCATTTTTTTCTATTCCCAGATTATATTTCCCCTCATATTTATACCCTCTGAATTTTTAATCTAACATTAAGGTATTATTGTGTGAATTATTTTTTTAACCATAACATTATACTATTTTTGTTTGAATACACTATGAATGGGGTACCCAGAAAGTATAACTAATAATATAAAATATCTAATACCATTACCATAATCTCATTATAATACTTAGAAATGAGAAAATTCACATAGGCTGAAGCATTAATGATAAAAAAAATGCTTCTATTGTCTGGAATTTTTACTACTCCCACACATCATACATAATCATCACATTTTACATAACATATCATTGAAAAATAATGAAAATTAAGCACATGAGTTGATTAAGTGGATTGTTTTAACCATTTAAATGATTTTTTCACCACTATAGTCCAAATGGATAGACCCTTCCTATCAAGATAGTTAGGGGTCAGGTAATTTTTTCATGTTAAGGGATGAGTTTTCTATATTATCATGTGAGTGCCAGAAATACTTGGGTGCCTTAAATATAATCTATCCATATCTATATTAGTATGAGAAAAATTATTGTAGGTTTCATATTATCCCATTAATAAGTTATAATGTGTCCTACATATACCATATATTTCTTTGAAAATTTAAATTTTTTAATTTAAAATATAGTGTTTTTCATACAAAACATGTTAGAAAAATTCTTGGAGTTTTAAATTCATGTTTTATCCCGTACTATAAATAATGATATAAATAAAAAATAAATAAATAAAAAATATTTTAGGGTCCAAAAAAGGTAATTCATAATATAAGATAAATATGAAAAGAGAATTATTAAATCCAAATTGAATCATCATTTTTACAAAAAACTAATTTTACATATTGAAATATATCCTATCAATAACTTCTTCCCACATTCAAATATTATAGTGTCTGGATTTATGATTCAACATAGAAAAATAGGTTTCTCTATGTAATTTATCAAATCTTAGTTTGACTAATAGAATACAGAACTTATAAAAAATCATCACTTTGTTTAGGGAACCATAACCCACATACATCCACCATGTATCCTCTTTTTTGAATAGTATTTTGCTTGAGTTGGAACTACCATTGAATTATATGATAACTAAATGTAGTATATCTAAAATTTCAATATTAATCTCATTATTATATAATTTTAGATACCTATATGTTCTCACCAAAACATTCTATTTAATATAAATTATGTTTTTGACACTTTTACTCCATGAAGGTAATCCCTTTGTCTCATTAAATAGTATTTTCAGTTTTATGTTCATCTATGTGAACAATGTTGTAAATAAATTTCTAAAAATAACTCCATAATATTTTAATTTCACACATCACTTTATTATTGTTTTCCCCCTCCACCATAGAATATTTTTATCCTATAGATATAAGAGGATAAATGGTTAACCTATACATATTTATAATGTGTATATCTATATTCCTCATCCTTAAAAATCATGGTAATACTCTTCTAATTATTATTTTTACCTCCCATTGATTCCATAACCATGAAATTCCTAATATTATTTCCAATAATTTAATGTAAAAATGGAAATCATAAATGGATAGAGAATATGTTCCAATGTAAAAAATCATTTTTTCTTAAACCATAGGAATAAATTATATGTATATCACCTAGTTTGATTTTTTTCTTCGAATACTATGAAAAGTAGTGTGGTCAGCTTTTGTGAAATGATATTTTGGGTAACATCACTATCCATTATGATAACAATTATAATTCAAAAAACACATCCTTCAACCTTCGTTGGACTTAAATGTCCCCTTTAGGCCTAGTATTAGTTATCTAGATCCTAGCATTCCAAAACAGAACATTATACTTATATTTTAATTTTCCATCATATTAGTTAATTTCCTCATTCAATTCCACTTCTCATTTTCCTTTCCAAACCTCAACTACATCAAATAATATATTTCATATATTTTATTCATGACAGTTCTATATATTTCCATATTTTTTACCCCACTCAAAAAACATATCTCAATATTCCTTGACTCATCAAAATATAACATAATTACATTTTAAATTATTATTCCTCCAAAATCCAATTACCTTAGAGCCTCCTAGCCATATCATCATGCAATGAATCCTAGTCTTCTATATTACCAAAATTAAATAAATTCACATTATTTTTTACTGTATTATTGAGTATAATTATCACACACCTCCCTCAAGTCAAATATTAATGTGTAGTCCCCCTTTACATCCCTAATTTCACACTCCATTCATTTATAATATCCTTGCATATAAATACATACACATTTCGATTAAAATTTTCCCTAAATTTTATATTTTAATGTTTCTAAAAAAATAATATCATAATGTTTGAAGGGTTTGACCTATATAATTCTAGCCATTATGATGTGGTGACTAAGAATAAATGTATTAAATTTTTTTACACAATCATGGACCATTCATTTTTTATAGTAAAATCATCTCTTTATATGGATTTTTAATTTCTACTCCACTAAATTTACCTAAAAAATCTTCTAGAAAGAATTTTCAATTCACTATATATTTAATTAACATATTGTGGTAAACTAATAGATCAAATCATCATTCATGTTATGCAATGTGAATAATACCATAACATCATTTATTATTTAGCTTATCAAGAAAAATTACTTATTTCATAAAATCCATCACCTCATATCAAAATTCTCATTTCATGGTTAATCCACCAAAATAGATTGAATAATGATGATCAGATCCAGTATTGATATTATTTTTTATATTATAGTAACCCATTCTTACGTCCCTTGTTCTTTATTCTATATGGAATTCCACACAATTTTTTCTATAAAAAAATTATGTACGATCTTCATATTGTTTTAGAATTTTATCCAAGTGGTCTACCAGTCCTCAAAAATACATAGAGAATCAATATCATTCTTCCATTTACTAGTCCGACTATTATTGATAATTGGTTACATTTTAATTTTTTTCAACAATTCAAAGAGTCTATATTTGATCATCCTAATTAAATGGTGTACTTCATCTAAAAAATCATGGTGGCACATTTATACTTCCATTTACCTCCTCTACTTAGTGGAAAATAGGAATTTGTTATGCTAGACCAAAGGATAAATACATGATCCCCTTGATAAAATGCATTAATATATATTGAATAGTTGTTTTCTGATACAATATGAATATAATATCAGAATAAGAAAAATATTACATAAGGATATGGTTAAATCTCTCTCACTTAATACCCAAGATGTCTCAATGATATTAATAACTACCCTCTCTCAATTACACTAAACATTATTTAAAACAACCTAATGAAATATTCCACTAAAAATATTCCCAAGACCACATAATTTTTCTATGTTATCCATTAGTACCTTATATCCCTTATAGGGATATAATTCTTTTTTCAATGTGTATCCCTTTAAAAATTTACATTAAACATGAAAATATTCATGAACTTTCCTCTATACTCAAGTAAGAACATGGAGTCCTCATATAGTTAATATCATCAAAGTATATTTATTTTACTGGTATGAAATATTTATGATCTCAAAGTTAAAACTATGTCTTATTTTTTATATTTTAGTAGTATTCATGATCTCTAGCAACCAATGTTAGAAAACTAGACCATTGTGATCAAAAAAACTTTTTATTCGTGTTTTATGTATTATCATGTTTTATTAGTATTTTATATTATAAATAATTTTTTTTCCCACAAGTGTTTGATTTTTTATAATATGTTCCATAATATACAATGTATTTTATGGTGAGTTTTACTGAATATATTCTGTCCACCTTTCCCTGTGTTATAACCATATGGGAGATGATGAAAAAGTCACAAATGGAGAAAATTTCATTATGGATGATAAAAGTGTAGAAAAATACAAAATATTAATTAAGTAATTATCTATAAAAATGAAATTCAATAATTGTATAATATGTAAAAACATTACCATGTAATCTAAGGTAATTAATTTATACAAATTTCGTGTAATTACATAATGTTTGGATAATATATTACTTATAATAGTCATGTTATTTCAAATTCAATATATTATAAATGTTTTTTTAATTTTATGATATATTTATTTATATACATCAAGTAATCTTAGTAAATACTAATAGGTGACTCAATATTTTAGTTATTGAATATAGGGGGAACTATGCTTAGATTTTAGTTACTGTGTAATTATTTGGAAGAACAATTGGACAAATAATACATCTTGTTTACATTAGTGTTTACACTATATTATGATATGATATAAGATAAAAATACACTTTCACCACTAAAAGGATGTTATTTCGTATTTTTAAATCATTTTAATTGATTTCCATAAGAAAAACATGTTTTATGTACAATTTTAATAATTTAAAACATAGTGAGATAAGATATTTAATTTTTTTTAGTTGGTAGTGTATTATTTTTCACAATGTCATGATATATGTATTATCACCAAATAGTTGATATAAATCTATATAATTTTATTCATAAAACCTGATGCAAATTTTTCATATAATTTGATTGACAACAATTATTTCAATTTTTGTTGATGGGGTTATAATATTATTCTGAACAAAATATATTTAATAATACATTTACATTTGAATATTCTTAGGGAATCACTATAGCTGAATATTCATTGGGTATTTAAACTGTTTCATAGGAAATTATTCAAAAATCAATCAAAATTTGAAAAATTTCCTCATAATAAAATATAAATTCTATACTTTGTGAAAATTATTTTAAAATATACATTATCATGTAATCTTAATACTATCTACAAACTTCAAAATACATCATTTCATCTCATAAATAATTAATCTTGTAACTATCAACTATAATAAAAATATATCTATGAATTTTTATATGAACTTAGATAATGATGTTTATATCAATAATTGAGTTTTTATTCATATTAGTGGTTAAATTGATAGAAACAGAATCATTCAAAAAATCATTTGATCACATAAATTCCAAATAATAATTGATGATGATGCATATTGGAATTTACCATTTAATATATAATTTTTAAAATTTATATACCATTAAATCAATGTATACAATATTTTTTGATGAATAAAAATTTATTTTTCCAGAATCATATCCCTTAAATTATGTTTTTATCTCAATTTATGTTTACTACCATATTTTTAGATCAACTATAAATTCATTATTCATTAAAAACTAGATGTAAATTCATACAAATGCATATGGATATTTACAGTATAAGGATGACCAAGTTTATGGTATTGAATATTATTTCACAAAAGTTGAAATATTCAATAATGTTCCTTTAAATTGAATTTTTATTTTGGATTAAATCACATTCAATATTCATTCACCTCATTATATATATACTATCTTAATTATGATAAAATTAGGATGATGTTGGGTGATTGAATGAAACAATCCTATAGGTGGTTTATGGTTATGTGCTACAAACTGTTGTGGGGAATGTAAACACACACACATGGGTGTTGGAGGCATCATAAGATCACTAAAAATTTAGGGGAAACATTGGAGAAAAGTGTGGATGAGGTCCATATTATAAATAAGTTTCTGTCTCATTTTTACAATTATAGTAATAAACATGATGTATTGAATACTTATTTAGTCAATAAAAAATATTAATAGGACACAGGTTGAATACTCACATTTAGATGTTGACATGGGAAACATGTGACATTGTTGTATTGATGTGAGTAGTTTCCAGAACTAAAGGTTGATTTTTGGGATGCTTAAACATTAATGTATTCATTATAATTATATTATAAATTAGTTATTTGTTTTAAATATACAATTATGTTTTCCATTAGATATTCTAATTTGAATTTTTAATTTATATGTGATTTTTTGAGCTATTGGTGGTGATGGATTCCAAGTCAATGTTTCTTATTGAAATGGATATGAGGGATAATACATAGTATATACTTACTAAAATTATGGAGATGTACATTGGGTATTAATTTCCACTACATAATCGTTATGTTTGATGGAGTAAATATTTCAGAAATTAAGTTTGTGTTGACTATGTAATGTGAACATTCATTTTTTGACATGCACTTTTTATAATTAGTTAACAATACCCAATTATCCACTATTGAGATATATATTTCATTCATATGGGATCATGTTGCACATAAATATATATATATTGATATATTGTAATTATTGGAATGGATTTTTTATGATATAACATAATTATTGAGAACAACTATAATTTGAAAAAAAAATTATGCTGAAACATTTATATTCATTATATAATAACTATGATAGCTATATTTTATATATTTTCATTAATAAATATATAATAATATATTACCAGGATATATGATTATATGATTTCTACGTTAAAAATTTAATCAAAATTTAATGGAATTGTTGGAATTTTTATTATGATAGATACGTCAATTATATAAATTACAGTACAAATAGAAATATAAATTCTATTGTTTCATTAATAAATGAGATTTAAATGGGTTTCTAGCCTGAATGTTTGATTTATTTTTGGTGGTTTTAATGCCCTGGTCACTCCTTCGCATATGGTTTCCCATTTATTGGGTCTTCCCAAGAAACCCCCAGCACTTCCCACATCCATAACTAAAAACTGACCTACATTCCAAATGGAGGTGTCCCTTTGAGGTTTCTTACCCAATGATGCTTAGTAACTCACATTGGTTGAGAGGATGAAAGGTCAGGCTCATCATATCATTTTAGTGGGAATTTTTGACTAGTACGGTATACTTTTATAGAGTTAACAAATGTTCATGAAATCCTTCTCATACCACAATACGGGATAAATATCCCCTGTGTCAGTTACTCGATTAATAAAATGAATGTATAGGAAAATTCCACACATTTAATGGGTTCACTATTTCTCTCATATTTATTTAATATTTTTTGGGTAATGGCATCATTCAGATACATTTAAGTTTATTGTCATCTAGGAATAATTTTTGTTCCTTCGATATGTGATTTATCTTTTATATGGTTTCCTACATATCCTATGAAAACAGGAATCAAAACCCACATAGTTTGTTTGACATAGTTTATAGTTGTGTGAATCGACCCATTTTAATATCATGTGGTAAATTCGTAACTATCAGGATTAGGAGTTCACTGAGGCATCCTATATATCATTTATGAGATAGGAATCAAAGCCTGTGAAGTTCTTATTATGGTCATCTATGTCATGATAGATACAAAAATAGAGACCCTAGATGACACTTATGTATATAATATAGTACTGAACTACTTAATTAGGAGTATGGACCTTTGAGAAGAGATCATATGTAATCAGACATACATCTCAATGGTAAAGATCCCACACTTTGTAAATTTAAACATTCTTTTGATACGATCTTGATACAATCATAACTATTATCTTGGAACATGTGATCCATTCTCAATGTGAGTAACTAGAGACAGTGGTAGATCGGAAACATTGCATGTGAGAATATCTTTACGTGGTCTACACAGTAAAGTTTCCATAAGGACCAGGGTTTACACACTAAGGATGATCTTTGAGATGCATGATTACCCATATTTCTGATGATATAGTATGGATTAAATTATTTTGGGTGGATTCATATGTATCATGTTTATGGAAGGAATCAGATTCCACATAGTTCACTTCATTCCCTAACTGAATGATTGGTTGGAGGTACATGAGGGAACAATCTGGGATTATACTTATAATAATGCATCTGGGTGACCCCAATTCTCATATGTTGATGGATTAAGAAGCATTTAAGACCAATTTTAGTCCTCTAAATGAATAATACATTGGAAATTATGGGACATACAACAAAGTGGGTTCCTATTGGAGCTCAAACCCTAGGAATAGGTCCTACATATCCTGGTTATAGTAAGAATCATATATCTCGTAGTTCACTCAAAAGGAGTTTGTATACTAATATTTATCTTATAGTCATGAATTAAACATTGAGTATTACCATATATTCATTACATATCATGTTTTGTATACTATCGGGGCTTACACACTCGGGTATTACTCATTAAAGCTACCCTTTTTTCATGGATTACACACTGAAGCTTCTAATATATGTGGTGAATATTATAATATAATGCTGGTAGGGGAATAAAATCTACGGTTTCCTATGAGTCAGGGATTATATCTCAAGGAATCCATTTGTTCTAGGATTACACACTGGGGCTCTCCTCTGGTTGGGGAGTACACCAGGGGGTTCCCTTTAAGTATACTCTTTCATAATCTTCTAATGGACAAATAGATGTGAAATCCATAACTGTTTTGTTCGAGATCATGAGACAAATATGGTGGTTTTTTAGTGTAACCATATCTGACCATAGAAACATACCTTATAAACTGTGGATGTGGTCAAAGGTTCTCGACTGGGGTCCATATGGCATGATTCCATGTGGTTCTATCAGAAAAAGAAAACATTCCAAAAAGGATATTCCTAAGATGTATTTGATTCAGGTTGGAAAAGTCTTGATTGTATACCTAACATATTTGGGGTGTCATTTTATTATTGAAGACACATATAATGTTGTCTACCTAACATGTTCCTGATGAATAGCATGGCCTATGTTGGCGTGCTTATGATATTCAACATGACCGATGATGACATGACTAGGGTCGTTCACATGGTCTACTGAGTTGTCTTAGATTCCTTCACATAAGTGAAGTGGGTATGACCAACTTTCTTCACATAATCAAAGAATACATGTCTAAGGCCCTGAGCTTCATCAAAGTAGAAATTAAAATGTAATGTTTCATGATCAACCTAATTAGTCATCAGATTGTCGCATGAAAATGGTGACATGTCTATGGAAAATTTCACAATCATGTCTATATGTAAATAAGATATCACGAGATCATCAGGACATTTCTAGAGTATATCATCAGACAATGCACACATGTCACTAGACTATAGGGAGATAAACATTCCTTGTCTTTGGAATTCCCTATAAATATATGGACATGTCAAAAAATAATCTTGAGATCATCCTAAATTTTACATGGCCTTTCTTATGACCAACATGGCATGTCTAGAATCATCTAATTCCACCCCAAAAACAATGAAGAGTCTTTGGATAATGTTTCCTTAAAATATTTAGATGTCGGGGTCTCACATATTTTCTTAGGGTATTTTGTTTGTTTGGGTGCCCAAAAATTACTTTCAAAGGGATAATTACCTATGTGTATATGAATAATTATTATACTATAGAGAAGGATTAATGGATATGATATTGTCTTCTCCGGAATTCTACCGTTTTTTATGCCATATTTATGCTAGGTAATGTCGGCATGATGGAGTCACATGAGGTTCTATCATTCAGGTGATTCACATGAACCTAAAGTGTTGTGGTGAAGGATTTTGAGAAGATGACTAGAGGCTTCCCATTGAAACTAAAAGAATGGTTTTGAGTTTGGTTGTTTATATGGTTGAGGGTTTACACAAAGGATAACCTGGATGTCAGTGTGTATCTTCATGACACTGTGATGCTTGTGCATCCGCGATTCACATGGCATTCATAATCTCTTGTAATGATATTTGTGATTATGCACATTG
Organism: Viscum album; assembly: GCA_963277665.1. NCBI lineage: Eukaryota > Viridiplantae > Streptophyta > Magnoliopsida > Santalales > Viscaceae > Viscum > Viscum album. The sequence goes on from OY728150.1 coordinate 1,784,924,134, forward strand.
TACACATATCAAAACTGTAGATTAAATGGGAAATATAATGCATTTTACTATAAATAATATTTAATAGAATATTGGGGGCCTCATGTCCTATGAATTGCACCTTGAGGGAAATAATTGGGGGCACTGTGCGAATAAGGGTATGAACTATCACATGACACACATCCACTAATGTTTTGGGTCACATAGAACGATTTTTTAATTCACAATGAAAGACTGTATATGGGATATGGGGTATCATGTCCTTAATTCTACACTATGAAGCCAAGTAGAGGGGTATTGAGAGATCAATAAGGGGGTTCACCATAAGATCAATGAAGAGTTTGTCCATAATTCATCCTTATGTCACATTATATCCTTGATATCATGTGATGGGATCAACATACATGTGTTAAGGATACATGTTGGTTCTTCAAATCTGAATTGGGTCTCGAATGAAGACTATAAATCCACCATCACATATAGTGTTAACAATTTTGGTGACTCATCTACATAACTATGGACCTGTTGGACCTTGTATACTAAATCCATTACCACTATTGTTATGTTCAAGCTTTAAAAATGAGATTTCATGGTGTCATAAGGCACAAGTTTAATATTGTGCACCAAAAGATTACAGGTTGATTGAGATCTATGTTCATTTTCATTCCCACTTACATCACAAGAAGTTTTATGACTCATGTGATCATGTGATCTGAAGATAGGTTTTGTGAGGAGCCTTAAAAGCTTTCATGAATGCATGATATTACAAGGATCGTTCAATAGGTTCTCATGATGAAATTTCTATGGTAGGTTCTCATGATAATAATCCCTTAATTACCTAGAGATGATTTTTTTTGGTAATGTTCAACCCCAATTTTTTTGATACCCTTCTCTACATCATCCTCTTCTCCACCAACATATGTTTTTTTTAAGAGAGCTTGTTATTTATCAGCAAAATCAATCCGAGGGTGATTCCTCTTTTATGGTATGGATGAATTTTGTCCATTTTATGTGGTGAAGACCTCAAGGGATCGACATCACACGATTGTGTGACATCATGGTCTTCATTTGTTTATAATTTAATTTGATCATGTGATGCATTGATTTCCATCCCCAATGTCTCATGATTAAATATGATAAATTTTATTAAATTTGGATGAAATACAATATAGGTATTAAGAGCTCATGGTTGTAAACATATTGCAAAGACTTCATTGATTGTCTCAAAATTGATCACATGATAACAGGATGATCATGTGATGGATTCGAGTACTAGTGGGATCTCTCGTATCATGCCACCAGTGTCCTTGGATGGAATCTCATAAAAACCTGTGTATAAGATGGATGTGGCATTAAATAAAGGATTTTAGATGAAGATAATGGTGATAGGGGTGTTTTAATGCCTTGTAACAATGAACCATTGTGTTGGGAGGTTGACGATGATGTCTTTCATCATGCAGGATCAGTTGATTTCAATAAATTTCTGCACAAGATTGTCTTAATATTCAGACTCAAGATGCAAGTGAATCAATCATATGGATGATATTTTCTAGTTAAATTTTTGATATGTTAGGATTTGATCATGTGAAAAGTACACTTTAAAATCCCATACCACATCAAAAAAAAATTTGTTCCTTCCTATGGTATGTAATCAAAGTCTCATCCACTATTCAGTTGAGAAAGAAATGGGGTTTGGCTCCAATAACACCTACACACATAACCAACTAGGCTTTATTTATGATGGTTATTGGACCAAGTGCTGCTCGTCTCTAGCATCGTGCCCCATAGGTTCTATATATGTTATTTTCTTTTTCATGTAGGGGATATTCCCTCTATCCTCATGCTATCCTAGGTTGTCTCCTAGTAGGTGTGGTTGAATACTATTCCACATGTGCCTATAGTCATGCCTTGGATTGGATTGCTAGTATATTGGAATTAAATTTAGTTAGGATCCACTATAACAGATAGAAAATATTGTTATGTTAAAAAGGATATAAGGCCCACATATATATTCCCCTAAACAATTATTAAGCCTTATTGTAATCAATTTATATGTTCATCATGAAAATTAAATCAATTTTTTTGAACAGTCTTTACACATCTTGAATATTCTATGGAAATGTAAAAGATTCACATTTATCGGTGCCAACAAAATTCCCACCCTTATAAAGGGATTCATTCTGAACAAAAGGAATATGATTCTAAGATAAATGTACTTCACTTTCCCATATATCTTATAATATGAGATCTTCTATATTGATCTCTTCAAGAGTATATATACTATGTATTTCACTAAGGAATTTTAGATTCTATCAATATGATACGTCTTTCCATGAACACTTTAAAAAATCTAAGAAAATAAGTGGATTTGGTCTGGATAAATGATACCCAAATATTTTAATGTGTATTAATTATAGAATGGAATTGGGATTCGGTGAAATTAAACATGTTCTTAGTTCCAAATTAAGGTACTTTGACATCACTACATGTCCCATTTGAATGGGATTAAAGAAAATCATAGTTATTAAATATACCATTATGAATATCAAACTCAAGGATTGGTAAAATACGTTCATAGATAACGAAATCCATGATTAAATTTCTTTTGATATGGTGCACACATAAGAAAGGGAATGTATGTGTTTTGTGAAGAATCATAGGTAGAGTTCCATTTGATAATGGATATGTTGCTTGGATCATCCATGATGTCCATCCTTTGTGTGTAAAACGAAACTAATAGAATTGGCATGATTTGAGTGCTTTATATTAAATAGTTTTATCTTGATAAATGTTCATGAATTCCCACTTTCATGAACTTATTCATTGATTTAATAGTGTAGTTTTACTAAAATCATCTAATTTACAAGAATAATTTGGGATTATAATTCATCATAATGGTAGGATGATCTATATTCCTCACATGTACATAGATAGATTATATTGATTTTTTCTAAGGACATGTGATGACCCCATAATAATTATATTATATTTATTTATTTTCCCATACATATTCCTATGATTCCTATGGAGGACGACGTAGCGGCCATAGAAATGGATTTTACTCATGCCTCTTCTTTACAAGTTTTAATCATGAAATGTGTTGTGTTTTTTTCAACTTATAAATGCTCACTATTGTTTGTGTCACACAAACCGCAGGTCCAGTGAGTGAAAAATGAGTTTTTCCTAGGATTCCCTTATCATGTTTCCATACTAGTGAGTATTATTCTTTTTAACTTTTTTATATTTTAAGGCCTTGTATTCTAGACCAGCATTGTGCTTTAGTTTATAATATTTTAGCATGGCCCATTTTTTTACTACATTTTACTATCTTCTATCTTGGTCATCTAATTTATTATGATTTAAGGTCTTTTATCTTAGACCATTGATGTCCATTAGTTAATGGTATTACATATTTGATTATTAATGTTATTTATTTTAGGTTCATTATGATTTATTTTATTTTTTTGTAGTTTAGTGACATATATCTCATACCTCTGGAGTGCAGTAGTTTAGGTTATTATGGATTGGATATTATTGTTGAATATTAAATATCTGTTAGAAAGAACATGGATTACTGAAAATTATCTAGGGTGATAATTTCATTAGTGTTGTATCCAAGTATCATGAATATTGGATTTATTTCATGTAAGGGGAGATACCTCTTTTTGTTAGGTCAACACCTCTCTGCATCAATAGCATAGACAAACACAGGGGTCTCTAGTCTTTTCTAAGGGTCATTGAATATTTATGGGAATAATATTTTTTTAGGTCTGAATACTATGAATGTTATGTATTACTAGATTTTTTGTGTATTTTTGACCAAAATTATATTCATATGATCTTGAATCGATGGGTATTTGAATGGGACATACATACAATGGATAACTCAAAACACATGTGGTGATGAGTTCTGTCATGGTGTCACTAGTGCTCATGTTGATTGGAGTTCCTTTCTTGAAAGTGATATATGTCTCTAAGTGGTGGGTTTATTCCCTTTTTAATATTTCTTATAGTATTATGTATATTACCAAGTAGATTTCATACACACTATATTCTAATGGCCAAGGATTTTTTTCAAGGACTTATGAGTTTTATAAATAAAGTTGGATATGGAAGAAAAGTAATCCAAGAAGGGTTCTATAACCCAATAAAACATTAGTTCCTAATGTAAAGATAGATACCTATTCCCATCATTTTGAATCACGAGGTGTGGGACATAAATGGTTTGGGAATGGAGTGTTGAAACCATTCCTAAATAAAGGTAACAAAACATGGTGATATAATGTCGAGTGTGAGAAATATTCTTGAATAGTCTCGTATGAATATTGTAATCATGGCCCAGAGTTCTTAGCTTTGGAGTTATGATACTAGAAAATAATATTGGGGGTGAGCCAAAATATTCTGAGGTACTGGGTTCTTCCCTGGTAATTTCATGATCATAATAATTTTAAAGACCATTATACTAGGCCAATATGTCTCTTATAGGTGGTTCTATGATCTTATGAACCAATAGCATGGATGTGAAAAGAAATCTCATTCCAATTGAAATGTATATTAATGGTTTTCGATGACCCTAGGAAAATTAAATCATGATGTTTTGTTTTTGGAAAATATAATATTCATAAAGCGTTCGAGAACCCTAAAAGGTTTACCATAGACTAGTGAACATGTTGTCAAGACAAAGATATGTGGAAAAACCATTAGTTTAACTTTTTCATTAACCCATGATCCAATGAAAATATATTATCATTTTCTTGGGCAATAATCTAGTACCTCTATGTTTTATGATTTTATTTTTTTCATCCTAATTTTTTTCAAACCTCTAGAGATGAGGAGTTCAAAGGGTGATGACTTGAATTTTGATTGTGCCTCCCTTTTAGGGTTTTCAACCTGATAAGTATTGTGACTATTTCCTATGAGGTTTATGGTCTTGTGAATTGGTCCATCATAAAAAATAATTTAAGGACGTATAGATTTGATCTAAGTGTAGTTATATTATGGTTGTGGAACTCATGGACCTGATATAAGGGATGATATAAAAGTTACAAATTATGATACCCAAGGCCAAGAGTAATCCAAAATACATCTACGTATGAGATGAAGATGTTTTAAATTAGTAATCAAGGTTCTCAAGTTATTGGAATGAAATTGGGAAACCACAATAGGGATTACCCAAAAAATTATGAGGTGATGGGTTTCGCCATGATGACATCAGGCCCAAAAGGATTACAAATCCTTTTATACTAGGTTGTGATGTCACTAGTTGGTGGGTCTAATCCCTTTTACCTCAATATCATGGCTGAACTGACTGATATCTTTTCCTTTGAATGTTTTTAAAGGTATTATAAAAAACCAAGGTTCTCAATACATGAAGTGTGGTATATGAATTAAGGGTCTCTAAATGATGGTGGATGCACTTCATACTATGGTTGACCAGGGTAATAATTTTTTGTCCTTTGATATGTAATGATAATGAGTGATGGTCTGAGTATTTTATTATCATGTAGTGGGGAATTATTTAATTCAGTTTAACATCATGTGTTAAGGAAACTCATTATGTATTTTATCATCATGTGGTGAATAAATTCTTATTTTTTATTATTTATACCATGTGGCCAAGTCTTTTACCTTACAGTTTAACATCATACAGTACAGATGTTCCTATTGTGAAGTTTTGATGTAATAAGACTGAGATGTTTTCCCTGTAGTTTAACATCATTTGGTATGGACGTGTTCCATGTATTTTATCATCTTATGGTAAGGATTCTTCCCACTCAGTTTGACGCCATACAGTAAGGATGCATGTAATGCAGTTTATCATCGTTCAGTGAGGATGTTATCATCATGAAATATTATTATCATGCAGCCATGATGTCGAACTTGTATTTTAACATCACATGGTAAGGATTTTGAAATCTTCTTGAAATTTTTTGTCAAGATATATTGTGTATACAAAAAAATCATACAAATATTTTGATCATACATAAGAAATATGAGCTTTTGTAGCTCATTATCGATGCATTTTGGTTGAAATTATTATGGGTTATCGTTTCTCAACCTAGGAATTCAAAAAAATAATTCAATGCATTTCTTATGATCAATGGTATCAAGCCACACATTGTTGTTGAATAAGAAACACTCTACATGTATATTTCATTCATAGTGGTGGGCATTGTTTCCCTTGGTCATTCTAGATAGGCATGGGATTGGATATCTAGACATCATTATGTATCTTATAATGACATAAATCAATCCACATATAGTTTCTGAGAAACTGTGTAGAATAACTTCATATGGAATGGATATGGGTTTCTTAAAATTAAAAGGGGAGTTGTGGTTGGAACTAAGGATAGAAATCATGATGTTACTACCTATGCAATGGTAGTAGGAATCAATCCATAGGTATTTTCTATAATATCATATAGTTTATTTTCATGTGGTGAGGAAAAAGATAAACTTACTTGAATGAATAGAAATTATTTGGATGGGACCAAGGGTGGAATCTCAGGTGTCACTATGTACCTCAAGAAAATGAGAATCAAGACAGATTTAGTACTTAAAGGATGAATTTTCTACACTTGTCTGGACTACATGTAGGTTGGGGACATTTTATTATTATTTTTGTATTGGACCCAGGATTGAAGAGTTGGGAATCACTACATATCCTATGATTTCATGAATCATGTCACACAGAGTTGTTGAATGGATGTGTGGTGGGAGACCAATACTAAAAATGGTGGTCCTCTTGGGTAAGGTCTACATGAATGTTCAAAATTTAATTATTTAAGGGGCATCAACCTTGTATTTTAACATCATCTATAGAGGACTCATTGTATACTATTTTATGGTATTTCATATAGCTTCATCATGAACCTATCGTATTCTTGTGCAATTTGTTTTATGTGGATAATCCCATACATAAATTTCTATGCCCATGTGATCAATGATCATTGTGAGAAACAAGGAATGAAATGGGTTCCTCTCAATATCTAGAAACATTTAAGGACATGATAGGGTTATTTTGTTACATATTGTGGGTGGACTAAGATGTATGATCAAGCCATCCCTATGTATCACATTTAAAATGTTAATCAATCCATACATAGTTTTATAAAACACTTGTTTAAAATCATATAGAAAGGACATTATCCATGCATTTTAATATATTTTATTAATAACATCATCCATGAAGTTCAATTTCATGCCTTAAGGATGTAGATCACTCGACATGGTGATGAAAAAGAAAGAATGTAGTTGGGTGGATAACTAGAGTTTCGATCATCACTATGTGCCCTGAAATGATATTTATGAATCCATATGTAGTTCTTTGTAAATCTTTCATTTTAACAGCATGGTGTAAGGATTTTGATCACCCACCATGAATGAAAGGGAGGTTGTGGATCCATTCATTTTTAACTTATGTTATAAGGACTTTTTAGGCTGTTTTAATTTTATTTGGTAAGGATGAGGACATATATATAATGGTCATGTATTCAGGATGACATTTATACTATTTAACATCATGTAACTTAGAATAAATTATAAATTTTAACCTCATGTGTTTAAAATTAAATCCACATATTTTTACATTATGTGGTTAGGACGAACTCTATAAAGATTAACATCAAGTGGTTAGAATGAAATATGTATTGTTTAAAGTCATGTGGTTAAGACGGACTTTTTAAAGATTTATGTCATATGGTTAGGATGAAATCTGTTCATCTTTTCTCTATGTGGTTAGTAGGAAATCTTTATTTTTTAATTTCATTTGGTTAACATATACTCTGAACAATTTAATTTCATGTGGTTAGGGTGAACTCCATACAGTTTAATTTCATGTGGTTAAGAAAGACTATATACATCTTAATGTCATGTGGGTAAGAAATATTCAGAAACTCCCTTTCTGGAAAGATTAGGATCTCTTAATTGGACTATAAATGTTTCTTGGAATTTTTGGGAGGTTTTTTCTATCTAATACTCTACATATATCCATTTCAACCACTTTTTAATTATAGCTATATGTATTTATGTGGTCACACCACAAAGGTTTACTCTCTATGATTCCTACTGACCATGGTAAAGTGTTTTTGATAGTTTATTGGGGAACTACATACTGTTAACCCATATAAAATGGGAATCATTATATATTAATATTCCCAATATTTCTTCTCACCTCTCTTTCTAAATGTGTTTCATATTGTTGAGAACTTTTCTATATTATAGTCTCTAGGAAGGGGTGTGTTTCCTTGTATGTGGGAGATATCACTGTGGGGAGGTTTACCATAGAGTATGTCTAGTGTAAAGTCCCCATGTTCCATCTCTCCAATAACAAGAGGAATACTATCATGGTAATCATCTCCTTATGTCTTAGTTGAGTAGCTGACGAACCCTTGGGTTGTTGGTAATGTGTCTCTAACAACATCAAGGACACATGGAATTTTGTAGGTTATGGTTATTATCCTCACTTTGAGTCATTGATAAAATATGTCATCCTGCCTTTTGGGGTTGATGAGGGATATAATCCTTCTCTATGACAGCTTCTTGAATTTATTTATAGTCATATAATGCTGAATGAATTTGATCTTGCAGTTAATATGCTACTGGAGTACATAAATGATCTTCACTAACATGTATATAAGCCTATACTGAGGTGTATTCATCTCTCAAAGGGTGGTCCTCATCCATAAGAGGGATATGAACCCAATCATGAGGCATCTAAATAGTCAAATATTCTTTTTTATTGGATTATGAGCATGTCTTGGGGAATTTTTTCTCTAACTTGGTTAGACTCAGTTGAAATGAGAATATAAGACCATACTAAATATAAATTCCTCATCCGAATATGTCAATGGACCTCCATAATGGTATTAGGAATATAAGACTCCTCTTATATGATACTAATATATTTTGAGTTTCTTTTTTAATACGAATATGACCATTTCCTAAGACATATTCTACAATTAGTTTGTGAGCCTCATCCGGAACAGGGATATGATCCTGATTTTATGCCGTTGGGATATGTTTATAGTATTTTTGGAAGGGATATGAGCTTTTCCCAAGGAATGTGAGACTCTAACTTTGTGATCCCCAATTGGAACTGGAATATGATCCCAGTCTAACACCTCTTTATCTAACAAAATATGTTGATTATCTTCCAAGACATGAGAATAAATATATACACACTCCATAGAAACCACTTTTTCATAATGATCGGAGTTTTGATATTCCCGAATAGTATGGATAAAAACATGTGTCTATCCCTACATCCTAACCAGAATGTACTGGTAGAGCCCCGCCATTACTGTCACAAAGCGTTGACACTTCAACAAGGTATTTATAGGAATAGATTCTTGTATTCTCTTATCTCTAAGGATCTATTGGTTAATGTATTTTATTTGGTTGGGTATATACTCCCACTTTTATCATCATTGTGCCATCAGAATATTCTGATTGAATTTTTTCAAGGGGGTGGATTTATACCTTCCCCTTACATGATTCCCAGATATGATAGAAAAACTATTTTAAACTATCATATGTTTAAAACCTCTTTCGCTGGTCCACAACATTTTCTATTTTAAATGGTGTAATTGATTCTCAAATATGATTGTTTGGGGATGTGACTGGGGGTGAATCTGACAACAATAATTTCATCCTGATATTGGCGATGTATCCTAGAGATTAAAATGCTTCACATTTTTTCATTCATTGAGCATGATATGATACATGATGTATTTTTCATGTGGTGAGGACATGAATATAGGTGGTTGGAAAAAGAGATAGGATCTCGATTTCCCAACATATCTCATTTGGTTAAGAATCATGTTGTACATAGTTCTAGAAAACCCAAGTAGTTTAATGTTATTTAGAAAGAATAGTAGTCAGGTAGTTTAGTGTATTTTGGTAAGGAAATCAATACATATTTCTAAACTAGGATATATGATCTAGGTGTCCCTATGTATCTCATTGGGATGAGAATAAACTTGTTCATTGTTCTAGAAAACCTGGGTTGTTGAATTTCAGAATGAAATGACTTCAGTTGTTCAGTTTAACATCATAAAGTATTGATTTGAATATTGGATTATGGGATAGGATATTGTATTCATGAGTCCCTATATATCTCATTATGATGAGAATCACTCCATACATAGTTCTTGAAAATTCATGAAACATAATGTCTTGGGGAATGGAAATCCATCATATAGCTAAAAATATTGTGGTAAGGACATGGTACATACATTTTACTGTCTTTTATTAAGGATGATGGCTCTACAGATTAACACCTTATGATAAGGATGCTAGTAATCACAAATCAAAAGAGTTTCTATTTTGATGTATTTGGATAACTCGTATGAATATTGCATTTGTTTCAAGATCCTTCAACTCAATCAGTACTGCACATACATGTAGCTCCAACCAATCCTTAAAGACGAAGAAACACTCTATTGTGAGCATAGGATGTCTATGGTTGGAGAAATTGTTTTGATGTCATTTCCAAAATACCTTATTTAACATCCTTATCATCATGAGTTACACCAACCCGATTTTAATATCACAGTCAAAATATGTGGAGACATGATTTTTTAGAAAGAATAGGTTTTGTTTAATATTTTATTGAAAAATGATCATTTATCATTGGGAGGTTTATGGATCATTCTTTTCTTCACATCCTATGTTACACTTTCAAAGCTCCCATATGACTAATTTTGTTATTCAAGTGTTTAAGGTTTTAACCTCGCCATGCCCATCTATAGTTGAATGAAATCTTTAAAGGAACATAAACCTTCTATTCTATGTCAGATACATCTGTGGCAGAGAAAATTATTTTCATGTTATATTATACATATCTCACTCAGCATTTTCATCACCATGAAATATATATATCAATTATTCATTTCATATATGAAATACCTAGGGACATGTATTAACTATTAGAAATATTCTTTTCGTTGTCTTTATTCCCGATATGGGTGAGCATGAAGCTTGTACCTCATGTTATCTATCCCTCAATTGGAGTGAGCATATGGATAAGCTAGAATCCCATGGTACAAGTTCCCTATCATTATTGGTCTAGGGATTAGTCTTGATGAATTAGGGTCTTGGATGTTTCATACTATTCCCATTGATTAAAAGATATCGACTATCCTTGAAGTTTTGTGGAAACATTAGAGATCAGATTTTTTCCATAACTGTTGAGGAGGTAAAACATATGATAATACCACGATGGAAATGGGAGAGGGGTCAAAGAAATATGAGAATTCCCCCATCCCTACAATCTTGGGTGAGGTATAACAATGTTTGGATATCACCTGATGGGGGGATGTAAAATGTAAAAATGATTCCATTCTTATGCTACGGGGAACATCACTACCAAGAGGGATTCTATAGGTAGAAACATTTACATCATCCCATGATAGGGGACTCTGGGGTATTCACATAATTATTTCCCAATGATCATTGTTCTCTTGTTAGAGTTGTGTGATATGTTCTTCTATAGAAACTACTTTTTCAACATCAAGGGGTTGGTTGGAAGGATAGATGAAAACAACATATCCTCTAATTGTGGTCGAGTGAGTGGATGATGATGGGAGATCTAATCTAGAACATAGAGACTAAATCCAGTACATCCACTTTTCATATGATCTAGTGTTAATACCCTCTAAAATACCAACATAGTTAGTAACACATTATGTAGATTCCTTAAAGATATCATTGAGCCTTTCATTCCATGGGTCAGCAGTAAGAGGTAGGCCAATATGTTGTGACTCTAAGGACTGTAGAAGGTTATAATTATACTCTTCTATAGTGTGATCATTTAGATATTATGAACATTCCTTATATCCGATTGAAATAACAATAACTGATAAATAGTTGGGAGGGTGCCTTTTCTTAATATAGTTTCTTATTTGCCTGGTCGGTTCCCGATATACCATTTGAGGGGTCAGTTCCTATGATACCATTTGAGGGGTTCGTTAATATGATACTATTTGAGGAGTCAATTCCCAAGTTAATGATGATACAAGGGTAATATGGTAAACCTTCCTTTATCCTTATGGGATTGGTGATCCATCGAATTCCATAGTCACAAAGGTCATCTGTGATGAAGTCGGAGGTTCCTGACTAGTGATTGTATGGGATTGATTACACTCCACTATTAGGATAATCTAGTTGGCCTCTAACCTATTAGAGATAGTAGGGATATAAGCATTCTCTACAGCTACATTTCTTGGATAACCCTGGGGGGTTGTCCTATTAGTTGACCCAACATTTAATGTTTGTGATAGAACAAACTCCTCTAATGATTCTTGTAGAATCATGGCCAAATGTCGACGATGGGATAGCTAAATGATCAGGAAGGTAGGATTTGATCTAGAGAACATTACATGTGAAAAATACTATTCCACATCAAAATATTTTATGTTTCTTCTTCCAGTATATAATAAAAGGTGTGGCCAATGTTCATTTGATCTGATAATAGAGTTCAACACCTAAAAACCCTCCCAAACCACAACTCAGGCTTCCTCCCTATGGGATATTGGATCATTCTCTAAGAAGATCTATCCTCATACACCAAATTCCCTATAAATGGTCCCACATTCATATTGATTTTTATATTTCCTACATCCTTTATCTAGCATACCCAAGATCCCACTAGGAATGGTTGACTGTGGTCCCACATGTGGTTGTGGTTGTGCACTACTATGGTAGGTTAGTGTATTGGCCTACTTTTTTGTTAAATTAAAAAATAAAAATTTGAAAATATTATTATGTAAGTCAATGTATATAAGGCCCAACCATATATTCCTTTAAACCAATTCATCAGCCTTTATATATTCCATTTCAAAGTTCTTCAAGAAATCTAGTTCGATGATTTTTTCACATACTACACATTTATCAAAACATTTAATGAAAAGTGAACAATGCATAATTATGGGTGCCAAAAGTTGTTAATTCTATTATAAGTAGGTAAATTTATAATATGAATTCATTTTTAAATTATTTTACGAAAATTATATTATCTTATAATATTATTCCAGCTGTAAAATGATTATTTTATCTTTGAAAACAATATGTAGAGACATTGTCTTTGACATTAATTTCATTAGTGGAACATATCATTTGGTAAAATAATTTACTAATAGAAAATTTATTTATTTAAATAGATAATCATCTTTTTGAAAAACATAAATATCCATTCTCTTTTTGGATCATAGATAGATATCATAGGGGATCTTCCAATAATTCAACACCATTTCTTCCAACATGGAATCAACCAAATGTTTTGTCAACGAATATGATATTGTAGTGGTGTATATCATTTAACACACATTATTTAACATGAATAAGTATTAATGTGTTTTTAAACACTATCCTAGAAATAAATATTAATCTTCTAAAATACCATAAAAAATCAACAGTTAGGGTGAAATTTGAATTAAGATCTATGATCTGGGGATATCCTTCGGATAAAAAATGGGTTCCCATATTAGGCGCACAAAATTTATCTTGATATCATGATGTATATAATGTTAGTACGGTTTAATAAGGTGATTTGGTTTTAATTTAAATTATTCTATCTAGATGATAATATCACCCATATTTTGATCAATAAGTAATGATCAAATTCCATTTAACATATAGAGTAGTTGGAATTAGTCAATAGGATGGGTATATGATTAGAATGACTCCAATAAATGGAGACATATGTGATAGGTCTTTTTATCCTCACTCTATGTGGAAGTACATGGAATAGACACTTCAATGGTAAGGATTTTACTAGACCATGAGAATTATTTCATATGTAAAGACCTCCACACATGGGTCATAATCCTATTTTTTAACTAGGGTCAATGTTTTATCATATAAAATGGATATGATGAAAAGATCATGAGGATAGGGGTTTTCCCATTCAACATGATTCAAGGTCCCTGAGGGATGTACTAACAAACACTAGAATAGGTATGGAACAATGTGTAGGGATTATAACTCATCTTGATAGTTGAATCATGGATAATACACTTAGTTTTTTCCACAATGTTCATCGGTAACAATGTTTTTTGTAATCAGTGAGTCACATAATAGTGTATGAACCCACATGTTTATTAAAGAATCAAAACATGAAATTGAAAAACTATTTTAATTTATGTAACTAGTAGTGTTCGTATTGTATCAATTATATGGACATATAAACCTGTGGAAGGCCCCCTATGTGGTTTTTTAACCCTTTATTGTTTTGTTGGGTTGGATAATGGATCATTTAAAGTGTTAAATGTCCATTAGTCCTATGAATATCCCTAGTTACTAGTTTAGTATATATTTACATGTAATCACTTGGGTGTGGTTAATTTATTATTGTTATTGATATGTTTCCATCATCTTTAACATCCATAACATGTTCACTTTTGTGATATATGGTCCCCAACCAACCCTTTCATTGAAAATTTCATCAACATATATGAAGAATATTATTTGAACCAAAAAATATGAGTGTTAATGATGGTGAAAATGATTATAGAGAAACCATTTTTAAAGTATTCACACCCCATATATTTACTGACATGACCCATCCCCTGGGACATGTGCTGTGACTACCCCAAGCCCGCCATCCATAGGCTAAGGGCTACCGACTAGTACCAAAGGCGTAATTCCCTAAAACTGGGAAGGAATTTCCCTTATGACCTGTAAACACACACAATAGAGCACACAGTTGGATACAAAACACTTGGTAAACTGTATAACAAAAGAGTTCTGAAAAGTAAAAGGGGCCAGAAATGCAGGCCCAGCTGTAAAGTAAAAGGAACTAGAAGAACAAGTACAACTGAAGAAAGGAAAAAACATTTGTTGGGTCATCCTCCGGGATTCCTATCTAATGGGTAGGTATATATAGCCTCCTCAGCACTACATGTCTTTCATTCTCCTCCATATACCGACTCATCGTATGGCCCACCTCTGGGTACCGTCCAGTCCTTCTACTCTCAGCCTCAGTCAGCACTATCTATCGTCTGCATCCAACACAACGAGTTATGGGTATAGCCTGTGCAAGGGTGAGTATAATGATACTTAGTAGGGACCCCAAGACCATCATGGTCTCACAAAAGCCAACATGGATAAACCAAAAATTATGAAATCAACAGATAGCCTTACTTATTTAGATGGCCATACTAATAACTAATTTATCAAGTGATCCATCTCAATCATGAAGAAAACACATATGTTAATGACTCAGCTAAAAATTGGTTTTACTCTAGAGGTAAAAAAATTCAAAACCCTCGTATTCTAGAGAACTCCTCATCCATCGAGTACAGTGGGCATGTCGCATCACATAGAGGTGCTTCCAACTAACCCTGGACTGTTGTGGTACTCCTCCTGTCAAGTACCATGGGTCGACGGCGTCACATAGAGGTGCTCCCCACCATGGGTCTGCCACCACAACTAGGCGTGCCCCCTTATAGCATGCAGAGGTACTCCTCCTGTCGAGTACATCGGGTCTGTTACCACGACCAGGATCTCCTCTGCCATGGGTCTTCCGCCACAACTAGGTACTCCACACTAGGATAGTCAAGTCAATCCGAGTCATTCGTTTAGTAGTCGTCAAGTCTCATCCAGCTACTAGGTTCCCACCGAAATGCTTGATCGTTTCCGGAAAATCCACTCTACTACCTGCTGGTCGATTCTCCAACATCCACCAAGTTCCACGAAGAAGTATCCTAAAGATATGCCACATCATAGAGGTCTCAATGCAATAAACGGCACGTCAATTAGACGCATGGTCTGTGAGTTATTAGCATTTTAGTCCTAGAGGTCAAGTTGGATTTTTGCACGATCAAACCTAACCATATCTCAACTATACCCAAAAATCTAGTGGGGTATATTCAAAGGGACCTTCAAGCTCCTAGATTACCGGCACCGCTGACGGTTCATCACACGGACGTCTGGTGCTAAAGATATGGCCAAAAGAAAGTAACGGGCCATAGTGGGACTATGTCCAGTCTAACCATGTCGGACCGTCTCAACCCGACCCGGCATGGACCGACCTGGTTTGGGTCGACCCGGCCAGTTGGGCAGGCCAGCCCGTTGGGTTCGCCCCTGCCCGCTGGGCCCTACTCAACAGGTCGCGAGGGCGCGAACCAGCTACAGGTCGGCTTGAGGGCGGTTCGTCCCGGAGGGCGCCGCGTGGGCAACACAGTCCGGAGGGCACAACGAGGGCATGGGCGGATTTGGTTGGGGCACTGGGAGGACGCGGGCCGATACGGACGGGGCGCCACAAGGGGTGCAATAGGTTGGCTCGGCCTGGATTTTGCGACGGGCGCGAGAGGCGGGCTCGGCCGAGGTGTCGCGAGGGGCGTGGGAGGCCAGCATGGCCAGGGCGTTGTGAGGCCGGGGATGCCGGGGCCGACTCGGCCAGGGCACCACGAGGCCGAGGTGGTCGGGGCTGGCTTGGTCAGGGCTGGTTCGGCCGGTGGCAGCACGGGGCCGGCGGTCGGTGCAGCCAGGGAGGCTCAGGAAGCCGGCATGGTCGGGAGCCGGTCCGGCCGGTGGCAGGGTGGAATTCCATGGGGTTGGCGCGGGTTGCGGAAGCCATGAGTAGTGGCACCGTTTCCTTCGTCACTTTCTTCGTCTCGTCGCCTCGTCACCATTCTGTATAACATCATAAAGAAGAACAACAGTGGGGGTTCGACCATGTTAGATTTGTCCGAACCCTCCGCATTTAGGGTGGTAGCATTTGGATCATAAGAATGAAACACAACAAACCCTCTCGCAATGATTAATCCCAAAACCCGCAAAAGGAAAAAATGTGTGGATAAACTAGTTAGAAGTTGATCCTTGTTCGTTGTTTCAGAAGGAAAGAATCACATGAATAATATCATATTCAAATAAAAACCTGACGTTGTTCATTGTTCGTCAACATTGGCGTGATAAAGTGGGTGTGGTTTCATTTTAGACCAACATGTCCTACGTCGAAGAAGCTTCCGAGGAAGAAATTCAATGTCGAGGTCATTTTTCTTCAGTGGAGCGTTCTTCGTCGGGAGAGCATTCCTCGTTGGGAGATGAAGTTCTTCGTTGCAGAACTTTATTTCTCCCATGATCTCTCCCCTTCCAATATTTCTCCGAAGTTCCTCCAAAATGAAAAATTCCAAGCCTAAATAATATATTAAGTTATCTATTATTTAATTGTTGACACCAAATTCAAAATGGTTAAGATGAATAAAATAAATTTTAGAAGAGTTGTCACATTTATTGGCATGTGCATTGGCACAATAAAGGTGGAGGAGGTCAAGAGACTCTCCCTCATTTATGTGGGAGTTGAGTGGTTTTCCTCAATTAAATGGGGGGTTTAGTCCCTAGTTGTCCCAACACCGTAACCTCTCATAGGAGGTTAGGTTCGGGTGGGCCCCTTCACCATATCCTCTCATAGAAGGTTAAGGAGTGGGGGTCCCCACCTAAAACTTCCATGTGGGTTTTTATAATAGATATAATAAAATAAAACATACATTTATTTTATTTTATTATTACCATGAAAAACCCCAAATACTAACTTTTACCCTCAACCAACTATCGTCAAGGTGAATGTCTTCATAATTGAATACTGACATTGTTAGTTCAAAGGTTCCCTTGGATTTAAATTCCGAGCACTAGTTAAAAAGTTAGAAAAACTAGCTCTTATGTTTACTGAAAGTACCTAAAAAACGTCAAAAATTGATTCTAGGAACACCGGGACTCGGAATCACACACCTTCAATTTTTCGGACTCATAAAATTCCAATATATTTAGAAACATAAATGGAAATTTTGGATCTTTACATTCTCCCCACATCTGGGCGTTACGTCCACATTAGCTACAACTCGAACTATGGGAAAAAGTGAGGGTACTAAGCATGAATCTGAGACTTCGACTCCCATGTGCTCTCTTGGAAGTTCTCGTGATGCCAACAAACATGCACCAGAGGTATCAACCATCCACGAAGTAATCACTCTTGTCGATCCTCAATCTCCACAGGAATCTCCGTAAAAGTTCCCCCATCGTTGACGTCCATCTTTCCATGGTCGATGATGTGAGAAGGGACGTGCAATTATCTCCTTAGTTGGGATACGTGGAAGACGTAGTGCACCAGGTGAAACTGAGGTGGATGATCTAAGAGGTAATCCACCACGCAAACTCTGTTGAGGACCTAAAAAGGTTCGATGAATCTTGGAGATAACTTGCCAACTCAGCCAAAACTACACAGACCTCGTCACTGTGAGACTCATAGAAGGACGTGGTCTCCATCCTCGAACTCTAGAGGTCTCCATCTCCTGTCAGAATAAAACATATGCCTTCTCTGTGCAGTCTTCATCCACTCCTTGATGATCTGCACCTTATCCGTGGTATCCTATGCTATCTTTGGTCCAATGAGTTCTGATTCCCCTTGGTCAGTCCAGCACAAAGGTGATCTGCATGGTTTCCCATAAAACACCTCAAAATGTTCCATCCCTATGGTGGAGTGATAGATGTTGTTGTATGAAAACTCCACCAATGAAAAGTGATCCTCCTAGCTGCGACTGAGGTCGAGGACACAAGTACGCAGCATGTCCATGAGGGTCAGAATGGTCTGCTCACTCTGGCCATTCCTATGAGGATTGAAGGCGGTGCTCAAATGAAGCAGCGACCCGAAAGCCTCATGCAACTCCTTCCATAGATGGGAAGTAAATTGTGCGTCATGATTGGATACAATCGTTGAAGGCACTCCATGTCGCTGCACAATATATTGCATATAGAGGTGTCCCAAGATCTCAACTTAACCCTACTCTCTGATAGGTAGGAAATAGGACGAATTGGTGAGTCAGTCAACGATCACCCTAATAGATTTAATTCCCCTGGAAGTACGTGGAAGTCCTATCATGAAGTCTATGTATATCCCATCCCACTTCCACTTTAGGACCTCTAAAGGCTGAATCAATCCTTCTGGTACCTATTGCTCCGCCTTCACTTGTTGAGAAGTGAGGCACTGAGAGACAAAATCTACAACTTATTTCTTCATTACTGTCCATCAGTTCTGTCGTCAGAGGTCCTGGTCCATCTTCGCCACTCGTGGATGTACCGCTAGAGGGGATGTGTGGAACTATCTCAACACATTTTCCTGAAGTGAAACCGGTACCGTGGTACGTCCTCTGAAGAGGATGACGTGCTCCCAACCTTCATAAAATTCATTAGATGCCTGTCTTGTGGATATCTGAGCACGTCGTGTCTCATTTTCAGCGTCCCCAGGCTGCACCTCCCTGACTCACTGAAGATGTGGGGGACTGACTATAAGAGACTGAAGGAAGGAATCTACATCCCTATCTACAAAAGAAATCTGTAAAGTAGGTAGCTGCTCTATCGCCTCACCTGGAAGTTGTATACCAGATCTATTGATGAGTGCATCTGCAACAATATTCCCCTCCCCAAGAGTATAGAGTATCTTGATTTCATAGTCCGGGAGGAACTCAAGCCAATATCATAGTCTCAGGTGAAGTTCATTCTGGGAGAAGATATACCTGAGTCTCATGTGATAAGAGTCCACAGTAAAACACTCACCAATCAGATAGTGTCTCCACATCCTCAGGGCGAATACCACTGCTGCTAACTTCATGTCATGGGTAGCGTAGTTCTGCTCATGTTGTCTCAGCTGTCGAGAGCCATAAGTGATCACCGCTTGCTCCAGCATTAGGACACATCTGAGTTCGGTCCCTGATGCGTCGTAGTAGATAACGTACCCTATGCCTTCCTCTGGAAGCCTCAATATGGGGTCACTATTCATCCTCTTACTGAGATCCTGAAAGCACTGTTGGCATCTCTCCGACCACACAATGGGTTTCCCCTTATTAGTTAAGGCTGATAGTGGTGATGCAACTCGGGATAAATCTTGCACGATTCTCCGGTAGTATCCAGCCAAACCTAGTAAACTTCGTTCCTCTGTCATAGTCCTGGGTGCCTCCCATGAAAGTATATCCTCAATCATCATTGGATATACTGCAACTCTAGCCACCGAGATGACATGTCCTAGAAAGTTGAACTCTCGGATCTAAAATTATCACTTCGAGAGCTTACCATAAAGCTGGTGCTCTTGGAGTGTGACCGGTACTACACGCAAGTGATAGGTATGCTCCTTCTCAGTTGTCGAGTAAATCAGAATGTCTTCCATGAAGACTGCGACAAAGAGATTAAGGTATGGCTGGAAGATCCTATTCATGAGTCCTATTAACATTGTAGGAGTGTTGGTTATGCCGAATGGAATAACCAAGAACTCGTAGTGGTCGTACAGTCATCTGAAGTCCGTCTTCTGAACATCCTCATCATGAACTCTGAGCTGGTGATAGCCTGATCTGAGTCGTATCTTTGAGAACAACCGTGCTCCCTTAAGGTGATCAAAGAGGTCATCAATTCTTGGGATTGGGTACCTGTTCTTCACGACCACCTGGTTTAGGCACCAGTAGTCGACATAACTCATCATGCTCCCATCTTCTTTCTTGGCGAACAGAATCAGGGATGCCCAGGGAGAAACACTGGGCTGGATGAATCCCTTCTCCTGTAATTCCTCTAAAAATACCCACAGCTCGCGAAGTTCCACGAGAGCCATCTGATATAGTAGAGTAGATATCAGTGCTGTCCTGGGGTAGAAGTCAATATAAAAGTCCTCCTTGGTGCGAGGAGGAGGACCTAAGACATCATCAAGGAAAACATCTATGTACTAGTCCACCACTACAGGATAAGTAGGACTCTCCACATTAGCTTCTCTAAGGGTAAGGCTAGCCAACTGATGAGTGATCGGTTGCACCCTCCTCCGGGTAAGTCCGTCCTGTGATGAAAAGGCTCCCTTCTCACCGGTGAAGGTAAACCTTGTCCCATCCGTGAAAACACACTGCACTTTGCACCTAATATATTCAATCTGATCATGGACTATAGATAACCAGTCCATGCCCAAGATGATGTTGTAAGGCCTTGACGCCACTACTAGAAGATCCCAGCCAATGATATCACCTCTTCGAGTAAGCTCGCACTACCGGAACCAGTGAATAATCATTTAATCTACTCCCATAGGAGACTATAGCTGTAAGGATCGAGCCAAAGGCTTCATCGGAATCTCTGAGCTCCGAAACAGGGTAGTGGCAATGAAATAATGACTAGAACCTATGTTTATAAGTACTATAGATACGGTGGAGTTGATATAGATCATACCTCGTATCATCTCTAGAGTGTCATGATCCAAAGCCTCAACTGCCTAGAGCTGAGCTCTACCTTGTCCACCTGCTCCCAGCAGTCGGGGTGGACCTCCTGGTGGTGGTGGTGGTAACACCTCGAATAGTTGTCCACCGCCAGCTACACGGCCAACTCCTCTACCACGTCCACCTACTCTCTACGAACCAACTCGATTGAATCTATGTCTCGGCCTAAGCGGTCCTTCAACTGTCTGCTGATCATCCGAATGGTGGGAGGGGCAGTCATGAGCCATGTGACCCTTCTCGTCGCATGCGTAACATTTCCTACTCCTGGCATGTCCATCTCTGATTCGGGTGCCCCACACAACTAATTTAGAGTCATGCGGTTGTCCACATATAGGTTTGGTCCTATTGGACCTCTATGACATCTGTATGCCACTAGTTGTAGAAGTCTCCGCTACGTGTCGACTGGTGGTGGTTCTCACTACAAGAGACTGCACAGAAAGGAAACCCTCCACCAAGAGGGCTCTCTCTAACACCCCTGCCTACGTCGGGATGCAAAGTGAGATCATTGAAGCACTGATCTCCAACTTTAGCCCCTGCTCAAAGGTCCTGGACCTAAAGAATGGGTCCCGCACCATATCGGTGTAGTATCATGAGAGGTCTGTGAACCTCGCTGAGTTCTGAGCCACAGTCATGCTGCCTTGCTGTAGATAAATTATCTCCTGTATGCACACTATGCGAAGAGTCATTGGGACAAACTCTGCCCGAAACAGGCTCTCAAAGTCTTCCCAGAGAAGCATCATCTCGTCATGGACATCGAGCATCAAGCTCCACCATCTTCCCACTACTTCCTGATGATGGATGGAAGCAAGAATCACCTTCAGGTATGCTGGTGTCCTTACCAGTCAGAAAAATCTCAACACAGCCTCCATCCAATCCTTAACTGCCTGTGGGTCCTCCTCTCCCGTGAACCTAGGTGGCCTCTGGCCTTGAAACTCGTTCAACCCGCTAATGTGTCAAGCATCGTCTAATTCTGGGGCTGGTGTCATCGGTGGTGAAATAGGGAGTGGTACCGCTAGTTCCTCTGTTAGAAAAGGGTCATGCACTGAGGCCTCATCACATGTTGGGCTATCAGTGCATACGACTCTCAGATCTCTAGACAGCTGTTTGTGTGGAGGAATCCTAAAAAAGTAAAAGGTGCACTATGTTTAAAAAGGTTTACCGGGTGAGCTGACCTAGTTGAGATGACTTCAAATAAAACTTTTGAAAACACAAACGCAATCTGTGTTTTCATACACTGAGTCCGAAATTGGAAGTCATTTCCATGGTGTACGGATACATCGGTCGTCGTACCAACACTGGACTCCCTGAACTGTAAACCACACTCACTACAAATAAAACTATTGCTTTCATAGAAAATATCAGATCCCTACATTTTGTGGTAGAACCGGGCCCTTTGATACCAATTGGTCTCAACCCGTCCCCCAGGGCCCGTGTCGTGACTACCCCAAGCCCTCATTCCATAGGCCATGGGCTGGTGACTAGCACCAAAGGCATAATTCCCTAAAAATGGTAAGGAATTACCTTTATAACCTGTAAAAACACACAACAAAGTACACAGTTGGATACAAAACACTAGGTAATCTGTATAACAAAAGAGTGATGAAAAGTAAAAGGGGACGGAAATACAAGCTCAACTGTAAAGTACAAGGAACTGGAAGTACAAGTCCAACTGAAGAAAGGAAAAATAGTTGATGAGTCATCCTCCAGGATTCCTACCTGAAGGGTAGGTACAATTAGCCTCTTCAGCAATCCACGTCTTCTTGTCTCCTCCATGTACCGACTCCTCGTAAGGTCCCCTTCCGGGTACCGTCCATCCCTGGCAGTCTCATCCTCAGTCAGCATTGTCCGTCATCTGCATCCAACACAATGAGGTGTGGGCATAGCCCAAGCAGGGGTGAGTATAACGATACTCAGTAGGGACCCTGAGACCCTCAAGTTCTCAAAAAATCCAACAAGGATAAACCACAGAGTATGAAATCAACAGATAACCTTTCTTAGGTATATGACCATTCATATACCTAAATTATCAAGTGATCCATCTCAATCATGAGGAAAACTCAAAAGTTACTGACTTAGCTCAAACCAAGTTTTATTCTAGGGTTAAAAACATTCTAAACCCTTGGATTATAGAAACAACCTCTTATATTGGGTACAGTGGGTCTGTCGGGTCACATAGAGGCACATCCCACTATCCTTGTATTGCTGAGGTACTCCTCCTGTCTAGTATGGTGGGTTTTCTACGTCACACAGAGGCACTCCCCCATAGGTTTTCCATTGTAACCAGGCGCTCCCCCTCATAGCCTCTGGAGGTACTCCTCCTGTTAAGTACCATAGGCCTGCCACCACAACCAGGTGCTCCTCCACCCTGGATCTTCTGCCAAAAGAAGGTTCTCCCCATTAGGCTAGTCGAGTCACTCTGATTCAATCATTCAACAGTCGTCAAATCTCACCCAGCTACTAGGTTCCGGAAAAAATGCTTGCTCGTCTCTAGAAGATCCGCTCCACAAGCAATTGTTCGATGTTCCAAATTCCATGATGTCCCACTAATAATTATTTCAATGATCTGCCACGTCATATGGGTCTCAATGCGACAGACAACACATGAATCAGATGCTTGATCTGTGAGTTATTAGCCTTTTAGTCCCGAGGGCCTGGTTGGATTCGTGCACAATCCAACTGGACTGTATCTCAACTATTCCCCAAAATCAATTAGGGTATATTAAAAGGAACCTTCAAAATCCAATATTACCATTTCCACTGACGGTTCTCCAAACAGATTTCTGGTGCCAAAGATATTGCCAAAAGAAAGTAAAGGGCTGTGGTCGGCACAGGTCCGGTCTCACCCGGTCAGACCGTCCCAGCCCTACCCAGCCTGGGCCGACCCAGTTCAGGTCGACCCACCCTGATCCATTTTCTCTATCCTGACCCATGGGGTTTCCAACTCGATGGGTTCGGCCCGGCCTACTGGGCCCAGCCCAGCAGGCCGCGACGGGCAGCGAGGGCGCGGAGCTGCCGTGGGTCGGTGTGAGGGAGGTTCAGCTCGGAGGGCGCCGCGTGGGCGAATCGACTCGGAGGGCATCATGAGGGGGATTCCAGTTTGTTTGGGGCATCGCGAGGGTAATGGGAGTCTGTCTCGGCTGGGATGCCGTATGGGGCACGGGAGGACAACTCGGTCGGGACGTCACGAGGGGCGCGGGACCCCGGCTTGGTCAGGACTCCGCGAGGCCAAGGTGGCCAGGATGGCTGGGGATGGCTCGGTCGGGGCTGATTCACCGGTGGTGGCGGGGGGCCACCAGCTGGCATGGCCGAGGTGGTTTGGGAGGCTATCATGGCCGGGATCTGGTGTGGTAGGTGGTTGGGCGGAACGCTGCGGGGGCGGCGTGGGTCGTGGAGGCCGCGGGTGGCGGCGCTGTTTCCTTCGTTGCCTTTATCGTCTCATCTCCTTGTCGCCATTCCAAACAACACCATAAATAAGAACCATAGAAGGGGGTATGCAATGTTATATTCTTCATCACTGTCTGGGTTTAGGGTGGTAGCACTGGCCTCACAAGAACGAAGCACAAAAAACCATCCCGCAATGATTAATCTCAAAACCCAAAAAAGGAAAACATGTGCGGATCAACTATTTAGAAGATTATCCTCGTTATTTGTTTTAGAAGGAAATAATCACGGTAATAATATCATATTCAATTATAAACCATATCTTTTTCCATGTTCAATGATGTTGGCGCGAGAAAAAGGATGTCATTTCATTGTAGACGAACACATTGTACGTTAAAGAAGGTTCTGAGGAAGAAA
This sequence comes from Viscum album, assembly GCA_963277665.1. Taxonomy (NCBI): domain Eukaryota; kingdom Viridiplantae; phylum Streptophyta; class Magnoliopsida; order Santalales; family Viscaceae; genus Viscum; species Viscum album. The sequence continues at coordinate 1,784,949,150 of OY728150.1, forward strand.
GACAAAGTCGAGGTTATTCATCATCGGTGGAGCATTCTTCGTCTGGAGACAATTCTTTGTTGCGAGATGAAGTTCTTCATTGGAGAACTTTATTTCTCTCAAGCTCTCTCATCTCACAATATATCTCCCATTTTCCACCAAAATGAAAAATTCCAGCCAAAATAATATATTAAGTTATCTATTATTTTATTGTTGACACCAAATTCAAAATGGTTAACTTGGATAAATTATTTTCTTAAGGAGTTGGCACATTTATGGGCATGTGCATTGGCATAATAAAGGTGGAGGAGGTCAAGAGACTCTCCCTCATTTAGGAGGGAGTTGAGAGGTTTTCCTCAATTAAATGGGGGGGGTTTAGTCCCGGGTGGTCCACACACTGTAACCTCTCATGGGAGGTTAGGTTCGGGTGGGCCCCACCACCATAACCTCTCATGGGAGGTTATGGTGTGGTGGTCCCTACCTCCAACATCCACATGGGTGGTTATAATAGATAACATAAAATAAAACATGCATTTATTTTATATTATTATTTCCATGAAAAACCCAAAAACTAACTATCACCCTCAACCAACTATCATCGAGGTGAAAGTCGTCATAAGCGAATATCGACACTATGAGTTCAACGATGCCCTAAGATTCCAATTCAGAGCACTGGTTAAAACGTTAGAAAAACTCACTCGTACGTCTACTGAACGTACCCGAGCAAGACTTCATAAATTGATTCCAGGCACACGGGGCCTCGAAATCATGCACCGTCAATTTTTGTGGACTCGTAAAATTCCCATATATTTAAAAAAAATAACATAGAAATTCTAGCTCTTTACATTTACTATCTATTTTTGATCTATATATAGAATATGATACTCTCTACCATATTATGTTAGGTATTATGGGAATCCTATGTTTTCACATGAATTTTATCTACTACTTACATTAGTGGACACATATATGTTGAAAAACATAACAAAAAATGATTCTGACATCTAGTCATTAGTTAATTATTTTTTTATTTTAATTGGAAAAAACATTCATAGATTACTAAATGAATATACGGTCCATCTGAAATTAATTTAATAACAGTATGGTGAAGATTCTGACAGGAATCCAATGTCAATGAATTCATGAAATATTCTTTTAAAAATATATCTCACACTCACATGACGACCAGGAAGTGACTAATTCATGAAGATGAATCCCCCTTAACATTCAACGTGCATCCCCCAAAAATAAATACTTCCAATGATCAATTCCCACATGTATGGATAGAGTGGAATTCATAGGGTATTTTTTCATCCATAAAGAAAACATGGGATTCTCTTTAGCTAGACATGATTCTATATACTCTTATTAGATAAATTATTACACCATTAATAATATTCAACAAAAAATTATATGACGAGGTTATATATAATATTGACTATTTTGATCTTATGGGTCATGTTTTGGACACTTAAGGCATATTCATATATAGAGTACTCAAGATTTTGGATATCAATCAGTCATTCATGGTGGTGATGATGATGATGATGAATCATTCTATGAAATTAATATAAAGAATAATGTTAATACTAAGAAAAAAGATTCTTTTTAGTGGGTAAACATAATTTTTCACATACATTAGATTTTACCAAAAACACTACCACTAGAATTCCCATTCAACATTATTAATTATTTGAGGGATTTACCTCACCCATTGGGTTACCAGATATACAACAGGATGTACCCTGATTGGGTCAGGTACTAACCTTCCCGGTAAGGTTGAGGAGAATCCTTTACCTCCACCCATGGATTTATTGAGGTCCATAAACCATAACCACATAGAGGTAATTACAATTCCTCTATTGGTGGATAATTGGGTAGATATTTCATCAGAGGAACTCTTTGATTTGGAGTGAGATTATAAATAATAAATATTCAACTAGGCTAATAATATGATAACTTGTTAGATAATAGAGACTTATTCCATGAATTAAAATCATAAATTACTATATATATTATTTCATTAAAGGAGGGTATACCACTCCAAAATCTCTATAATTGATATATTAACCATTTATTAAACATTTTATTTAATACACATTTTTTATTCCATGAGGAAAACATTATTTGACCAAGATTAGAGAACACCACAAATTGTATTTTGATCAAGGACTTCAATGACATCAAAGGGAATCATAATTATTGATATAGTTGTGTGTACAACTTAATATGAGGAAACACACTAATAATGGGATATATTTCCAACAACACCTCTAGGTTATATGTTAAAAAAATATGAAAAAGTAAGTAATGATTAAAACTTTATTTCTTCTATCCTTCACATCTATTCACATAAAAAATATCCCTATGTAAATTATAATTGTAAAAACATAGAAAATGGATTGAAAAATATATTAATTCAGTAATATAAAATTTAAATTACCATAAATATGAAAAATATAACTTTTTTAGTGTGAGTGGGATTTTTATACATTGAAAATGTAAAACCTCTAAAAACTAATACATATCGTATATATTTATGTCTTTTCAAGAAACATTAATTTTAATATCATTTCTATTACCAATAAATATAATATAAATACACTGAATGTGGAAATAAATTTGGAGTGGTATTAAATAATTAATATAGATAATATATAAAATCAATTACACATACATAATAATGTTTTTATTTTCTTAGGATATTGTTGGTTCAATTATTATTTTATCAATATTAAAATGAAGGAAATAATTTTTTAGATAGAATAATATCTATTTATATAATTATATCTCTCCACAACTCAATTATCAAGACTTTTCAAAATTCCCAGAGCTATAGAAATCCAAAACATTTTTTAATATGTTGATTTACTGGTGAAATAACAGTGTCTGACTGATAAATAAATTGAAATTATAAATCAAATTTTGAGGAAGCTATCAAAATATGAGTTAAAAATTAATTATTATAAACATCTAAATAATTCCCTACATGTAAATTTCTTAAAGTCATGTGATTTAATTCATAGTACAGATGATAATATTGTAGAGTTTGGTATATATTGAAAAAATTAAATGTGTCTAAGAAGTCAATGGAACATATTTTGGAATCCATAAAGCATTCTTTTTAATTCATTTTTTCTATTTATCTCATCATTTTTTTAATTCAAAAGAAACAAATTTTGTGTTATTCAACATTATTTCATTGAATAAATGAAAAATTTACTCTCCTAAAATCAATCAATGATTTCATGAATTTATTTTATTTAATAAATCAATTATTTATTACATGACCGAAATAGAAAGAATAATTATCAATGTAATTAATTTGAACTAAACAGGGAATGGTAATGATTTATTAATGGATATTATTTGATACACATGTTTTTTATAAAAATATTTAACTAACCTATTATCTTATTATTTGTAGGTTGTTAGTGTTTTATTGAATGGATAGATTTACATCTTGCGTGTTTTCACTAGAGGTTGATGCCAACTTTTTTCATGAAAATATTATAGATATATAAAATCCTCATAGACATGTAGTATTAGTGTTGTAGTGCTCGACTTGGGAAAAAATAAATTATTATTTTGATATACATGTCTTGAAAAGTAAAATATTATTTTTCTAGGGAACTAACTCAAATAAACTCTCACTTTCACTAGATAAAATAGCTAATGTCTTATTATACAACAGATTAAAAACACGCTTTTGATGAGTATGTATATATCCACTAGGTCAACCACATTTTTGTGTCAAGGGTTAAATACACTTTTCTATGATATGAGGTTTTTACAATAATATTACTATGATTAGAAAATCCATCAATTAGTTGTATAATAGAGTATCCAACTTTTGTTCCCAAGTCATAATTATGAAATCCTAAAAAATCAATAATGAAATAATATCATAAAATGATAAATATATTTTGTTTGTATAATCACAAATCATTACAACTCATTGATGCAACTACATCTTACACAACATTAAAAGACGTAATGAACTCAAATATTGTAGATATAGAAACCACTCTGTGTAATATATTATAATGATTATTACTTTTTCATACTCATTGATACTATATTAAATGAATCTATGTATAGAAAAGTATTTAATTCCATTGATTACTACTATTATCACTTCTCTAGATAACATAAACTCACCATTTCAACTTTTTGATGTATTGTTAGATTTTTTAAACTGAATGATTATGAGATTTTGTTGGATTTATAAGATATTCACTAATTATGATTTAAAGAATCTGAAATATCAAACCTCAATGAATATAATTGTAACGACCCAAAATTTTGAATAAATTTTGTTTCCTAACATTGTGTGTTATTTTATTTTATACTCAACAAAACTATTTCATTTAATAAAATGGTTATAATTAAAATAATATTGTTGGGTTTCAACTGTCAATATGACTGTTGGTCAATATGGCCGTTGGAAACTAAATGTTGTGATTATTGTCTATAAATACAAGTGATCTGGGTAAATTAATATAGAAAAGAGATTCGATGGCCCATCCAGTAGTCTCGGGGCGATCTAATCCCATCTGAAGGAACTCGGGAAGGAGGTAGCACCTTTGGGCTTTGCCCTAGACCAAACCCAAGCCGAACATCATCATGTGAAGCTGGAACAGAATCACCCTCACGAGAAGTTCAAGCTGATAGAAATCCATACTTCGGCAATATTGGCTGAGCCACCCCAAGATTATATCACCCTAGCACACCTTACTATTAGGTCCTATGCTGGTGTTATAAGGGGATATGTAATGAGACCCTAATTGTCTTGTCTAATCCTTTGATTTAAATAAAAAAAATTATTTCTTCTTATGATGATGTTTGTGAATTTTCAAATGACTGGATAAATATTGTATGCATATTATTGATGAATTTTAGAAAAAAGGTATTTTAAAAATATTTATGTAAACCATAAATAATTAATAATGTGTAATGATTTTAGAAGAATGGTCTTCTTCAGTTATGTTGGGTAAGAAATGTAGAGTCTAATATGATCAACATAATTTTTGATGAATAGTAAATTATGAATAGTGATGTTATTCTTATGATTAGTAATGTGACCAATTGGATTAAGTAACTTCACTTAAGAAAGTATTAATATAATTTAGGCACCTTGATTAAGTAATGTGATTTAATAAAATAAGTAAATAACTGTTTCAGAAATTAGTGGTTAAGTATTAGTTTTTTTCGTGTGAATAGTGTTTTCATTAAAAAATCAAATTAAAAAAAATTAGAAAATTATTATCATAAAATCGAGTTCATCTTTAAAATCAGAGCATCGATATTTGGTAAAGGTGAAATTTGGGGATTTTTACGAAACAGTTGAATTTTCAGTAAATAGTGTTTTTATTTAAAAATTAAATTAAAAATATTTAGAAAATTATTTTCATAAAATGGAGTTCATTTTTGAAATCATAGCAGTGATATTTGGATAAAGTGAAATTTTGGGATATTTCTGAGAAAGTTAAATTTTCAGTGAATAGTGAAAATATAGTTTTGGAGTTTCGGTGTTTAATGACATCATTAATGATGTAATAATTATGAAATAATTCTGTTCGACTTATTAATAGTACGATAAGGTATGAGGTGTCCCAAGTGGCCAATACCATGGGAAAATACCATGGGAAATCCTATTGTTTTTCCAATACCACTGATGAGGTGTCCCTTGGCAATTAATGTCTTGTCCCCGCACTTCTCCTATAAATACCTGGCCATTCCATCATTAATTTCATTTCAAAATCATCCCCAATGAAGTTATTGTCTCTTTACCTCCCAAAGATTCCTCCCAAGGTTCCCTCAAGCCTCCCAAGGTCCTGACCTTCATGCTTTCGAAGTTACTCTTCGAGGTAAGGGATCCTACCTCTCTCTATCTTTTCATGTAATCTCTTTTATGTCATTTATTTTAAGCTCCATGTTATTATGTTGAGGGTGTTCTTTTATATTCATCGTAATATGATTTTCATGTTCATACTATGAGATACCCTGCCTTTATTTCATCAATTCATTTTAATAATGTTTAAGTAGCGTCGTTAGGCTGCCAAATTTTTGTAAGGGATTCTTTCACCCTTCTCATTTTCAAGTTCTATTTTCATGTCATGTCTTTCATGTTCCTTTTTTCCATGTTGGTGTATGATATCTATATTAATCATACTGTACTTTTATTTTCACATGATGAGAGACCCTATTTAATCTCATCAATTCATTTTTTTATGTTTTAAGTGACGTCGTTAAGCTACCGAATTTTTCATAAGAGAAATCGTATTTTTGTCTTGCTTTCATGTTTTTCATTTCATAAGGTATGTCATTCAAATTTCACTACCACGTTATTATATATTTTATATTCTGTCCCTATACTATTGTATGGATCATTTATGAGTGGGTGACCCTTGTCCCCTCTCTTTTCAATGTTTTATAAAAACCCTGCAACATAGCTGTTATGGTGCCGAATTTTCGTCACAAAATGTCTCTCTCTTTTTCTCAAATTCATTTATTTGATTAATTGAATACTCCAAATTATTTATTCTACATGGGTATTCACATATATATCAATATTTTATATTTTAAATTCTGGGATTTACATACATGAGACCCGCTTTCCTTTTTCGTGGGATTAAAGTGACATAAAGATCACTTCTTTAAAGCAGTTTTTAAAATGTTATGAGTATTGAATGAAACCCATTTATTTTATGCTATATGGGTTATTTATGAAATGATTGATTTTTATATATGTGGCTCACATGATAATAATGACAAATTATGGGTGCTCCATGATATCGCTCCAATGAAATGGGTAAAGACTTAATCTCGAGAGATGACTATTTAACAATACCTTGGTGAATAACCTTGTTAATTTTTTTAATGAAACCATGGGGATGGACCTTGGTGATACAGAAATGATTGTCTAAGTTAAATTTTGTAGACACATCTTCATGTTATGAAACAAGTTATTTTTATTATGATATGCCTCATGATTTCTTTATCATGCCTTAAAGTTATTTATCATGACTTTATTGATGTATCTCAAGTTCACATTTAAAATGTTTCTCTTGATTCCCTTACTGGGCCTTCTGCTCACCATTTCCTTTGATATATGCTCCCAGGTTATGAGATGCAGTAATGAACTTAGGATGAACAATGAATAATCCTTACAAGTGTTTTAGAATAATTTTTATTTTGTTTTCATGTATTATGATCCTGATTTCCAAGACATGAGATTTTAAAGATCCTCTTTTTGTAAAATGTAATGAAAAATTATGTATTAAAAAGGCAGGATGCTATAGTTTGTATAAAAGGATAGTTTAGTTATTTCTAGAAATTAGGAAATGAAAAATTTAGGAAGAAACCTATAGAAAATTTTACATATGGGAAATATTCCTGGTATTTGTATGAGTATTGAGTAAGTGGTTTATCAAGAAAATACATCCCTCTCTAGATACGAGCAGGTAGAGGTGGCTCTAGCACAGATGTACATAGGGGTAAAACCCAAAAACACCGCTTTGAACTAGAATCTAATGCGAACTAGTACACGACAAAGTCCCTTGTTGCACTCTTGGTTACGACACTTCAGGGGGATATGTTTGGTTAATCGCATGTTTTTTATGAATCATTATGAAGTAATTATAGAAAAATGTAATTGTATAAGCATGAACTTTTAAGACATAAAATCCATTTTAGTTAAAAGATTCGTAATGAAATAAGTTTCTCACGAAGGATATATTATTTTAGAAAATATCCCCATCGTCTAGGAATATATTGAAGAATTTCTTGAGTAGTTACCCGGACCTCCCCTAGAAAGAGAGGTAGAGTTCTCCATTGAACTCATACATGGATATCATATGATGTCAAAGACCACCTATAGGATGGAAAATGTGGAGCTATATGAATTAAAGAAACAAATTTGAGATCTTTTGGAGAATGGGTTTATCCGACCAAATGTGTCTCCTTGGGGAGCACCACATCTCTTTGTGAAGAATAAGGATGGATCGATGCAGCTATGCATTGATTATATAGAACTAAATCGGATCACAGTGAAGAAAAAATACTCCCTTCCAAGAATTGATGACCTATTTGACCAACTTCATGGGATTCAATTCTTCTCTAAGAATGATCTTCGTTCTAGTTATTATCAATTGAGGGTGAAGAATGATGATATTCCAAAAACAGCTTTCCAATCAAGATATGGGAATTATGAGTTTGATGTTATTCCCTTCGGACTGACTAATGAACTTTATATTTTTATGGATCAAGAATAAGTTGATTTTGGAAACTTATGTTTTATCAAATGGATATCCTTTGTATAGGAAATGATTTGGTGATTAAATGATAAAGGTTATTTTGGAAGATGTTTTCTCTTTTGGAGTACGATAAGCCTAGTGTGAAATAAAATACTAAAGGATTTAAATTGTGGAGGAATGGTTGATTTTTTTTGAATTTATTTAATTATTGTGGAAATATGGTGATTTGGGTTATTTCAGGAAAATGATGAACCTATCATAAGGAATATGTGAAAAGGTTAATTAAACATTAGTATGAGACTTTAATAGTAGTTGATGTTATTTGGAGACAAATGTTAAGATTTATTGGGGAAGACTATGTGATTAAATCCTTCCGAGTTTTGGGATCCAATCTTAGTTTGGATTATTCTGAAGAATTTTAATGGTGATTGTGTATTGAATGGTATTTCTGGAACTTTGGGTAATATTTTTTGAATTTTGTAGATTAATAGTCATATTTTATTTATAATGGATTATCCTTTTTGGGGATTATATTATCTCCCGCCTTTTTAATACATATCTTTTCATTACATTTTACAAAAATAGGATCTTTAATGTCTAGTGTCTGGAAAATCAGGATCATAACACATGAAAACAACATAAACATTATTATAATCAAATTTTAAGGCTTATTAATTTTTAATCCTAAGTTCATTATAGCATCTCATAACCTGGGACCATACATAAATGGAAAGGGTGAGCATAAGGCCCAGTAAGGGAAACAAGAGAAACATTTTACATGTGAACTTTTGATACATCAATAAAGTCATGATAAATAAATTTAAGCATGAGAAAGAGATCATGAGGCATATCATAATAAAAATAATGTGTTTCATAACTTGAAGACGTGACTACAACATTTAACTTAGAAAATCATTTCTGTATCACCAAGGTCCATCCCCAAGGTGTCGTTAAAAAAATTATCAAGGTTAATCACCAAGGTATCGTTAAATGGCCATCTCTAGAGATTAAGTCTTTACCCAATGCATTGGAGCGCTATCAGGGTGCACCCTTAATTTTTCTTTATTATCATTTGAGTCACATATATCACCATTAGTAATTTCATAAATAACCCATATAGCATAAAATAAATGGGTTTCATTTCATATTCATAACATTTAAAAAACTACTTTAAAGAGATGATCTTTATGTCACTTTAATCCCACAAAAAAGGAAAGCGGGTATCATGTATGTAAATAAAAAAAATTAAAATAGAACATTTTGATATATATTTGAATACTCTTGTATAATAATGAGTTGTGCGTATTCACTTAATAAAATAAAAGTATTTGATAAAAAGAGAGAGACATTTTGAGACGAAAATTCGGCAGCATAACGGCTATGTTGTAGGGTTTTAGAAAACATTGAAAATAGAGGGGACATGGGTCACCCACTCATAAATGATCCATAAAATAGTAGAGGGACAGAATATAAAAGATATAAGAACATGGTAATGAAATCTGAAGGACATACCATATGAAACGAAAAACTTGAATGGAAGACAAAAATAAGATTTCTCTTATGAAAAATTCGGCAGCCTAACAGCATCACATAAAACATAAAAAAAATGAATTGATGAGATTAAATAGGGTCTCACATCATGTGAACATAAAAGGAAACTATGGTGAATATAGAGATCATAACCCAACAAGGAAAAAATGAACTTGAAAGACTTAAAATGAAAATAGATCTTTAAAATGAGAGGGGTGAAAGAATCCCTTACAACAATTCGGTAGCCTAACGGTGCCAATTAAACATTCTTAAAATGAATTTATGAGAGAAATAGGTGGTATCTAATAATATGAACATGTAAAGGAAAGTATGATGAATATAAAAGAACATCCTCAACATAAGAACATGGAAATTCAAATAAATGACCTAAAGGAGAATACATGAAAAGAAAGAGAGAGGTAGGATCCCTTACCTTGAAGAGTAACATCGAAAGAATGAAGGTTGGGACCTTGGGAGGCTTGAGGGAACCTTGAGAGGACTACTTGGGAGGTAAAGAGACAATAACATCATTGTGGAGGATTTGGAAATGATATGAATGATGGAATGGCTTAGTATTTATAGGAGAAGTGAGGGGACAAGGCATTAATTGCAAAGGGACACCTCATCGGTGGTATTGGCGAAACCATGGGCTTTCTCATGGTTTTTGCCCACTGTATTGGCCACTTGGGACACCTCATACCTTATATTACTATCCAAAAGTCAACCAGAATTATTTCATAATTAATAAATCCTTAATGATGTCATTAAACACCTGAAAATCCAAAACAGTATTTTCACTATTCACCGAAAAATCAACTTTCTCAGAAAACCCCCAAAATTTCACCTTAACCAAATATATATGCTCTGATTTCAAAAATGAACTCCATTTTATGAAAATAATTTTCTAAATATTTTTAATTTAATTTTTAAATAAAAACACTATTCACTGAAAATTCAACTGTTTCATAAAAATCCCAAAATTTCACCTTTACCAAATATCGATGCTCTAATTTTAAAAATAAACTCCATTTTATGAAAATAATTTTCTAAATATTTTTAATTTAATTTTTAAATAAAAAACACTGTTCACCAAAAAAAACTAATACTTAACCAATAATTTCTGAAACAGTTATATACCTATTTTATTGAATAAAATTACTTAATCGAGGTGCCTAAATTATATTACTACTTTCTTAAGTGAAGTTACTTAATCCATTTGGTCACATTACTAATCATAAGCATAAAATCACTATTCATACTTTACTATTCATAAAAAACTAAGTTGATCTTATTAGACTCTAAATTTCTTACTGAACATAACTGTAGAAGACCATTTTTTGAAAATAATTACACATTATTAATTATTTCAGGTTTACATAACAATTTTTAAAATATCCTTTTTCTAAAATTCATCAATAATAGGCACACTATATTTATCCGGACATTTGAAAATTCAAAAACTTCATCATAAGAAGAAATCACAAATTTTATTTAAATCAAAGGATTACACAAGGCAGTTGCGGTCTCGTTACATAGACCCTTATAACACCAGCATAGGACCTAAGAGTAAGGTGTGTTAGGGTGATAGAATCTTGGGGCGGCTCTACCAACATGTCCCGAGTAGTGATTTTTATCAGTTTGAGCTTCTCGTGAAGGAGATTCCATTCCAACATCACACGATGAAGTTCAGCTTGGGTTTGGTTCAGGACAAAGCCCAAAGGTGCTACCTCCTTCCCGAGTTCCATTAGATGGGCTTCGATCGGCCCGAGACTACTGGATGGGACCATCAAATCTCCTATCTATATTAATTAACCAAGATGACTTGTATTTATAGACAATAATCGCAACATTTATTTTCCAATGGTCATATTGACCAATGGTCATATTGACAGTCGAAACCCAATGGTATTATTTTAATTATAGTCATTTTATTAAATGAAATAGTTTTCTTGAGTATAAAATAGAATAAAACACAAAGTTAGGAAATGAAATTTATTCAAATTTTCGGGTCGTTACTATCTTCCCCCGTTAAAGAAATTGTGTCCTCACAATTTTAAAATTGGGCTTGGAAATTTCGTTGAAATTCCCACATCGGAAAAAGAGTCAGTAAAACTATTACTTTAAAATAAAGAAAGGGAAGTACAAAGGTCACCCAAGTTAACCCATACTAGGATTCCATGTAAGAAAACATGGATATAGAAGAAAAAAAAGGGTCATGTTCTGATGGAGAGTGATAGAAAATATGATTATGAGAAAATTAACCATAAGAAGATCACTAACTTAAGATGTGTTAAACGGTATTTGATCACCCAGTAGGAAACGTAAACCAACAACATCTTTGTTCTACATTCCTTTTCATAATTTTGAGTAATTCATTTAATATGTAGAATAAAAACATAAGGAAATATACTTACCTTCAAGTAGAGTTTCATCCCATAATAAGTTTCCACCAAGACTAATATTTTCTCCATACAGTGAGCATTCAAAAGGACTTGGTCTCATCAAAATCACAAGAATAGTCTTCTAGAGAATCACATAATCCAAAGAATAATAACAATATTTTCCCCTTGTCTTTAGTCATCAACTAAAACAAAAATGGTTAGTATGAGATCATATAATCACCAAAAAGGATAATACTTCATAAAAATAAATATCACTATAAATCTACAAAATTCAACAAAATGTACCAAAAGTTCCAGAAAAACCATTCAATACACATTCATCCTTAAAATTCATCAGAATAATCCGAACTATGATTGGAACCCAAAACTCAGAAGGATTTAATCACATAGTCTTCCTCAATAAATCTTATATTTATCTCCAAATAACATAGATTACTATTAAAATCTCATACTAAATTGTAATTAACATATTCACATATTTTCTATGTTAGGTTCATCATTTTCCTAAAATAACCCAAATCACTATATTTCCCCAATAATTACATAAATTTCAAAAAAAAATCAACCATTCCTCTACAATTTAAATCTGGTAGTATTTTATTTCCCTTAGGAATATTGTACTCCAAAAGAGAAAACATCTTCCAAAATAACCTTTATTATTTAATCATCAAATCATTTTCCTATAAAAAGGATATCCATTTGATAAAACATAAGTTTCCAAAACAAACTTATTCATGATCCATAAAAATAGAAGGTGCATTAGTCAGCCCGAAGGGAATAACAACAAACTCATAATTCCCATATCTTGATTGGAAATATGTTTTTAGAATATCATCATTATTCAACCTCAATTGATCATTACCAAAACAATGATCAATCATAGGAATGAATTGAGTAACACGAATTTTGTTAAATACGTCATCAATTCTTTTAAGAGAGTATTTATTCTTCACTATGATTCGATTCAGTTCTCTATAATCAATGCAAAGATGCATCGATCTATCCTTCTTCTTCACAAAGAGAAATGGTGTTCCCCAATGAGACACACTTGGTCAGATAAACCCATTCTCCAAAATATCTCGGAGTTGTTTCTTTTTTTCCTATAGCTCCACATTTTCCATCCTATAGGGGGTCTTTGACATCAGATGAGATCCATGTATGAGTTCAATGGAGAAATCTACCTCTTTTTCTGGGGGAGGTCCGGGTAACTCTTCAAGAATTACGTCAATGTATTCATAGACTATGGGGATATTTTCAAAATGAATAAATCCTTCATGAGAAACTTATTTCATTTACGAATCTTTTAACTAAAAGGATTTTTTGTCTTAAAACTTCATGCTTAGACAATTACATTTTTCTATAATTTCTTTATAATTATTCATAAAAAGCATGCGATTAAACAAACATATCCCCTAGGAGTGTTGTAACCAAGAGTGCAGTAAGACCCATTGTCGTGTACTAGTTCCCATTCGAGTCTAGCTCAAAGCGGTGTTTTTGGATTTGAACCATATGTACATCTATTCCAGAGCCACCTCTACCAACTCGTATCTAGACAGGGATGTATTTTCTTGATAAACCACTTACTCAATACTCATCAAAATACTAGGAAAATTTCCTATATTTAAAATTTTTTATAGGGTTCTTCCTAATGTTTTTATATCCTAATTTCCAGAAATAACTAAACTATCCTTTGATACCAACAATAGAATCCCACGTTTTTAATACATAAGTTTTCATTACATTTTACAAAAAGAGGATCTTTAAAGTCTAGTGTCTTGGAAATCAGGATCATAATACATGAAAAAATACATAAACATTCTTCTAATCCACTTGTAAGGCTTCCTCATTGTTCATCCTAAGTTCATAACAACATCTCATAACTTGGGAGTATACATGAAAGGAAAGGGTGAGCAAAAGTACCAGTAAGGTAAACAAGAGAAACATTTTACATGTGAACTTGAGATACATCAATAAAGTCGTGATAACTAACTTTAATGAATGAGAAAGTGATCATGAGGCATATCATAATAAAAAAATGTGTTTCATAACTTGAAGATTTTGCTAAAACATTTAACTTAGACAATCATTTCTATATCACGATGGTCCATCCCCAAGGTGTCATTAAAAAATTACAAAGGTTATTCACCACGATATCGTTAAATGATCATCTCTAGAGATTAAGTCTTTACCCAATGCATTGGAGTGCTATTAGGGCACACCCTTAATTTTTCATTTTTATCATGTGAGCCACATATATCATCATCAATCATTTCATAAATAACCCATATAGCATAAAATAAATGGGTTTCATTTCATAGTCTTAACATTTCAAAAACTGCTTTAAAGACGTGATCTTTATGTCACTTTAATCCCATGAAAAAGGAAAGAAGTTATCATGTATGTAAATCCCAGAATTTAAAATAGAAAATTTTGATATATATGTGAATAACCCTATAGAATAAAGGGTTTTGAGTATTCACTTAATAAAATAAAATAATTTGAGAAAAATAGAGAGACATTTTGAGACGAAAATTCGGCAGCATAATGGCTATGTTGCAAGGTTTTAGAAAAAATTCAAAAGAGAGGGGACAAGGGTCACCAACTAAAAAATGATCGATAAAATAGTATAGGGACAGAATATAAATTATATAAGAACATTCAAATGAAATTTTAAGGGAATCCCATATGAAATGAAAAACATGAAAGGAAGACAAAAATAAGATTTCTCTTATGAAAAATTCGACATCCTAACGACGTCACATAAAACATCAAAAAAATTGAATTGATGAGATTAAATATGTTCTATCATCATGTAAAAAAGAAAAGGACAGTATAATGAATATATAGATCATAACCCAACATGGAAAAAATGAACTTCAAAGACTTGACATGAAAATTAAACTTGAAAATGAGAAGGGTGAAAGAATCCCTTACAAAAATTCGGCAGCCTAACAGTGCCACTTAAACATTATTAAAATGAATTGATGAGAGAAAGAGGCGGTCTCTCATAATATGAAAATGAAAAGGATAGTAGGATTAATATAAAATAACATCCTCAACATAAGAATATAGAGCTTAAAATAAATAACATAATAGATAATACCTGAAAAGAAAGAGAGAGGTGGGATCCCTTAACTTGAAGAGTAACTTTGAAATCATGATGGTCGGGACCTTGGGAGGATTGAGGGCACCTTGGGAGGACTCTTTTGGAGGAAAAGGGACCCGAAATTCATTGGGGAGTATTTTTAAATGAAATTAATGAGGTAATTTCTTTGTATTTATAAGAGAAGTTAGGGGACAAGGCATTAATTTCCAAGGGACACCTCATCGGTGGTATTGGCAAAACCATGGGCTTTACCTTGGTATTTTCCCATGGTATTGGACACTTGGGACAAATAATAACGTATATTACTATTCATAAGTTGACCATAATTATTCCAAAATTACTACATCCTTAATGATGTCATTAAACACCAGAAACTCCAAAACTATATTTTCACTATTCACCGAAAATTGAACTTTCTCAGAAAAATCCCAAAATTTCACCTTAACAAAATATCGATTCTCTGATTTCAAAAAGAAACTCCATTTTATGAAAATAATTTTCTAAATATTTTTAATTTTATTTTTAAATAAAAACACTATTCATTGAAAATTCAACTCTTTAAAAAAAATCCCAAAATTTCACCTTTACTAAATATCGATCCTCTGATTTTAAAAATGAACTCCATTTTATGAAAATAATTTTCTAAATATTTTAAATTTAATTTTTAAATAAAAAAAACTATTCACTGGAAAAAAATAACAATACTTAATCAATAATTCCTGAAACAGTTATTTACCTATTTTATTGAATCACATTTCTTAATCAAGGTGCCTAAATTATATTAATACTTTCTTAAGTAAAGTTACTTAATCCATTTGGTCACATTAATAGTACATGAAAACAACATAAACATTATTCTAAACCACTTTTAAGGATTATTTATTGTTTATCCTATGTTCATTACAACATCTCATAACCTGGGTGCATACATCGAAGGAAAGGGTGAGCAGAAGGCCTACTAAGAGAAACAAGAGAAACATTTTACATGTGAACTTGAGATACATCAATAAAGTCATGATAAATAACTTTTTAAGGCATGATAAAGAGATCATGAGGCATATAATAATAAAAATAACATGTTTCATAACATGAAGATGTGGCTACAGCATTTAACTTAGACAATAATTTCTGTATTACCAAGGTCCATCCCCAAGGTGTCATTAAAAAAATTACGAAGGTTATTCACCAAGGTATCATGAAATGGTCATCTCTAGAGATTAAGTCTTTACCCAATGCATTGGATTGCGACCAAGGTGCACCCTTAATTTTCCTTTATTATCATATGATTCACATATATTATCATAAATAATTTCATAAATAACCCATATATCATAAAATAAATGGGTTTCATTTCATAGTCTTAAAATTTTAAAAACTTCTTTAAAAACGTGATCTTTATGTCACTTTAATCCCATGAAAAAGGTATGCGGGTCTCATTTATGTAAATCCAGGAATTTAAAATAGAAAATTTTGATATATATGTGAATACCCACATATGATAATGAGTTTTTAGTATTCAATTAAAAAATTAAAAAATTTGAGAAAAAGAGAGTTACATTTTGAGACGAAAATTCGGCAGCATAACGGCTATGTTGCAGGGTTTTAGAAAACATTGAAAATAGAGGGGACATGGGTAACCAACTCATAAATGATCCATAAAATAGTATAGGGACAGAATATAAAGGATATAAGAACATGGTAATGAAATTTGAAGTACATACCATATGAAATAAAAAACTTGAAAGGAAGACACAAATAATATTTCTCTTATGAAAAATTCGACAGCCTAACGACATCACATAAAACTTAAAAAAATGAATTGATGAGATTAAATAGGATATATCATCATGTGAACAAAAATTTAAAGTATGATGAATATAGATATCATACCCCTACATGGAAAAAAGGAACTTGAAAGACTTAACATGAAAATAGAACTTGTTAATAAGAAGGGAGAAAGAATCAATTACAAAAATTCGGGAGCCTAACGATGCCACTTAAACATTATTAAAATGAATTGATGAGAGAAAGAGGAGATCTCAAATAATATGGACATGAAAATTAAAGTAGGATTAATATAAAATAACATCCTAAGCATAATGACATGGAGCTTAAAATAAATGACATAAAAAAGAATACAAGAAAAGAAGGAGAGAGGTAGGATCCCTTACCTCGAAGAGTATCATCGAAATCATGAAGGTCGGGACATTGGGAGGCTTGAGGGAACCTTGGGATGACTCCTTTGGAGGTAAAGAGTCCATAACTACGTTGGGGAGGATTTGGAAATTTAATGAATGAGGGAATGTCTTGGTATTTATAGGATAAGTGAGGGGACAAGGCATTAATTGTCAAGGGACACCTCATCGGTGGTATTGGAAAAACCATGGGCTTGCCCATAGTATTTTCCCATGGTATTAGCCAATTAGGAAACCTCATACCTTATCTTAATATTCTAAATTATACCAGAATTATTTCATAATTATTACATCCTTAATGATTTCATTAAACACCCGAAACTCCAAAACTGTATTTTCACTATTCACCGAAAAGTCAACATTCTCAGAAAAATCCAAAAATTTCACCTTAACCAAATATCGATGCTCTGATTTCAAAAATGAACTCCATTTTATGAAAATAATTTTAAAAAAAATTTAATTTAATTTTTAAATAAAACACTATTCCTTGAAAATTCAACTATTTTAGAAAAATCCCAAAATTTCACCTTTACCAAATATCAATGCTCTGATTTTAAAAATAAACTCCATTTTTTGAAAATAATTTTCTAAATATTTTTAATTTAATTTTTCAATAAAAAACACTATTCACCTGAAAAAACTAATACTTAACCAATAATTTCTGAAACAGTTATTTACCTATTTTATTAAATCACATTACTTAATCAAGGTGCCTAAATTTTATTAATACTTTCGTAAGTGAAGTTACCTAATTAATTTGGTCACAGTAGTAATCATAAGAATAAAATCACTATTCATAATTTTCTATTCATCAAAAATCAAGTTGATATTATTAGAATCTAAATTTCTTACTGAACATAACTGTAGAAGACCATTTTTTGAAAATCATTACACATTATTAATTATTTAATTTTTACATAAATATTTTTAAAATATCCTTTTTCTAAAATTCATCAACAATATCCATATTATATTTATCTGGACATTTGAAAATTCAACAACTTAATCCTAACAAAAAATCACAATTTTAATTTAAATCAAAGGATTGCACAAGGCAGTTACGGTCTCGTTACATAGCCCCTTATAACACCAGCATAGGACGTAAGAGTAAGGTGTGCTAGGGTGATAGAATCTTAGGGTGGATCAGCCAACATTGCTCGAGTAGTGATTTCTATTAGCTTGAACTTCTCACGAGGTCGATTCTGTTCTAGCTTCACACGATGAAGTTCGGCTTGGGTTTGGTCTAGGGAAAATCCCAAAGGTGCTACCTCCTTCTTGAGTTCCATTAGATGGGCTTTGATCGGCCCAAGACTACTGGATGGGCCATCAAATCTCCTCTCTATATTAATTAACCAAAATCACTTGTATTTATAGACAATAATCACAACATTTAGTTTCCAACGGTCATATTGACCAATGGTTATATTGACAGTCAAAACCCAATGGTCTTATTTTAATTATACACATTTTATTAAATAAAATAGTTTTGTTGAGTATAAACTAAAATAACCCAAAAAGATAGGAAACTAATTTTTTTCAAAATTTCGGGTCATTACAATCTTCCCCCCTTAAGAAATTGCGTCCTCACAATTTTAAAATTGGGCATGCAGATTTTGTTGAAAGTCCCACATCGGAAAAAGAGTCAGTAAAAATATTACTTTAAAAGAAAGAAAGGGAAGTACAAAGGTCACCCGAGATAACTCATACATGGATTCCATATAGAAAAACATAGATATGGAAGAGAAAACAGAGGGTCATCTCTTGGTAACTTTCCTCACATTTCATTGTCCATATGAACTTAACCCGTTTTCAAGTCAACTTGGTTAGTGGATTAGAAAGCCGTGAAAAGTTTTTCATAGACCTCCTATAATATCCTGCTAAACCAAGGAAACTATGAATCTCAGTTACTGTTGTGGGTTGAGGCCACTCCTCCACAACCATTGTATTTGTAGGGTCAAACTAGATTCCTTCATTGGTTATGATGTGCCCTAAGAAAGAAACTTTTTGTACCCAAAACTCAAACTTTTTGAACATTCCAAAGAGCCTCTCCTTCCAAAGAGTTTGAAAAATAACCCTCAGATGATCTTCATGCTCCTCATGACTTTTTGAATATATCAAAATATCATCAATAAAAACTACCAAAAATTTATCAAGGTAGTACTTAAAGACTCTATTCATCAAATCCATGAAAATAGCAAGATAATTATTCAAGTCGAAGGGAATAACAGAAAACTCATAATACTCATATCTTGACCTGAAGGCAGTCTTTGGAATATCTTCATTCATCACCCTCAGTTGATGATAACCAGATCAAATATCAATCTTATAGAAGAATTGACCCCTATAAAGTTGGTCAAATAAATCATCAATTCTTATAAGAGGGTATTTTTTCTTCACTATGATCCTGTTCAATTCTCTATAATCAATGCATAGCCACATTGATCCATCCTTATTATTCACTAAGAGAACTGGTGCTCCCCAAGGAGACACACTCGGTTGGATAAACCCCATCTCCAACAAGTCGTCGATTTGTTTCTTTAAATCCTCTATCTCCACATTTTCCATTCTATACAGGGTCTTTGATATCAATTGAGATCCAGGTACGAGTTCAATGGAGAACTCTACCTCTCTTTCTGGGGGAGGTCCAGGTAACTCCTCAGGAAATATGTCCATGTATTCCTGAACAATCGGAACATCTTCTATTTGTATGCTCCCTTTTCCTTCTTCATCCTCACGATAATCTTCATAAATATGGCTATATGAGGTTCTTATAGAAAAATATCAGGTCGGGATATCTCTCCTTGGAAGATAATTGTAGGTCATTCATTCAAGACTATTGAGATTTCCTTACTTATGCATTGGATTTTAAGCATTATACTTTGAGGGCTAGTCCATCCCTAGAATAACATAGAATTCCATCATGGGAATGACTAATATATTTTTGATAAGATTGTGCTCACTAAAGTAAACACTAGAGTCTATAAACACTATTGATGCATGGATAATCCCACTTAGAGTCTTGACTGATAGCTCTACCTCTAGTTGTTCGGGGATTGACACTATATTCATTGAAAACATGGAGGAAACAAAGGAATGTGTAGAACCAGAATCAAAAAAAGTACTTTCTAGATTTTAGAGGACAACAAGAGTAGCTTCTACCACGTCATTCGGAGCTTCAACTTCAGTTTTGGTGATTGAAAAAGCACGATCTTGCTACCTTGGACTTTGATGAGTTTGACGGTGATTTCCCTCCATTGCCCTCGGATTTGGACAGTGATTAGCAAAGTGCTCAAGTTGTCCATACTTGAAGCATTGGACTTCTAGTGGGGCCAGAACCATATTTCCTCTTTCGTTAGTGTTGTAAATTTGAGGCTTCACCTCACTACGACAACTATAAGAAATATGGCCTTATCTTCCACACTAGTAGCACTTGCAACTTCGGATCAAGCGGTGCTCCAAATGCTTCATACCACATTTATTGCTTGTGGAAAGTTGCATTTGATTTCCACCTATTTCATAATAAAATATTCTTCCCAGGCTTGGTTCAAGAGCTCTCTTCTTCTCAATAGACTTGTCAGACCACTGTGTCTCACTAAACTCCAGTTCGAATTTCATAGCACTTCGAACTATTTGTTCGTAGCTATCATAATCCCTATTGGATAGATTCTTCTACATATGAGGTCATAGTCCACCAAAGAATCTATCAACCTACCCATTAGGGTCTATGAAAAAGATTGAGGTATAAGGAGAAAGCCTTGTGAAGTTCATCTCATAGATTCCAACAGATTCATTCTCCTTCTGCTTCAACTTCAGAAATTATTTCTCCATTCTCGTTCTCATCGAACGATGGAAATACTTATTGAAGAATATTCCCCTGAACTCTTCCAAATCTATAGCTTCTATCTCTCCTCTTGGCTTTGTGTTTTTGATCAGTGATGACCACTGATCAGCTTCTCCCTTTAGGCAATAAACATCAAGGGTGACTTTTTCTTGATCTAAATAATGAATTACAAAAAAGATCTTTTCAATGGAACTTATCCATTGTTCCAAAACCAATGGGTTAGTATATCATAGCTACCCAACCTTTTAATTCATTACTATTACATCATTCTAAAGATAAACAACATAATAGTATTACACATAGAGGATCCAAAGGTTTAGTGTCTTGGGAAAACTAGGACCACACATAACAAATACACCATCAACCATAAACATTTATTTAATTTCTTATTCAATAGCTTCTTAGTGGAACTTTTATTATCCTTAGTACATGTATCCACCTGAGGATATACATCAACAGGGGTGAGCTAAAAGCCCAGTAAGAGGATAGATAAGAACAATATATCATGGGGTGAGCATAATCATGATAGAGGAAAAAGATCATGAACATGAGAGGAGAATAAATAATAGACTTGAAATGTGGCAATGCATAAAAATGAAACATCATGTCTTAGTGGTTAACTACCAAACATACTTGTGAACCAATCTAGCATCTTGTTCACACATCATTTCACATATACTCATGAGATTCATCACTTTACCCAATTCATATTGCGCTATATAATTCCGGGCGCACCCGTCACATCATAACATTATCATTATCATGCTTTCCACATAGAACACATATAAACATGTACATAAATAACCCATGGAATGGAATGGGTTTCATCTCATAATAAAACATTCATAAGCTTGAGGTTCCCAAAAGAAAAAGGGAACAACATACTTGATACATGAACCATCAACCTTGAATGAGAGGTAAAAGGTGAGTTCTTGAAAGAAGAGTTCTTTTGGAAAACATTTTGATGGAAAAAATAACCAGTGAAATACATTTATATCCCAGAAAAGAAAATTCAATGATGAAAAAATGATATTTGAGTAGTAACCATATCAAAAATGGAGTGATAGAGGGAGAACTCGAAGGAAGAAAATTGGGTTCGAGATTTCCCCTTACCTTGTACTCGAATACGTCCTTCTCATTAATGTCCAATATAATGACATTATATTCATTAATTAGAAATACAGAACAATGTTTTCATTAATAGGGTTCATTCTGGTTTCATTATGTCATATTTTGTTCCTTGGATGAATTATATAATTTAAAAACATTGTTCGGGGATGTTCGTTTTTATGGTTTTCTTGAGTGGTTCACTTGTATTCTTAAATTGATGTTTGGGTAGATCATGGGTAAACATCCAGAACTGATATTACATGTTATTAATGATATTACAAGATCTTTAATGATTTCATAATGAGTTATATTAGATCCATGTGGACGAATCATTAGATAATAATTAAATGAAGATTATTTGGGTTAATTTGAGCGGTTTTTGGATCACAACGAACTCGTTTAAACTTTTCACTTAGTAATATGGCCATAGGTTATTTCCAGAACATAAAATAGAACATAATACATATAAAATATTCTGGTTCAACCATAAATATGGTTTAATGACCATATTTGAAGGTAGAAATGGAAGACGAGAACATGTCGTTTTTAAGGTGATAAATTTAACACCTCATGAACAACGTTCTCTTTAATAAAATAAAAGGAAGAGGGAAAGGGTGTGGGGTGATATAATATACCATTAGAATCATAATATTACAGTATATGTATAATACTGGAGTTACAAAACAATTTGGATGAAGATAGGTGGGGAGAGATCAAGAAAGGAACTTTAAAGGAGAAGAGGGAGGGAAAGTACCTCTTGAATCCTTCATTTGAGAACCTTTTTAAGGGCCTAATCTTGGTCTTTTGATGAGAACAAAAGCTCTTGGACGTGGGTAAGGGGCTAGGGAAGAGTTTTGGGCAGATTTTAGAGAAGGTTTGGAGCTTGAGAGGTGTGAGGAAAAGAGGGAGTGAAGGGTGGCTTTTATAGTGGAGGGGAGAGGGGTTTCCTTAATATAAAATTGATTAGTTTATTAATTTCACCGAAGACAAGGAATAGTGAGTCTTGAATGGCCCAGAATAGTAATTTTATAATTTAATCCCGAACCAAGTGAGCTTACATCAGCAGAACATCATCGATGACTCAATTAATACATTATTTAGCATTTATTGTGAATTATCGGATTCAACTATTCATCAAAAATTCATGTATCTCCGAAAAATCCCAACAATTTACCCCAACCATTTTTTGACATGTAGAATCCAAAAATTAAGTCCATTTTGCAAAAATAATTTTCTAAATATTATTAATTTAATATTTAAATAAAATCATAATTTACATAAAAAACAGTTTTTATGATTAAAACTGATTTTATAGTTCTTTGAAAAATTATGTAGGGTCTTATAAAATTATCTAAAAACTATTAGACATTGATTAAATACTTTATGAATACATTTCAGGGGAATAAATATTCTTTTATATTAATGAATTAATTATAATTAATTATTTATGACTAATAAAATACCAAAAACGTTTACTAAGGTCAAATTGTCACATTCTAAGATGTCTAAATTTTATTTTATTATTCAGAGGTAATGTTACTCTTATTTACTATTCATAAGGGGCATATTACTATTCATAAGGGTAGGTTACTATTCATACGGGTAGGTTACTATTCACCAAAAAATATTTTTGTTTCATTAGACTCCAAAAACTATCTTGAACACTATCGTGTGTGTCGGATTTTTAAAATTCCAAACATATGGGTGACAAAATTATATTTAAAGGTCACTTATCACTTAGTAGTTTATTATTTTGTGTTTTTATGACATAAATATAAGAATGAAATTTTCCATTGAAATACTTTGTGTCGTTACATTCTTCCCCCCTTAAGAAATTTCGCCCTCGAAATTTCACTTTACACAAACAGGTGAGGGTACTTCTCCTTCATTGCCTCTTCTGGTTCCCAAGTTGCTTCCTCAAAATTATGGTTCCTCCACAACACTTTGACAAGGTGGGTTGTCTTGTTGCGTAGAACCTTATCACTTTGGCCCAAAATTTTTGCCGGCTGCTCCTCATAGGAGAGATCATCTTTCAGCTGCACCACCTATGAGTTTTGTACATGTGAGGGGTCTGGTATGTACTTCCTTTGTAGTGATACATGAAACACACCATGAACTTGAGCCATATTCGGTGGAAGTTCCAGACGATAGGCCACGGCTCTTATATGGTCAAGGATCTCAAAGGGGCTAATGTACCTTGGGCTTAACTTCTCTTTCTTCCCAAATCTCATGACTCTCTTCCATGGAGATACTCGAAGGAAGACTTTATCTCCAACGCCAAACATCAAGTCCCTTCGAATGTTGTCAGCATATCTCTTTTGCCTACTTTGAGCAGCTTTGATGTGTTTCTGGATGACTTGAACCTTCTCTGTTATCTCTTGAACAAGATAGGGACTAAATAGCTTTCGTTCTCCAACTTCATCCCAACAGGTTGGAGTTCTACATCGCTTCCCATAAAGAGCTTCATACGGAGCCATCTGAATACTCGAGTGGAAGCTATTGTTTTATGAGAACTCAACCAATGGGAGATGCTGATCCCAACCACCTTTGAATTCAACAGAGAAGGCTCTTAGCATATCTTCAAGCGTCTGAATAGTCCTTTCAGACTGGCCATCAGTTTGGGGGTGATAGGCCGTGATGAAATTTAATTCAGTACTCAAATCATGTTGAAGGCTTATCCAGAACATAGATGTGAACCTTGGATCACGGTCAGAGACAATTGAGAGTGCAACACCATGATGTCTCACCACTTCCTTCACATATATCCTTGCATGTTTTTCAAGCGATAGGTCTTCCTGAATAGAGATAAAATGGGTTGTCTTGGTGAGTCGGTCAACCACAACCCATATCGCATTATTTCCCTTTGGCGTCCTCGGGGGACCCGTGACAAATTCCATAGTAACATTTTCCCATTTCCACATGGGTATAAGCAATGGCTACATCGTACCCTTGGACTTTTGTCGCTCAACTTTAACTTGCTGACATACCAAGCACCTTGATATATATTCCGCAATCTCTTTCTTCATGTTATCCCACCAGAAGTGCTCTCAGAGATCACGATACATCTTGGTACTTCCAGGATGGATAGAGAAAGTTGAGCTATGTGCATTATCCAATTGCTCCTTCTTTATCCCGTGTGATGAAGGCACACAAAGCCTCATTCCAAACCGAATTACACCGTCATCGTCGATATGGAACTCTTGCAGCTTCCCTCCCTTTAATGCATTCACCCTCTTTTGTATCTCCACATCTTCCCTTTGTGCTTCCTTAATCTTCTCTTGGATGGATGGTTGGGCAATCATTTGGGCAAGGTAGGATGTATCCCCTGCCATTATGATTTCCAAATCCATTCTTTGCATATCCAAGAAGATTGGGTCTTTCTCAATCCTCAAAATGGATAGAGTAGCAGGTTCTTTTCTACTTAGAGCATCAGCTACTTTGTTCTCCTTTCCAGGATGATAGTGAATAGAGCAATTGTAATCCTTGATTAGCTCTAACCATCTCCTTTGATGCATGTTGAGCTCCTTTTGTGTGAATATATACTTTAGGCTCTTGTGGTTGGTGTATATGTCACACTTCTTGCCATAAAGGTAGTGCCACCAGATTTTCAAGGAAAAAATCACAGCTGCCAGCTCTAGATCATGCTTCGGGTAGTTCTTCTCATGGATCTTCAACTGTCGTGAGGCGTAAGCTACCACATTATCATTTTTCATGAGTACACAACCCAAGCCTTTCTTTGAAGAATCATTGTATATCACAAAACTTTCTCCAATTTTCGGTAGTGGGAGTACAGGTGCAGTGATCAGCCTTGTATTTAGCTCCTTAAAGCTTCCCACACATTTTTCCATCCATACATACATTACCCCTTTTCTTGTTAACTTAGTTAGCAGGCTTGACAATCGTGAGAAGTTTCTCCCAAAACATCAGTAGTACCCAGCTAATCCACGAAAACTACGAAATCCTATGACACTAGAGGGCCTGGTCCATTCCTCAATTGCCTTTGCCTTTGAAGGATCCACATAAATTCCCTCACTTGTGATCACATGTCCCAAAAATGTGACTTGATTAATCCAAAATTCACACTTGCTGAACTTGGAATACAACTTCTCCTTTCTAATTGTCGCCAAAACAAGTCTTATATGTTCTTCATGTTCCTCCATTCTCTTAGAGTAGATGAGAATATCATCGATAAACACTACCATAAATTTTTCGAGGTAATGTCTAAAGACTCTATTCATCAAATCCATGAAGATTCTAGGGGCATTAGTAAGTCCGAAGGGCATCACCAAAAACCCATAGTTCCCATACCTTGTACGGAAGGCAGTCTTCTGAATATCATCCTTCTTCACCTTTACCTGATGATATCCAGAATGAAGATCCACCTTTGAGAAGTATTGAGCTCCTCTTAACTGATCGAACAAGTCATCAATCCTTGGGAGAGGATACTTTTTCCTTATGGTGATCTTGTTGAGTTCCCGATAATCAATACACAGCCGAATGGTTCCATCCTTCTTCTTCAAAAAGAGCATTGGTGCACCCCAAGGCGATGCACTAGGGAGTTTGAACCCTTTGTCCAGATGCTCTTGCAGCTTCTTCAATAACTCCTCTAGTTCGATCGGAGCCATCCTACAGGGGAACCTCGAGATAGGAGTAGCTACAGGTATGAGTTCAATTGAGAACTATACCTCAAGATCCGGGGGAATTTCGGGTAACTCTTTGGGAAAACATCTTTTTATTCCCTCAAGATGGTCATTTCTTCAAGGTTGGAACTTTCCATTGACTCAACCATTTGGGTGAGGTATGCTTCATTATAGGGAATCGGCACCCACACCATTGAAGGATTTTTCAAAGGAGATTCATGATCTTCCTTGAATTTGTAGAGGAGCATGGTATGGTTCGGAATATGAAAATATATTTCCTTTTCCCGACATTTGATATGTGCTCTATATAACGAGAGCCAATCCATTCCCATTATATCGTCGAATTCCACCAATGAAAGTATTACAAGATTTTTCGGAAGAATCTTCCCACATACGTCAAAAAGAGAAGAGTCAAACACTTGGGTTGCAATGATTGCACCACTTAGTGTTTTTACAGATATCTCTACTTCAAGGTTTCAGGGCATCGATTCTATAATTCTGTCAAACTTGCAAGATATAAAGGAATGCGTAGAACCGGAATCAAAGAAGACTTTATCCATTCTTGAGTGAATAGGAAGTGTACCTTGTACGACTTCATTATCATGTTCCACCTCTGTAGTAGTGATGGCATAATCCTTCCCTGGTTTCTTTGGCTTTGGTGGTTTTTGGTGTTGATTACCCTCGAGAGATCGAGGCTTAGTGCACTTTTTTGAGTAGTGCCCCAACTCCCTACAGTTGTAGCATTGAACCACGAGTGGTTCTCTCCTTTCATCGGCTACATTATCTTTTCTTTTCATGTATTTTCTACACTCTTGTGCTTGGTGTCCTTCTTTACCACACTTAAAGCATCTCCCCGTACCATTGAGGTCGTTCCCATGGTGCAAATTCCCACATTTTTGGCATGTGGGTCGTTGATTTTTCTTCCCACCTTTGTCACTAGATCCACCAGCTTGAAACTCCATCTTTCTTTTCTTATCACCATAGCCATGGGACTATTCTCCAAACTCCATCTCCACTTTGAGATCACATCGAACAACTTCTTCATAACTCCCAAAGTCTCGAATTGCAAGAGCCTTTCGAAGATGTGGTTTTAATCCACTAAAGAATCTATCAATTTTTCTATCATTATTGATAAAGAAACCCTAATCATACCTTGTGAGCCTTGTGAAATTTGCTTCATAGGTTGTGACAGATTCTCCTTATTTTTTCTTGAGCTTTATGAATTCTCTCTCCATCTTCGTGTGAAGAGTTCGTGTGAAGTACTTATTAAGAAACATTATCTTAAAGTCTTCCCATTCCATCTCCTCAATTTCCTCCCTTGGCATGGTGTTCTTAATCTAATCCCACCATTGATCATATTCTCCATCTAGATGATAAACGGCTAGAGTCAACTTCTCCGTCTCGGAACAGTGAAGAACAAAAAAGATCTTCTCCATGGATTTGACCCACTGTTCTGCAACTAGTGGATCGGAAGATCCACAAAACGTCAGTGGCCGTTGCCGCATAAAACATTCGATAGCTAGTTTCTCCCTCTTTGGAGAAGGAGGATGTTCCCCATTATTGTTGTTATTATTCATAACCTGAGATAATTGGGTAATCATCTCCATGAAGTTTTGAACTCCACCTCCAAAATCATTGGGGATGTCGTTCGGGGAATCATTGAATTGGCCCTCGCAAGAGTTGTTCGCCTGATTTCTCCTGCTTCCCACCATTTTCTAAAATAGAAAAGGTTAGAACAAAACATAAGTAAACAAGTCATGAATAACTTATTCATTTACAAAATTATACCAAAAAAATAACATATGGGATCCCTATGTAAATATTCCTGTGTACATATTTGTACTTATTCTTATGCTAGAGGTTTTCTCTAGGGTCTACTATTCATAATTCCCAAATTAACTAAACCACCCTATGATACCAACTTTAGCGACCCGAACTTTTCTTTCATTACTATTAAATCATTTCAAAGATAAACAACATAAAAGTATTACACATAGAGGATCTAAAGGTTTAGTGTTTTGGGAAAACTAGGACCACACATAACAAATACAACATCAACCATAAACATTTATTTAATTTCTTCTTCACTAGATTCTTACTGGAAGTTTTCCGCTTTTTAGTACATGTAGCCACATGAGGATATACATAAATAGGGGTGAGATAAAAGCCCAGTAAGAGGATAGATGAGAACAATATATCATGGGGTGAGAATAATCATGACATGGGAAAAAGATCATGAACATGAGAGGAGCATAAATAATAGACTTGAAATGTGGTAATGCATAATGATGAAACATCATGTCTTAGTGGTTAAATACAACACATACTTGTGAACCAAGATAGAATCTTCTTCACACATCATTTCACATATACTCATGAGAATCATCACTTTACCCAATGCATTGGAGCGCAATATAATTTCGGGTGCACCCGTCACATTTAAGCATTCATATTGCGCTATATAATTCCGGGCACACATGTCACATCATAACTTTATCATTATCATGATTGCCACATAGAACACATATAAAACATGTATATAAATAACCCATGGAATGGAATGGGCTTCATATCATAATAACACATTCAAAATATTTGGGTTCCCAAAAGAAATAGGGAACAACATACTTGATACAAGAACCATCAACCTTGAATGAGAGGTAAAAGGTGAGTTCTTGAAGGAAGAGTTATTTTGGAAAACATTTTGATGGAAATAAAAACCAGTTACTTAAATTTATATCCCAGAAAAGAAAATTAAATTATGACCAAATGATCTTTTAGGAGTAACCATATCAAAAATGGAGTGAAAGAGGGAGAACCGGAAGGAAGAAAATTGGGTTTGAGATTTCCCCTTACCTTGTACTCGAATGCGTCATTCTCGTTAATGTCCTGTATAAGGACATTATATTAATTAATTAGAAATCCAAAACCATGTGTGCATTAATTTGGTTCATTCTGGTTTCATTATGTCATATTATGTTCCTTGGATGACTTATATAGTTTAAAAACATTGTTCGGGGATGTTCGTTTTTATGGTTTTCTTGAGTGGTTCACTTGTATTCTTAAATTGATGTTTGGGTAGATCATGGGTAAACTTCTAGAACTGATATTACATGTTATTAATTATATTACAGAAGCTTGAATGATTTCATAATGAGTCATATTAGATCCATGTGGAAGAATCATTAGATAAGAATTAAATGATGATTATTTTGGTTAATTTGAGCGGTTTTTGGATCACAACGAACTTGTTTTAACTTTTTCACTTAGTAATATGGCCATAGGTTATATACAGAACTTAAAATAGAACATAATACATATAAAATATTCTTTTTCAACCATAAAAATGATTTCATGACCAGATTTGAAGGTAGAAATGGAAGAAGAAAACATGTCGTTTTTGAAGGTGATAAATTTAACACCTCATGAACAACGATCTCTTTAATAAAATAAAAGGAAGAGGGAAAGGGTGTGGGGTGATATAATATACCATTAGAATCATAATATTAAATTATATGTATAATAATGGAGTTAAAAAACAATTTGTATGAAGATAGGTTGGGAGAGATCAAGAAAGGAACTTGAACTTGAAAGGAAATTAAAGGAGAAGAGGGAGGGAAAGTACATCTTGAATCCTTCACTTGAGAACCTCCTTAAGGGCCTAAGCTTGGTATTTTGATGAGACCAAAACTTCTTGGACGTTGGGAAGGGGCTAGGGAAGATTTTTGGGATTATTTTAGAGAAGGATTGGAGCTTGAGAGGTGTGAGGAAAAGAGGGAGTGAAGGGTGGCTTTTATAGTGGAGGGGAGAGGGGTTTCCTTAATATAAAATTGATTAGTATATTAATTTCACCTAAGAAAAGGAATAGTGAGTCTTGAATGACCAAGAATAGTAATTTTATAATGTAATCCCGAACCAAGTGGGCTTACATCAGCAGAATATCATCGATGACTCAATTAATACATTATTTAGCATTTATTGTGAATTATCGGATTCAACTATTCATCAAAAATTCAAGTCTCTCAGAAAAATCCCAAAAATTTACCCCAACCATTTTTCGACGTGTAGAATCCAAAAATGAATTCCATTTTTCAAAAATAATTTTCTAAATATTATTAATTTAATATTTAAATAAAATCATAATTTACTTAAAAAACAGTTTTTAAGATTAAAACTGATTTTATAGTTCATTCAAAAATTACATAGGGTATTATAAAATTATTTAAAAACTATTAGACATTGATTCAATACTTTATGAATACATTTCATGGGAATAAATATTCTTTTAAATTAATTAATTCATTATAATCAATTATTTATGACTTATAAAATACCAATAACGTTTACTAAGGACAAATTGACACTTTTTAAGATGTCTAAATTTTATTTTATTATTCATAGGTAATGTTACTCTTATTTACTATTCATAAGGTTCATATTATTATTCATCAGGGTTGGTTACTATTCATAAGGGTAGGTTACTATTCACTAAAAATTATTTTTGTTTCATTAGACTCCAAAAACTATCTTGAACACAACCGTGTATGTCATATTTTTAAAATTCCAAACATAGGGGTGACAAAATTATGTTTAAAGGTCACTTATCACTTATTAGTTCATTATTTTGTGTTTTTATGACATAAATGTAAGAAGGGAATTTTCCATTAAAATACTTTGGGTCGTTACATAGATCAACTGAATGTTGGTGGTCATTGGTGCATAAATGACTCAAAAAAATTGTGTTCCATTCGTGGTTATATCTACCTCTCATCTTGATTCAAGTTATTACTCATAACTTGTGTCAGTTGGTTCATCATTCGCATGAATATTTCCATTCTGGCATCCATCGGAGGGCCGTCAGTGCATGGTCCATTGCGGCCACCATTTGCACGGTTCCTCCTAATGATCGCCATTTTCTAAAAGAATAAGATCTTAGTGAGAACATGTTTCATTTAAGAATCTTTTAACTATAAAGGATTTTATGTCTTAAAACATCAGGCTTAAAATATAATATTTCTCTATAATTCCTTCTTAATGATTCATAAAAATCTTTCAATTAACCAAACATATCCCCCTGGAGTGTATTAACCAAGAGTGCAGCAAGACCCATTTTCGTGAACCAGTTCTCGTTCGAGTATAGCTCAAATCAGTGTTTTTGGGATTTACACCTATGTACATCTGTGTCAGAGCAGCCTCTACCTGCTCGTAATCAGACAGGGATATATTTTCTTGATAAACCACTTACTCAATACTCACCAAAATACAAGAATGATTTCCTATATTTAAACTTTCTATAGGGTTCTTCCTAAAGTTTTCATATCCTAATTTATTTAAATAACTAAACCATCCTTTGATACCAACTATAGAATCCCACCTTTTTATAACAGAACTTCTCATTACATTTTACAAAACTGAGGATCTTTAATGTTTAGTGTCTTGGAAATCAGGAACATAATACATGAAAACAACATAAAACATTATTCTAAAACACTTTTAAGGATTAATCATAAGTTCATCCTATGTAAAATTATTGCATCTCATAACCTGGAGACATACATTCAAAGAAAAGGGTGAGCATAAATCCTTTTAAGGGTAAACAAGGGAGTCAATGTACTTGTGATATCAATAAGAACTTGAATAAAAACATGAAGGAATGAGAAATGGAAGAATAGGAATATCATAAATAAAATAACATGGATCATAACATTAATATCTGGTTAAAAATTTTCATTTATACAATCATTTCCATGTCACCAAGGTCCATCCCTAAGGTTTCATAAAAAATTACCATGGTTATTCACCAAGGTATCGTTAAAATGGTCATCTCTAGAGATTAAGTCTTTACCTAATGAATTGAAGCGCCATCAGGGTGAACCCTTAAATTTGTCTTTATTATCATGTGATACACATATATCATCATCAAAAATTTCATAAATAACCCATATATCATGAATGAAATGGATGTCATTTCATAATTATAACGTTTTAAAAACTGATTTTAAGACATGATCTTTATGTCATTTAAACCCATGGAAAAGGAAAGCGGGTCCCATGTATGTAAATACAAGAATTTAATATAGAAAATTCTGATGTATATGTGAATACCCCTATATAATAAAGAGATTTGATTATACACTTAATAAAATAAAAGAATTTGAGAAAAAAGAGACAGACATTATGAGACGAAAATTCTGCAGCATAATAGCTATGTTATAGGGTTTTAGAAAATATTGAAAAGAGAGAGGACATGGGTCACCCACTCATAAATGATCCATAAAACAGTATATGGATATAATATAAAGGATATAAGAATAGGGTAATGAAATTTTAATGACATAACATATGAAATGAAAAATATGGAAGG
Organism: Viscum album; assembly: GCA_963277665.1. Lineage (NCBI taxonomy): Eukaryota > Viridiplantae > Streptophyta > Magnoliopsida > Santalales > Viscaceae > Viscum > Viscum album. Next base: position 1,784,982,575 of record OY728150.1, read on the forward strand.
AAGACAAAAATAATATTTCTCTTTTGAAAATTCGGCAGCCTAACTACATCACTTAAAACTTTAAAAAATGAATTGATGAGATCAAATAGGGTCTCTCATCATATGGAAATAAAAGAAAAGTATGATAGATATAGATATCATACCCCAACATGGAAAAAAAGGAACTTGAATGACTTGACATGAAAGTAGAACTTTGAAATTGGGAAGAGTGAAAGAATCCCATACCTTGAAGAGTAACTTCAAAATCATGAAGTTTGGGACCTTAGGAGGCTTGAGGGAACCTTGTGAGGACTATTTGGGAGGTAAGGATACCAGAACATCGTGGAGGAGGATTTATTTAATGGAAATTATGAGATAATGGCTTGGTATTTATAGGGGAAGTGAGAGGACAAGGCATTAATGGCCAAGGGACACCTCATCGGTGGTTTTGGCAAAACCATGGGATTTCCCAAGGTATTTTCCCATGGTATTGGCCACTTGGGACACCTCATACCTTATCTTACTATTAATAAGTCTACCATAATTGTTACATAATTATTATATCCTAAATGATGTCATTAAACACCCGAAACACTAACCTGAAAATTCACTATTCCCTGAAAATTCAACTTTTTCAGAAAAAACCCAAAAATTCAACTTAACATAATATCGATGCTCTGAATTCAAAAATGTACTCCATTTCGTAAAAATAATTTTCTAAATAATTTTAATTATATTTTTAAATAAAAAACACTATTCACATGAAAAAACTAATACTTAACTAATAACTTCGACTATAGTTGTTTACCTATTTTATTGAATCACATTACTTAATCAAGGTGAATAAATTATATTAATACATTCTTTAAGTGAGATTACTAAAACATTTGGTCACACTACTAATCCTAAGTGTAAAATCACTGTTCATAATTTACTATTCACCAACAATTATGTTGATCTTATTATACTCTAACTTTCTTACTGAACACATTTACAGAAGATAATTTTTTGAAATTCCGTACACATCATTAATTATTTAAGGTTTACATAAATATTTTAACATATCCTTTTTTTAAATCATCCATAAGATACATCCTATTTTTATCCGGACATCTGAAATATCAAAAACTTCACTATAGGAAGAAAACACAATTTTCATTATCTCAAAGGATTACACAAAGTAGCTACGATCTCGTTACATAGCCCCTTATAACACCAGAATAAGACCTAAGTGTAAGGTGTGCTAAGGTGAGAGAATCATGGGGAGGCTTGGATAACATTGCCCTAGTAGTAATCTCCACTAACTTGAATTTCTCCCGTAGGTGATTCCTTTCAAGCTTGACACGTTGGAGTTCGGCTTGGGATTGTTCCAAAGCGAAGCCAAATGTTGCCACCTCCTACCCAAGCTCTGATAAGTGGGCTTCATATGGTTCGAGTCTACTGGATGAATCCATCGATTCTTCTTTCTACACTAAACATCAACATCTCTATTAAATCGTTAAGAGTAAATTAATATACTATTTAAAAAGTTTGGGTCGTTACATTCTTCCCCCATAAGAAATTTCATCCAGAAATTTAAAACTAAAGGCCTAGATGAAACGGTGTGGGTACTTTTGCTTCATTGTTTCCTCAGGCTGCCACATCGTTTCTTTATACTTATGATTCCTCCATAACACTTTCACAAGGTGGGTAGTCTTGTTGTGTAGAACCTTGTCTCTATGATCTAAGATCTCCATTGGCTTCTCCTCATAAGAGAATCCAAGTTCCAGTTGTACCACCTCTGGGTTCAGTACATGCGAAGGGTTGGGTATGTACTTCCTCAAAAGAGATACATGGAAGACATCGTGAACTTGAGCTAGGTTTGGGTGAAGTGATAGACGATAGGCCACTGCTCTGATGCGATCAAGGATTTCATATGGGCCAATCTACCTAGGTATGAGCTTCCCTTTCTTCCCAAACCGCATGACTCTATTCCATGTATAAATTTGAAGGAAGACTTTGTCACCAACACCAAACTCGAAGTCCCTTCGACGATTTTCAGCATAGCTCTTCTACCGACTCCGAGCAGCCTTTATGTGTTGTTGGATGGCATGAACCTTTTCTATCATCTCTTGCACAAGATCAGCCTTTTATGGATTATGTGATTCTCTAGAAGATTATTCTTATGCTTTTTATGAGACCAAATCCTTTTGAATGCTCATTGTTTTGAGAAAATAATAGTCTTGGTGGAAACTTATTAAGGGATTAAACTCTACTTGATGGTAAGTATATTTCCTTATGTTTTTATTCTATGTAGTAAATGAATTCCTCAAAATTATGAAAAGGAACGTAAAAAAACGTTGTTGGTTTACGTTTCCTACTGGGTGATCAAACACCATTTAACACATCTTAATTTTGTGATCTTATTGTGGTTAATATTCTCCTAATCATGTTTTCTATCACTCTCCATCAGAACTTGACCCTTTGTTTTCACTTCCATATCTGTGCTTTCCTACATGGAATCCTAGTATGGGTTAACTCGGGTGACCTTTGTAATTCCCTTTCTTTCTTTTAAAGTAATAGTTTTACAGACCTTTTTTTCGATGTGGGACTTGCAATGAAATTTCCAAGACCAATTATAAAATTTCGAGGACACAATTTCTTAAGGGGGGAAGATTGTAACGACCCGAAATTTTTAATAAATTTGGTTTCCTAACTTTTTGAGTTATTTTATTTTATACTCAATAGAACTATTTCATTTAAAAAAATGAGTATAATTAAAATAGGAACGTTGGGTTTCGACTGTCAATATGACCATTGGTCAATATGACTGTTGTGAACTAAATGTTGAAATTATTGTCTATAAATACAAGTGGTCTTGGTTAATTAATATAGAAAGGAGATTTTGTATCCCCATCCAGTAGTCTTAGGCCAATCGAAGCCCATCTGATGGAACTCGGGAAGGAGGTAGCACCTTTGGGCTTTTCCCGGGAACAAACCCAAGCCGATCTTCATTGTGTAAATTTGGAACCGAATCGCCTTCATGATACATTCAAGCTGATAGAAATCACTACTCGGGCAATGTTAGTTGATCCACCCCATGATTCTATCACCCTAGCACACCTTACTCTTAGGTCCTATGCTAGTGTTATAAGGGGCTATGTAACGAGTCCGTAACTGACTTGTATAATCCTTTATTTAAATAAAAATTGTGATTTCTTCTTATGATGAATTTTGTGAATTTTCAAATGTCAGGATAAATATAGTATGCATATTATAGATGAATTTTAGAAAAATGATATTTTAAAAATATTTATGTAATCCTCAAATAATTAATAGTGTGTAATGATTTTCAAAAAATGGTCTTCTATAGTTATGTTCAGTAAGAAATTTAGTGTCTAATAAGATCAAATTAATTTTTGATGAATAGTAAATTATGGATAGTGATTTTATGCTTATGATTAGTAATGTGACCAAATGGATTAAGTAAATTCACTTAAGAAAGTATTAATATAATTTAGGCACCTTGATTAAGTAATGTGATTGAATAAAATAGGTAAATAACTATTTTAGAAATTTTTGGTTAAGTATTAGTTTTTTCAGGTGAATAGTGTTTTTTATTTAAAAATTAAATTAAAAATATTTAGAAAATTATTTTCATAAAATGGAATTCATTTTTAAAATCAGATAATCGATATTTGGTAAAGGTGAAATTTTGGGATTTTTCTGAAACAATTGTATTTTCAGTGAATAGTGTTTTTATTTAAAAATTAAATTAAAAATATTTAGAAAATTATATTCATAAAATGGAGTTCATTTTTGTAATCAGGGTATTGATATTTGGTTAAGGTGAAATTTTGGGATTTTTCTGAGAAAGTTGAAATTTCGGTGAATAGTGAAAATAGAGTTTTGGAGTTTCCGGTGTTTAATGACATCCTTAAGGATGTAATAAATATGAAATAATTTCGGTCGACTTATGAATATTGAGATAAGGTATGAGGTGTCCTAAGTGTCCAATACTATGGGAAAATAACATGGGCAATCCCATGGTTTTTCCAATACCACTAATGAGGTGTCCCTTGGCAATTAATGCCTTGTATGTTGGTCGGAGAGTGATGGCAAGAGGGGGGTGAATTGCCTTTTAAAAATAAATAACAATTAAAATCAAAGTTAAAGGTGCAGCGGAAATAAAATAGGCAAGACACAAAATTGATAACGGAGTTCGGCTTAAACCAAAGCCTACGTCTCCGCTCCCAACTCAACCGTAGAGAGATTTACTACCGCTTTCTTTTTAATGGTTTTAGCAAGAAACCCACTAGACTTTAAGGTTAGTCTAGAACCTATTACAGCTTGCTTTTAATGGTTGAGCAAGAACCCACTAGCCTTCTTACAGGTGAAGGCTAGCTCACCTATGACTCAAGCCTTTTAAAGAGAAGGCTTGACTAACCTCTTCACACCTTGGAGAGTGATGGCAAGAGGGGGGTGAATTTCCTTTTAAAAATAAATAACAATTTAAAATCAAAGTTAAAGGTGCAGCGGAAATAAAATAGGAAAGACACAAAATTGATAACGGAGTTCGGCTTAAACCAAAGCCTGCGTCTCCGCTCCCAACTCAACCGTTGAGAGATTTACTACCGCTTTCTTTTTAATGGTTTTAGAAAGAAACCCACTAGACTTTAAGGTTAGTCTAGAACCTATTACAGTTTTCTTTTAATGGTTGAGAAAGAACCCACTAGCCTTCTTACAGGTGAAGACTAGCTCACCTATAACTCAAGCCTTTTAAAGGGAAGGCTTGACTAACCTCTTCACACCTTGAAGGTGGTGTGAAAACCCAAAGAAGAGAGGATGAGAGAAATGAGGGGTTTGTAGGCACAAACCCAAATTGAAGCTCAAAATAATAAAACAATGAAAAACCGTAATGGGGAGAAGCCTTGGGCACCAAAGGATTGATGGAGTTGTGGAAGAGTGCTCTCAAGCTTCTTTGGTGGTGCTCCTTGGATGTGGAAGTGAGTTGGAGCAATTGGGGGTTCCTTGGAGGAATGCGCCGGAGGTTCGCCAAATGATCAAAAATGTTCCCGTGGGCTTCCGTGTGTTTCTGGGGCTTCCTAGTCCTTTATTTATAGAGGGGGAACCCTCAAATGGCCTTTGGAGGTCTTCGGAGCCGTTGGAGAGGCCTTCGGAGCCGTTGGGAGTCAAGTGGACAAGCCTGGTCAAAGCCCAACGGCTAGTTTGACTGGCTCCACCGGCTGACCGGTGCTAGGCCACCGGTTGGCCGGTGCTTTGAAAAAGGAGAGGCCTTCGGGGCTCAGGCACCACCGGCTGGCCGGTGAGGAGGCCACCGGTTGGCCGGTGCTGAGGCAGTAGCTGACCCATTCTGTCTGGGTTCCACCGGCTGGCCGGTGGTGGGACACCGGTTGGCCGGTGGTCTGGACAGAAGGATGCCTTCTGTCCAGGCTCCAGCGGCTGGCCGGTGGTCATCCACCGGGTGGCCGGTGGGACTGAAATCAGTCCACTTTGGCTTCTTGCTTTCTTGGCCCAATTCCTTGGCAACCTGAAATCATTCCTATCATCCAAAAACACTTAAAACAAGATTAGATAAATAAGAGAGTGATTGTGATCATGAAAATTAAACCACGAGGGGTACGAGAGGTACAACAATCTCCCCCTATTTTGATGATCACAATCACAAAAACAAACAATGTAAAAATGAAATGAAAGGCATGCTTTAAAGTATAAATGGGAAAGTAAAGCAAAGCATGAGAGAAAGATTTCTCCCCCAATCAACCAAAAATTTCTCCCCCTTTGTGATTATCAAAATAGCACGGGGCATAAAACTTGATTGAGGGAAACGTTGAAAAACGAGATAGAGATTTTAAACCAATTGAAATTTTTGAAATTTGAATTGAATGTTTTGAATCGAAAATTTTGAAATGAAAGTTTTGAAATTGAAATAAAAAGGCTTAAACGATCCTAACTCCCCCTAAATAAAAACAACAAATCACCGGGGAGAGGTTTTTGAAACCGAGACAAATTTTGGTCTGGTGAGACTCGCTAAAAGGGATTTTTCAATCCAAGCTTGTCTAGTGGCAGGTCTTCTCCTAATAAATTCATCACTAAGGGAAATGGTTTTGGGCCTTCCATACCGGGCATTTTTGCAACCGCACTCATAAATTAAGTGCCCGGGTTTTTTGCAATAGTTACAAAATTTAAATTGGGAGCTCCCCCTTACAAAAATAGTTGGAGCATGGGAAGAGGAAGCTTGCTTGGAATAGCCAAGCCCTTCGGTGGTTCTAGATATGCGTTGGGAACTGAGCAATTTGGTTAAATTTTGTTCACCTTGGGTGAACTTGGCAAGAGATTCCCTTAAGTCGTTGATTGTGGATTCCATAGAATCAACATCGGGAAAGTTTTAGACCTTGAGGGAAAACTCCTCCTTTTCTTTGAGAAGTTGTTCCTTTTCGGAAGAAAGTTTTTTGAAATTCTTTTTTAAAGCAATAAATTTGGAAGAAATTTTGTGAAAACCTTCCTCCAATTGATCTCTCGCATGTTGGAGATCCTCATAAGATAAATGATTGAAAGAATTGGAAGAACTATAGGATGAGGAGTCGGAAGAGGTTACCTCATGGAATGCCATTAGGCATTTTTTACCGTTGTCACTTGAGGAGGACGAGGAGGAGGATGTGGAGCTATCACTCCATGTGGCCTTGAATGCCTTCTTCTTTTCCTTTTTCTTATCCTTTTTCTTGTTGAGTGGACAATCGGGCTTGTAATGTCCTTTTTTGCCACACCCGTAACATGTTACCTCGGGCTCGGATTTTTCATTGGGTTGAGCCTTGCGAGATTTCTTATTCTTGTGCTTCTTCATGAATTTGTGCATTTTGCGGGCAAGATTCTCCATTTAGGAATCTCCGCTTGAAGAGGAAGACTATGAGGAGGAGGAGCTTTCTTCTTGTTGAACTTTGAAGGCGATGTTCTTTGGAGTTTTGATCGGTTTGCCTTCCTTTTCAGCTTGCCTCCTCATGGTGATCCCGTAGGTCATGAGGGATCCGATGAGCTCTTCGACCGGCATGTTCTTGATGGCTTTTGCTTCTTGGATTGACGTGACTTTTGGTGCCCATGAGCTTGGTAGGATCCAAAGGATCTTCTTGACCATCGTTTCTGCAGACACATCATCACCAAGGGACTTTCTCCCATTGCAAACATCAGAAAAACGTGTAAACATTTCAGAAATTGATTCATGTGGGTGCATGGTGAAAGACTCAAAATCTTGACAGAACATATCCAATCGAGTATCCTTGACTTTGTTGGTCCCCTCATGGGTAACCTCCAATAGTTTCCAGATTTCATGTGATGAGGTGCATGTGGAAACTCAATTGAATTCATTACGATCAAGGCCGCAATGAAGAGCGTTCATGGCTTTTCCATCAAGCTCGAAATTTTTAATGTCGGCTTGAGTCCATTTGGATTCATCGGGAGAAGAAAGAGAATAACCATGCATGACAATTTTATAAATAGGATAACCTATGCTTCTAAGAAAAGTGGTCATGCGGGTTTTCCAATAGTTATAGTCGGTTCCATCAAAGAATGGAGCGCGACCCAAAGAATAGCCTTCGGGGGCGAAAAGGGTTGAAGCCATCACAAAGGATCTTGAATTTGAAACCGGTGAAGGTATTACTCAAATTTTTCCTCTGATACCAAATGTTGGTCGGAGAGTGATGGCAAGAGGGGGGGTGAATTGCCTTTTAAAAATAAATAACAATTTAAAATCAATGTTAAAGGTGCAGCGGAAATAAAATAGGCAAGACACAAAATTGATAACGGAGTTCAGCTTAAACCAAAGCATACGTCTCCGCTCCCAACTCAACCATTGAGAGATTTACTACCGCTTGCTTTTTAATGGTTTTAGCAAGAAACCCACTAGACTTTAAGGTTAGTCTAGAACCTATTACAACTTTCTTTTAATGGTTGAGCAAGAACCCACTAGCCTTCTTACAGGTGAAGGCTAGCTCACCTATGACTCAATCCTTTTAAAGGGAAGGCTTGACTAACTTCTTCACACCTTGAAGGTGGTGTGAAAACCCAAAGAAGAGAGGATGAGAGAAATGAGGGGTTTGTAGGAACAAACCCAAATTGAAGCTCAAAATAATAAAACAATGAAAAAACGTAATGGGGAGAAGCCTTGGGCGCCAAAGGATTGATGGAGTTGATGAATAGTGCTCCCAAGCTTCTTTGGTGGTGCTCCTTGGATGTGGAAGTGAGTTGGAGCAATTGGCGGTTCCTTGGAGGAATGCGCCGGAGGTTCGCCAAATGATCAAAAATGTTCCCGTGGGCTTCCATGTGTTTCCGGGGCTTCCTAGTCCTTTATTTATAGAGGGGGAACCCTCAAATGGCCTTTGGAGGTCTTCGGAACCGTTGTAGAGGCCTTCGGAGCCGTTGGGAGTCAAGTGGACAAGCCTGGTCAAAGCCCAACGGCTAGTTTGACTGGCTCCACCGGCTGACCGGTGCTAGGCCACCGGTTGGCCGGTGCTTTGAAAAAGGAGAGGCCTTCAGGCTCAGGCACCACTGGCTGGCCGGTGAGGAGGCCACCGGTTGGCCGGTGCTGAGGCAGTAGCTGACCCATTCTGTCTGGGTTCCACCGGCTGGCCGGTGGTGGGACACCGGTTGGCCGGTGGTCTAGACAGAAGGATGCCTTCTGTCCAGGCTCCATCGGCTGGCCGGTGGTCATCCACCAGTTGGCCGGTGGGACTGAAATCAGTCCACTTTGGCTTCTTTCTTTCATGTCCCAATTCCTTGGCAACCTGAAATCATGCCTATCATCCAAAAACACTTAAAACAAGATTAGATAAATAAGAGAGTGATTGTGATCATGAAAATTAAACCACGAGGGGTACGAGAGGTACAACATTGTCCCCTCACTTCTCCTATAAATACCAAGACATTCCCTCATTCATTTCATTTAAAAATCCTCCCACACAATGTTCTGGTCTTTTTACCTGCCAAGGAGTCCTCCCAAGGTTCCCTCAAGCCTCCCAAGGTCCCGAACTTCATGCTTTTGAAGTTACTCGTCAATATAAGGGATCCTACCTCTCTCTTTCTTTTAATGTACTCTCCTTTATGTCATTTATTTTATGCTACATGTTCTTATATTGATGATTTTATTTTATATTCATCCTACTGGTCTTTTCATGTTCATATTATGAGATACCCCCTCCTTCCCTCATGAATTCATTTTAATAATATTTAAGTGGCGCTGTTAGGCTGCCAAATTTTTGTAAGGGATTCTTTCCCACTTCTCATTTTAAAGTTCTATTTTCATGTCAAGTCTTTCAAGATCCTTTTACCATGTTAGGGTATGATCTATATATTCATCATACTGTACTTCTATGTTCACATGATGATAGACCCTATTTAATCTCATCAATTAATTTTTTTTGAATTTCTAAGTGACATTGTTAGGATGCTGAATTTTTCACAAGAGAAATCTTATTTTTGTCTTCCTTTCATGTGTTTTATTTCTTATGTTATGTCCTTAAAATTTCATTACCATGTTCTTATACCCTCTATATTATTCCCCTATACTATTTTATGGATAATTTATGAGTGGTTGACCCATGCCCCTCTCTTTTCAATGTTTTCTGAAGCCCTGAAACATAGTCGATATGCTGCAGAATTTTCATCTCAAAATGTCTCTCTCTTTTTCTCAAATTCTATTCTTTTATTAATTGAATACTCAAAAATATTTATTCTACAGGTGTATTCACATCTCTAACAAAATTTTTTATTTTAAATTTTCGGATTTACATACATGAGACCCTCTTTCCTTTTTCGTGGGATTAAAGTGACATAAAGATCACGTCTTTAAAGCAGTTTTTAAAATGTTATGACTATGAAATGAAACCCATTTATTTTATGCTATATGGGTTATTTATGAAATTATTTATGATGATATATGTGTCTCACATGATAATAAAGAAAAATTAAGGGTTCACCCTGATAGCGCTCCAATGCATTGGGTAAAGACTTAATCTCTAGAGATGACCATTTAACGATACCTTGGTGAATAACCTTGGTAATTTTTTTAATTACTCCTTGGGGATGGACCTTGGTGATACGAAAATGATTGTCTAAGATAAATGTTGTAGCCACATCTTCAAGTTATAAAACATGTTAATTTTTTATGATATGCCTCATGGTCTCTTTCTCATGCCTTAAAGTTATTTATCATGACTATATTGATGTATCTGAAGTTCACATGTAAAATTTTTCTCTTGTTTCCCTTACTGGGCATTCTTCTCACCCTTTACTTTGATGTATGCTCTCAGGTTATGAGATTCTATAATGAACTTATGATGAACAATGAATAATCCTTACAAGTGTTTTAGAATAATTTTTACATTTTTTTCATGTATTATGATCTTGATTTCCAAGACACTAGACTTTAAATATCCTCTTTTTGTAAAATGTAATGAAAAGTTATGTATTAAAAATGTAGGATGCTATAATAATGATTCATAATGCCTTAATTCCATGAACAGAAGAAAAAAGATTAGATAAATAATTATCTGATATAAAACCATTTGATATTCACCTCTTATGAATTATTCTCGATTCAAGATTTCTTACGTTTGTCATCAGATAAAGAATCATCATATATGAAAATGGGAATCATTAAAGAATCTCCCCATATATCATGAGATTACATGGAATGTATCTGAAGTACAGTTTGTCTACCAAAGTGGACTACACCTGGCTATATATAGGGATACATGACACACCTTGTAGTAATTACACACAATAAATTTATTGAAAACCACATGTAGACCGAGACAAGCGAGTACACAACCTATCATATTACATGATGTTTAGTGGACATAACTATTTTTATTATAAACATATTATAATAAAGTTTCACATAAACCATCTAGTCATTACACATGGTATGAAATATTTGATTTTGACATCCTGTTGTATTAGTAGAGTACATTACATGTAACTGGAGTACATGTCGTGTAAGCCATTAATTCACGTGTTTAAATTACATGTTGATCTATTCAGTGATATTTCATGACATGTAACACCCCATGCTTCCATGGTATGCATCTCTTTGAATAATACAAAAGTGTGTGTTGTACGAAACTTTGAGTTCAAACACACCACAACCAAAAAAACTAGCCATTATGAATTGTAATACCCACTTTTTGAAATTTAATAAATTCTATCTTTTAAAATGGACTTTAATTTTGGATTTTTAATATCGAAATTATCTTTGGGTAAATTTTTTATATTTTTCTGAAAATATTCAATTTTTGAATAATTTTAGGTAAAAATAGATACATAATACCTATATATGTTCAATGAAATTCATTGGATTTAGTTTATAATAATTTTAAATATATAAGTATTTTATTGATCTTTTTACCGTCTTTTAACCACCTCCTACGAGTATTAGCAAATTTATGTAAAACATAATTTTACTGATTTTATGAGTTGAATTTCAAAAATCTGAGAGACACGGTTGAAAAAAGTAAATAAAATTTTGTCCAATAAGATAAAAATAATTTTTTATGAATAGTAACTTTTTACTTTTATTTACCACTATTAAAAGTAAATAGCGTAATTAAGGGTAAAAATGATATTATTATTACCCTAACACAGGTCCTAATTCTATTGGATAAGTATAATTCGACCAAAAATAACCCTAGGAATAAAATATGAACCTCTTTGGCCCACTGGGATTAGATTAGGACATTTATTATTATTTAATTCAAAGAAGAGTTAAAATAGTTAAAATAAATGTTTAATAACTAAAACATTTTTAATATAGGGTTACACATAAGATAAATTAGACTATAAATATTCATTAACAATCTAAAAATATTTCTTCCATAATGTTAATTTATTTATATTATTTAGAATTTAAATAATTTATTTTATTTTTAACACAATAATGATGTCGTAATTACCTAATTAATGAAATATTAAAATAATTGATATTATAAATATCCAAATAAATGTAATAAGAGACTTTTTAGGAATTACACTAATTTTTTAGGTTAATATGACTTATTAGGGTTGGTTAGATGATTTTTTTTGATGTAATATTGTTGTTATAAATTTAGAAAAAAAATACCAAATAGTGTCAAAATTGTCAAAAAAGAGTTTTTTACAAAATATTATATTATTGATTGATATTATATTCCTAAAAATATACAGTTCAGTCAAATGACTTATATAATTATAGGTGTATCATTAATGAACCACTTGGGGTTCTCTTGGAAGTATATAGTAAGTTTATTAACCATATAATATAAAAATACAAAGAGACATAGTAAATGTCAAACTATTTAACTAAGAGTTAAATCTAAAAGATAAGGTTAATATAGTGACACAAAACTGTCTAAAACCTATTGTTTGAGTGGTTTTTCATTCCTACCCACCTTATACTTTATATAATACATTTTTTATCCATTAGACACCGAAAATGATTTTATTGTAAAATAATATTTCTAGCTTTTCTTATGGTTCCCCTCATCCCACTTATAAAAGGGCACTTCCCTTTATCTCCAATTCACACCTTCAAAGCCATTTGGATCAGCCAAAACCTAACTAAATACCATAAAAACTATCATACATCCTCCTAGAGTCCTTCCTTTAGTCATAAATCCAACCTATGGATCCCTTTTGATCAAATCAAAAGTAAGAACTCGAAGAAGAGATAAATATTTCATCACCTCTTTCTAGTTCATTTCTTCTTCCACTTCCTCTTTATTTGTTGTTTCTATTATAAAATAATAACTCCTCTTTATTATATATACTATGAATTTATTATAAATATGGTAAAACAATATTCATTATTCTATCCATCTTTTGAATGACATGTCACCATACATGCGTACGTACGGATTACCATCTCAACGCCGTAGTGTAGTTGTTATTCAATACATTATTATTTGTATGGGTATAATAATTATGTATAATTGATGTAAATAATAAATATAACATCATAATGATTATTTATATATGATATACCATCCAATTATATATTATTTTAATATCAAATGAATTATATTGTCACTCGTGCATATGTATGGATTACAGTATCCATGAACGCGATTAGATTCATTCCTCATCGTATCAATTCAAGAATAATTTTCAGTTTATGATTAAAAGTAAAGTTTAAAGACATAATATCATTCTGAATATGAATAAGATACATCATATCCACAACAAACATTACTTTTGTAATAATTCATATAAAGGAAAATGAATCAGTTAACACACGAAATGAAGATAATACTAAGATATTATTAACCAAGAAAAGTTAAAAGATCATATATGATATCATATTAATGTATATGATTATTTTATAATTTAATACCAATTATTTAAACATTATACATGAGGTAAACCTACACTCAACCAAGGAAAAGAACAAGTGAAGGGTTAATTCTACAAACCCTTTATTATCCGAGGTCGTTTTTATGTAAGTATCTACTGGGGCCTCTTTATCATACACATCCATGATTCTAAAAATGTATTTCAAAACATTTTTACTCTTTAAAAGATAATTATTTAAATTCATTTATACCCTTTTTTGACCGTATATGTTATGAAAGGAATCTTTCCGTCATTTTTTAAATGAGGTACTTTATGACCTTTTCGACAAAATTAAGGTAAGAATGTTTTTTAACATATACGGCGGGTGCGGCTATTTTCTTCCATTATAACATCGCCAAAGATTCCCTTACAAGCATATAAGAATATTTTCAAAATAAATGTTTTCTTTATAATTATGTGACTCTTAAATTATTTCAAAATAGAAAGAGATATTTCTCTAAAAAAGGTTTTGATTTCATCTATGTCAAACATCCTTTGATGGATTTCAAGTATATATGAAGTTGATTTATTATGATACAAAACATATATATTGTATTGAAGGTTTTGTGATATGTTTGATTGTGGATGTTCTATTTTTATACCATTCATGATTTATGGTTAAAGTATTGACATTTCATATTCTAGTTTTAATACGAATGTTTATGTTATATTTCAACCTTTTCATATGAGGAATGTATTGGACATAGTAAGTGATGGATGGAGCCCGCTATAGCTCATTGATGAATCGGTAGGTCTCATGGGACAACTAGACATGAAATTGGCCAAGGGATTTCCCAATTTGATATATGGTTTCGGCTGAGGCTGTAATCATTTTTAGACATCTTGTCCGAGGCCTTGACAAAATGTTTCAGAATTTACGGCATTATACATTCCCTCATTATGAAAATAATATTGATGGTTCATGTGTTCATTAGACTAGTAGAATACCCATGATTATGTTTTATTATGGCATTATTTACACAGCTCATATTTCTGCCATAAAATTATTCATGTTTATTGGTAAAGGAATGTGGTTTCAATTATTCATCATGCTTAATATTTATGTTATCTTGCGCTATATTTATTACCCTTACTAAGCATTTGATCTCACCCCTTTATTTTGTTTCATTTTCCCAGGATATGAAGAAGTTAGTTATGAGTGACTTTCAGGCGTAATCTATGATTCTTGGTTTTTTCTAATGGAATAAATTCATGTTTTACTTCTTTTCAAGTTGTAAATTTGAACATATGTATGAATCTTGTTTCCAATAATACTAAACTGATCGGTCATTCGAGACATGATTACTTTGTGATCATGCCAATGTTATTTAATAATTCACTGACTCTGGGTAACTAGGGTTGGGGAATTATAGTTGGAATCAGAGGAATTTTAGTACAAACTGTGGAAACTAGATTTAGATAAAGTCTGATTAGAGTAAATAGCCCTAAGATAGACTTTGGGGTTTATTATAGAAGAACTTCCTAAAATTTTGGTATTGTAGAGATTTTGTGAGTCTTCCAAGAAATAAATCCCTGTTTGGATATGAGTAGGTATAGGTGGATCTGGCATAGATGTACCTAGGGATAAAACTCGAAAACACTGCTTTGAGCTAGACTCGAACTGGAACTGGTGCACAACAACGGGCCTTCCTGCACTCTTGGTTACGAAACTCCCAGGGGATATGCATTGGATAATTATCATATTATTTTCAAACCATTATGACGGGTTTATGATTATATACATCATAAATGAAAACATTTTTATGTTTATGGATTATATCCATATACTGTTCAATTTATGTTATGTGTTTTACAAGTTTAGATTTACGAATTGTGATTCATAAACTAATTTAGTTTATGCCATTGTTTAGAAATAGCACCTAGAGGATGGAAATGAAAATTTATAAATAAAGACACTCCATGTAGGGATTTCCCTTCCACTCAAGATAATTATAGTGAAGCTGGTGATGCAACTAGTTCTGATTAGCTAATCACCATATTGGGACAACTCACTCAGGGTATGAATAATAACCTTACCTGTACGAAGCACCCTGATCTGCAGCGTGTAGGATCAATGTTAGATCAATTCAGGAGGAAACAACCACCAATATTCAATTGGGGTACAAATCCACTAGTATCTCAGTAATGGATAAATTCCTTAGAGAAAATATTCCATGCCTTGGGGAGTAGTGAAAGGTAAAAAAGTTGTCTTGGCAGTTTATCGCCTCACTAAATATGTGGATCAATGGTGTTCATTGATTCAAAACACAAAGAAAGATGATAAAGTATCGAATATGGAATGGTGGGATTTTAAAAAAAAATTGAAAAATAATTTCCTCATGACCATCGAGCAGATATGGAAAGACAATTTCTGAGTCTGAGGAAAAAGTAGGATGAGAATGTCGCAAGGTATTAAGCTAACTTTATAGGGTTAGTGAAGCATGTTGCAGATTATATACGTAACCCAAAAAGTAATATTGATCATTTATTTCATGGGTTAAAACCATTTCTCTGTTGAGCATTAGTCTCACAATCCTTCTCTTTATAGGATGATATTTTCTCATGTTCTATCAAGATAGAAAAAGAATTATCTAAGTCTTACGACTTTAAAGCAAATCAAGAGAAGAAGAGATATGGTGAACACTCTAGAAATCGAAATAACGGGAAAAGGGAGAATTTTAATATCCATCCTGCAGTAAATGTGGGAAGAAACACCCTTTTACTTGCCTGAAGGGAATGGGAGTATGTTACAATGTTTTGTGAAAAAGGCTACCAAACTTGTGACTACAAGGGGAAGAAAGAGGCTATCGATGTTGAATGCTGCAATTGTAGAGAAATGGGTCATTATGTGAATGAATTTCCTAAGAGTCAGAGGAACATACCTTAGAAAAGGCCAAGGGATCATAGAAAAGCTTATGATATCACTACTGTAGAGGTTGAAGCTCCGAAAGATATGGTGGAAGGTAATTTAATGGTTCCCTCATGTTTAGAGAATGCTTTCTTTGATTCTAGATCATCGCATTGTTTAATATCTTCCCAGTTTTCAATGAAAATTAGATATTTACAATTTTATTTAACAAGGGAGTTTTTAGTCCAAACTCTTAAGGGAAGTATCATTGCAACAATGTTTTGTGAATCAGTCCCTATTAGGGAATATAAATGTTCTTTATCTGCTGATCTCATCGTCAAAACCATGATTGAATTTGATATAATTCTCCGTATAGATTGTATTTTCGACCATGATGTGAAAATTTATTGTAAGAATAAGGAGGTAACAATTTTTTATGATGATAAAGAGTACCTTATCTTTAGAGAAGAAATGTCACCACCTAATTCTTTTCTAGATCCACCCTCAGTAGCTCAACTAAATTCAATTATTAGGGAGGAAGAGAATGAAATAACTGTGGGTGAGGAAATGAATGTTAAAATAGAGTATGTACCTATTATGCAAGAATATGTTGATGTGTTTCCAGGAGATTTACCTGGAAATCCTCCCGAACAAGAAAATGAGTTTTCCATTGATTTATTTCCTTGTTCAAGGACCATATAGAAGACCCCTTATAGAATGTCCACTATGGATTTATTGGAACTAATGAAACAACTAGAGAAATTGAGTAATAAAGGATTTATTTTCCCTATTGTTTCTCCATGGGGATCCCCTGTCCATTTTGTTAAGAAGAAATATGGATCTATGAGGTTGTGAATTGACTATAGGAAGATCAATGTTATAACAATAAAGAACAAGTATCCTCTACCTCTCATTGATGATTTATTTGTCCAACTTCATTGAGCTCAATACTTTTCATAGGATGACCTTCGATCTGGATATCATCAGTTGTGTGTGAAAAAGTAAGACATTCGGAAAACAACATTTCGAACCAGGTACGAGCATTATGAGTTTACAGTAATTCCTTTTGGATTGACTAATTCACCCTATGTCTTCATGGATCTAATGAACAGAGTTTTCAAGGAATATCTTGATGAATTTTTAGTGGTATTTATTGATGATATCTTGGTATACTATAAAATCTACGAAGATCATGAAAATTTATTGCGCATTATTCTAAAGACTCTTAGAAGATATGAATTATATTGGAAGTTTTTCAAGTGTGAATTCTGGCATCCAAAGATTTCTTATCTTGGACATATTGTTTCTATGTATGGAATCTCCATTGATCCTTATAATACAAAATCAATCCATGAATGACCAGCACTGATGAGTATAAATGAGGTACACAGTTTGGTTGGTTTAGCAGGTTATTATAGGCATTTCGTCCATAATTTTTCCCGATTCGCTAACCCCTTAACCAAGCTCACACATAAAGGGGTTAAATTTGTTTGGACAAAAGTGTGTGAAAAATGTTCTGAAGAATTGAACATAAGATTAGTCAATGATACTATCTTGACTCTACCATCATGGAATGATGTGTTTGATATTTATAATGATGCTTCAAAGAAAGGAATTGGTTGTGTCGTTATGAAGAATGATAGGGTTATTGTCTATGCATCACGACAACTAAAAATTAATGAGAAAAACTATCTTACCTAGGATCTTGAGTTAGCAGCTGTAATCATTTCTTTGAAAATTTTGAGACACTATATATATGGTGAAAAATGTGACATATATACCAATCACAAGAGTTTGAAGTATATTTTCTCACAGAAAGAAATCAACATGAGTTAATGGATATGGCTTGAACTACTGAAAGATTATGATTGCACGATACACTACCACCCAGGGAAGGAAAATAAGGTAGAAGATGCTTTGAGCAGAAAAGATCATGGAGTTTTGTACAAGATGAGAGTTGAAAAGGGTCCTATATACATGGATCCAGTAATGATAGATATGGGAATAACCATGGAAGGTGAAACATCAATGATTTTTCAAATGGTTTCTAAACCATCTTTACTAGAAATGATAAAGAGTTCTCAGACTGGGGTTGAATAGTTTCAAAGGTTTATTAAAGATATGAATGCTTGGATATTGAGTGACATTGTGTATGAAGACGAAATTCTAAAATTGGGGAAGAGACTTTGTGTTCCCGATATACCTGATCTAAAAATGGAATTGTTGGATGATTCTCATAGATCCAATTTATTTATACACCATGGGAGCACCAAAATGTATAGAGATTTGAATGAACATTTTTGGTGGGACAACATGAAGAGGGATATTGCTGATTTTGTGTCAAGATGTATGGTTTTTCAACAAGTGAAAGCTGGAAGGCAACATCCTGGAGGTGTCTTGCAACCTCTTCTTATACCTGAGTTGAAATGGGATAATATTATGATGGACTTTTTCATTGTACTACCAAAGAATACGAGAAGGAATGATGAAATATGAGTCATTGTTGATCTTCTTACCAAGTCAACACATTTTCCTGCTATAAGAGAAGATTTACAACTTCAAAGTCTAACAAGACTATATATTAATAATGTTTTGAGAATTCATAGAGTACCTCTATCGATTGTTTCTGATCATGATCCACGTTTTACATAAAGATTCTAGAAATTTTTTTAGAAAGACATGGATTCTGAACTTTTTTTGATCACTGCATACCACCCTCAAACTGATGGAAAATCAGAACGGACTGTTCAAACCTTAAACAACATGTTGATATCGTTCTCACTCGGCTATCAAGGTATGTGGGATCAATATTTAACTCATGGAAAACTTTTCCTATACAAATTTCTTCCATTCAAGTATTCATATGGCACCATATGAAGCGTTATATAGAAAGAGATGTCACACACCAACCTGTTGGGATGTTGTTGTTGAATGAAAACTTGTAGGCCTAGAAATTGTGGAGGAGAAGATTTAAAAAGTGGATTTAATACAAACCCACATCAAAGAATCTCAAAGTAGGCAGAGGAGTTCTGCTGATAATCGAAGGAAGGATTTGAAATTTCAGGTAGAAGATCATGTTATCTTGAAGGTATCTCCATGGAAACGTGTTATAAGTTTCGGTAATAAGGGTAAATTGAGTCTCAGGTATATCGGATCTTTCGAAATTCTAGAACAAATTAGGGCTGTTGCTTACTGGTTGGAAATGCCGCCAAGTCTCTCCAAAGTTAACAATGTGTTCCAGATATCACTTTTGAGAAAATACATGTCTGACCCAATGTATGTACTCATCTATGAGGAATTAGAGATGTAACCTAATATGTCTTATTGCGAAGAGCCTATCAAGGTTCTTGATAAAACAAAAAATGTGTTAAGAAACATAATGATTCGTCTGGTAAAAGTTTTATAGAGAAACCATAAGATGGAAGAGGCAACGTGGGAACCCGAGGAACATATTTTTAAGAACCACCTGATTATTTTCACGTAGTAGTAATCTACAAATTTCTAGGAAAAAATCATTTGAAGGAGGGGATAATGTAACACCCCAAACATCAACGGGACGCTTCTCTTTGAATAATACAATAGTGTGTGTTGTACAAAACTTCGAGTTCTAACACACCACAACCAATCAAACTAGCCGTTATGAATAGTAATACCCACTTTTTGAAATTTTGTAAATTTTATCTTTGAAAATGGACTTCATTTTTGGATTCTAAATATTGAAATTAGCTTAGGGTGAATTTTTGGTATTTTTCAGAAAACATTCAATTTTTGATGAATAGTGAAACACACTAAGTTATAGTTTAAAACTGAATTTTTATTTAAATAAATATTTATTTTATTTAAATATATTTAGGTCAAAATAGATAAATAATACCTATATAATTTCAATGTAATTCATTAGAGTCAGTTTATAATAATTTTAGATATATAAAATTTTTATTGATCTTTTTATCATCTTTTACACACCTCCTAGGAGTATTTGCAACTTTACATAAAACATAATTTTACCACTTCTGTGAGTTAAATTTCAAAAATACGAGAGACATAGTTGATATTATTAAGTATAATTTTGTTCAATAAGATGAAAATAATTTTTGGTGAATAGTAACATTTTCTTTTATTTACCACCGCTAAACGTAAATAGGGTAATGAAGGGTAAAAATGATATTATTATTACCCTAACACATGTCCTAATTTGATTGGATAATTATAATTCTACCAAAAACAACCTTAGAAATAAAATATGAACCTTTTTGGTCAACTTGGATTAGATTAGGACATTTATTATTATTTAATTCAAAGAAGAGTTAAAAGAGATAAAATCAAAGTTTAATAACTAAAACATTTTTAATATAGAGTTACACATAAGATAAATTCGACTATAAATATTCATTAGAAAGATAAAAGTATTTCATACATAATGGTATTTTATTTATATTTTTTAGACATTATATAATTTATTTTCTTTTTGACATAATAATAATGCAGTAATTACCTAATTAATGAAATATTAAAATAATTGATATTATAAATATCCAAATAAATGTATTTTGAGACTTTTTATGAATTTAAATAATTTTCTAGGTTAATATGACAAATTTGGGTTGGTTATAAGAATTTTATTTTAAGAAATAATGTTGTTATGAATATAGAAAAAAACCAAATAGTGTCAAAATTGATATAAATGGGGTTTTAAAAAAAATATTATATTATTAATTGATATTCTATTCCTAAAAATCTAAGGATTGGAAAAAAAGACTTATAGGATGATAGTTGTATCATTAACGAACCACTTGGGGTTGGATTGTAAGTATATAGTATGTTTATTAACCATATAATATAAATTTACAAAGAGACATGGTAAATGTCAAACTATTTAACTAAGAGTTAAATCTAAAAGATAAGGTTAATATAGTGACCCAAACCTATCTAAAACCTATTAGTTGAGTGTTTTTATACCCATAACCACATTATACTTTAAATAATATATTTTGGAGACATTATAAGCCTAAAATGATATTTTTATAAAATAATATTTCTAGCTTTTCCTAAGGTTCCCATCAACCCTCTTATAAAATGGCACTTCCCTTTCCCTCTAATTCACTCTGTCAAATCCATTCTTCTAGGCCAAACCCTGCCCAAATACCCTCTAAAATTTCTTCAATTAATCTTAGAGTCATTACTTTGGTCAGAAAGTCAACCTAAGGAGCCCTTTTGATCAAATCAAAAGGAAGAACCTGAAGAAGAGGTAAATATTTCCTCACCTCTTTCAAGTTCCTTTCTTCTTCCACTTCCTCTTTATTTGTTGTTTCAATTCTAAAATAATAAATCCATTATATTATATATTTCATTATGTTATTATAAATATGGTACAACCATACTCAATATTCTATCCATCCTTTTAATGACATGTCACCATACGTGCGTACGTACGACCAATCATCTCAACGTCGTGGTGTAGTTGTTATTCAATACATTATTATTTAGATGGGTATAATAATTATGTAAAATTGATATATGTAATAAATATAACATGATAATGAATCAGTATATATGATATACCATTCAATTATATATTATTTTAATATGAAAAGAATGATATTTTCGCTTGTGTATGGATTACTGTCTCCACGAACGTGATGAGATTCATTCCCCATCGTATCCATTCAAGAATAATTTTCATTTGACGATTAAAAGTAATGTTTAAAGACTTAATATAATTCTTAATATGACTATGATACATCATATCCACAAAAAAACATTACTTCTGTAACAAAGCATGTAAAGGAAAACGAATCAGTTAACACCCGAAACGATGATAATACTAAGATATTATTAACCAAGAAATGTTAAAAGATCTTATAAGATATCATATTAATGTATATGATTCTTGTATAATTTAATAACAATTATTTCACCACTATAATTGAGTTTAACCTTCCCTCGACCAAGGAAAAGTACAAGGTAATGGTTAATTCTACAATCCCTTTATTATCTGAGGTTGTTTTTACGTAAGTATCTACTGGGACCTCTTTATCATCCACATGCATGCTTCTTAAATAAGCATTTAAAAACATTTTAACCATTTACTAGACAATGGTTTAACTTCATTTATACCCATATTTTTCCTCATATGTTCTAGAAGGAAACTTTTCATCGTTTTGTAAACAAGTTACTTTATGAACTTATCGACAAAATTAAGGTAAGAATGTTTTTTACTTATATGGAAGGTGTGCCTATTTTCCACCATTATAATATCATCGATGCTTCCCTTAAAATCATATAAGAATATTTTCAAAATAAATGTTTTCTTTATAATTATTTGACTCTTAAATTATTTCAAAATACAAAGAGATATTTTTCTAAAAAAAGGTTTGGATTTCATGTATGTCAGACATCCTTTGATGGATTTTAAGTTTATTTGATGTTGATTTATTATGATACAAAACTTCCATATTGTATTGAAGGTTTTCTGATAAGTCTGAATATGGATGTGCTATTTTTATAACATTCATGTTTTATGGTTAAAGTATTGACATTTTGTATGCTAGTTTTAATATGAATGTTTATGTTATATTTCAACCTTTTCATATGAGAAATGTATTGGACTTAGTAAGTAATGGATGGAGCCCGCTATAGCTCCTCGATGCATCGGTAGGCCTCATGAGACAACTAGATGTGGAATTGGACAAGGCGTTTCCCTATTTTTTATATGGTTTTGGATGAGGCCTTAATCATTTTTAAACATCTTGGCCGAGGCCATGACAAAATGATTCAGAATGTCCGACATTATACATTCTCTCATTATAAAAATAATATTGATGGATCATGTGGTCATTCAACTAGTATAATACCCATGATTATGTTTTATTATGGCATTATTTAATCAGATAAAATTCCCACCATAATAGTATTCATGTTTATTTGTAAAGGCATGTGGTTTCAATTATTATCCATGATTAATATTTATGTTATATTATGTTGTATTCCTTACCCTTACTGAGCATTTGAGCTCACCCCTTTCTTATGTTTCATTTTCCCAGTATATGAAGAAGTTAGTTATAAGTTACTTTTAGGCACAATCTAGGAGGCTTGGATGTTTCATATAGAAAAAATTCAGGTTGTTCTTGTTTTCAAGTTGTAAAGTTGAACTTATGTATGAATCTTGTTTCCAATAATACTAAACTAATCGGTCTTTCGAGACATGATTTCCTTGTGATAATGCCAGTGTTATGTAATAATGCACCGACTCTAGGAAACTAGGGTCGGGGCATTACATGACACATGTCCTGTGATATACATGGCATTTAGCTAGCATGTACACACTGTTTATTATCATAGTCAATTAGGACACCAAGTCATTCGACGAGTTTCAATGAAACACTGTAATGAACCATTGATTTATCAATGGAAGAACCTTCATATAATTGTGTATTAATTTATATTCATATAATATAACATATAGAACCCAATAAAAACATTATAAATGAATAATGAGTAAAATAAAATTATCTCTAGAAGTTATGGAATGTATACTGATGAAATGGTATCTTTTCATTTGGAATAGTAATGTGACCCTTATAAATAATAAACCGGACAAATGAAAATTTACCTCACTACTAAAAGTATAAAAACTATTTATCCATATTATAAGTGAAAATATGATATTAATATATTATTTTGTTACCATTAAAATATTTTTAAAATTATTAATTAAATGTAGGTATTTTTGTAAGGCTTGAGTATTTAATTATATTTTTATGATTAATTTAATAATAGAAAATAAAATTTATTTACAAAAAATGTATACATATATAATATTTTTGATTAATTATTATTATAAGATATTTTTAGGAGACCTTAATTAATTTTTCAGAGTGTTAGAAAATATGTTTTAATTTTAAAATCCGTATTTTTCATGTAAATTATAATTGTTGTTACAAAATAAATTCCGCATATTTAAAAAATTATTTTCTAAAATGGTGTTCATTTCTAGAATTCTACATATAGATTAATGTATGGGGATAGTTTTGGGATTTTTCTAAAATACATGATTTTTTGTGAATAATAACATAAGATAATTTATGATAAATTCTAAATGATTGAATTTTAGAATCATACTTTAGTAATGAATGTAGTAAATGGAAATTGGTTTAAACTAAAATGTCATATTGCTATTTTTAGTCAAAAGAATCATGAATATTCATTGTCTTGTGTAATAATATTTAACTAATAATTTGAATAATGGGAAGCCACTCCTCTCTAACACTATAAATATTACTCCACTTTACCCCTTCTCTTCACACCACTCAAGCCTTGTTACTAGTTCAAATTCATCTCAAATATCTATCTACGAACCTCTCCCACATCCAGGATCTCATGGTATCTTAAAAAGACTGAAACATCTCTTCTAAAGAGGCTATCAAGGAAGTTATAATCAAGTGGTAAAATTCCTCTTTTCTTTTCTTATATTTTATTTTCATGTCCCTATGTTTTCATTTCTATCCTCATCTCTCCTCATCAAAATGGTGTGATAACTATAGTACTTTACATGTATGTGAATTTTTTTATTCTAATGTAATAATTCACCATCATCTCTCCTTTCCCCTATTTTTATACAATTAATGAGAACACCGTCTCAGTTGGGTCAATTCATCACATTCAAGGATGATGGGGTATAAATTTCATTAATCATCTTCAATTCCTTGAATGAAACCATTTTTATTGTTGAACCAGACTAAGATATATATATTACATCTAATGGAATATTCTATAATAATTTTTACACATTATATTAATTTATAAAGGAAAATGTGCTCGTTGTGATCAAACACTGCCTAATAACCAAAACAGTTATCATTAAGGTTTTATTTAATGATAAATCTTCACTCCAAACAATGAAATGAATTATATAACCATGTAATCTTCAATATGGTCACTAATAAAATATAACTACAACTCTGGACAACAATTATCACCTTAAATGTTTATCCTTAAATGTATATAGGTAAACCAATCATTAAAACCAAGAATCAAATGCTCTCAAAATAATGAAATTGATACTCTTAATCAACCAAAATGGTCATTAATAAACATAATAAGGTTATAATAAATCAATTAAATTAATAATATGTCATAGAAATACTAATTAATGAAATTATTTTGGTTTTCCAGGGTATAAATTTCATGTGTGGTACACCATCCAACATATGGTAAGGGATTCTACCCAAACCTCCATTATTCTTCGAGTTGTTCTATCTTTTTTTTAACCCAAATGAAGTTATACTTTATTTTTATTTCCTTATTCTAAATTATGATTATATGTTATGAATTCATGTTTCAAAATCTATAAAACATTTTTTTTGGGGATATGCATATTTTTATGTGGATTTTTCTAAATTCATCCTGATTGGTAATCCCGTTTCAAAATAACTATATGAATTCCTATATATTTTACTGTACACTATATAATTTATATTTAAGCCATAATTATTTTTAAGAAATCACTCTTTCTATTTTGTAATCTTTTTATTTTAGTTATATTTTTATATAAAATATTATTCTCTTTTATGTTTTAAATTACATTTTATATTTTCCTTTAACCGCACTAAAATGTTTTAATTCTAGTGTTTATTAAGTAATCTTTTTTACATGTTATTAATTCATGTTGAATTCATAGTTCTTGATATATTCCTATTTCAACGTATTATTGCCAATGCGTGATCTAATTCCTTTCCTTTAAAGAAGGCTTTATGATACTCTCATTTGTTATGCTTTTTTACATGATTATGATACAAAATTATTACCATAGGAAACACTTATAGTTATGTATGATTTATTTTGTATGATTTTATATGTTGAAATAATATTCATGGTCTTGTTATGATTGTTGTTCCCAAATAGTTCTCTAATTCATTTGTTAAATTAAGGTCTCATTAGATGTTATGTGCAATGATCATAACAGTTATACTTGACTCATCCAACCATGTTCAACGGTTAGAGTGGTTAACCGTGACTTGTGCTTCTTTATGTGCATGGAGCCTTGAGTCATGATAAATTCAAGTATTATGTTACTTCCACATTACAGTGACTCCATTTTTATATGATTCCATGTTTATATGTAATGAACCCATATGTTCCAGGACTTTTATATCATTATGTCATGCCTTCTAATGCATGTGCTAAAGAATTATTTTAATGTCTATTCCCTTACTATAATTTCTAACTCATCCATTTTTTCTTGTTATCATAGTGTTATTACATTAATATGTATGAGTATAATATATGTTAGGGCCTCTTTATAAAGATTAAATAAATAAATATTTTTTTTAGTCCCATGTTTTAAGTTATATGTACCTAGTCTTCCAAGACACTAGATATTACAATAATTGGATTGTAATATTTTTTTATGATTAAAATCATGTAATGATATGTGTAAAAGGCTACGGTCATTATACACATTGGAGGTAGAACAAATTTTAAGTATCTAGTATTACTGGAAGTGTAGTTTGACTAATTTAATTGTTGAATCCATAAGAAATTAATTAATATATATAGAGATTGATATACCCAACACATAAATCATAAATACACATCATGTAGTCTCCCAATCGAGTAGATACTTAAATTAAATTAAATTTATTATTGAATCATCAAAAAAGTACATTATTTATTGACTCCATTTGTGTATGAAATTTTAATAATATTTTAAATCTATTATTAAAATACTAAATTAATTTATTTTAATAGTCTATAATTATTGGTTTATTGCTAATATTCCATGAATTCTATTAATATGAATATATATATATATGTTAATTATGATGGTCATTATGATGAAAATGAATGAATGAATGAATTATTTAATTAATCCAATAGTGTTTCTATTAACAATAACGAATGAATATAAATTAACTCTTATTGGATAATTTTTCATATACATTGCATGAATGATAGTTCATGAGATTTACCATGACATGTGAATGTGTGGAATTTTTTAATTAAATTTATCCCATGGGTTGTAAATTATTTAATGTTAAAATAAATTTTATGGATTGGGTGTCATTCATCCCTCCATAATTATGTATAATCCATGTGTTAGTGGTTATTTATCTAATCCCCAATAAACAATTCATGGGTTTCCATCATGTGCATGTGAGTTATAAATTAGAATAATTAATTGAGTATTCCAATGTTTATTGAGGTGGTTCAAGAAGAATCAATAACGATTCCAAACATGGTGATACAGAGGTGTTCACGTGGAATGTTGTAACACATGCCAATATAAGAACTAGTATTTTTAAATCACATCATGTGTTTATTTATTGTATTTTCAATAAATAAACCATTTTACAATATCATGATAAATTAATTAATTCATTTATATATTTATTTATTTCAATTCATTCTGTATTTTATGGATTCAATCCCATGACCACATAACTAAATTTCTTAATCCCGAAATATAGAATTTAATAAGATGAATTATGTGTATATGTTTTATCCAACACGGTTTATTAATTGCGTATAATTCACTTCAAATTAAAAAATCTTATATTATTTAAAACAAAAAATATATATATTTCTTAAAAAATTAAAATCCTTCCACTAAAAATTATGTGATACTTAGGCTTTCATAAATTGATTATAATATAAAGTCATATAAATTAATGTTTTTAAATTTATTATTAGAACACATGATTCTATCATAGAGTTATTATAATGGTTTCAGGTTGACATAACCATCTTATATCAATTTAATTTTCCCTCTCTAGTGTGTATGTATCATGTAGTCAACGATTGAGGAAATGAAATTCCAGATTTCAGTATCAGAGTGTCCACTAAAGATATCATGGAACTTATTTCACAGAAAGATTATTATGTTTCCCCGAGTATAGGATACATCGTGCTCAATTCCTATAATGGTTCAATAGTTTAGTCATTACATTATTTTACATTTGTTTCCTAAAAATTTCATTATGGCCAGATGATTGATTGCCTTGGGATTGAATGTATAGAAACCCCATTCACATTGATTTTACATTTTTTAAATCTTCTGTTGAAATTCTCAATACCTCCCACATCCATAAATGAGTATGTACTTACTATACATAAGATGCAGTAAATCGGGATTCAGACCCATCATCCCTTAAAAAATCACATTGGATAAGATGAAGTGATTTTAGGCTTATCATAAACATTGTGGTAAATGTTACTACTCTGAGAATCTATTATAGATTTAGGATATATTCATGAATCTCTTCATAATTATTATACAAGACATATTACTCTAATAAAATGAGCATGTGTGGAATCCTTCCATATGTAAAGGGGTTCTATTAATGATTCCATATGTATTTATTTGATGTTATTCATAACCTTACCATTAATGGGTATCAGTATATATTTTGAATCCACATAACTAGTCACTATATAGTTTACTACCATATAGAGTGGTGATTTACATTTTAAGGATGGGATTGAACCACTATCAGGGGTCCAACATATCCTATTTATAATATATAATAAAAAACATATATTCCCCTAAACCTATGTAGTTTAACATCATACTGAATTTAATTATATTATCTCACTTCGGAATTGGGTATTGATATAGATCCTTAAGAAGGTGACCTCTGTATCCTGTTTAATTAATGAATCCACGTCATCATAATTCTATGGTACCACTTGGGAAATATCCTAAGGTAGATTCCATTGTATGGAGGTAGTAATATCATGATGATTAATGGGGATAACACCTTGAGTATTCCCTAGATAGGATAGATTCATGAATCAAATAATAAGATCATTACAAGTCCATAATCCAAAGTGAGCAATACATGGTGTTAAAAAAAAGGGATAATTGTTGATCAGTCTCATTTAACATGGATGTGGTACATATGAATGGTGAAAACCATGATATGATGTTTGATATGGGTCATACACCATTGAATGACGTCTAACATTTTTGGGTCCTAGTAGGAATATGATTTATCGTAGTTATGTCGAATTCTTAATCCACTAATCGATGTGGAATAATTATATGCCTATGGAATAGATTGGGTCCTATGGTATGAATGTTTAGAGACATAGAGGATCTTACACCAAATTTGATTCCCATTAGAGTTTATGCCTTGGGTATTCATCATATGTATCCTATTTGGATATGAATCAGAGTTCTCATAGATCTGTTTTATGTATTCCCAAACATATCCATTGGACAAGGTTATCACATCCTGATATGTATTCATGAAATGCACTGATTTTCAACATTACATATTTTAATTCTCTATATAACATTTCCTAGTATGTCTATATGGAACATCTAAGGATTTCTGGACATGTATTCGTTTCATAGAGGTAATTTCTAATGAATATTGCATGATTGGGTTGAATTTTGTGAAGGAAGTTGAGTAATATGAATTCCATGTCTTGAGAAAATCACATAATCAAGGATTACTGAAACGCACAGCCGATTGTCACCTATCGACCAGTCAAAGTTCTGGTGCTCTGCTAATGTGTATAGCAGCACTCGGGTCAAATCATCGGTGATAATACTTTGTAATAGTCGTTTGTTTTTAGTTGAGTGTATTTTGATTAGGGGGGTTTGTTTTCAGATCATAATTGAAATGATTGATTGACTATAATTGATTTAAAAAATTTATAAATATTGGGGTGAGTTCATTATTAGGGATTTAATCTTGTGATATCCTTGAGATTTTCTTTATATTGCATTTAAATTAACACCCACTTCACAAGTTGATGTCGATTAGAATTCCTAAGTGTTAAAGCTTTAATCCAAGCCTTAACGTAACTAGGGTTCTAAAATCAATCAGTACTTGTTTATTGTAGTGTATTTCTGGTCCCAATAATCCATGGAAACCACATGCTAATCAAAAGATGTCATTAATCTATGACATATTAAGTCCAACATACACAATGTTAAATTAACGAATACTCATCGAGAAAATACTCTCAATCACTTAGCATCCCTAAATTTTGAATCACCCAAATGAAATATTTACTCATACATTTGTGTGCTTAATATTATGGTTATAATAATTATGATGATAAATTAAGAATACAAGAAAAAGAAAGGGATTAGAAAAGAGTGGTATGTCGAACACACACACACGAACAATGATGATAATTAAAAACAGATTTTTGATTGAATGAGGAAGCAAAATAAGAGAAGGACATTCAACTGAATTTAAACAATTTTAAGAACATAAATATTAAACTATAGAAGGTGGATGAGAATAATAGATATGGAATAAATAACTTTCATTAAAACAAAATTACAAAGAAAGAGACTTACAAAATTACAAAAACGAAGAACACGAAATTGAGTGAAAACAAAGAGAAGAGGAAAGGTCTATCAAGTGAAAACTTGAGTATGGAAGGACCTACCAAGACCTTGGAAAGGCTTTGGTCGTGCCAATATAATCTCCTCTCTTCTGAAATGTCAACCCTTTTGAAAGGAGAGGAGGGGATGTATTTATAGCCCAAGGTGGTGGACTATTTACATTCCAGAAATACCCCTCCAATTGGCTCATAGATATGGACATTAATACAGCCTAATATCGATCCATATCCTTCTCAAAAGTTGTAGATAATAAAGTTTTCAGACTACTCTCAAAATTTGGAGTCATTAGGAATTAAGGATCAAAAGTTATGGACGGTTGATTAAAAAAAGTAAAACTGTCCATTTCAATCCAGTCTTTTTGAAGTCCAGAATGTGAAAGGGTTTTTGAATATGAAGATGCCTTCAAATCCAAATCGGTTATTCAAAAAAGTCGGCCAACTATATATCCTATTTCACACTGAAAACGCTTAGCTCGATTTTATTCTTACATCATGAGATATTTCATGCATACTATACTGATTTTAATTCTCGTCCAGAATGGTGGGCTGTAATTGAAAGATTCATTTGGTCCCTTTGTTCTTATATTTGGGACCTGAAATTTTTATACAAGACTCCCTACATTGTCCCCCGAACTATGGTGGATACTAATAGAATTTTGACTTCTAAATGTACCCCAGTAAATAAATCTTCATGAATAGTCTAGTTTCTTCACAGATTCTTTGGTCTTGTTTGTGAGGACCATATGACCCTTCATATGGAAGAATTGGCTCATGGTACCTTCTAATGAAATGTTTTATATAAAATTTAGAATCATATAAAAAAATAAAAACAAAATTTGGATTAGTATAGTGACAGTTATTATTAAAACAGTAAACTGACTCAATTGGACTACTTCTAAAAATGCTCAAAAATTATACTTAATATTAAAACATTAAAATTTCACACAAATTATGCACATTTCATATAAAATAAGTAAAGGGAGTATATAATAATACATGAAAATATTAACAATATCAACTACCCGACACTTAGTTTTGTGCATGTCCTCATGTGCAACAAATATAAAAACATGACAAAATCATTTTTACTCACCAACAGATATTAAAATTTTGTTTTCTCGAATAAGGGAGAGTGTAGACTATTTTACTCATCCATTTTTAATTCCACCACAAGTTGTTACAGAAAATATGTTCCAAAACTAATTCATATTTTCATGCTCAAATTTATAAATGGAAAATGTGGACACTCAAAACTCACACCTCCCAAGATGATAAAATTCATTTGTTGAGGTTCACTCTTTCACCGACCAAAAGTGAAAATATTAGAGTTTGAAAAGATCTCTCATCTTCCAATCCCTATACAAAGTGAACAAGAATCAAGAAGTCTTTTTAAAGGGTTTTTCTGTGGCTATGGGATGGTAGGAATATAATGTCCAAGAGAGAACAAGAGGGTTAAAATACAAACATAGAGAAAGCAATGGACGTTTTTTGAAATAAAACATGGAAGAAAATGAAAACACATATTTAAAAGGGAATGGCAGAATGAATAAAGACACAATAGAGGAAGAAAATATGGAGGGGATGAGAAGATGAAATATTTTCAAACCACAAAACTTCTCCCAATGATATAAGAATATAATGCAAGTGTTCTTCTTTTTTCTTTTCATTTTTTTTTGTTTTTTCGAAAGTTGACCTTGAAACAGATCTCACACTCATATCAAAACTCATGTTTGATCTCCTCATGACACTAATTGTAATAGTTATAACAAGATAAAAGGCTGATAAATAGTGATTTTTGACCTACCCAAGACACAACCCATTCTTATTGTCATTTTTTTGAATGTTTTCATCATTTTTGATCTTTTTGAATTTTTTTTGTTTTTTTAACACTTTTCAATATCATTTGTACAATACATTACCAAATCCCACTGAATGACAACCTATCCACCACACTGAAATGGATGCTTTCCCTCAAGAATATGATAACTCGTTGAAAATCAATAATAGGGTACCCAAAATATGAAATCCATTCCCCCCACACATAAATCTCAAAAAAAAAATTATGCAATGAAAATCCATGTTGATATTGGGTGGGAAAAGGTATTGGGCCTGTAATGTGGCTATCAACGAAAAGGTTTCCATAGGATCTAAGGGGCTTTCAAAAGGAGGATTAATGTAAGGGGAATGGGAGGCTATTTCGCTATTGTGATTCTCATGTGGTTCAAAAAATGCCTCTATCATATTAATACACACTAAGGTAGGAAATTCAGCTCGAAGGTCCACAAACTCAAGACTCACAAATGGGGGTGAAAACACACATTTTGAAAATATGGCTATAGGTGGCCTTGTAAGGAAAGCAAATATTGTTCCTCACGGTTCGAGAAAAACATTTTCCAAATAAAAACGTGAGCATTCAAAAATTTTTAATTTTGACACAAAAGTCTTTATCCAAAGTCATGATGAAAATACAAAATTTTTTAAATAAAAACATGTCTGTTAACTCCCCAAAATGGTTAGACAAAATTTCAAAACTCTATGTTGAGATAGAGAGAGAGTTAAAGGGAAACTGGTGCCCACTGGTTTAGATTTGGTGGGTGGTCGTCTCCATTCGGTGGTGGGTTGACTAGAGAAGTTGGGTATCCAATGGAAGTAGATGATGATCCAGGATTGTGTGTCCTCTCAAAGTGATGCATTAACTGATGTCTATTAACCGTGAATGTCCTTTTGGAAGAGGGGTCTTGGACTTGCACTGCACCAAATTGGTAAACATTAGTAATAACAAAAGGACCTTCCCAAAAAGAATTAAGCTTACCTGGTTGAAGTCGGAATAGAGAATTGAAGAGGATTATCTTTTCACCTTCATGAAATACCTTTCTTAGGATGTGTATGTCATGGAGTACCTTAGCCTTATCTTTGTACAGATTGGAATTCTCATAGGATTCAAGTCGAAGCTCCTCCAGTTCAGCCAATTGTAACAATCATTCTTCACCAGATTTTTCACAATCAAAATTACAGGTTTTCACAGCACAAAAAGGATTATGTTGGATTTCAACTGGTAAGTGACACGCTTTACCATAAAATAGCCTAAAATGAGACATCCCAATGGGTGTTTTATAGGCAGTTCGATTAGCCCAAAGGGCTTCACCAAGTCTCTCAGGCCAGTCTTTTCTGGTGGGCTTAACAATTCTCTCAAGTACCCTTTTCACTTCTCTATTAGAGAGTTCAACCATGCCATTTGTTTGAGGGTGATATGAAGTTGAAGTTTTATATACAAACCCATTCTTTTTCAGAAGAGATTCCATGGTTTTATTACAAAAATGGGTTCCTATGTCCCTGATCAAGGCACGTGGTGTGCCAAATCTTTGGAAGATGTGGGTCTTTAGGAACTCACTAACATTATGAGCATCATCTTTCCTAGTGGGTTTGGCCTCAACCCACCTTGAAACATAATAGACTGCAAGAAGAATGTATGAGAATCCATTGGAAGGGGGAAATGGTCCCATGAAATCGATGCCCCAAACATCAAAGATCTCGCAGAAAATTAAAGGCTTTTGGTGCATTTCTTTTCTCTTGGAAATTGTGCCAAACTTTTGGCAAGTGGGACATGATTGAAAAAACTCATGTGAGTCCTTGAAGAGTGAAGGCCGGAAGAATCCAAAGTCTAAGACCTTTCAGGAGGTTCTTTTTGGTCCAAAGTGGCCACCTCCAAGAAGTGAGTGATAGAATTCTAATATGGGAGAATGTTCATTTTCATCGACACATCTCCTTATTACCATGTCAGCCCCAGTTTTCCAAAGTTTATTTTCATCACAAAAATATTATTTTGAATCACTTTTCAACTACAATTTTTGTTCTTTTGAAAAAGTTTAAGGAAAAACACCAAAAACCAAAAAAATTACAATTGGGGCATACCATGGTAACTTTGGAGTGAGAGAAGAAAGGTTCTCAATGGGGAATTCAGGATCAATAATTTCTGAATGATAAGAATTATAAATTCTACTCAAGTGATCAGCCACATGGTTTTCTTTTCCAGGTCTATCTTTGATTTCATGGTCAAACTCTTGGAGCATTAGGATCCAACTTATTAGCCTCAGTTTGGAATCACTTTTCTTGAGTAAGAACTTTATAGCAGAATGATCTGTGAAGATTTTGATTTTGTCACCTAAGAGATAGGGCCAGAATTTATCTAAGGAAGAAACAACTGCTAAAAGTTCTTTTTCAATAACAGTGTAGTGAGATTGAGTTTCATCCAATGTTTTTGAGGAATTATAGATGACATGAGGAATTCTTTCTCTTATTTGGCCAAGAACAACCCCAACATCTCTATCAGAAGCATCACACATTAACTCAAAGGGTAAGGACCAATTTGGGGGTTGGATTATCGGGGCAGATGTAAGAGCAGTTTTGAGTTCAATGAAGGATCTCTTGAAAACCTCATCAAAATGGAAAGTGACATCATTTTGGAGAAACCGAGTGAGTGGGAGGGAAATCCTGTTGAAGTTATGGATGACTCTCCAATAGAAACTGGCATGAACGAGGAATGAACGAATGTCTCGAACAGAAGTGGGTTCAGTTAGTGATTGGATCACTTCAATTTTGTCTAGATCAACTTCAATAACATCTTTTGAAACTATGTTCACTAGAAAAATCCCATTTTCAACCATGAAGTGACATTTTTCAAAATTTAACACAAGGTTACACTTGACACACTTTTTAAGGACTAGAGAGAGTGAATTCAAACAGGATTCAAATGACTCACCATAAATGGTGAAGTCATCCATGAAGACTTCCATGTAGTGTTCAATGAATTCTGAAATTATACTCATCATACACCTATGGAATGTTGCAAGAGCATTGCAAAGTCCAAAAGGCATTCTTCTATATGTATATGTTCTAAAGGGGCATGTGAAAGTAGTCTTTTCTTGGTTCTGAGGTGAGATTGGGATTTGAAAATAACCGGTGTATCCATCAAGGAAGCAATAGTTTGAATTTCTGGCTAATATTTCTAGAATTTTATCATGGAATGGAAGAGGGTAGTGATATTTTCGTGTTTCATCATTCAATTTTCGATAATCGATGCATACACGCCATTTGTTCTTCACTCGAGTTGTGACTACCTCCCCATGTTCATTTGTGACAACAGTTGTACCACCCTTCTTAGGTACAACTTGAATTGGACTAATGCATTCACTATCAGAAATTGGGTAGATAATACCAGATTGTAGAAGCTTGGTGATCTCTCCCCTAACTACCTCAAGGTTGAGTGGATTGAGACTTCTTTGTGGTTGTCTAATTGGTTTGGATGATTCCTCAAGATGGATGTGATTCATGAAAAGGGCAGGGTTGATTCCTGGTATGTCATCAAGGGTCCAACCTAAGGCCTTTTTTTCCACTAACACTTGAACAATCTTGGACTCCTCGGTTTCAGTAAGGGTGGCAGAGATAATGACAGGATATGAGTGATCATGGAAGAGGAATGCATATTTTAGGTGTGGAAGAAGGGGTTTCAGATTAGTCTCATCTTTTATTAGTGGTTTAGACATATGAGGAATGGATTAAGGGAGTTCAGTTGCTTCAGATTCATTCTCCTTAATACTGTCCAAGGTGGAGCTATAGATATCAGATTTGATGTGGGATTCAAGAGAGTTTTCAAGTTCTTCTAGATTGATAGAGTCTATGAATGAGAGGTCCACATCAACTTCACCATTTATGACATGGTTAATCATGGTGAATATTTCACAAGATCCTTTTTCATTAGAACATGAAGAACACAGTGGATTGGGGTTCGATTGACTCTTAGAAGTGTCCTCAGAAGCATGGATTGATAATGCAGAGTGATCCTTAGATGGGAATCACATGGCTTGGAAAATGTTGAACTTGTCCAGTTGGTCACCGAATTCCATGGATAAGATGCCTGAATGGACATCAATCTTGGTTCTCACAGTCATGAGGAATGGTCTTCCTAGAATTAGGGGAGATCGAGAAGAGTTCATCTCACCTTCCATGTCATTGACATAGAAATCAGTAGGGAAGATAAGATCATTGACTGGGACAAGGACATCATCAATTATTACCTTAGGACTAGTTGTGCTTCCATTGGCTAACTGAATGACAACACATGTTGATTGTAAGGGACCTAAACCAAGGATGGAGAATATGGATTGGGGCATGACATTAATTGAGGTTCCTAGGTCAATGAGTGCATCATCAAAGTTGGAACATTCAATTTGGCATGGAACCGTAAAGGTTCCTCGATCCTTGCTCTTAATGGGTATGGACTGCTGGGTGGAAACATTTTCAAAGGTCCTAAGTTGCCTCTTGTGGGTGCACAATTCCTTAAGAAACTTGGCATACTTAGGAATCTGTTTGATGGCATCTAAGAGAGGAATTTTGACTTCAACACGTCTAAACATGTCGAGCATTTCAGGATCAGGTTCAAATTACTTCTTTGGCTTAGAGACAACTTGTGGAAAAGGAATTTGATTCCTAAGTGGAATGGAAGGAGGTGAGGCAATGGTTTCTGGTTTCTTTTCAAGTTTATTTTTCTTTTCATTTTCTAGGTCAATATTCAAAGGGGGGTTTGAGCACTTATCTTGAGGCATAGCAATTTTCTTTCCTGATCTAAGTGTAATTGCACTTACATTACCCTTGGGGTTGGGTAATGGTTGAGCTGAGAGTTGTTAAGAATTGGATGGTTTCTGCTGACTGAGGTGAGATGGAATTTGACCAATTTGGGTTTCAATGTTCTTGAGACTAGAATGGGTGAAGGAGGCAAGATATTCTACAGCACTTTCCCATGGTTTCTTGGAAGAAGAGGCTTGTCTGGGATTGGGATTACCTTGATTTTGGTTCTTGGGAAAGCGATTGAATTGGTTTGAGAATTGGAAAGTCTCACTAGGATAGTGGAATCCAGGAGGATGGAGAGGAGGATTTATCCTTTGAAGTAGAAGTACAAAAGGATAAGGTTGTTGGAAGTTACCAACACCATGACCATATTGAAACTGGTATGGGTTTTGAGGAGGGAATTGAGGGGGATGAGAGAGGGGATTACCATACCTCAGGCCTTGGTTATATGAAGAAGAGAAGGGATCAGAGTGAGGTTGGTTGAAGTTTCTAACAAACTTACCTAATAGTTGAGGATTGTTGTTTTGCTGAGCATATGCTGCATTGAGCTCCATTGGTCCATATGAATCGGATTGATCCTCTTGAAGTTGTGGACATGTGTCAGTTGGATGAGATGGAGAGTTTTAGATTCCACAGTTTTTGACAGGTCCAGAAAACATTGATTGTGGAGAAGACGAGGTTGGGGATTTTGTAGCAACAACTAGTTGTCGCACAAGACCTGTATGTTCACTCATCCACTCGTTCATCTTGTTCGGCTCAATTGTTTGATTATCTTGGGCTTGCTTGACTTGATCATGTGCTCGAGTATGGAATTTTTGTGTGTTTTCTTCCATGTTACTTATGAGATCTCTTAAAGCTGTGGGAGTTTTATCATCTAGAGCACCGCCACTTGCGGCATCAATGAGAGTTTTCACCATAGCCAATAACCCCTCATAGAAGTATTAGATCAATATTTGGTCAGGAATTTGGTGGTGTGGGCAGTTTGCAACAAGCTTTTTGAACCTCTCCCAGTACTCATGGAGTGATTCACTTGGGAATTGATGTATACAACTTATTTTCTTTCGGATAGAATCAGTTCGAGAAGAAGGAAAGAATTTTTCTAAGAAAAGTCGATTCATGTCATTCCATGTGGTTATAGAACCAGGAGGAAGGTAGTAGAGCCATGACTTAGCAGTGTCAGCTAGGGAGAAAGGGAATGCTCGATGTTTGATTTGTTCTTCAGAAACCCCTTGAGGCTTCATGGTAGAGCACACTACTTGGAACTCTTTAAGGTGGAGATGTGGATCCTCACTGGCTAGACCATGGAAATGAGGAAGAAGAAGAATCAAACCCGATTTGAGTTCTAAGTCAGCCTCTATGTTTGGATATTGAATACCAAGAGGTTGGTAATTCATATCAGGGGCAGCGAGTTCTTTAAGGGTTTGCTCCCTAGTATTCTCCAAATCTAATTCAATTGGTTGGATGAGGACTTGTTCTTGAATGAGTTGATTATCTCTTATGTTCCTCATAATTTGGTGAAGTGTTCGCTCAATTTCAGGGTAAAACAAATCTGAGGGATTTTTTGGGAGGATACAGGGCATTCAGAGAGATTTTGGAAGAAAGAGGAAGATGGGTTTTTCCTTGTGTTTTTTTTCAATTTCTTTTTAAAATTTTGTTTTTTTTGGTTTTTTATTTCAATAACCAGAAACTAACGAATAATTAAAGCACCATCACCAGCAACAGTGCCATTTGAAATGCATGGCCGATTGTCGCCTATCGACCGGTCAAAGTTCCGGTGCTCTGCTAATGTGTATAGCATCACTTGGGTCGAATCCTCGGTGATGATACTTTGTAATAGTCGTTTGTTTTTAGTTGATTGTATTTTGATTAGGGGGGTTTGTTTGCATAGCTTAATTGAAAAGATTGATTGACTATAATTGATTTAAAAAATTGATAAATATTGGGGTGAGTTCATTATTAGGGAGTTAGGCTAGTGATATCCTTGATCTTTGCTTTATATTGCTTTTAAATTAACACCCACTTCACAAGTTGACGTCGATTAGAATTCCTAAGTGTTAAAGCTTTAATCCAAGACTTAACTTAACTGGGATTCTAAAATCAATCAGTAATTGTTTATGGTAGTGTATTTATGGTTCCAATAATCCATGGAAACCACATTCTAAACAAAAGATGTCATTAATCTATGATATATTAAGTCCAACAAACACAATGTTAAATTAATGAATACTCATCAAGAAAATACTCTCAATCACTTAACATCCCCAAATTTTGACTCACCCCAATGAAATATTTACTCATACATTTGGGTGTTTAATATTATGGTTATAATAATTATGACGATAAATTAAGAATAGAAGAAAAAGAAAGGGATTAGAAAAGAGTGGTACGTCGAACACACACACACGAACAATGATGATAATTAAAAACAGATTTTTGGTTGAATGAGGAAGAAAAATAAGGGAAGGAGATTCAACTGAATTTAAAAAATTTTAAGAACATAAATATTAAACTACATAAGGTGGATGATAATAAGAGATATTGAATAAGTAACTTTCAATAAAACAGAATTACAAAGAAAGAGACTTACAAAATTTCAAAAATGAAGAACACGAAATTAAGTGAAAAAAAAGAGAAGAGGAAAGGTCTCTCAAGTGAAAACATGAGTATGGAAGGTCCTCCCAAGCCTTTGGAAAGGTTTGGTCGGGAAAATATAATCTCCTCTCTTATGAAATGCCAACCCTTTTGAAAGGAGAGGAGGGGATGTATTTATAGCCCAAGGTGGTGGACTATTTATATTCCATAAATACCCCTCCACATGGCTCGCAGATATGGACACCAAGACAGCCGAATCTAGAGCAATATCCTTCCTCAAAGTTGTATATAATAAAGTTGGCCGACTACTCTCAATATTTGGAGTCATTTGGACTTAAGGATCAAAAGTTATGGCCGGTTGATTAAACAAAGTAAAATTGTCCATTTCAATCCAATATTTTTGAAGTCCAGAATGTGAAAGGGTTTTTAATATGAAGATACCTTCAAATCCGAATGGGTTCTTCAACAAAGTCATCCGCCTATATCCCCTATTTCACACTGCAAAATATAAGCTCTATTTGATGCTTACATCATGAGATATATTATCCATACTATACTGATTTTAATTCTCGTCCAGAATGGTGGGCTGGATTCTAAAGCTTTATTTGGGCCTCTTGTTCTTAGATTGGGGCCCTGAAAATTTTATACAAGACTCCTTTTATTGTCCCCCGAACTATGGTGTATAATAATAGAATTTGGACTTCTGCATGTATCCCAGTAAATCAGTCTTCATGAATAGTCCAGTTTCTTCATAGATTATTTAGTCTTGTTTGTGAGGACCATATGACCCCTCAAATAGGATAATTGGCTCATGGAAACTTCTAATGAAATGTTTTATATTGAAATTAGAATCCTAAAAAACAAGAACCACACAATTTGGATCATTATAGTGATAGGTATTATTAAAACAGTAAACTGACTCAATTGGACTACTTCTGAAAATGCTCAAAAATTATACTTAACATTAAAACATTAATATTTCACACAAATTATGCACATTTCATATAAAATCAGAAAAGGGAGTATATAATAAGATATGAAAATATTAACAATATCAATGACATGTATGTAGGTTAATTCATGAACTCGATGACTTTCCCAAGGATTACACATAATATGGATAAATTTTTCATAAGAAATCACAATGAATTATAGTACAAACCAGATTAAATCTAAGGATCGTGATGAATTTTCTAGAGGACACCGCATAATCTGTCTTACTTGTCCAGAGGAAACCATTTTATCTGGAAGACATTTCCATAACACATATTTTACATGGAAACATTCCATGGTTAAACCACATAATATTAAAGAAATTTTTGGATGAAATTGAATGATTTGTATGGAATACATGGGGGTATTTGGGAGACTCATGTGGCATAGACGAAGGGAATCACTTTACTTTCATAATATGTCCAACAGACATCAAATGATTCAAATGGCACATCAAGAGAGTTTCTCATGGAATGGGTCACATGAATTAGTGTTGTTTCATGATCTGGTATATTTATGTGAATCAAAAAAAAAAGATTAATGTATTCACCTTCTCATAAATCTCCAATATTTTTAGTATTCTTTATTCAAGAAATTATTGTATATGTGCCTCATGTTTTTTCAAGTGTCATTATTTTTTAGTTGTCATATGGCCCATCCAACAAGCAGGAGATCCTTTTCATAATTCATATGACAATCTCTAATCCCATCACATGATCTATATAGTGATATTGAAAATCAAATTTTCATGTCGTGTTATCACATTAGTCATTCATCATATTGTTTCTACCAGAATACCTATGTCTTGGTGTGATTGGCCACTCACATATATCCTCACATTCACTCCCATGTATCTATAACCAATTTTATTTTTTCATTTTCTAAGGGGGTGGGGGGTTTATATCCCTCTCCATCCTTTTTATTCCCTTACCATCATAGTTCATATCTCAAAAAAAATGATATAGAGTCATTTGATGGATTCTTACATCACATGTTTTCACGATACTATTGTGGGTCATGCATAGAGTTTCATTATGATTAGTCACCAAAAAAATGTTCCACTCTATACTTGTTTATTCGAACCATTATATTCAAATGAATTTCAGAAAATCATTTGGAAATGTGAGAGAGCCTTCAAAAGGATAGAAGAATATTTCTAGAAGTCTTCAAGAAAAAAAAGATTCTTGTGGAACAGATTTCATGCGATTGAAGATGGATTGTATGGGGTCCTTCTTGAGACAATGTTGGCATGTCAAGGGTTGATCTATGAGATCATTGTGATATGTTAATGATCCATCATGATATCCTGATGTCTTATTGAGTGGGGATACACATGATCAATGGTGATCACCCATGGCACAAAACCAGAATTCATAGGATTATTAATGTGTGATACCCTCATGAGAAGCCTCTTCCTTTTCCATTTTTATTTCATTCATTATTTTAAAAGGATAAGAGTTATCATAAAATTGTGTGAGAGTCATAGGGGAAAATAACTCTATTTTATTGCGATGCATCATGTGATCAATATTGGGAATCATGATAAAATTTCAGAATTTTTATAGAAAATCCTTAAATTTTACTACATTTCAGAAGGGGAATCACATAATTGAATGTACATTTCAATTCCCATCACATAATGTAGGTGTTATGACAACATGATCTCATGTGAAAAAATCAACATATATTCAAGTCCATAGTGATGTATTTCAGATCATATGATCATTTTTTATGAAGGTAAATATAACTATCCTTCACCTGAAGTTTCTATATTTCATTATCTATATTTTATTAGGCATTTTCATGATTTTTAGTAGTCTATTGGTTGAGAAATCTCATAAATAAGTGTGACTCATCTCACAGCCTCCACCTAATAATAATTTATTGTCATCATGCCTTTATAATAATATGATGGCTTGCCAAAGTGTATTTTTTTGATCATTATAAGAGAATATGCAATTAATAATATGCTTATGTGACCTTCTGAAGAATATGTGATCACATGTCCTTAAGAAATCTTTGAAATCAATGTGAATTATCTTCTATACCTTCCACTATTTTGGGGATAAAATAATACATTTTCTTTGGGAATTTATTCCCTTCTATATTCTTTGATTACCATTTGATGGGAATCAACAAATTCTCCCACCCACTTACATGAGTGATCATTGAATGGACAAGAAATCAATTCTTTGGAATGAAAATGATCGCATCATTCTTCAAGGCTTCCACCAATAGTTGTTTTGGGAGACATTTGACCTTATAGGTGACCATTATTATTCCACAGAGAGACCTATAAATAAGTATAATAGGGGGGATCTTTTCGTTGGTGACCCTAATTATATATATATATATATCCCTTTATTTCTTTGGTTATCATAACCCTTTGAAGATATTCATCATAAGATCCCATTCTGAAGACCTTTCTATATGAAATGTTTTCTAATATTGGTGTGTGAGTATATTTAAAAATATCTTATAATGCACACTAAATTGTATCAAATAATGTTCAAAAAAATACCAAGTTGAATCTTGTTAATTATAAATCCAAACCCTAGGTCAATAGTTGTATGGCTGTCTTCTGAGCTTCACCTAATCAAGTGATTCTGTTATGTGATCGCTTGACCATCATGTAGTTCGTGTGACAATAAGAGGTTAACACGATCATGAGTGTTGTGTATAATCATGTAGTTGTGAGATACTCAATGGTCATGCAATCCATGAATTCCATATTGTTCAAGAAGTTTGTGATACCTGTATGAGGTCATGAATACCTTCATGATTCATGATATTTGGAAGATGTTTCTCGAGTTTTTCATCTCTTTTTTGGGGATTTTCCTTGTTTGTTTTTTCCATTGTTTTTTATATATTGATTATATTTATCATCATCATTCTTATATTATTTAAAATAAATTGGATAGAACATTTCTGCAATGTCAGAATTCCCTTATTAAAAGTGTGGATTCGGTTTTTCACTGTTATGTCAAATCATTAAATTCAAAGTTGATGAAATTGATGGAAGTAAACCATAGGTAATATCCTCTCTCAAAAAATATTCATCTCTATGGGTTTGGACTCACCAATGAAACTCCCATCATTCCACCACAGTCCTCAATTGTTCCTCCCATTGGATTCTATATATACAAAATACCATCTTGGTGAACATCTCCCAAATTAGATATTTCATTACAAAGAATAAATTTATTAATTGGTATATGTAGATATTTATTCCCATATAAATTTATGAAAAATGTCATAAAATGATTCAAATATCAATATATACCTCTCTATAAGGTTGAAACGAACCACAAACCAAAGGTTCAGTTGGTTGCATAATTAGGATCTTTGATTCTGGTGGTGGTTCATAATAGACTGGGGTTGGGGATTTTAGGTGTAGTATATCACCTCAAAATTCTATTTGGATTTGAAAAAGATTGGGAAATCTTTGGATGTTTAAATTTCACAAAACATCAGATTCTATAAAAATGGATTGATGGTGCACATTACCATTCGATGGAGTCTATATACAATGAAATTACACCATGTTCATAGGGAGGTGGGTATCAATCTTTGGAATATCAATAAAACATGCGGTGAACCAATTTTGGGGGAGATATATTAGGATTTTTTCCTCCAATGTCTACAAGTAATAATGTAGAGAGGGCCCCTCCTATTTTTTGGGAGTTGATCAGTTTGGATATAATTGCCCTTAAGAACTACCCGGATGTTGGTGTAGATATTTTGTTCAAGAAATTGAAGATATAATTCATCAAGAAAGCCCTTTATGATAAAAAATATCCAAGAATCTAAAGACTTTACACATGGAGGACTCTTGTAGTTCTCAGTGTTCAAATTGGTCCATAGTTAAAGAAGGTTTATTCACCAGTTGGGTTTGTAAAGTTCCCCCTGATGTTGACAAGACTGTTCATTTGATTGACTTTCTACCCATTTATAGAAGGCGATGAATTATCCCAAAAAATAAATCATGGATTCAATGTTTAAACCATTATGATTAAGACCTCTA
This sequence comes from Viscum album, assembly GCA_963277665.1. NCBI lineage: Eukaryota > Viridiplantae > Streptophyta > Magnoliopsida > Santalales > Viscaceae > Viscum > Viscum album. Next base: position 1,785,027,355 of record OY728150.1, read on the forward strand.
TAGAAGGTGGGGTTCACATTGGATTACTCATTCCTGTGTTTTCCAATTATATCACCTATTACATAACCTTTATAGTGTAAGATACCCACATATAATTTCCTACCACTTTATGGTTTTATGGGGTTCTATGGGAGATCAACTGGGTGGTTAAAAGAACCTATGAAACCAAAACATCTCTATTGTTTTTTTCAAACTATTTTTTCATTGCATTAGTGAGGTAAGGTCTTTCATACAAAAAGATTCAAATATCAGGTCCTTTCTGATCTATAAATATTGTTCTCCTTAATACTATACAATGAAGATTCCAATGGTATAATTTTTCACAATGATGAGGGTGGCCTTGAGGATCGGGCATATATGATGTAACATTGTGAGGGCATATTTTCTTCCCACATTCATGAGATCCTTCTCTATAAATGGTATGAAATTTATACATTTTGATTATGTATTTAGTCTGTTGAGATTAGATGTCATATTTTCTTCACATTCTATCTGGGAATTAACTAATCGTGGGTTTCTAGTTATGTAGGATTTTCACCAGGTTAGAGAGTCTTATATATATATAATTTTCTTCCATTAATTCTAATATTGTATTTTTTTCTGAAAATTATACTTATATATGGATCCTCACATTTCCAAATGGTAAATTTTTTTCCTCATTATGTGAGGCTAAAAAGTATTGAACAATTATAAATGCCAATATTATAACACCACAATATTTTACATTATTTATAGTTTTCAATAAATTAAATTGCATTTTATGAAAGACCATGATATTCTTATGCTACACACATCAATTATTTAGCTTCCATTACATACAATGCCGAGTTTTACTAAACAATAATATATTATTAAAGTAATATATTTTAATAAAATAGAATATATCATAACCATTATGATTGAGGTTATGATTAGTATCACCCAAATTATGAAAATAAATGGTTGAATTCATTGGTTACAAAATAATTATAAATGATTATAGAAACCAAGTGAATATATATGAAATGTTTTTATAATGTACACTTTTTATGCTCACAATGTTATTTTATCCTAATAAATTAAATTAAGTACTTTTAGAGAGTTATATTAATGAAATATATAATTTATATATTAAAACAAATATTTTTTACTTTAATCGAATATATTCTATGGACATAAAAATTTAATGAATCAAATTTTACTCATTAAAAGGTTATATTCTTTATAAAGGTAGTTTTACCACTTTTTGATGGTGTACCTGTTGTAAATGTAGTTTTTGAAGCTTTTCATTTTTTTTTAAAAAATAAACTTCTTATTTTAATGTTAAATATAAAAATTTATTTTGGTTCAATTCATGGTATTTTTCTGATAAGTTTCATATTTTGATGAATTCTGAAAAATACTAAATTTTATCTAAAAATATCAATTTTCAATGAACTAATTTGTATTGTTAAATTATAATTTTGATTGGTTTTAATGTATAATTATATTATATATTATTAATTTAATCTAATTATAGTCATTGGAATCGATTTCACATGAATTTTTATATAAAAACATTTCAATATTTTGAATATTTTCACTAATAAAAACTCATTTTCGCATTCCTTAAACATGATTAATTTTAAATTAATTACTGAAACTTCTATGTATTGATTTTGGAAAATTTATTTTATATTTGTAATCAATGTTTTATATTTATGTAAATGGGTATATTTTTTGTCATTATGAATCTTATATTAATAAATTTTTTATTAACATGATCATGGTTAAATCGAGTAATTGAATGTAAAAATAGTATTATAAATACTATAAAATTACCCTAACACATGAAAAATCATATTGGCGTATAAAATTAGACCATCATAACCTAATGTTATAAATTTAATCATTTAATGGAAAATTTTCTAATAATATGACATATATATATTATTAAAATAAATGAATGTGAAAAAATGTCACACTGTCATTTATTCAAAGTACAATTATTTTAAAATTTGGATAAAAAAATATTGCATTGATAATAAATTTTATATTGAGAGTAAAATTAATTATCAACATAATAGTAATTTTTTAATTAATTTTTTGTGATTAAATAATATACATAAATGATGACCTAATAGTGAAGCATTAGTTATTTTATTTGCATAATTTTCAAATAAATGATTTAAATTTTTTAAAATAAATATAATTCAAAATAATTAAGGTGATCCATGAATATTCTAGGTGACTATGACATTTTTGAGTTTATTTGATTGTTTTTTTTACCATTCAGTTTTTGATTTTATTTAATGTAAATGTAATAAATATTTTCCAAATTGACACTATTGATATTTGATAAATATAATAATTTATTATTATATATATAAATTATAAAAATAATTAAAAAAATATCAAGTGATTATTATATGGAATAAAATATCATTAATGTTCTACTGATGGTCATTTTAAACCATATAATAAAAAATTTATAACCTTTTAATATTTAAAATTTTGTTACCCTAATTAAAATTTAATAGATTAATTGAGGGTTAAATCCAAAAGATAAGGTTAATATTTTAACCTAAACATGTATATAGTTAATTGGTTGATATGATTCAAACTAATATTCATATTAAAGTTTAAATAACTCACACTGGAGGTATTTAAAATCTAAAATTAATTTTTATTAATTTAATATTTTAATAGAATCCATACATTCCCCTCCCCTCTCTCATAAAAAGGAACCTCCTCCCTCACTTCGTCAGACCATATTGAGCCTTATATTCTAAAAAAACACATTTATCCTCCCAAAATTATTATATACGCTATATAGGTCCTTTTCTTCTTTAGAGTCCAACCCCAGTGTAAGTAAGAAGATGTCCAATGAAATTTTATCAAAGAAGAGGTGATTTTTTTTCCAACAAATTCTATTTCCTTTATTCTTATACATCATATTACAATCATATATCCAATATAAAATAGTAAATAGAGTATAAAATATATGATTATATGTTATTATTATGGGAAAACCATATTAGTTCTTTTACCCATCTTAAAAAAAAACAATATCACCATGTGTGTGTACATACAGATTATCGCCTCAACACCGTGCTGTAATTTCTTTTTCATTACAACATTATTTGTATGGGTATAATGGTGAATATAATGGTTAAAAATCTTAGATAGTACATGATATTTATTATATATAATTAATATATCATTCAATTCTTTTCCCTTTTTACCATTAACATAATGATATAATCGCTCGTGCATACGTACGACCTACCATCTCCACGACATGATAATATTCATTATACACATCAAACATTACTGAATGATTAAGAATAATATATATTATCAATGAATATAGTATTTATGAAATTATTATTATTATTTATATGAATAAAATATATCCTCTACGTATGAAAAATGACTTTCATGAAAAATCATTCATAGGAAAATGAAGCAGTTATAACCCGAAACAATGGTAATAAAAAAATATTAGTAAAAAAATTGTACAGGAAGATCATATATGATATCATAAATTTTTATATTATTCCATTAAACTTTAATAACAAAATTTCAACCATTATATAGTAGTTTAATTCACCTTAAACTAAAGGAATGTACAAGGTAAGGGTTATTTAACAATCTCATTATTATCATAGATAGTATAAATATAATTATTTACAGGGTATTATTTATCATCCTTGTCCATGTTCCTTAATAAAATTTCCCAAAATCTTTTTACTACTATCCTATAAATGAATAAATTATTTTTCCAAAGTTTCATTTTTTTATAAAATGGTTTCAAAAAAAATATTTTTCCAAATGAGGTACTTTGCGACTCTTTTATTGAATGGAATGTTTTTTAACTCATGTAACGCAAGCGTATTTTTTCTCCATAATGATGATTTAATTTTTTAAAGTCTACCTTATAGTATAAAAAGTTTATTTTGAAATGAATATTTTAATTTTATAAAAATGCATCTCTAAAATCATTTTAAAGTAAACAATTGTAATTTCTCCCATGAATTTTTTAATGATTTTATTTGATTATTTTCATTTATGAAAACATCCTTTGTGGGATTTTATGATTAGTGGAGGTAAATTAACGTGATTAAATCTACCAAATTGTATTAATGGGTTTATGATATGTGTATATTTTATTTTGATAATATTTATGATTTTTGGTTAATTTAGTAACATTTTTTATGCTAGTTTTAATATGAATATTAATGTCGGTTATGTTTCAACCTTCCCATATAAGAAGTGATCTATACGCATTGGTAGGTCTCCTGAGACAAAATATTTTGGGATTTAACCCATTTTATATATGGTTTATTGGTTGAATCCTTGGTGGTAAGTTTATGATGTATGATTTTATGCGTTCCCTCATTATGATATTAGTTATTGATAAAACATGTGATTATTCAACTAGAATAATATCACTGTGAATGTTTATATGGAAATATATTATTTATTCATTCCATATAAGGATAATAATAATTTTTAAAAGGATTTTTCTTCAAATATGTACCATTCCTTATGAGCTCACCCCTTTGTTATGTTTTATTTTCGCAAGATTCCAAGGTTTGTATTATGATTGACATGTATCTTTAATCTAGTATAATAATGGAATTATAAAATAATAAAAAATGATTTATTTTATGTTATTTATTGTAATGTATAGGTTATTTATGTAATCTTTTTTCTAGGACTACTAATTGAGTGATCAATTGGGATTGGACACATGTATCTATGAAATGTATTAAAGTAGTGCACTAGCTCTATTCTACTTGGGTTGGGTCATTACAATTGATATTATAGGAATTTTATCAACAACCATAGAAATTAGATTTTGAAAACAATGTTAAGGTAACATAACCCAAAGTTAATATTTTCTGAATGTATAGAAGTATGTCCTAGAATTTTGTTAAGGTATAGAGAAAGTGGGTATTCTTTAAAATACATTCATGTCTAGATAATACTAGGGGACATGGTTTTGGTAAAGATATTCCTTGGTGTAAGAACTTTGACAAGGTGTCCCGGGCCAAATGTGGAGTAACCTAGAACACGACAACGGGTCTAAATGTGCACCTAGTTTGAAACTCTAGGGTGTTATGCTTATGAAAATTCCTATTATCTCTACAAATAATTATGAATTATTTAAAAGTAAATAAGTCCCCAATGAAACCATGTTTTCGATTATGATATTAGACCTGAATAAATTATTCAATTTATGTTAGGTGTTTTACTATTTATAAATTACAAATTGTGATTCATAACCAAATATTTTGTATGCCATTATTTAGAAATGGATAATGGTAGAAGGAATTGAAACCTCATCAATGCATGTGATCTGAATAATAAGGATGATAAAATATTTTCTGAGATTATTCCAATATTTTGAAGATAACTTGTCTCCCTTACACTCTCTTCATATGATGAAATAATATCATTTCTTGAAAAGGAATAGAAATAATTTTTTAGGTATTATAACTCTGTAAGGAAGCACAATAATAAGAGTAATGGTGGAAAAAATATGGGTAATGTGAATTTGTGATAGAAGGTTTTCCCATAGGTGATACTTTTGGAAGGATACCCCATGGTATCTACTTAATAAGAAATGGAGTTTTCTTAATGTGTGAAGAAAAAGGACAACATGCTCATTATTGTAATGGAAGGAAATAATTTTCCAATATTTAAGGCTTCAACTATAACGATATAGGGCAATACAAAAGATAATTCCCATTGATTCAAACCAATCTACCTCAGATGAAGTTAATGGTATATAGTAATGCTTATGATATTCCCAAAAATGATGAAAAATGACTCTAGGATTAAAATATTATGTCATTTGTGTATTTTATAAATGATATTCGAGTTATATAAATTATGTATGTAAATCTTTATTGTACAAAAAATATTTTTATTTAAATATTTGGAAACAAGATCATTTATATGACGTATTTTATGGTGAAAAAATATCTGGAATGTGATAATAAGAGCTACATAAGGTAATTAGTAGAATTTTATGATTTCTAACATTTAGAGGCCTTATGGACTATTAATTTGGACCAAATTATGTTTGATGATTCTCAAGAATGGAATGGATTTTTTGAACATTGGATATATTAATGTTATTTCTAGAATGTTATAATAATATAGAATTATAAAAATAACAACGTGCAGGTCAGGAGATAACCCATCACGTCTAGAGAGGCTCTGAGACTTGAACCCACAGCCGAAGGGAAATAATGGTTCATCACATACCACTAGACTTCATGAGTTCCTGGGTAGTATAAATTTTTTTCTTTATTTAAATTTTTTTGACAATTAGAAACCCTAGTTCCCTATTTTGAGTTCAAATTCTAGGACAACATTTTTTGAAGGAGAGGAGAATTTAACAGACCAAGTTTTTATAGAATGTATCTTATTAAAAAATTAATTTCTTTGATAGCATAAATTATATGAAACACCATGATAAGAATACACTATGAACAATAATGAGCTGGATTGTGTTACACACTAGCCTAATTTTAACTAAGATATGATATATTATTAAAATGATTCTATTTAATTTAATAAGATATAACTTAGCCATTAATTACGAATTTTTGAATAATATTATCTGACTTATTAAAATATATAGTTGAATTCATTAGGTAAAAATTAATTATAAATTAATATTGGAACCAAATCAATACATAGAAAATGTTTTCATAAAGTATTATTTTCATATTCACAAAGTCATTTTATCCTAAGATATTAAAACAATTACTACTAGTGAACGAAATTAATGAAATAAATAATTTTTATATTCATAAAAATATTTTTGATATTCATATAATAGATTTGATATATATAATATAAGAATGAATCCAATTTTATGCTTTAAAAGGTTGTATTTTTTATTATTAAATTTTTAACACATTTTGATGCAGCATGTATTTTAAATCCAGTTTTTGAAAATTTTATAAATTATATTTGAAAAAATAGACTACCTATTATAATTATAAATATGAAAATTTACTTCGGTATAATGGTAGGTATTTTTCTGATATGTTTCATGTTTTGATGAATAGTGAACAAAATTAATTGAAATCAAAATTATCATATAAATAATTTATAGTTTTAAATTATAATATTTAATACATTAAATTATAATTATATTAAATTTTTTCATTAAATCAATATATGTCATTAAAATAAATTTGACAATGAGTTTTGATATAAAAATATTTCAATCTTTTAAACGTTTTACATTTAAAAACTCGTTTTATCTTTCCGTCAATAGGACTAAGTTCAAATTAATTACTGCAACATATGTGTTTTTAATTATTAAAAATTTATTTATTATTTGGAAGAAATTTTTTTAAATTATTTAAATATATTTCATTCATTTTTTTGGAATTATGAAAATTAAATTTAGTAATTTTTAATTAACATATTTAAATGTAAATTTAGTAATTAAAGGTAAATAAAACATTATAAGTAATATAAAAGTACCATAAGACAAGAAATTTTTTTAATGTCTGGTAATTTCCATATAATGTTTTTAAAATTATTATATAAGAATATTTTGAGGCCAGACACTGAGATGACATGGGATTCTGAGGCCCGAAGTGCCCTGAATGATCCATTGAAAAATGTTAAGATTTAAATAGTGCTTGATTATTTATCTTGAAAAAAGTAGAATTATAATAAAATAGGTTACCATATTAGAAATCTGAGGGAATCATTGAATTTTGGGAGGCGGTTTTACTCTAGGCATGACTTAAGTTTAGTCAGCACAACCCTCTAGTGAGAAAACCCAAAAATGGCATAACTGCAAATAAAATAATTAAATAAAATTATTTTATTTTTCAAATGCATATAAATCATGAATGGTGACATGGATAAAAAATCCGAAACAACTGTTGATCTCATGATAGTATACTTTCCTTAGGAAGATCCTAACATTGGTTGGTGTGTTCTAATGGTGGAAGTTAGTTTTTGGCAGTAAATAAAATAATTAAGTAACAATTATTTTATTTTCAAATCCTTATAAATCTTATAGAAAAACACGTAAAGAAAATACAAGAGTAAAGTTGATCTTGAGAGTGTTTTTCCACTTTGGAGGAGCCTAACCTTGATTAGAATGACTCGAGGGAGAAAGTACAACTTTTTAGCATTTTTTTAAGGTTCGTTCAGTAAATGTGCGAGTGGGTTTTTAAAATTTTGAACATGTGATCAGATGAAAAATATGATTGCACCGTTGATCTTGGAACAATGTGATTCACCTATAAAGGACTTTACTTTGACCGACGATGTTCTGATGAAAATGATAATTTTTAGACCTTCCAAAAAATAATAAAATAACATAAAAAGTTATTTTATTTTCTTTTCTCATATGTTGAGCAATGGACGAAGACTCTACGGTGTAGAAACAAGGAGAATTTATGAGACTCATTAATGGATCATTATTTTACAATGTAATTACACTTTATCATTTTGTAACAACGACGTTGTTTCATAAATGAAACACAATAAAGATGTGACTTCGTAGCATAACAGAAACATTACGACACATTTTCCTTTTATTTTGGTTGATGTGTTAGTAGAACGAGGAATTAAAGAAAGAGTATTCCTTTAAAAACCTTCAATGATCTTCCTCTCCAATGAAGAATAAAAAATGAAGACGAACATCAGACATCTTTAATGCACCTTAAATAATAGAGTCGAAAGTGAAGAACGATATAAACGTCTTGAAATACCGAGGATGAAATGTTGTGGCATCGAACATCCAAGAGGTTAGCTTTATTTGATTTTAATGTTCTACCGCTTTCATTTTTCTAGAAATGATGAACATGTATCAACCCACAAACAGGTTGATCCGAAAAATGTGCATATATACGGCAGGGTGACATTTTTTCAAAGTTATTATCTAGGGTTTGATTATCTCATGTTTGATTAAGCCACAATCCCCAAGCCTACCCATGATTATAATCATCTAACATAGAGGGTAAGGGCCGACACAAACAAGGCATGACTACCTCTTCCATGTGTGTTCATTTTGGTCTCACCCTCAATGTGGCACTGAGATGATTCAAGGAAATTTTTAGTGAAGAGGACATTCCTCAGAGAGCGTAGGCATAGGCGACGCGAAGAATGGGCCACTAGAGCATGTCTGGTGGTCCTCCAAACATCTACCGACAAGATGGAGTCAGTAGCGGTGATGGTGGCCTAGGGAGGTGGAAGGAGGCCACAACCAACTGGTTGTAGCGGTAGTAGGGAGATGTGGCACCTACTTGGCACCGCGTGGAGGGACAACCTGCTTCCTGGTTGTCCAGATGGCTCAGCGAGCTGCGATCGCTCGACCACGGATGGAGGGCTCTACTAATTTGCGGGGCCAGCCGAGGTCAAACGTGGAATCCCACCATGCCTTGGCCAAGCGGCGCACCACCGGCCCACACAGTATGGATGTGGCTTTGGATAGTGGGTTTCACCCCATATCTAGTTGGTTGGACCCATGCCGGTGGGTCAAAATCGCACACAGTGGGTTGGACCTGTGTCAGTAGGCCACACCTATTCCCTTTGGGATGGGCTAGACTAGACCAGGTCTACCGGCAACCCGGCGGGCTGGACCCTAGGCCAAACCGGGCCATGTCTAGTGAGGCCCATTAGGCCTAGCCCACTGGCTAGGCTAGACCAGACTGACCCAAAGCCAAACCTTGTTAGGATGAGTCAGTTGAATTAATCCAAGGTATGTGGGGCCTCCGAGCCGGGTCAGTTAGGTTGGTCTGACCGGGTCGGATCGGACAGAGACACAACCGGCCCATGTTTACTAAAATGCTGTTAACATGAAAACTGAGTGTCTGATTAATGATATGTTAGTGGATTTGGGACCCTCTCGAGGAGTAGGATTGTTTGGAATTCACTGAGAATGATTTCAAAGAAGGTGAGATTCGAAGAATGGATTGAGTAGTGATTTTCCCAAGCGCACTACATATGGAAACCTTCAGTTGGAAAAGAAATAAAGACTTCTCCATTTAAACTCTATGTGACTTGACTTTTTCCAAATGGGTAGCACTTCAATTTGAATTTACAATCCCATGGTGAGAATCACTTTTGTGTGACGTTGCAGTCCCAAGGAACGTGATGAGGTGGAGTACTTAAATTGGTCAAAACCAGTGGAAATCACTTCTATGTGACTTTATAGACCCATTATATGCAATGAGGAGGTGTATCTAAGTTTTCCAAGGTGAGTGGGAAGCACTTCTCTGTGACATGGAGGTACCAATATTCTTGGTAGAATCAAAGTTCTCCAGAAGACGATGTGTTCGATAATGTGGCTAATTAATCCTCTATCAGTACAATAAATGTATACCTGGTGTGAGCTGTCTTGTGCTTCTCGTTTTACATTGAGGATTATGGTGTGGTCTTTCCTTTTTGTTTTGGGGCCCTTACTGAGTATCACATTACTCACCCTTGCACGAGATCTACCCACTCGTGTCATATCCCATGCCAAATATCAGTTTTTTGATAAATACATTGGTGGACCAGTACCCACAGGTGCATAGGGATATAGGAAAGACCCACACTATGATGTTGGGAATGGTGACCTAGGACCAGGAGAGTCCCATTAGGACCAGGAAGACATGATATACTACATTGTCTTCTAGTATCTACACTACACATACAATCCATTTTCATTTTCTACGGATGGCCATCAAATTGCCTTTTTTACTTTAATGTTTTCAGTTTTTTTGTTGGTATTGAATTCTGGCCCACTTGTATTACTTGTACTTGTAACCAGCTTTGTTTTAGTGATACATATTTCATTTTTAGTGTGTGGGACTTGGTAAGGTGTGTGTATGTAGACGTACTTAGTATAATATCTCCCAATTGTAAGTTGATGCCTTCGTCGCTAGTCGCCAGCCCCTGGACTTTTGGAGGTGGGCTTGGGATAGTCACTGCATGGGCCTCGCGGGACGGGTTGTGATAAAGTGGTATCATAGGTGGTCGGTCCAACCTCAATGATTGAGAGTCTATTGTTTTTTGGGAAATAGTGTTACATGTTGTGAGTCAGACTTTCAGATTCAGGGAGTCCTCTATTAGTGTGATGGTCGACGTATTCATACACCAGGACCATGAATTCTGTTTTCTCCCTTGGTACATGAAAACACTAATTGTATGTGTTTTGATTTTTTTTCTTTTAATCTTGTTTGATTCATCCCACCATTTATAACTTATTTATTGTGGTTCATCTTGATTCTCTTTAAACATGCCTCCATGCTGACAGCCAGCTAGGATTTCAGGGTGTGACCATGAGGATGGGCTACGGAGTGATGGGGCTTCAGTACATGTATTGCTTCCCAAGATGGTACCATGAGGCAGTGTCCCAGCAATACAATTTCCCATTGTTTAGCAGTTACTACTGGATATACCAGTAGAGGAAACATATAAGATTAGTGCCTTACACAAGTTTCAGTGACAGATTCCCGTCTTGTTCCGAGGAGAGCACAACACACAGGCGGCTAACGACTAACATGTGGTTGTGACCAAGTTTCCATCTATCCAAGGAACCATTTGATGTATTGGTGGTCCTGATAGTGAGCCTTATACATGTCTCAATATGGCTATGAAAGCGTTTATATTACCTATATCATACGATGTGGTGACTTTTCTATGGATAGAGCGTGAGAAACATTTTCCATAAAGGGGTATCCTTCTATAAAAAGATAAGGGGTATATGTTCCCAATAGCTTCTACTACATCAGTAGGATAACATGTCTATTTCTAAGTAATCATCATGGAGATACAACCATTCTATATACTGGCTGAATATGATATGACCAGTGCATTAGGGCTCAAACCTTTGAGTGAGATGTATTTTGACCCATCCAAGCCAGCATTATTCATCCGTGCATTCCAACTTATGTTAGGGTGCTATAGAGAATGATTTTGGTTGAATGTTATTTGGTTTATCAGATACTACCAGTGAATTTCAGTAGTGGAAAATCAGGAAACCGACGTTAGTCTTAGAGATATGGATGTGTAAAAATGTTTTGTGAAGAGGAAATGATAGGAATAGATGAATATGTAGGGTAGAATATTTGTATGATGATCTAGGAGAGAATAAGGATTTTTTATACAATTCAACATATTACAACCATCACACCAATGTCATCCCGAATAGGCTCACGAAGATAGAGAATGGAGGAAGGGAGTAGCTGCATGCGGTCAAGTTGTATGAACCAAGGTCTCTAGGAATGATTTTAGGTATGGTATGTGTCTACGAATAGATTCTGTATTAATAGAAATAGGTATTAATAATTCCTTATTGCTGTGAATATTGTTCAATACCATGAGTTTTCGATTAAATTGTGGACTGGATCATTATGTCTGATGATACCTGTGGGTGGAGAATGGGTAGTCACACATATGTTGACTATGTGATCTAACCATTGTGTTGAGAGTTTCTGTTGGAACACCATGGTGGCAGCATCAAGGCCTTAAAAATATTTTTTGGGTATGGACTGGTCATCCACTGATCATGCTCATATTGACTATTATAGGAAAAATGATGCGGTACATTTGCAGCATTGGAATGGGGTTTTCCTTGGTGGGGTAAATGGAAACCAAGGAAGCATAGGATAAAATCATGCATAAGAGGGTGCAACTGATCACTCTTGAGTCGTCCATCCATACCCTTGTGGCAGCAGATTTTTTGAGTTTTTAGTTCCCAAAAGTAGTGGTGGAGTGCAGAAATATCCTTTCAAAATATGTTTCCAGGATTTACCTCCCCATAGGGATAGAAAATTATTCATCATTCAACACCTCGATATGGAACCGATATCAACATCAGAATATCAGAGGGCTTCATAGAGCTTCATGATTATGGGGAGTAGGTGGGGGACTTGTAGAGAAAGTGCTTACTAAGAGCCAGTGTTTGAGGATATGTGTGTATTAAGATAACTTTAACCATGTGGTTGTGAATAATGGGTACCCACAACCAAAGTGTTGTTGGTCCCATCAATCTATTAAAATGGGTAGACTCTCGTGTGGATGGAAAGGTTCCCAAAGGTTTTTCACCATTTGAGATAATAGTGATGGATGGATTTCCACAAAGAATATGAAATTTAGATAATATATACTCATCGTAAGGGGGACATGGTGGTTGACTCGCTCAACAAGAGGCCTATTTTGCAGCTTCTGAGTGAGGCAATGGAGCAGCTTGCCGCGATGTAGACATCCTACGTGGAAGATGAAGAGAATCTTACCTCTTGACTATGACTGTCACTCCCCACTCCGTTAGAGAGTTAGGGAGGAACAACTTTTGGATGTTGACAGCGAGGCCAAACATGTTTAGTTATCATCAAGATGGGCTCTTGATGGATTTTCGATAGGTCGGGAGCATGTGATACTTTTTAGAGTGAGAAATGTAGTTCTAATGAAATTGCAGGAGGAGGTGTTGAGAGATTTCAATACAACCCCTTGGTGTTACATCCTGGAGTTGCGAAGATGTTTCAGGACCTCTGATATCAGTACTGGTGGAAGGTGATGAAAAAGTGGTCATATAGTTCATTTCATCATTCCCCACTTGTCAGTAAATGAAAGATGAGCATTCGGTTCCAGCATGCTTCCCACATCAACATGAGGTACCAGAGTAGAAGTGGTATGGTATCTAGATTGAATTTGTGATGGGATTACCACACATGTCAAGGGGCCATGACTCTATCTAGGTGATTTTTTATTGACTAACCATGTTGGCTCACTTCCAACCCATCTAGGAGTAGGGATTGGGTAGACTCTACGTCCAAGCGATAGTGCAGCATCACGGGGTGCCTTTGATGATCATCTTAGACCATCATTCATGATTTACATCCCAGTTGTGGAAGGTGTTGTAGGTGACATTCAGAACTCAGCTATTCATGAGAAAACATTTCACCCCCATATACATGGTCAGACGGAATAGACCCTATATACCTTAGAGAACCTGATTTGTGCTTATTTCCATGTTTTTGTTTGCAGTTGGGAGGAACACCTAACACTAGTTGGGTTTTAATATAACAATATCTATCACCCCTTCATTTTCATGGAACCATTTTAGGCATTGTTCGGGCAGTCATCCTAATGACCTCTATGCTAGACAGACTCATGGGAGTCAGTACTCGTGGGTCAAGACAAGATATGAGCTACCATTGAGAAGGTGCAGATCATCTAGGAGCAGATGAGGATGGAACAGAGAAGATAAGAGTATTATACAGATATGAGATAGAGACCCTTGGATTTTTGGGATTGATACCATGTTTTCCTTCTGGTTACACCCCAACGAGAATTGTAGAGATTTTTTAGGGAGACAATCCATCTTTGGGGATCATCAGACCTTTTTAGAATCTGATCAGAGTCAGAATGGTGGTGTACCTTCTAGCTCTCCCCGCCCCCCACACAAGTGCATAGGGTGCATGATGTTTTTCATGTGTCACAACGGAGGAGGTATGTGCATGATCTACCACACATAATCGACTGGGGAGATCAGGACATTGAAAATGTGGTACCATTTATGGAGTTCTTAGTGGAGATTGAGGATTGACAAGAGTGGTTCCTTCATGGATAGATGATTCCTCTAGTGGATGTTTGATGGATTCATGGGAATCTCTAAGAGAGAACATGGGAGAGGGAGGCTCAGATTCATACTTAGATTCCCCCATGTTTTATTTTCCTTTTTTTTGTATTTTGGTTACATAAAGGCCAATGGTTTGGAGAATTTAATGTCCCATAATTTTTGTATAAATTGTTTCTTAATTATATTAATTGATTTTGAGACCAGGCAGTAAGACGACATGTGCTTATGAGGCCCGGAGTGCCCGAAATGATCCATCAAATAATGTTAAGCTTTAAATAGAATGAATAATAAGGTTTCTTTAATAAGAGGAATAACTCTTAAATATGTTCTTGGATAAAAAATATAAGGGCACCTTTGCATTCCGGATGGCGGGTTTACCCTAGCCACGACATAATATTAATCAGCACAACCCTCTAGTGGGAAAAACTGAAAATGGACTAACCCTAAATAAAATAATAAAATATTTTTTTATTTTTAAAATTCATATAATTCACATATAGTGACATGGATTAAAAATATGATACCATCACTGAGCTCGTGAGGGTATGATTCCCCTATCCGGATCCTAACATTGGGCAGTGAGGTCCAATGGTTGAAGTAAGTTTTTTGCTGTAAATAAAATAATTAAGTAAAAATTATTTTATTGTCAAATCCTTATTACTCCTGAACGGTAACATGGATCGAAAATTTGAGAGTACCATTGAGCTCGTTAGGGCATTTTCCCCTTAGACGGAGCCTAACCCTGACCTGTGTGGGTCAAGGGTGAAAGTTAATTTTTTGAACATTTTTTAAGGTAAGTTCATTAAACGTGCGAGCGGGTTTTTCTAACTTTTGAACCAGTCCATGGATCAAAAATCAAAGCGCACTTTTTAACTTGGAAAGCCATGATTTACCTTGAAAGGACATAAAATTTTCTGGAAAGGGTCAGATGGAATAATTAATTTTTTGACTTTTCAAAAAATAATAAAATTGCATAAAAAGTTATTTTTTTCCTATTCTCATTCATTGAGCAGAAAACGGTGAAGCTGTGGTACAACATCGTGTCGCATTGATAAGAATCAATAATGAATTGTTAACTTCCATCATAGAAACAATTTAATGATGCATAATAGTGATATTATTTTATAAATGAAATGGCGTAATTACAAGACATTGCAGTGTAATTGAAAAATAATGAAGTTTTTTGTTTTTATTTTGGTTGATGCGTTGGTGGAATGAGTAATGAAAATATGAGGACAATCTAAAGAACCTATGATGAACTTCCTCTCCAATGAAGAAAGAAAAATGCCGATGAACGTCAAACATCTTCTATGCAGATCATAGAAAGGAGTCGGACGACAGGAATGAAATCGATGTCTTGAAAATTCAAGGATGTAATGATGTGGCATCGAAGGTAAAAAGGTAGTGTTTATTTGATTTTAAAATTCTTCCCCATTTATTTTTCTAGAAACGATGAACACAGATCAACCCCTGAACAGGTTGATCTCCCAATTGTGTATTTATGTGGGATGGTGACTTTTCTTTTGGGTATTATTATCCAAAGTTATTTTATCTATAGTTTGACTTATCGAAAACCCCTAAGCATCCCCATGACTATAAACCTCTTACATAGAGGGTGCGGGCCGAAATGAACAAGGCCCGAGAGCCTCTACCATGTTCGTTCATTGTGGTAGCACCATCAAAGTGGTGGTGAGATGATTATGGGACCTTTATAGAGAAGAGGACGTTCCCTGGAGAGCATAGGCACATGTTGCACAAAAAACAAACCACTAGAGCGCATCTAGTTGTCCGCCAAACATCTTTCGGCATGCCAGCATGGGCGACGGTCGCATGAAGAGGTGCCAACATGCCATTCGGTGCACCATGGTGGTAGAAGACTGTGATAAACTGGCTGATGCGATAGTAGAAAGACGCAGCGCCCGCCTGGTTCCCCATGGTGGGACGCCCTTTGTCATGGTGGCTATGAAAGATGTGATCGCTCGACCATTGTAGGAGGGCCTCATGTGTCCGCGGGGCCAGTAGGGGCTGGACAGGGAAGCCAACCACGTCCCAGCTAGGCGGTGCAATGTCGAACCACACCCTATCAGTTGAGCATCAAGCTGGGGGGGGGGGGGCATGCCCATGGCCAGCTGGTTGGACCCGTGCCAGAAGCCCAGCCCACACCCATCGGGCTAGGCCGGGAAACCTGGTAGGCCGAACCGTTGGCCAAACCAGGGTGGGTCCAGCAAGACCCATTGAGCCTGACCCATGGGTCAGGAAAGAATTTTCTAACCCAGACCCGGACAGGGTCAGGACGAGTCAGTAGAATTAAATAGGGGTCTATGGGATGTAACACCCCAAGGTTAAAAAAATAAATTAAATTAATGAAACTTTATTTTAGTTATATATTTATAACTTGCCTTTAATCATAATTTTCTACTTCTATGTTTTGAATTTTGACAAAAATCCATCAATAATTGTGTAAAGTAAGTTATTTGGAGGTAGATAGAACCAACTTGTTTTTTTGTGAGTAGTAAATTACCCTAATGAATAGCAATATGAACATATTGAATAGTAAATTTTATTATTATTTTATTTTCTTGACGTTTTAATAAAATGACATCATGGTTAATTTTACAATTTGAAGTAAAAACTGTTATAGAATTAAAATTGTTAATTTCTTTTAATAAAGTATGATTTTATTTAAAAAAATAATTTCAAAATATTAAGAATATTATTTTCAAAAAATGGAGTTCATTTTTTATTTTTACAAGTCAAAAAATGGTAAGGTTGAATTTTATGGATTTTTCAAAAATTGTGGAATACTTTATGAATAGTGAAATATGTTAAAATATCGTATATTCAAATTATAAGTTATATACATAATCTATGACATTATAAGTGATTTAATACCACTTTAATCGAAATCACATGCCATTATTACTATTTGGGGTCACATTAATTAAGATTATTCATAGTCTTGAGAAAAATTATTATAATAATGTTTTAAAAAATTTAAAATTCATCCTCTCCTCCACTATAAATACGACCCTCATTCCCCTCTTCCTACCACACTTACCAAGACATGATTCATACCTATGATCTACCAAATACTCCTCTCAAGGCTCTTCCACACGCCCTAGAGCTTCTGTTCTCCCCAAAAATCCAAAACAAAAGGCCTTAAAAAGGATCTCAAGGAGAAGAGATCAAAAGGTTACCATCATGTTTTGTTTTCTTTCTTTTCTATCATTTTATATTATTATTTTTAATTTTCATTGTATTATATTGCAAAAATGTCATTACATATCCCTCATATATCCCATATATTTTATGAATGATTATAGAACCATTTTCTCTCATCAAAACATTTTATGAAATTTCAAGCGACGTCATTAGGCTGCCGAGTTTTCGTAAGGTATTTCTAAACTATTATTTTATTTAGAGATTCCTATATTTTATTATTGTTTTCTCACATCCCATTATCCAAGAATAATTAATGATCTAATATGTTCCATATTATTTATTTAATCATGTATATGTAATACTCACAATTACATTTCTTCTCATATCCCACTCATTAATGGAATTAAAACACCATACGTGATGTGTCGAATTACCGACATCATGGATGATTTGATTTTAATATCATTTAAGTTCTTGAGGCTTCCCTTGAAACCATTTTTTTGGTATAACTAGATTATTATTTATGAATTATATCTTATATAAGTTTATAGAATCATTTTATACACATGTCATACATTTATAAAACAAAATGAGTTCATTACGATTGAAGAATTGCGAAAATGATCGTATCAAATATCAATAATGTTTTAAAATATGAATCATTCTCATGTAAAAATTAAAAAATGATAAATGGTATATTTTATGGTTTTGGGATATGTAAATACCACTCCATTCTAATTCTAGTGTTTATCTTCCAATCGACAATAATATCCATCATGAACCAATCATGGAAATCACGTAGATAATGCACACAAAACTAATGGAGGAACAAAATAAAAATAATTAAAGGGTGAAATGAGGGTATGAAATGATCATATAAGATGTTATAAAAATGAAAATATTTCTCTAAAATACTAATAACATTATTTTAACCATTTTACAGGAGGGTTAAGAAATTTTCAATTAAGACAAACCCAATGTATAGAGATTCTTAACCTGATTTCCATTCTTTGGGATAACCTTCTACCTCATTATTTATGTGGTATTAGAATTTTTTGTGTAATGGTTTTTGTTTATATTATTTTGAATTTTTTTTTATAGTGTATATTCATATTCTATCCACTCTATTAGGCCTCACATTAATTATACGATATTTATAAGGGACTATTCTTTTAAATATCTCTTTTAAAATTCTGTTTTATGTAATTCAAAAGAATTTTTTTTGTGGAATTATTCATGTTGTATGATTATGTTTTGGTTCATGGGAATTGTTTGTGATGAAGGGTGGGACATATGATTTCCACCAATTCATTGGGTATGTGTAAGTTTGAGGTCAGTTGTATGGTTACACCAAGTGTAACTACGATGGTCACATATATTTTAAAGTTGTTGTGAGGGTCAAAATTATTTTGGTAATGCCCCATGATACCTATATGGTTCTATTTGTATACTTATGTTTGGTAGGGATATTGTTTAAATCTCCTGTTTCACAAAGTAAGTATATATGGGTGAAGATTATGAATTTGAAAATGTTTTCATTCATTACATGTATTCATGGACTAATGTTTTCTTTTATTAATTTTATATACCTCAATGATCTACTTTTCTCATACCATGGTTTTAAATGATTTTATAAGGTTATAAGGAAGTGTAAGACAAGTAATGAATACAAGATAAATTTTTGAAGATTTGACTGTGAGATATTGTTTTATTTCAAAAATATTATATTTCGGTTGAAAATAATACTATTATTACGGTATCCACTTTGTATTTGTTTGTAATTTTATGAAAGTTTTATCTACCTTTTCTCTAAATATCTAAACTTTAAAATGATACTCAATGTGAAATGTGGTGATTTATTTAATAAATTTAAGATTATGTAATATAATAAGGTCGGGACCTTATAGTTTGTATCAGATGATGGTTTAGATAACATTAGGGGTAATGATGAAGTTAATATAATACCATAAATTTTTTCATACTATATGATTAATTCAATGTGTTATAGAATTTAATTATTAAAATGTTGATTTGACTAAGATATGTTTTTTCAGAATTGCTTCCTCCAAAAGAAACAGGGAATCTAATGAGGAGAGGCACCAACAGAACAACATCATTATAAATCTACAGCCTATAATGGTAGGAATTGGAAACAAGCAGTTTGTGACAGTATTGGCTTAGCTGAAATGGGAAATAAATGGTGGTGGTATCCATATAAGATAATAATTGTAGGTGACACAACGAAACATGAAAATAGTGGAACATTGTATGACACAACACCCTCCTTCATTAAATGGATATTTTGACCTAGTATCAGTTGAAGGATGGATTAAATCCTGCGAAAATATATTTTGTGTAATGGGTTGTTCATATAATAAAATGGTAAGTCTTTTAATTAATCATTTTTAAGGTGATACTGATCAGTGGTGGTTAATGGTAAGGAATATTAGTGATATAGAGGATATTTAAACCTTATATTTGGGTGAATTTAAAGGTCTTTTCCTTGAAAAATATTTTCCTAAGGTTGTACAACTTAGGATGGAGAAGAAATTCCTAGAATTTAAGAAAAAGGAGGAAGATTCATTGGATTTGTATAATGACAACATCCCCTAACTTGTGAGGTATTTTCCAAATCATATTCTCGATCTTGATAGAAAAATAAATACCTTTTACTCAGGATTAAAGCAATGGTATCGAAGGGTGTTGGCCTTCCATGATTTAAAAAGTTAAGATAAACTTATCAGATGTGCTGAGAGGGTAGAGATAGAGTTTGATGTTGATCACATGAATTTTTGAAATAATGAGATGAAGAGTTCTCGGTGGAATGTGATGGGTAAGAATCAACCAATAAAATATGATGATATGAAAATACAATCTCCATTTTGTGAAAATGGTGGAAAAAAGAACCCTAGGGAATACCTTCCCAAAACTGGGAAGAGTTTTTTATGTGGTAAGATGATACTAATAGACTGAGATAGTAATGAAAATGTTCTTAAGTATAATCCTAATGAGAACACATCAAAGTGTTTTAAATGTGGTGAGATGGATCATTATACAAATGCATGCCCAATGAGAGATCTGTATGATGAAAAGAAGCCAAAATACAAGCAGAAAGTTGTAGTGAGGTCCTTTGCAACTATGTCAGCAGATGTTGGGACATCCTATGAAGTTAAATCTGGTACTTTTTTTGTTTACTCAGACTTTGTAAATGTTTTGTTAGATATGGGGTCTATAAATTTCTTTATTTCTAATTAATTTTTTGGTAAATTCTAAATATCTCCTCGTCAAATGGGACTAGAACTTGTTGTTAAAAAAAAGGGAAATATTATAATCAAGTGAAATTATAAGAATATATATATTGTGGTATGTGGAAATACATTATCTGCAAACCTTGTTCTCTCACCCTTATTTGAGTTTGATGTTATTATGGTAATGGATTGGTTTTCGGTTTATCGTGTTAAGATTGAATGTAGAGCTAAAGAAGCTGTTTTTTAGAAAGATTTTCTATTTGTATACATGAATGAACCCATACAATTTAAATCATATCAGGAATCTGAGAAACTATAGAAATATGGAAATGGAAGTTTTTTTCTGACATTGTGCAAAAACAAGGGAACTGTTCAGATTAATGATGTGCTAGTGGTAAATAAATAACTTAACATTTTTTCTAATGAGTTACCCAATGTCATACCTGATTGAGAAGTTGAATTCCCAATTGACTAGGTTCCTGGTACTAAGCCAATTTCAAAACCCCCTTATCGTATGGGTCTAATTGAACATCTTGAATTGAAAAATCAGTTGCATTATTTTCTTGACAATGGATTCATTCGTCCTACCACTTCACCATGTGGTTCTCCTACATTGTTAATTAAAAAGAACGATGGTTCCATGAGACTCTTAAATGATTATATATCTTTGTATAACATCACTATTTTAAAAAAGTATCATTTTCCTCTCATTGATGACCAGTTTGATTAGATCTATGGACCTTAGTACTTTTTCATGATGGACTTGAGAACTGGATACAATTAGCTGAAGGTAAAAGAGGATGACATGCCGAAAACTACCTTTCTTACTAGATATTGGCATTATTAATTATTTGTTATAACATTTGGGTTGACTAATGCACCTTCTATATTCATGATTTTTATGAATAGAATATTTCATGAGTTCTTGGATAAACTTTATGGAATATTTAGAATAAGTGATTTTTGGTTATAACATATTTCTTTTTTGGGAATATTTTAAATAATAATGGAATAACATTTGATCCTTCCAAAACAAGAGTGGTATATGAATGTCTATGACCTACAAATGATATAGAGATTAATAGATTTCTTGGATTATTAAGTTCTTACCGATGGTTCATTAAAAAATTTGGTTATTATATAGCACGCTAACTATGTGAATTCAAAAAGGGGTTAAATTTTTTTGGACCGAAGAATGTGATGTTTGTTTTTATGAATTAAAGAAGAGGTTGTGAATGCTTCAATTTTGGCCTTACCTTCCCAAAATGGTGAGTTGTTCCTCTATGGTGACGCTTCATTTATGGGTCTTGGTTGTGTTCTGATGTAGAATGATTAGGTAATTACTTATTCTTCATGAAAAATAAAACCTCCTGAGTTAAATTAACATACATGTGATCTGGAATTGGGTAATATTGTTTTTTATTTGAAAAAATGGAGGCACCATTTATATGGATCCAAATGAAAAATATATACTGACCATAAAAATTTGAAGTATATATTCACTCAGAAAGAATTAAACATGAAGAAGAGAATATTGGTTGAACTGATAAACTATTATGATTGCACAATCAATTACATTCTAGGAAAACCAAACAAAGTGGTGGGTTCCTTGAGTCAAAAACATAATGCATCATTAACCATGTTACATTTTGAACATGAACCCTTGTTTAATTATTTGATGAATTTTGTCATAGAAGTAGTTGGTACAAAAAATACCTCTCTTTTATTTCAGGTTTCATTGCAGTCATCATTATCAGACAAAAATAAGCATGCACAGAAGGAAGACCTTGTGCTACAGAAAAACATAGAGTTGGTTAAGATGGGTATGTTTCCATAATATAAATATGATAAAGATTGAGTTATATGATTTGGTAAAAGTTTGTGTCTTCCATGAAATTCCCATTTGAAGAAATATTTGTTGTGTGAAGTTATTATTTCTCTATTTTCGGTTCATCATGGAAATACTAAGACATACTGAGACCTTTAGGATAATTACTGGTGGGATGGAATGTAAACAGATATTTCATAATTTATAGTGAAATGTTTGACATGTCAATAGATTAAAGAATATAGGGGGTTACCGAAGGGGATTATTCAGATTTTTCCAGTGCTAGAGTGTAAATGGGATAATTTACCCATAGACATGGTGGTGGGACTACCTAAGACTTCTCAAGGTAACAATGTGATTTTCTTTATTGTTGATTGGCTGACTAAATCTGCATATATTTTTTTCTATTTGAGATTCAATAAATTTGGTTTAGCATTATCAATTGTACCTCAAATAGATTTTCCAGTTACATGGTTTTCCTCATTCCATTGTATCTGATCGGGATCCCAGGTTCACCTATAACATATGGGAGGGGATTCAAAAGTAATTGAGAACAAAATTTAATTTCAAGAGAGTTTTTCATCCTCAATCAGATGGGAAATCCGAACGAATGATTCAGACATTGGAGGGTATGTTTCGACCTTTTTCAATGGACTTCCAGGGAAGTTGTGAGAAACATATTTCTTTATTTGAGATTTCATATAATAAATGTTTTCATTTCGGTATAAATATGGAACATTATGAGGAATATAATGGGAAGGAGTGTCGGACTCTAGAATTTTGGGATGAAGTCAGTGAAAGAATGTTGTTGGGGCTGGAATTAATAGAGGAAGTGGCTGAGAAAGTGATGATGATCTTGCAGCATGTGAGGTATCCTCAGATAAGGTGGATAATTTCTATAGATAACAGAAGGAAAGACTAATTTTTTGAGGTAGGTGACCACGATTTCCTTAAAATATCACTATAGAAAAGGGTGATGTGTTTTGGTAATAAAAAAAGTTACATTCACAATTAATCAGTCCTTTTGAAATATTGGAGAAAGTTAGACCGGTTTCATATCGAGTATCATTGTCTCTGATTTTGTCTTTGGTACATAATGTTTTTCTTATTTCAATTTTGAGAAAGTATGTTCGAGATTCATCAAAAGTCATGACCTAAAAGTAGTTTAGCTAGAAGAGAACCATTTTTAGGAAGATAAACCAGTTTAGATTCATGACATGTGGGAACATGTATTATGGAATAAGGTAATCAACCAGGTAATGGTTTTTTAGAGAAACCACATTTTTGAAAAGGAACCTGAGAATCTTAAAATGCTATGAGGAAAAGGTACCCTCACTTGTTTAACGATTAAATCAAATTGGGAGTACATAATTTCTAGATGGTGGGGATAATGTAACACCACAAAGTTTTAAAAAATATAATTAATGATACCTTTTTATGTAGACATTTATACAAGCCTTTAAACATATTTTTTCTTTTTATGTTTTGAATTTTGAAAAACAGTCATCTACAACTATGTTCTGTATGTAATTCGGAGTTTCATGGAACTGAATTGTTTTTTAGTGAATCGTAACATACACTTACAAATAGTAATATGAGTAGTAATATGATACTAATGAATATTAAATTTTATAATTACTTTATTTTCTTATGGATTTAATATAATGACATCTTTGTTAATTTTTCAATGTGATATAAAAGTAGTTATTGAATGAAAATTGTTAATTTTTTAATAAAGTATGAATTTATTTAAAAATTAAAATAATAATATTTTATGAAATTATTTTCAAAAAATGGAGTTCATTTTTGAATTCTACACGTTAAAAAATTGTAAGGGTGATTTGTTTGGGATTTTTCTGGAATTCTTGAATTTTTGATGAATAGTAAAATATGGTATAATACTGTATATTCAAATTATCAGTTAAATACACTATTTATGACATAATAAGTGATGTAAGACCACTTTTATTGAACTAGATTTCCATTATTAATATTTTTTGTCACATGAATTAATATTATTAATAGTCTTGAGAAAAAATAATATAATAATGATTTAAATAATGTAATATGCCACCTCTCCTCCACTATAAATACCACCCACATTACCCTCTTCCTCCCACACCTCTCAAGCCTTGATATAAACCAATTTTCTACCCAATACTTATACCAAGGATATTCCCCACGTCTTAGAGCTTCTGGTCTCACACAAAGGCCGAAACCAAAGTCTTTAAAAAGGATCTCAATGAGAAGAGATCAAGAAGTAATCATCGTCTTTTGTTTTCTTTCTTTTCGTTCATGTTATGTTATTATTTTTAATTTAAATTGGATTATGTTGGGATATTTCATTCCATATACCTCTTACATCCCATATTATGTATGAATTATTAGAGACCCCTTTTTTCTCATCAATATATTTTATGAATTTTTAAGAGACGTTGTTTGGCCGCAAAATTTTCGTAAGGGATTTCTCAACTTTTATTTTATTTTGTGATTCCATTATTTTTTATTATTTCCTCACCTAACCATATCCAAGAATAATTAATGATCTAGTATATTACATATTCTAGATTTCATCATGTTTATCAAATACTCATCATTACATTTCTTCTCATATCCCACTCATTAATGGAATTAAAACACCATCCATATTGTGTTGAATTATCAACATCGTGGACGATGTGATTTCAATATCATTTACATTATTCCATTCTATTCATGAATCCATTTTTATGGTTAAACCATATTATAATTTATGCATTATATCTTATATAAGGTTCTCTAATCATTTTATACACATGTTATTAATTTATAAAACAAAATCAGTTTTTTACAATCTAAGAATCGCCAAAATGACCGAAACAAATATCAATAATGTTTTAACTTGTGAATCATATTCATGTAAGAATTAAAAAATGATAAATGGTATAGTTTATGGTTCTATAAATATTTAAATGTCACTCCATTTAAATTCTATAGTTTCACTTCTAATTGACAATAATAACCATCGTGAACCGATCATGGAAATCATGTAAAGAACACACCCAAAAACAATGGAAGGAACAAAATACTAATAATTAAAGGGTAAAATGAGGTTACGAAATGATCATATAAGATGTTATAAAAATAAAAATGTTTCTTTAAAATACTAATAACACTCTTTTAACTATTATACAGGTGTTCTAAACAATTTTTAAGTAAGACGAACCCATGGTAAGTGAATTCTTAACCCGGTTTCAATTATTTGGGTTAACCTTATACTTCCTTATTTATGTGGTATTATAACTGTTTGTTTGGTGGGTTTTGTTTATATTCTGATTAATAAATTATATCCACAGTTTATATACATATTCTATCCACTCTATTATTTCACATATCAATTATATGATATTTATAAGGGACTTTCTTTTAAAAACCTCTTTTAAAATTTTGTTTTATGAAATTCTAAAGCAATGTTTTTATGGAATTATTCATGTTTTATGATAATCATATTATTCTTGGGAATTTTTTATGATGAAATGTGTGACCTATATTTCCTTCCAATGGATTAGGTATGTGTATGTTGAAGGTTGTTTGTATAGTTAGTCCATGTATAATTGTGATGTTTTCACAAATTCTAAGGTAGTCATGAGGGTTTCAAAATTATGTAAGTAAATACCCAAGATACCATTATGGTTATATTTATGTTCATATGTTCTTTCTGGATCTTTTGGAAATATTATGTTTCAAAAAGTATGTATATATGGGTTATTATTTTGAATTTTGAAAATGTTTTCATACATTACAAGTATTCATGGACTAATGTTTTCTTTTATTTTTTTATACCCCTTAATGAGCTATTTTTCACATACCAAGTTATTAAATGATATTCACAGGTTATAAGAATATGTAAGACAAATACAAGAGAAAATTTAATTGTTTGAAGATTTTTCAATGATATCATGTTTAATTTGAAATTTTTTATACTTTGGAAGAAAATAATACTATTATTATGGTATCCACTCAATATTAATTTGTAATGTTATGAATGTGTTGTCTCCCTTTTCATTAAAGATCCAATGTTGAAAATACAATCAATGTGAAATAAAGTGATTTTTTTTAATAAATTCAATATTATGTAATGTTATAATGTTGGGTCCTTATATGGGACCCCTGAGATGGGATGGTTGGATGGGTCCGATCGGGTCAGACTGGACCGAGACGCAATCAACCCCTGTTTACTAAAACCATAATAACATGAAAACCGAGAGTCTCATTAAAAATAAGTTTCTGGATATGGGACCCTCTCGATGATGAGAATCTTTTTTCATGCCCTGAGGAGGCTATCATGGAATTTATGATGTTAAAAATGGCTTGAGGAGTTGTTCTCCAAAGACTTCTATATAGAGAATCCTATGGTTGTCTCAGTCCTAAACACTAGTGACTTTTAACTTTGTGTGACTTGATTATAGCCTAATGTAAAGCTCTTCTATGTGACATTGAAAGCCCATAGTGGGATGAAAAACTGGGGTTCTTTGCTAGCCCACTGTACGTGTTGATGAGGAATACTTAAGTTGGCCCAAATTAGTGTGAAGCACTTCTGTGTGACTTTACAGGTTCTCGGTACATGATGATAAGGTATACCTAAGTAGTCGAAGGTTAGTGGGAAGCTCTTCTATGTGACTTCGCGGGACCACTATACTCGATGGAGGAGGAGTTATCTAGAAGTTGGGGTGTTCAATAATGTGACTAATTATTCTTATATCACTACCCTAAATGAATACCTTGTATGAGTAGTCTTGTTCTTCAAGTTTATTTTGAGGATTATTGTGTACTCTTTTAATTTTTTCATTTTGGGGTCCTACTGGGTATCATGTTACTCCCCTCTGCATGGGCTCCACCCACTCCTGTCGTTTCCAATAGAGGAGATCGACATTTCGACCGAGACTTTTGTGGACCATGACCCAGTGGTGCTCACGGAGATGGGATAGATGGTCGCTATGATGGTGGACATGGTGTCCTAGGACCAAGTGGGACCTAGTAGGACCAGGTGGGAAAGATGTACTACGTCAGATCCTAGTAGCTACACAATTCTTATGATCAGCTGGGGTTTTCTATGGAAGGGCATTAGAGTTCCTCTGATACTTTTCCGTTTTCAGTTCTTTTGTTGTGTTTGTATTTTTTCCCACTTGTATTAGTTGTACTTGTACTTAGCTTTGTTTTAGTATTAATTGTTTCCTTTTTAGTGTGTGGGACTTATTTGGGAGTGTGTGTGTGTACAAGTACTCATAAAAAGTATTCCCACTTGCAGCTTTACACCTTTGGCGCTAGTCGTCATCTCCTATCCTTTAGAAGGCGGGCTTGGGGTAGTCATGATTCTATCCCGGGGGACGGGTTTGACAAAATAAAACTATAAGGATAAAATTATCACATTTTCTCCTTAGGTATAAAATATTATCATTTAACAGAATATTTTCCATGAAAATGACATAAATATTATCAAAATAAAATAATGTGATAAAATATCACATTCTCATTGTTTATAATTATATTAATTTTAATATAGGGGTGACTTGAAGATAAATTCAATAATAAATATTATTTGACAAGTTATAATAATTATCTATATAATAGTAATTTATTTATAATTTTCTATGATCAAATAAATACTATAAATTATGTTAATATCGTGATGTAGTAATTATTTTATTAATAGAAATGTAAAATCAATGATTTTGTAGATATTAAAAGAAATATAATTTTAATTAATTTAGTTTATCCTTGAATTTTATAGGTGAATGTGAAACATAAGGAAAATATTTAATGGGTTGTTATGAATTTATATTTCTTTTTTGGATTTTATTTAAAATTAATGTAATTAATAGTGTCAAAGTGGAAACTATTAATATTTTATAAAAATATTAATTTATTAAATTATTTAAAAATTAAAAATCGTTAAAAAAATTAAGTGTTAATATTATAAGATTCAAAATTTAACTAATGTTCCATTTCTAAAGAAGTTACCTTATATATGTAAAACCTTGTAAGCATTTAATATTTAAAATTCTATTACCCCAATTAAAACTAAATTGATTTCATAAGGGTTTAATCCACAAGACAAGGTTAATATTATGACATAAACAAGTATAAAATTAATTTTTTGAGAGTATTTCTACACATCCTCGGTATAGATTATAAATAAATCACTTTTGAGATATTTGAAATAGAAAAAAAATTATATTAGTTTAATATTTCAAAATAGTTCAACAGTTATCCACCCCTCTATTATAAAATGACACTTCCTACCTCACTTCCCCAAAACACATTGAGACTGATTATTCAATAAAATTCATCCAATTTTACCTAAAATAATTCTAAGTAACATTTATTAGTTCTGGGTTATCTTAAAAGGCCACCCTTATAGTCCTTAGGAAGATATCTGAAGGAAGTCCATCGAAGAATAGGTAATTGTTTTTCCAACTCATTTAAGCTCTTTTATTATAATACATCATCATCCTATGTGGTTTACATTCTAAAATAATATATCCAATATCATATTTATTTTGAGATGTAATTATTTTTATGGGACAACCAATTACTCTTTGTATACATCCTACAGAAAAAATATCACCATGTGTCTCTATGTACATCTTAGAGCCTCCACGTTGTGAGGTTATTTTTTTCATCACCATATTATTTGAATTGGTATAATGATAAATATTATTTATATAAATAATAAATAATATGTGATATTTATTCTTTATAACTAATGTGTAATCCAAATCCATAACTTTTTTACCATTAAGAGAATGGTATCGTTTCTTGTGCAATCGTATGACTTATTGTCTCCACAACACGATGAGATTCATTATCCATGTTATCCATTAAATAATTAAGATAAATAATATATATTATGAGTTAATATAATATTTTTTATTGTAATATAATTATTTATACCAAAAAATATTTCTGAGGCATAATAAAAATTACTTACATGACAAAAAACGCTTAGCAAAATGAAGCAATTAACACACGAAATAAGGGTAATAATGAATTTTTTTTAAAATTTATATAAAAATATAATATATGATATAATAATTTTTATATTATTATTTTATAATTTAATAACATCAATTCAACCATTATAAAATATCTTAATGCACCTTCATCTAAAGAATGTACAAGGTAAGGTTTATTTTACAATACCATTATTATCCATGATTTCTTATACGTAAGTATTTAGTGGGGAATGTTGATCATCGATGTCCATGTTTATTAAAAATTATTTTCAAAATTATTTTACCATAAAGTTATTAATGTTTAATTTTTTGACCCATTTTATATTTTTTTATAATATGGGTTTGAAATGAAAATTTTTGTCATTTTTTAGATGAGGTACTTTACGGGTTTTTCAAAGAGGTGAATGTTTTTTTATCTTATGTGGTGTGAGTGGATTTTTACACCATTATGACACCTTAATTTTTTAAATATTCCCTTACTAGATTACAATGTTATTTTCATGTGAAATTTTTTCTTCTATAATTTTTTTTTCAATCAACTGATTTCAAAAGAAAAAAAGAAGAATTTTTCTCAATAAATTTTCAACAACTTTGTTAGATCATTTTCTTCTATGACAGTGACGTTTTTTTCATTTCATGCTTAATTGAGGTTGAATTATTATGATAAAATCTAACATATTTTATTGAAGGGTTTGTAATATGTGTATGTGATATTATGATACCATTCATTGTTTATGCTTAATGTATTAACATTTTGTATGATATTTTTAATATGAAATATTATGTTAGTTATGTTTCACCATATTCATATTAGGAATTAATAGGATTTAGTATGTGATAGGTGGAGCTTGTTGTAGCCCCTCGTTTCATTTGTAGGTCTCATTAGAAAAACTAGTTTGGGTTTTTATCCATTTATGTATTGTTTCTTGTAAAAATACATGAAGGTATGTTTATGATGTCTCCCATTATGAATTACATCATTATGATATTAGTTATTGGTAAAAAATGTCATTGTTAGACTATTTGCAAATAAATTTGAATTTTTTATATGGAATTTTTTAATTCATTCATTCCATATTATGCTTAGGATTATGTTCAAAATAATTATTTTTCCATTATATACCATGCCTTTAATGTTTTTTTATTTATGATAGATGTTGATGTATTATTTACACTTACTAAGCATATAATCTCACCACATTCATATTTCTTATTTACCCAGGATTCCAAGATATATATTATTTTTTATAGCAATGGTTAATCTATAAGAATAATAGACTTTTCAATGGATTATCTGTGTTTTATTTTTTGTTTTATATTTATAATGTAATGTTGATGTCTGTAATATAATTTACAATATTGTTAAACTGATTGATCCTTTGGGATTCTAAACTAGTACCTATGCCAATTTACTATATATGTAACTAGATCCAAGATATTGTGGTGGGGTCATTAAAAATATGATCCCTATAAATCACATTGTTTT
Source organism: Viscum album (assembly GCA_963277665.1). Taxonomy (NCBI): domain Eukaryota; kingdom Viridiplantae; phylum Streptophyta; class Magnoliopsida; order Santalales; family Viscaceae; genus Viscum; species Viscum album. The sequence goes on from OY728150.1 coordinate 1,785,058,649, forward strand.
TAGAGGACCAACAGCCCCAAAAGAGCCTTGTATGAAAGTGATACATTTACCATCAATTTTGTTTCCAATAGAATCATTTACAATAATTGATGCAGTGAGCATGATTCATAAGAGTGAAATTGTTCCTGTGATATTATATCCTATAACATTTTAGTGAATGCTGACTTAGAGGAGAAATAATAAGAAATATAATCTATATGGATTACCGCATTATGAAGAGATATATTTAGATGGATTTTCACATGTTACCACTCCCAAAGGTGTCGCCTTTAATGTCTATCCCACTTGGATCACGTAATTCCTTCAACACCATGATGTAATGATGGAAATTATAATGGTTCATATACACATTTCACCTTTAGTGTAGTGAATGGTGGTTCAGAGCACGTTAGAGGTTTTCATTGGTGATAGAGGTCATTCCATCAGTGAGATTGTGGTATGTCTAAACATTCCATCATATTCTAAGATCCACAGTACTATTATATCTATATTAGTGGATTTTTTTCATTTATGTTCACATAGAAGTATGATGTATAAGACTTGAAAATCCATTTATCCTTAGTATATTTTCATAGGGGTACTGTCATTGGAGATAAATTGAGTGGTGGCAAGGGGAATGGTGATGAGGATTCCCCTAGACAACTGGATCTGATGAGGTAGTGGGGTATTACCATCCATAGAGAAAACCCATTAGAATCGACACCTTTTGGGGATCCTCCTTTAATGACTTCAATGTCATCACATTCTATATACCCAATATTAGAGGGGAAAGGGGAAGGGAATCATTCTAAAAAATCAAAGTCCTCTCCCCCAAAGTCTTCAGGTAAGGAAATCAGTATACACTTTGGATGTTTTGTAATAATCAAAACGAACATCCTAATTTTCCAAATTAATAGGTCCCAATAGATCCCTCTTGGAATATCATTTATCTTTCCTTGAGGATTAGGATGAGGGTTATGTTTCTTTAGTGGAAACTTCACTACCAGATCTAGCTATCCTTGAAATATAGATGGCCTAAGTGCATCTCAATTAGGCCAGGTCAATGTTTTTTATACTCCAACAGTTGTGAAATTTGATCTAGTATGGGTGAACACACTATTGGTGGAAATAGATACTAGAAGCTACACTGATATGGATTTAGAAATGACGGAGGTTTGTTTTTTAGAAATTGAGAAATTTTGAACAAATTCATAAACTTCTATCATTTTGTATAAAATTTATTGTGCTCTTGTAGCCCTTAAATATAGAGAGGGAAGTATAACATCTTTGAACACATAGTTGGTTCAACTAACCTGCTCTTTACATGTGTGTGTTCATTTTCATTGGATGATGGGTTTAGGGAAACAAATGTTCCCAATGAAACAACAACCAAAGGTATATTTCCAAAATTCATCATATATATTGTTTTCATGGTGATATCATACCATCTTCCATCAAACTGATAAACCTATCTGCCTATTATTATAGTTCATTTTACATAGAACATTGAACATCTGGTCCCTTATTCCATGCTAATCCCTTAGACAAAGACAACCAATGTAGAGAATGGATCCATACCCACTTCATCAAAGACTATGAGAATGAATCCCATTCATGGAGACTTATTACCAATATATATTCATATGCATAGAATTGGATAGTTTCAAGGTTTAGATTCTATGTCACTTTATCATATGATCTGGTGAAATGCGTAGAGGAAGATCTAGACAATGATTTTGATGCCCCATTGGATGGGATAAAGCACCAGGTGGGTCGTCTCCAATTCATGTTCAAAACTTATTATTATAAGGTTGTTCATTATACCACTTTCATACCAAGGTGAAGGAAGAAATATCTATGAGGGGATAAAATAGGGCCCTTAGTTTAAAGGGAGTAGCTACTGAGCCTTCCAATTGAATGATGAAAAGTAGAAAGTATTCCTTAAATTAAGCATTCCCTTGTGTGATGGATGTGACAGCTCATTGAGATGTCTTCATCAATGGGAAGGTTTAAATCATCCATATAAAGTAAGATCTTATCTATCATTCAGAAGCACAATATTTATTAAAAAATTTACCTTTTTTATCAGAGAGACATGTGATGGACCAGTAATGGATCCTTAACATGGCTTAGAAGATAATGCTTAATGTTGTTTACATGGTGAAGGCATTGCATCAGGTTGTGTTGAAGGACATTGATTTTGTTGATCAATTGTCCATGTTCATTTCCTCTCGGTATACATAGTATTCCTATATCAAATACTCCTCTAAATTCATGTTTTTATGGGAATGTAATTTGATGACATTTTCTTTACATGTGTATTCATGGTAGAGACTTAGTTTTTTGTTGATTACAACTTTATAATTCAATCAATGAATATATATTCCAGCCATTATATGTTATTTTCAAATTTTATTTTATTCATGATATTTGTGAAATTTAACATATTTTAAATTTAATATACCAACAATGATTCCCATATATTGTTTAAAATCAATTAAATGAAGATGCATGTATCTGAATTATTAAATTACAATATATTTTTCTTGAGAAATACCCATGAGTGGACACTATCACAAGATTCCTAATTTATATATCTACTCTAGTTGTATTTAAATTTCCTTATTCGAAAAAGAATAACTGTGGTAAAATATATGTCTCAAAGTTAGAATTCTCTATCTTTTAAAGAAGTCAATGAACATAGTGAGAATAGATTAATTTTTTTCTTTGAAAAAATGATCATCCCTAAAATATTTAAATATTTTTATTCTTGTTGAACATGTTTTTTACAAAGAATTTTATAAGGTATGTCTTAGTATGATTAGACAATTATTTTTCTCAGGCCTCCCTCTTAGGGTTTTCCAACCTGGCTTGTTTGGTGCGTTATCTATTATATGAATGACTGATACTGCCTAAAGAATGAAAAATTCAAGACTAGATAGCATAGACCTTCTTTTTCATGGGATTAAATTTTTATGTTTTTAACATATTGAACATTTTTTCTCTTTTTTTTTAATTTTACAGTCTTCCAATCTAGTCAATTGTTGTGTTGTAGTTTTGGGCCTTCTATTTTATACATTATGGTTGTTTTATTTTATATTCTTCATGCTTGGAAATTCTTCTACGGGAAATATCCCTTTTCTGAATTAATTATCTATGTTTATTTTAATGTCTTGAGGTATGGACATATTCAATAAAGTTTTATTTCATGAGTTAAGGTAATTTTTATGTATTTTAATGTCATGTGGTGAAGAAATCTCTTCCACATTTATACATCATGTGGTAATATGATCTGTTATTTAGTTACATTTCATGCATTAAGGAATTAAAAATTCTATATAGTATAAAGCCTTGATTATAGGGAATTAAAAACTATATTGTTTAAAATCATACTTCCCAGAGTTCACTAATGAAAATGGAATGGGACAGACAAGTTGTGGATGTACCAAAAAAACCTAAGGATCCGAGATCCACCATAGTGTTGTCTGGCATCATTTAGATTAGAGTCCCTTTCCCTCAATGAGGATATTCCAATAATTGGTTGGTAAAATCCATAATGTGTCACAATAATGGTAAAATATAGCCATTGTCAATCAATTATAAGGAATTTCCATGCTTTTAGAGATGGTGTGGTGAAGATAAAATATTTGGGAAGATGATTCCCCCTGTATACATTGTTTATGGGTTGAGTAAATCATAACCCAAATGTTTAAGTTACTGAATATGGAATGGTGGAAATATTCTAAGCATAACCCATATAATATTATGGTTCTATGTTACATCACAGTGTTATTGAGGGTTCACATGTATTATAGATTATTTATTACAAGTAAGATATCCGTCTATTTGGTAGTTGAAATCCCTTATGCATCAAAATCAGGGTCAAACCGATGTTTCCCTACTAATTTGAGAGTGATAATAAGGATTTTAGGAGGCGTAGACATATATATGATGAACTGTAAAGTAGAGAAAAAAATCCATAGGATGGGTTCTATAATCCTAAGGTAGTTTACCTCTTAGTTGGGAATATCGGGTCCTACACCATGTGGATTCAAGTCATTGGATGTGGGCAGTCAAATGGTTCAGGAACATAGTTTATCAGTACTAATTTGATAATAATGATAAAACACTATGAAATAATGTTAGGTATGTAAATTCTACCAGAATATTTTTAGTATGGGAATAGAAAACCATAGTCTAATGTTCTTGGGTTTTGAGTATGGTGTGGGATAATCAATCTGGGATGAACCAAAACACCATAAGGTGTTTCATTCCACCACAATTATTTCATGTGTCCTTAGTATCTGAAATCACTTTTTATATGGTAATTATGCATTCATATGATATCCAAGAGATCATATACAAGATCCCTAAGTTCAATTTCAATTTCCAATAAAGGGTCTCATGATGCCATGAATTTTTTTTCCAAAGTCCATGAAAGGTGTTTGGAAAATTGGGGTTCCCAAATAATGATGTTTTATTCATGGAAAGAGTAATATTAATGAATGTTTTTATTTCCCTAAAATATTTGTAAAATCCTAATAAACATGTTTTCATGGTGAGGAATTTTGAAAATTCATTACTCTGTCTTTTTTCTTGACCAGGGAGTCTATGAAGCATTGATAAACATTTACTAAGTCTAAAAATTCTTCCATATGTGGTTTATATTATTTTCATTTACAATATGAATTTTATCAAAATTCTAGAGATGATAATTTTAGAGAGGGAAGAGTTTAATTTTTATCAAGTCTCCCATTTTGAGTTTTAGACCTAATATGTATTATGTCTATTTTACTATAAGTTTAGGGTTTTGCGATTTAGACCATCAAAGGATATGATTTATGATCGTACAAGTTTGACCTCAATTCAACCAGTTTACGATCATGATTCACTTGTAGCAGGTACGAGGGGAATATTTCACATCATCCTAATTATGCTACCAATGGTCAAGATCAATCTATAATACTTCTAATATTGATATAAAACCATTTTAAATCATGTATTGAAGTTCTCATTTCATGACTAATGATATGGGAAATTAATATCATGGATGATATCGAACACCCTATGGTGTTGAGTTCACCATGATAACATTAGGATAACAATGATTATGAAGCACATCATATAGGGAAAATATCCATATAGTAGATTGTTTGGATCTTTTATGCATTGATATCATGGTCAAATAGAGAGATATATTTTCTTTTATTAGGGTTGTTAGTGTTTTCTAGAAACCTGAGGAACATGAGACTTGAACTGTGATTTATGGGTTGATGTTCTTAAAAATATGATGGAAGAACCTTGTTCTCAAGTATATTGGGGTTAGGATCGTGTTATCCCTTGATTAAGAATGATGATGTTTGATGGCATTCACATTGTAATGTCATGTAGTAGGGATGTATATTTCATGAAATTTAATTTCATGTGAGAGGAATTGTTTCTTTTCAATTTAGTTTAAATTCATGTATTAAGGGTATGGGAACTAATATGAAAATTATGAAAAATATCTTTGGGGAAATTTTTACTAATTAAGGGAACTTAGGGGTAGGGTGTATCTTTCAATTATTAGTATGACTATTGTTGGTTATTCATTTACTGGATCCCTTCATTCCCATACCTAGATCATGTTCAATAATGACATGTGTACAACCCACTCATGAATAATTATAATGATTTTATATGACTTGTCTCTCATTAAATTGAAATATATACACCATTTATGATATGTTAAATGTGAATTACTTTTTTGTGATGTTTAATGTCATGCTACTCAAGAATTCATTACATAGGTCAAGAAAATATGTTGGTAGGGGTACATTTTATCATTTTCTGTGTTGTGGATGAACCCTGGATTAGATATTTTGGCATTGTTACATATTCTGTGATGATAGGAATCAATTCATACAAAGTTCATTAAGGAATTTTCCATGAACAGGAATGATCTGTATGTGGGGAGGGGAAAATATTATTCTATTTATGATAAACACATGATTGGAGATTTGTGAATCACTAGGTATCGTGTGATGATATAAATTAAGCTATGTTAGTTCTTGAATAAGAAACCCTGCAAGCAGTTCTGAACCATTCGTAGAGGGGCAGGGAATTTCTCCTATTGATTATTGTTGCGAGACCTAGGATTGGAGATCTAGATGTCACTACTTATGATTGATGACTGGACTCAAGACATAATTAGTTATTTAATGGGAAACTCTCTACACTGGTCTGAACCATTGGCATAGGGAGGTATTTTCCCATATATTTTTGGATATGAACCTATTATTGGAGATCTGTGAATCACGAAATATACTGTGATAAAAGGAATAAATCCACGCATAGTTACTTATTGGGAAACACTCCATGTAGGTCCAACCCATTCATTGTGGAGGAATTTTTCTCTTTGATTATTGTGTCTATAATTATGATCAAATATTTAAGCATAATTATGTATCTTTGGAAGAAAATAATGAAGACGTACATATTTATTGAGAAACCATGTAATTTAAAATCATGTGGTAAGGATGTGTCTTCCTCGATGGGAAAATGGAATATTATGGCTACACCGATGACTATAGATCAAAGTGTCATAACATATCCTATAATGGGAAGAATCAATCTATATTAAGTTCATTAATGGAGGTATGGTTGGAGACTCAAGAAAATTATTATATTCCTCTTAGAATAAGTAAATGATAATGCGTAGTTTTATGTCATGAAATAGACATCAATGATATATTTTAACATCATGAAGTAAGAACATGGTATACCTTTTATGTTCTTGAATATTGAAAGATGTTAATCCTTTCCTGAAATGATATGGTTTGATCATGTGGGAATTTATTTAACATATATCCTTAGTCCTTGTGAGCTATGATCAGTGAATGAAACAAGAAATAAAAGTGGATTCCTTGACCAAAGAGAGGAAATCCATGAATAAGACACCATAATTTTTATCATGTGTTGTATTTTACAATAATTAAGATCTAGTATTACCTATATGTTTTATTTAAATGAGAATAAAGTTGTACATAGTGATGGAAAATTAGGTATTTTAGTTTCATGCAGTAAAGGCATCAGCTGTGAAATTTAACATCATGTAGTAAGGATGAATGTGAATCGACATGAAAAATAAATTATCATAGATAAAACCATGTATGCAGATCTATGTGTCACCAAATATCATCTAATGGTGGGAATTTATCCACATGTATTTCATGAATAAACATGTAGTTTAACATTATATTGTATGGAAGTCATTCATGTAGTTGAAAATCATGCGGTAAGGATGAAGGCTACCCGATATGAAAACAAAATTTTGGACATTATCGCATTGTCTGATGTCTTTTGACCGATAAGTATATATTGTGTATAGACCCAAGACAAGGAATTTTTCATTACTATATATCATTTGATGTTTGGAGTCAATCCACACATAGTTTCTAGATGGGGATATTCCCTATGTGGATTTGACTCTCTCAACAGGATAGGGAAACTTTATTTCTATTTTGAACAAATATAGATTGTTTTTATTGAATCATCAGTGATATGATTCATCCCATCCAGTTTAGTGTCATGTTATATGTACTTATTTTAGAATTTTAACACCATGTGTTTAGTAAATCATCCAAACTATTTAACATCATGTGGTCACTACATCGCCCATACAGTTTAACATCATATTGTCAGGATGTATTCTCTATAGTTTAAAATTATGTTTTTAGTACATCTTCTATATTTTTTTACATCATGTGGTCAGTAAATATTATGTAGATTATATCATAATGTGTTTAGGACTTCTTCCATACAGATTAACATTATATGGTATGTATGTTCTTCATACAGTTTAACTTCATATGGGTAGGATTTATTTTATATATTTTAACTTCATGAGGTCAGGGCATATTATGTATAGTTCAAAACCATGATGTCATGACGTAGGAGGCATTTATGGTGTTTATGAAATGTGTACCTTTATAATCCTATCATTGGTGGGGGGAATGTTGGGTTCCTTGAACATTATTCCTAGTGAGAAAGCTATATTACAACAAAACATGTGTATGATATAAAGCCCTTCCCATTTGGGAACCAACACTAGAGGTTCATTTCATTGTATCATTGGTGTTCTCGGATCCAATATTAGTTCCACTTAAGGGAATGAATGGAGAAATATATTTTTATTTAATACTCTTTAAATCAGACTCTGAATGACTTTGAGGTTGTGTTTTTTATGAAAATGTTTCACATTGAACAACTCCAATCAATAAAATATATCTCTAATTTCCTAATCATATGAGAGTTTTATAAAGATATATATTCATAGTGAGGTAAATATGAATTTTATTTCTAGAAAATCTTTGTTCCTTTACACCAATGGTTATGGAGTTTCTTATGTAGTAGTACAAGTGGAATTACGATAGGAACATAATGCTCAAAACAAAGCATATGGCTAAGTCTTTATATCATTATTCACCATCAACTGAATTATATACCATAGAGTCTAATTGATGACCTTTATTTGTCCATTTTTCACTTCATGATAGCTAGATGTGTGGTTAGACTCAATGTTGTACTTAATGTACAATTTCATGAACATGGTAGAGCATAAGTTGGTGTCGTTGTCCATTAGTATCATCTAAGGGACTTTGAATCAGGTGATGATATTATACTTTATGAAGTTAATGATATTCTTAATCACGTCTTCCATAAAGGGTATTCCCTCATCCCATTTTGAAAATAGGTCATAAGAAGTAAGGATTTACATAACTTTCTTTTTTGTGGATTGAGGATATGGCCCCACAACATTCATTCCCATTATAGAAAATAGCTAGGAATATTTAGATATATGTAGAAATTTTGGGTGACAATGGGTAATGTTTTCATGAATCAAGAATGCATGAAATTTCATGGAGAATTCCACATAGTAATGTATCATTTTTTCAGTAGTAACCAAGCCTTTGGATTTGATGGGAGATACAATTCGTAAACTGATTAGTGTAACATGTGTCTACATGGACTTCTTCCATGATTGAGAAAATATACATTTTTCTATGATTATGAGGATTATTCCATAAAATATTCATTTTTATATAGATTTTTATCATTTGGTACATACCATGGGGTAATGTTCATTTCTCGATGTGGAATATTTTTTTACAGTGGATTATATAATAGGGTCACATTTTTTAGATAATAAATAATTGGCATAATCAATATAGGGGTTGATATCAGTTTATCAAGGTCTGGGGAAGTGTTGAGATGAAATATTTCATCCATGTGATAGATTATGATCGATGTGACTATCCTTCAATGTGTGATGTAGAATACCACCGTTCCTAGATCCTAGTTTTCAAGAATTGTGGCTTCATTAACCAATCCAATTTCATGTGCATTCTGTGAATGGGGGACATGACGCTACATGAGTTCAAATGGGAAATCTATAATTAGTCCTCTCATGTATCCAATGAGAGGGGTTGATTCCTCATTTTTATGGAATATTCACCATTAATTGTCTTTATGAGTATATCTTAATCTTTATTGATGTTTAGGTAGGCTACTTACAACAATAGGTCTAGTTCCAAGATAGTTATGAAGGATTGGTACTCTGACTCATTATTAGTGCATCATTCAGACAATGAGTTTGACTATGGAAAATTTATTTGGAATCTGAATGAAGTAAAATTCCTAAGAAATATATTTTTTTTCTTCTGGTTTTCTAGGATCTCACCAAAGACTTCATTAGGTACAATCAAAATAAATCTTCTATGTTCAGGGACTACCATAGACATAAAAACCTACTTTTTTGGATGTTTGGTTTCCACAGGTTTATTTTTTAGGGAAGAATTTTTTTTATAAAATCATTTAGGAATAACCATTTAACTACATCCTATTATATGAACTAGATATCATATGATTATAGAAAACAACTTCTTTGGATAATAACCCAGTTAATTTATAGAGGAAATGGATTTACTTGAGCATGTCAATATAAGAGACCATGTGGAATCTGTGGTTCCACAAGTAATACCTCACCATTTTAACTACACATTTGGGTGATTTTTAGTATTTCTCGACATTACAATATCACATCTCAATAGCTAGAATCATTTGGCTGAGGTTATAGAAAATTTTCTCATTCCACACATCATTTTTATATTGGAGGAGTGCTCCAAGTGATAATTACATGGTATCCACATATAATATGATTGTGTTTAATTCCATATGTATAATAAAGGAATTTGAATACAAAACGTGGTACTTGATACACTCAAATGATTCTTGAGAGTCCTCATCCCATCAGTAGACAACTCCCTTCTTCATTTTCTTGGTAAAGGGGTATGATTTTTCAGCTCGGTTAGCTATGCAATGATGTTTTAAGATAGGATTCCTTATATCCTACTATTCTATTAGAGATTAGAATTTAGTGAAATAGTTATGATTTCATTATAATTTTTAGATAATACCTCAATGTCATGGTAGTGTACCATAAATCCAAGGAATTTCAATTTTGTTACCTTAAGTCCACACTTCAATGGGTTCATCCCCAAAATGTGTTTTAAAAAATTACTGAATATTTTTTGAATGTTTGTTAGGTGATCACCTCATTATTTATATTTTACTATCATATTATCAACATAAAATTCTTTTATTCATCCCAGGATGGTCTTAAAGATAAGATGTGTGATGTTTTTATTTATAAGTAGTGTAAATGTTTGTTAATCTAAAGGGAATTACATAATAGAAAAAGATCATATGAGGTTCTCTGATCATTGGGTATTCATCATCATAAAGGTTAATATTTATTTAATTTTACCCTGAATACCCATCCATGACAGAAATAGATTGGAATCCATTTGTAACATTGATCAAGAGTTCTATGATAAGAAATGGGAGTTCGTGCTTTGGGTAGTGTTGATTAAGGTCTATTAAATCGATGCAACCCCTAATATGACCATTATTTTTCTTAATAAAGACAATATTAAAGATCCATCATGGGTATCCAAAAACTATTATGAAGTGGATTTTATAAATTTTTTAACATTAAATCCACAATGGTAGTATAAGATGTGTGTATCCACCAAGCCTCTTGTTTGAAATTTCAATAATCATCAAGTAATCCATGATGGTGTGTGCCCGCATTGTGGATCACTAAGGTAATCTCAATAAAAATCCAAGAGAACACATATCAATGTCACTTAATATATTCAAGGTACATATATTTCTCTTTGGGAGGAATTTTGGCAATAATCCATGTAGGCTGTGGGTCTTCTCTTATTCCCAGATTTACAATCCTGAACTCATCGACAATGGTGGAGGTTCAATCCACAAATTTGAGATGATATTCCCTATAATAATCCTCTTCTTCTTCCATATCTGATTCTATTAAGTAATTTTAAGGCATGGTTGATAATATAAGGTCATATCTATTACTATCAGGATTAATGATCCCATGTCAGGAGACATTGTAATCCCCTACATGTAGTGTCACTTCGAATGGATTTCATAGATGATTTTCATTCAAAATGTCACTGTTGAGATGACAAGATTATAAATAAGGTATTAAGTCTAGAACCTCAATTAGGTATATGGGTAGCACATATACACTTTCATGGATACAACATTGATTCACATGGGAGTAACCAACTCTCTTAAGGGCCATAATCTATATCTCATCATCCTCTACTAGTTGTATACCTTCCAATTTGTAGAAATCTACATTCATGTAGGAGGCTTCAGAAGACTCAATGTGTGTTCTTCCACCATGTAATATGAAGAACATTGTAGAGATGGGGTATTTCATTCATTGACAAAATGTTTAAGGTACAACCACATGGAGAGGAATCAAAGGCATTATGAGTAATACATTATATACAATGTTTTTCTAGATCACCATAAACATAGAATTAGATGTGAGATCTCCAAAATGATCCTCGAGATTTATATTCAATAGAGGACTTTTATCACTATTATCACACACATGAATGGTCTTTTTTGTGTGACAAAAACCCCTTTCATTATATCACAAATTTTGAAGGTTTTGAATTGGTATGATGTTGATCCTAGAACCAGTTTAAATAAAATCCCATTATATTTAGACATTCATGATAATTTCCCAAAACATATATTGGTATGATATATCCATGGGATACATCTTGTAGGTATTTATTTGAGAACAAGATGGAGTAATGAAATGTTTATGGTATATTCTCCACTCGATAAACCTTAACTACAAATTTTTTTTTGTTTTAAACCATCCTGGGATCTTTTGGTTTTTGACAAGTGCCTCTCTAATTTCATTTAATGATCAAAATCTTCTAGGATTGATAGTTTTGTTGGGACAAAAAACAACAATTTTATTATATAAAATTATTGAGAAAGAGGTAATCACTTACACAGGTGAGATTTCTCATTATTATGAAGATTAAGAGTGAGGTTTTTGAGGTCAACAAACTAGGTTCTTGAGAGGTTCTTGGGGCAGCATCTACTTCTATTGGTGTAGTTTAGACTGTCCTTACCAATTTTTAGGAATGATCAGACAATTCCACCGCCTCCAATTTCTGTTTAAAATAATTGGGCTAGTGTAACCATATGAGAGATTTGGGCCACCACAAGGTTTATGTTTTGGATCATTGTAGATATTTTCCATCGTATAGGGTTTCAAAAATTTTATTTGTGGTTGTGACCAAGATATTGAGTCTGAACACATTCATATTTTCCCATATATACTTGGCTCTTGTTCATACAGCCAATGGATCCCCATTTAAGTATCGGGAACTCATACATGGAGGAATATTCAATATCTTAGAAGGATTCTCCTATGTGTATTTCATTTTGGTTACCTAATATGATCTCTTCATCTGATGAGGGTTCAATTTTGTGGGGGATATTTCACATGCTTTGTACATTTCAATAAAAAAGATATTAAGAGATAGATCTTCCATAGGAAATGTATATGACTCTTCCTCTTTTGTCTCTTTTATGATTGATGGTTATGTCTGCCTATGGGATGTGAATTATATGCAACCTACATAGGTGACATAACATGATTGGGTATGTGAATCTATGATTTTTGGGTACCATGACATCATTCGATAGTATTTCATGTCATCTATTTTTCAAACAACATTCCATTCCTTGCTATAACATTTTTCCAATAACGATATTATTCTAACTGGTCAATGGTCACATAAGTCATGTATGTTTTTCAAATTCTCCAACATCAACTTTTTATAATCAAACCTGATTTCAAGGATGACTTTTATGATGAATAAATATTGTATGGTGTGAAACATCCTACTATGGAAAGGGTGCTAGAAAGGTTGATAATTGAGGTAGAACTCATTGGAATTCCAAGGATGTGGGAGCTTGGGTACTTTATTTTCCATGGCTGAAACAAAACAATCTGAGAATTACATATTTTGGAAGGTGGGTTATTGTTTCATACATTCCTATAATCCCAAGAGACCTAGATCCATTATACATTCTAGGAGAAGGTAATTTTTTTTTTCTTCTACTTACGATGATTCAATAAATGATTCTGGGTCTCTCAAGGTGCTTGAGTGGGAAATTCAATTGGTTTTAGAGTAAAAGATGGAGTCTCTACCTTACCTATCCTTTTACCGATAGATGATGGTACTGTAAGATTTGGTTCCCTTGATTCAACTTGTTTTACTTTGATTAAATAGATAATTAATGTATTTAAATAATAAAAATCTTATTAGATATTGTTTGTTGTTCTACATGACTATGATGCAATAAGGACATTGAGTATTTGTTTCATTGATAAGGTCATGGAAGTTCCCCATTATGATGAGAACATTGAAATTCAATAAAAATATTCTTAAATATAGTTCTATAGTTGGATGGAATACTATTAAGGGAAACATAGCATGCAGGCCATCAGGTGTGAGTACTCGTAAGAAGATGAGACTTTCCCTCATGAAGTTCTCACATGGTAGTCTCTAAGATAAAAGATTATGAGAATAGACCCGCTAGTAGAAATTCAACTTGTTTTGGTGTCATCTGATCTTTTGAACGGAGAGAATGTGTAATGATCCTTAGACTTTAATATTATCATTAATATATATCATGACTCACACATTTTGATTTACTGACAAATATTTACCCAAAGACAGTTGGAAGGATGTAGTGTATGTTGGGTGCATCACGAGTGACACGATATTATTGGCTAAGTCGAGGAATAATTAGTCCCTTCCATTAATGGATGATTAAATCTTAGCCCATTTATTGAAATGGAACTGTCCCATGAAATTCCATGTCCACGGTTTAATGATGAGTTTATTTCAGGTAGTCAAAGAACGATGCATCAATCTTAAAGGTTGATGATGTAATCATGAATCCTGCTTGATGAGATATTAAGATAATGGGATTATATTACATAGTGAGCATTCATATGTGGATATCATTATTGTGACTTTATGTTCTTTTTTAGGGATTCCTTGACCCATTTCTAGATAGTAATCTTGGACTTTAGGTAAGCCCGCCTAATTCCAACAAGAAAGAATCTTAGATGGTCAAACACTTAGTGTTTTTGTTTGTCTCAGTTAAATTATATTTGAATTTAACTAATGAAATAAATATTATTCTCAAGAACATGGAATAATTTTATTCAAATTATGAAGATAAAATAAATTAAATTAAATATATTTATTTATTTTATTTATCATTTAATAAATATTTTTTACAAGTTTGTAAATAATATATTTATTGAAGAGGGCAAATTATTTATTAATTTATTCAGGTGTTCAATAAAGTGATGTAGAGTTCGAGCAGACCAAGGTTGGTCTGGTAGTAAAATAATTATTTGTAAGAGGGTAAATAATTATTAGTTTTTACATGTTAATATAATAATGATAAATAAATTATTTTGTGATGTGGAATATTATTCATAATTTCGTTTTTCCCAAGTTGGCACACTATAAATAATGACGCGGTATTATTAGTTTAATCTAGGGTTTTCTCTATGTTCATAATTTTATTTAATAGATTCTATGAAATTAAATATTGTAACAGAATTTCCATGCATATAAATAGAAAATTACATCAATTGTTCCATAGAGAACACACCACACACTTTGTGAGTTGAGAATTATGGAGCTAAACAATTTCCCTCTCGAATCCTCTTCCCACTCCTCTCAATAATGAGATACATTCTTTAAGGATGAAGAACAAGCAATCAAGAATGAATGACATAAGTCACTCACTTCACCGTGATAGCACCCAAAGAATGAGTAGTTCCGATCAGATTCCATCATAGCATGTGTGGATCACCACTAGAGGGATTCAAGTTAGGATCCTCACAAGAACAACAAGATAATCTGGAAGGGTCATTCTGAACGATCAACATTGTCAACGAAGAAAATACCAAAGATCAATGTATTATTTTATTTATAAAATTAATTAAATTTATTATAAACATGATGTGAAAGATCGTCTCTAATTTTTTTAGGACTCTTCTTACTATATCTAAATCAATTATTCTATTCCATGTAGACTATCATTCCTCATCATATTCCTCCTGGAATAATCATTGATCACGGTAAAAATTAATGTTTGTGTCAGCCCAACCTCACATACATTATTCCATAAACTTACAAGTGGTATTAGTGGAATTACATCACAGTTTATAATTATTTAAATATTTCTTTGATGGTTTACACATTTAATAATTTAGTTATTTCAATCCAGGGTCATCGCTCTGCAAATATGAATCACAAGATCTGTTCTTATGCTTTCATTTCTTGTTCACCATACAGAAATGTTGATTAAAATAAAATATAAGATCTCATTTGAAGGTGCCAATGGTTCGTGGTCATACAACACCATAACACACGACATGTATTCAGCTTTACATGTCGAGTAGCCACGTTTTAATGCACTAGGTATGGTACGCCAAACCAAGCCATGTCATTGGATTTTGTCTAAGTCTTAATGACTATGTGTTGACTAGTAATAGGGGTCACATGGTTTCTGGATTACATGTCATGTGGACAACTAGAAAAGACATGTAATCCCTTTGGGTTAGGGTTGGACTGTGTACCCCGTACACAGCTTGGCTTTATGAAGACTGTGTAATGAGGAACTAAATTATGTATGGCCAACTAGACACACTTTTTACTCCAAATATTTCAAAGGTATAGTCACACATTATTTCCCTATGCATTTACTTTGGATGGATGGTGTAAAATAGTACACACCATTTAGTAGGAACTACATGCCATTTACTCATCCAAATTACGCAGATTTATTAAAATTTATTATTAAATTATACAAACCCTTGATACTGGTACCATTGTGCTAGCGTTATGTTGAGGAAAAAAAATGATAAGTGTTATATATATATATGTTTGTGTGTGTCTATGAGTGTGTGTTTAATTTTACATCTGGGTAATGTTCATTTCTACTCAGTGGGTAGTTATTAATAGGAATTCCCCGGGTTTCCTCTAAGTTAAAAGTTCCATAAAAATATAATTTTAAATGAATCTATTTGATTAAAATTATGATGGATGAGAATCTCATGGAAATTTAGAAAAGTGATTAAGATTAAAGGATTGATTCATTAAAGACGATAATTAATTGATTAAATCATGATTTATCTTATAAAAAATGATTGAAGAATCGAATTCTAGTTTTATTTATCCTTAAATATCATTTCATGTATGGATGATCATGAGTTAGACCAATACCTTTGTTTTTGGATTCTATCTTTTAATTAATTTACTTAAATTAATTTTTTTGTCATGGGATCCTTGTCTTCATTAATATGTAGAGCAAGAGTTCCCAAGAATTATTTTATGTAAAACTCCTTTCATACCCCTCACCAACATGGGAGTTTAAAAAAAGGCCTATAAAATGGATGGAACTCCCATGCTAGTGTAGGTGGTTCAAGCTAGAGTTGAGATGAAACCAAACCCAAGAGATACAGTGGTGGAAATGTGGAATGTTGTAAACACAAACCCAAAAGGTTAAAGATGTTTCTCCCATGTGTTAGGATTAGTTTATTAATCACTCGATAAAATAACTATTAGAAAATCTCATGATCAAGACCTTTATTTTATTTCTGTTGGTTTCATGAGTTATCATTATGTATGTGTTGTCACGATCACATAATTAATGAATTCAACAAGCATAAAAGATTGAAATAATATCAACCAAAATTATGCATGAATATTATCAAGACATGGTTGATCACTTAAGTAAGTTCCACTAAATACTTTCAACCATGTGATAATTATAAAAATCAGTTCACGCATAAGAGAAAAAAATCCCTCAAATGAAATCCTATATTAGATGAATCCTTATGTTACTTGATTAAGGAAAAAACTCAATAAAACTAGGTTTCTGAAAAACCCTTGATGGGAACATACTTTTATATAGGAAGCCCTTCTGAAATGTTTCAGGTTGACATAACCATATTACATCAAGAGGAGTATCCCTTGCATGTCTTGGTGTGATATTGGAAGCAAGAGTTGAGGAAATCCAAAAGTCATGATTTCATAATTGGGGAGTCAAATCAAAAGGTCAAGGATCTTTAATCTCATAGTTAGAAAAGAAATTCCTACCTAAATACTTTTTAATATCTTGACCCACACTTATTGGGTTTATGAGAAAGGGAATATGGATCCTTGCCACTTGAATTTCATGGAAACTGGACATTCCGAGTTCAATAGTGAAGGTCATTCGGACTTGATAAAATATTGGGAGACATAATAAAAATTTATTATTTCTCATAAAATTTTATCTAGAGGGTACTAATGATATTATATTTTATTTATAGAATAAAAAATTGAAAAAATCGTCAACCACACTATCCATATGATCAATTATTGATAAAGACAACTTCCTCACCGGTAGTAACATTAATGAATGGTTTAGATGCCATCGAGTTTTACTACTCCATGAATAGAAGTATTAAATTTTGGAGTCATTATTTGTATCATCCCAAGTATGTAATGAATAATAGATATCTTTATCTATGTCTATTAATGAAATAGATAGTGTTTTAGAGGTTTAAAATGAAAATAGATCCAATCTTAATCATGGAATACACTAATATTTTTTAAAAGATTGTTTTACTGCCTTTTGATGGGAAAAAATTTTTAAATATATATTTTGACAATTTTATAAGCTATGTTTGTCAAAATAAACTTATTCTTTATGATTTGGACATCAAAATTTACTTTGTGTGAATTTTTGGTATTTTTCTGACAATGTTCATTTTTTAATGAATAGTGAAAAATACTCCATTTTACATCAAAACTGCTTTTTAATCTACTTTATTTATATGATTATATTATATTTTGAATTGGTTTTAAAGTTAAATTAGAATATATTTTTACCATTTCATACAATTGTGGTCATTAGGATTAATTTCCCTTTGGAATTGGGCATAAACTAATGCCAAACTTTTCATATATAGTGTTCAAAAAAACCCGCTATTTGTTTTGACAACGGGAAAAAAAATTTAAATAAATTATTGCAATTTATGTGTTTGGAATTTGTTAAAATGGATTACATATTTGGAATCAGAATGTCCAAATTATTTAATCAAGGCTCTTTTTTTTTGTACATTATGAATAGTAACGATGCTAATTATCTTTAATTATCTTGATTAATGAGTAATCAGGTAGTTAAGGATAATAAAATTATATAATAATGATACAAAAGACCACAACATGTGTCCTAAGTCTACTTATTGTCTCATGGCCGACCATGGGATGCCTTGTGCCAAACTTGGGGGCCCCATGGAATCACTTTTGTGAGAAAGTGACTATTTATCTTTTTATTTTTAAAGAATGTTAAATGTGACAAAGAATGTATCACCTAAGTAAAATATTTTTAATTTTGTCTAAATAAATGATATTTTGGACTATAAATATTCATTAGAAATATAAAACTATTTCCTACATCATGATATTTTTTTTATAATTTTTAGACATTAAATTTATTAAATTATTTATGACATCATGATGATGCAGCGATTACCTCATTAATAAAGGATTTAAATAAAATGAAATGATAATGTAAAATCTATGACCTAAACATGTCCAAAACCTATTGGATGGGTGGATTTCGAACCCTTATCACCTTACCCTAGAATTATATTAATGTGGGACCTTTTGAATCTGAAAATCATTTTCAAATAAAGTAACATTTCTTTACATTCCAAGAGTACCCCTCCTCTCCTATTATAAAAGGCCCCCACCGCTACCTCCTTACCCACACTCCCAAAGCCTTTGGCTTGGAAAAACCCTGCCCATTTTGTCTCTCCACATCCTTCTCTTACTCCTTGAAGCCTCACTTTGGGCAGAAGTCTTCCCAAGAAAGCCTTTGAGCTCAAACCAAAGGGAGTTACCTGATGTTAAGGTACTGTCTTCACTTGAGACCTTTTGTTTTATTTTGCTTCTCCAACCCCCTAAACTCTTTTTATTCAATTCTTTTGTAACAACTCCAGTATCTTAAATATACTAGGATGTTTTTATAAGAAGGATTCGAGCTACACTTACACACACCTACATCTAATGGTTAAAGTACATACTGTTTCCGTGGATAGTGAATTTATGCCTCCCGAAACGATGATTGTTCAACATTCTTTTAACACCTTCAAAGGTGGCCATTAAGATGTCACTATATTTATATATGATATATAATATGTTTATGTTTTCTTTAAGCTTCTTTATTTTTCATTGTGGGCATACCTTTATGGTTTCCATTATGGGTAAACGCGATATCTTCATTTAAGGAAGTGTAGACTATCGCCCCCTCAAAGTGATTTGATTCGTTAAATACCATATGTGGGACGTATAAAGGATGTAACTATGATATTATATATGATATTATACTGGAATTATAATTTACCTTTATATCATTTTGATTCCATTCTATAAAATACGAAATAGAAATGAAAGTAGCGTTCATGTGTACGTACGGCTTACCGTCTCCATGAACGGTGCATTTCATTTCTTACCTCTAAATGATTATGTAATATTATAAATGCATGTATATACTGGATATATATTATATATAAATCATGATTATAGTTCTGGATATAATGGATACATGAACAACTTGTAATTATAAAGGGTTGATTTTTGACTCAAGTACCAATGATCATTAAAACGACCGTTATTAACTTAAATAATTACATAGTGTTCATGACATGGAAATAAGTGATATAAAAGGAATAATGAACTTGAAAAAGGTTCTTAAACATGTATAAATTAACTCAAGTTTATTATTCAGGAGATTAAAGAACGATCGAGTCAATTCGGACTCAAGGTATGGGACTTCGTCTCAATCTCCTTTCATTGATGCATATTTTGTTTTATACACAACCTTCTTTTATACGGTGTATAAACCCCTTTGACATTTACATTTATTCAAAAGGAATATTTTTTATACGAATCATTTACTAAATGAAAAAAGTGAATGTTTTTGTCGTACATATGCGGCGACAACGACTTCTCCGCCACCGTGACCATTATTTGAGTTTCGGCTTCCTCTACAAGCCCAACCTTTTTTTTAAAGAAAAATAAATACCATGTTTTACTTTTCTTTTATTTTGGTATTGAAAATGGTTTTCATAATGTTTTTATATCAAAGTTTTGTATTGATATCTTGTGATTGAAAGGTGGAAATTTTATGTTTCCTTTATGCATGTTTTATGTGATACAATTATGTTGAGGTTCTTGGGCATTATTATGAAGATGGGTGGTTCTATGATAAACTAATGGAGGGTGAGCCCGATATAGCTCTCCAAAGCATTGGGTAACGTGAAGGAGTGAAATGTTAAGGTTTCTCTGAAGAGATTTAGGGAATATACTGTGATGGGTGTTCCAAACTTAACCAATAGGGTTACTCCCTACGTAAGAATGTTATGAATGCCTCGAGTTACCTTTATGTCTTATGATTTCTATGATTTATTCATGATTTGATGAGGTATGTTAAATTGATTATGCTTTATGGGTAAAGTATGATTTCATTCTTATGTATATATGTACCCATGTTTCCTTTCCATATTTTTATATCCCTTAGTGAGCTTTTTATGCTCATCCCAAGTTTTTTGAAATGTTTTTCACAGGTCAAGGGAAAGGTACATGATATGATGATAGTGTCAAGGAAGTGCCAAGAAAGAATCCATGTTTTATTTTAAATATGTTTCCATTGATGGAAAGAAGAATACTATCTTTATGTAACCACTTTGTTTATATGTGGAATGTAATGCAAGTTTTATGATTTAATTCTCTAAAACTCTAAACCCGAAAAGATCCTCAATGTGTAATATTGTAATAACTCAAGATTAAGTAAGGTTTAAGGCTGGGGCCTTATAGTTGGTATCAGAGGTCGGTTTAGATAACTTTAGGAGTTATAATTCTATTAAATGATTATCCAAATATATTTTTTTAGGGTCAAATTGAAATGATATAGAATTTAAAGATTACCATGTTGCTTCATCTAAGACATGTTTGTTCAGAATGGTTTTCTGCAGAGGAAAGAGGGAAACAGTGCTAGGAAGGCATGTAGAAGGAAATAACCTTCTGAATCAGCATCCTGAGATGGTCGGAATTGGAACTGAACAGTTTGTTGCAGTAATGGCGCAATTGACTCAAGCGATAAATGGTGGTGGTATCCATGAACAAGATCAGCCAGATCAACCGTAGAGGAACATGTCAGTGGTGGAACATTTCATGAGGCAACATCGCCCACCATTCATAGGATCATCTGACCTTGTGCTAGCTAAAGGGTGGATTAAAGCACTGTAGAAGATTTTCGATGTCATGGGGTGTTCAGACAATCAAAAGGTTAGTCTTGCTAATTACCATTTGGAGGGTGAAGCAGATCAGTGGTGGTCGTTGGTTAAAAATATCAGATACGCTGATGAGATTGATGCTCTCGACTGGTATGAATTCAAAGGTATGTTTCTTGAAAAGTATTTTCCAAAGGCTGTTCGACTTAGGATGGAAAAATAATTCTTGGAATTGAGGCAAGAGGAAGACTCAGTGGCTACCTATGAAGAAAGGTTCACTCGATTGGCAAGGTATGCTCCAAATTTTATCCGAGACCTTGATAGTAAAATCAATCGTTTTTACTCAGGATTAAAGCCAAAATATCGAAGGGTATTAGCTTATCATGAGTTTAAAAGTTATGAAAAGCTTGTTCGATGTGATGAGATGGTGGAAATGGAGTTTTCCGATGATCAAGTGTTCTATAAGAACCATCATAAGAAGAGACCGAGGTGGCAGGAGAAAGGGAAGAATTCTTCAAAAAAGTCTGATGGTAAGAAATCTAAGTTTCCAGTTTGTGATAAATGTGGTAAAAGGCATACTGGGGAATGTCTTATGAATTCTGGAAAGAGCTACCGATGTGGTAAGATGGGACATAAGGCTCGTGATTGCACTGAAAAAGATTAAGGTGAAGGTAAGACCAAATTTGATTTACAGTTAGTGAAATGTTATAAGTGAAATAAGATGGGTCACTATGAAAACGAGTGTCCGACAAAGAGCTTGGGTGATGGGAAGCAGTTAGACTACAAGAAAAAAGGGGTGATGAAATCATTTGCAAATACTTCAGCAGATGTCAGGCCATTAATTGAAGTCGTATCAGGTACTTTGTTTGTTTTTTTTAGATTATTCCAGTGTGTTGTTTGATTCGGGGTCCACACATTCTTTCATCTCTGAAAAAATTTCTAGTAAAATGGGAATACCATCTTAATAAATGACTCCTAAACTTTTGGTAAAAACACCTGGGGGAAATGTTGAGGCAAAAATAATTTATAAGAATCATCCTATCCTTATCTGTGGAAAGAAGCTACTTGAAAACCTTATTGTTCTACCTCTAGTAGAGTTTGATGTTATCCTGGGTATGGATTGGCTCTCTATTTACCATGCTAAGATTGATTGTAGAGCTAAAGAAGTTTCTTTTCAGAAATACTTTTAGTTTGTGTACAAGAATGAACCCTTACTGTTGATAACTTATCAAGAGGCCAAGAAACTTGTAAAAGATGGAAAATAATGTTACCTTTCACACATTGTTGAAAACAAGGGAACTGTCCAGATTAATGATGTGCCAGTGGTAAATGAGTATCCTGGTGTTTTTCCTGATGAGTTGCCTGGAATAATACCAGATCGGGAAGTTGAGTTTACGGTTGACTTAGTTCCTGATGCTAATCCAATTTCAAAACCCCCTTATCAAATGGCTAAAATTGAACTTTTAGAGTTGAAGGAGCAATTGCAAGATTTATTAGAGAAAGGTTTCATTCGACCTAGCACATCACCATGGGGTGCTCCTGTTTTATTTGTTAAAAAGAAAGATGGTTCAATGAGACTTTTCATTGATTATAGAGCCTTGAATAACATCACTGTTATGAACAAATATCCCTTGCCTCATATCGATGATTTGTTTGATCAGCTCCAGGGAGATCAGTATTTTCAAATATTGACTTGAGATCATGGTACCATCAGCTGAAGGTAAAGGAAGCAGATGTTCCGAAGACCACGTTCCGTACAAGATATGGCCCTTATGAATTTTTAGTAATGCCTTTTGGGCTAACCAATGCACCTGCTTTATTCATGGACTTAATGAATAGAATTTTCCATGAGTTCTTGGATAAGTTTTTGGTGGTTTTCATTGATGATATTTTGGTGTTTTCTAAAAGTAATGAGGAGCATGAAAGACATTTAAGGGTTATCTTGCAAACCTTAAAAGAAAAGAAACTGTATGGAAAATTCAGCAAGTGTGATTTTTGGTTGCAACAAATTTATTTCCTTGGTCATATTGTTTCTAAAGATGGGATAACTGTTGATCCTGAAAAACAAAAGTTGTGGAAGACTGGCCAAGACCCACAAATATAACTGAGATTCGTAGCTTCCTTGGTTTGGCAGGCTATTACCGAAGGTTTGCTAGAAATTTTTCACGGTTATCTAGTCCAATGACTAAGCTAACTCGGAAGGGTGTTAAGTTTATCTGGACAAAAGAATGTGATGATTGTTTTCAGGAATTGAAAAGAAGATTGGTGAATGCTCCAGTTTTGGCACTACCTTCCAGGAATGATGAGTTTCTTATCTACAGTGATGCTTCATTGAAAGGACTTTGTTGCGTCCTAATGCAGAATGATCAGGTAATTGATTATGCTTCACGACAGTTGAAAACTCATGAGGTAAATTACCCTACACATGATTTGGAATTAGCTGCTGTTGTTTTCGCTTTAAAATTTGGAGGCATCATTTATATGGAGTAAAGTGTGAAATATATACTGATCACAAAAGTTTAAAGTATATATTCACTCAGAAAGAGTTAAACATGAGACAGAGGAGATGGCTGGAATTAATCAAGGATTATGATTGTACAATTCATTACCATCCGGGAAAAGCAAATAAAGTGGCTGATGTTTTGAGTCGAAAAAGTAATGCTTCATTAGTAATGTTGTGTTTGGAACGTGATCCTTTGGTTAAAGATTTGATGAACTTTGGCATAGAAGTTGTTGGCGTAGGAAGTTCTTCTGTTTTGTTTCAGGTATCAGTGAGATCATCTCTATCAGATAGAATCAAGAAAGCACAGAAGTAAGACAGTGAGTTGCAGAAAAAGGTAGAGTTGGTTTAGAAGGGTAAGATTCCTGAATTCACCATTGATAATGATTGCGTTTTGAGATTTGAGAAGAGATTGTGTGTGCCTTGTGATTCATAGTTGAAGAGAGAGTTGTTATGTGAAGCTCTTAGTTTTCCATTTTCAGTTCATCCTGGCAGTACTAAGATGTACAGAGATATGCGGGAGTATTACTGGTGGGATGGAATGAAAAGAGATGTTGCTGATTTTACTGTGAAGTGTTTGACATGTTAACAGGTTAATGCAGAGCGGCAGTTATCAAAAGGGATGCTTCAGCCTTTACCAGTGCCAGAGTGGAGATGGGAGATTATATCCATGGACTTTGTTGTGGGATTACCGAGGACATCTCTAGGTAATAATGCAATCTGGGTTATTGTTGATCGCTTGACTAAATCTGCTCATTTCCTTTCTATACGAGATACTTTTTCCCTAGATCAACTTTCCCGTTAGTATCTTAAAGAGATAGTCAGGTTACAAGGAGTTCCCCTCTCTATTTTATCTGATCGTTATCCCAGGTTCACTTCTAACTTTTGGAAAGGCCTTCAGAAGTCGTCGGGTACTGAATTAAATTTTAGTATAGCATTTCATCCTCAATCAGATGGGCAGTCAAAATGAACAATTCAGACCTTGGAGGATATGCTACGTGCCTGTTCGATGGATTATCAGGGAAGTGGGGACCAACATATTTCTTTGGTTGAATTTTCATATAATAACAGTATTCATTCCAGTATACAGATGGCACCATTTGAGGCATTATATGGGAAGCGGTGTCGAACTCTTGCTTTTTGGGATGAAGTGGGTGAAAGGAAGTTGATGGGACCAGAATTGGTAGAAGAGATGGCAGAAAAAGTTCAGCTGATTCAGAAACACACGAGAACACCTCAGAGTAGGAAGAAGAGTGATGCAGACAACAGGAGAGAGGATCTAACTTTTGAGGTAGGTGATCATGTTTTTCTCAAAGTCTCACCATGGAAAAGTGTGATGAGATTTGGTAAGAAAGGAAAGCTGAGTCCAAGGTTCATTGAACCATATGAAATTCTGGAGAGAGATGAATTAGTTTCATACCTGGTGGCTTTACCTCTGAGTTTATCTCAGATACACAAGGTTTTTCACGTTTCGATATTGAGAAAGTATATGCCAGATCCATCTCATGTTTTGAGTCCAGAGGTAGTTCAGCTGGAAGAGAACCTATCTTATGAGGAACAACCGGTCTAGATTCTCTACCACAGGGAGCAAGTGTTACGAAATAAGGTGATTAATCAGATAAAGGTTTTGTGGAAAAACCACATGATGGAAGAGGCAACATGGGAATCTGAAAATGCAATGAGGGAGAAGTACCCCCATTTATTCGATAAGTAAATAAATTGCGGGGACGCAATTTTCTAAAGGGGGGAAGGATGTAACATCCAAAGTAAGTAATGAATAATAGATATTTTTATCTATGTCTATTAATGAATTAGATGGTGTTTTAGAGGCTTAAAATGAAAATAAATCCAATCTTAAGCATGGAATACACTAATATTTTTTAAAAGATTATTTTACTGCCTTTTGATGGCAAACCATTTTTAAATCTATATTTTGACAATTTTATAAGATATTTTTGTCAAAATAAACTTATTCTTTATGACTGGGATATCAAAATTTACTTTGTGTGAATTTTTGGTATT
Source organism: Viscum album (assembly GCA_963277665.1). Lineage (NCBI taxonomy): Eukaryota > Viridiplantae > Streptophyta > Magnoliopsida > Santalales > Viscaceae > Viscum > Viscum album. The sequence goes on from OY728150.1 coordinate 1,785,084,910, forward strand.
TTTCTGACAATGTTCATTTTTTAATGAATAGTGAAAAATACTGCATTTTAAATCAAAACTGCTTTTTAATATACTTTATTTATATGATTAGATTACCTTTTGAATTGGTTTTAAAGTTAAATGAGAATATATTTTTACCATTTAATCAAATTTTGGTCATTAGGATTAATTTCACTTTGGAATTGGGCATAAACTAATGCCAAACTTTTCATAGATATTGTTTCAAAAAAACCCGCTATTTGTTTTGACAACGGGAATTTTTTTTAAATAAATTATTGCAATTTCTGTGTTTGGAATTTGGTAAAATGGATTAAATATTTGGAATCAGAAGTTCCAAATTATGTAATCAAGACTCTTTTGTTTTTGGACATTATGAATAGTAATGACGGTAATTATCTTTAATTATCTTGATTAATGAGTAATCCGGTAGTTAAGGATAATAAAATGATATCATAATAATACAAAATACCACAACAAGTGTCCTAAGGATATTTATTTTCTCATGTCCGACCATGGGATTCCTTGTGCCAAACTTGGGGGCCCCATGGAATCACTTTTGTGAGAAAGTGACTTTTTTTCTTTTTATTTTTAAATAATGTTAAATGTGACAATGAATGTATCACCTAAGTAAAATATTTTTAGTTTTGTCTAAATAAATGATCTTTTGGACTATAAATATTCATTAGAAATCTAAAAATATTTCCTACATCATGATATTTTTTTATAATTTTTAGACATTAAATTTATTAAATTATTTATGACATCATGATGATGCAGTGATTACCTCATTAATAAAGGATTTAAATAAAATGAAATGATAATGTAAAATCTATGAACTACACATGTCCAAAACCTATTGGATGGGTGGATTTAGAACCCTTATCACCTTACCCTCTAATTATATCAATGTGGGACCTTTTGAATCCGAAAATCATTTTGAAATAATGTAACATTTCTTTACTTTCCAAGAGTGCCCCTCCTCTCCTCTTATAAAAGGCCCCCACCTCTACCTCCTTAACCACACTCCCAAAGCCTTTGTCTAGGCCAACCCCTGCCCATATTGTCTCTCCACATCCCTATCTTACTCCTTGAAGCCTCACTTTGGGAAGAATCCTTCCCAAGGAAGTCTTTGAGATCAAAACAAAGGGAGTTATCCGATTTTAAGGTAATGTCTTCACTTGAGTCCTTTTATTTTATTTTGATTCTCCAACCCCGTAATCTCTTTTTATTCATTTCTTTTGTAACAACTACAGTATATTAAATATACTAGGATGTTTTTATAAGAAGGATTCGAGCTACACTTACACACACCTACACTTAATGGTTAAAGGACATACCATTTCTGTGGATGGTGAACTTATGCCTCCCGAAACGAGGATTGTTCAACAATATTTTAACACCTTCAAAGGTGTCCATTAAGATGTAAATATATTTATATATGATATATAATATGTTTATGTTTTCCTTAAGCTTCTGTATTTTTCATTTTGGGCATACCTTTATGGTTTCCATTATGGGTAAACACGATATCTTCATTTAAGGAAGTGCGGACTACCGCCCCCCTCAAAGTGATTTGATTCGTTAAATACCATATGTGGGACGTATAAAGGATGGAACTATGATATTATATATGATATTATACTGGAATTATAATATACCTTTATATCATTATGATTCCATTATATAAAATACGAAATAGAAATGAAAGTAGCGTTCATGCGTACGTACGGCTTACCGTCTCCATGAACGGTGCATTTCATTTCTTACCTCTAAATGATTATGTAATATTATAAATGCATGTATATACTGGATATATATGATATATACATCATGATTATAATTCTGGATATAATGGATACATGAACAACTTGTAATTACAAGGGGTTTATTTTTGACTCAAGTACCAATGATTGTTAAAACAACTGTTATTAACTTAAATAATTACATAGTGTTCATGACATGGAAATAAGTGATATAAAAGTAATAATGAACTTGAAAAAGGTTCTTAAACAAGTAGAAATTAACTCAAGTTTATTATTCAGGAGATTAAATAACGATCGAGTCAAGTCGGACCCGAGGTATGGGACTTCGTCTCAATCTCCTTTCATTGAGGCATATTTTGTTTTATACACAACCTTATTTTATACGGTGTATAAAACCCTTTGACTTTTACATTTATTCAAAATGAATATTTTTTATATGAAGCATTTACTAAATGAAAAAAGAGAATGTTTTTGTCTTACGTATCCGGCGACAACGACTTCTCCGCCGCCGTGACCATTATTTGAGTTTCGGCTTCCTCTACAAGCCCTACCTTTTTTTAAAGAAAAATAAATACCATGTTTTACTTTTCTTTTATTTTGGTATTGAAAATGGTTTTCATAATGTTTTTATATCAATGTTTTGTATTGATATCTTGTGATTGAAAGGTGGAAATGTTATGTTTCCTTTGTGCATGTTTTATGTTATACAATTATGTTGAGGTTCTTGGGCATTATTATGAAGACGGGTGGTTCCGTGATAAACTAAGGGCGGGTGAGCCCGATATAGCTCTCTAATGCATTGGGTAACGCGAAGGAGTTAAACGTTAAGGTTTCTCCGAAGAGATTTAGGGAATATACTATGATGGGTATTCCAAATGTAACCAAGAGGGTTACTCCCTACGTAAGAATGTTATGAATGCCTCAAGTTACCTTTATGTCTTATAACTTCTATGATTTATTCATGATTTGATGAGGTATGTTAAAGTGCTTATGTTTTATGGGTAAAGTATGATTTCATTCTTATGTATATATGTACCCATGTTTCTTTTCCTTAAGTTTATATCCCTTACTGAGCTTTTTAGGCTCATCCCATGTTTTTTTGAAATGTTTTTCACAGGTCAAGGGAAAGGTACATGATATGATGATAGTGTCAAGGAAGTGTCAAGAAAGAATCCATGTTTTATTTTAAATATGTTTCTATTGATGGGGAATAAGAATACTATCTTTATGTAACCACTTTGTTTATATGTGGAATGTAATGCAAGTTTTATGATCTAATTCTCTAAAACTCTAAACCTGAAAAGATCATCAATGTGTAATCTTGTAATAACTCAAGATTAAGTAAGGTTTAAGGCTGGGGCCTTATATTATTACCTGATTCAGCTACCAAAGAGGATAGTGATAAGGATTTATGGGTCTATGATAAAAATATGAATGACATGATATGTGTTCAATGTTTGATGATATCGTCAATGTCTATTGAGCTCATGAAGTCTCACGAAAACATGGATGCATATAATATGATCGAGCACCTACATGGTCCTTAAAAGGATAGAGAAAGACAGGAATGATTTGAGATCTACAAGACACTCTTTCAGAGAAATTCTAGAGAGGGTTCCCCAGCTGGGCCTCATGTAGTCAAGCTCATTGGAAACATTGAGAGGATGGAGGTTATATGGTTTAAACTATCTGTAGCACTGGGTGCTGATCTCATTCTCGCATCACTCGCTCAGAGCTTCTCTAGCATTGCTGTTAATTTAACATGAACAACATTGAGAAGTCACTATCTGATCTTATTATCCCCATTCACTAAGTTGACAATGATATGAAGAGTTAGAATAAATTTTTCCTTATAGTGAATAATAGGAAATTAAATTCGAATAGTTTTAATCCCAAAAATTCATCACAGCCTTCCAAGAAAAGGAAGATCAAAAGGGAGGAAAAGGAACATGTGGTTGTTTTTTTGCATGTGGCAAGAAGAGACACTAGAAGAAGAACTGAACCTAGCCTAAGAAGTAATGGGAAGATTCAAGTGTGTGTTTTATAGAATGCAATCAATCTGTTTCTACAAATTGGTTATTAGATATAGCTTGTGGTTCTCCCATATGTATCCAAATACAAGAACCATGTAGAATAAGAATGATTGACTGTGGGAGATAGATCTATGAGCAGCCAATGGAGCTAGACTTACTGTTGTAGCTGCTAGGGACTACCACCTCACATTGCTATCTAGGATGATCTTGGTGTTAAAGCGTTGTTATTATGTGTTGTATGTTACTAAAAAAATTATTTCAGTATCTAGATTAAATAAAGATTGATTTTTTTTTCATGTTTCGAAATGAATATTTTTTATTTTACAATGATAGAAATTTTTTTGCTAGGGTACATTTTTACAACGATCTTTACATGTTGGATTACAGAAACCATGTAATGGAAATCGATAAAAATGATACTTCACATAACTCATACCACACCCAACTTCAGTATCACCAGATAGGTTATATAAATGAGAAAACCCTATAAAAGTAACACCAAGATGATGATTTATATTTTTTCAAACTAACACAACATGGTATATGTCATGCATGTTTACAAAGAAAAATAACCAAAGCACCGTTTATTAGGAATGGTAAAGGGTTAATGAACTTCTTTAATTGTTTCATAATGATGTGTATGGACCATTTCTGGTCGAAGCCAGGGGAGGGTACACATACTTCATAACATTTAATAATGAATATATTAGATATGTATATATCTACTTAATGAGGTATAAGTCGGATTCTTTTGATATGTTCAAAGAAAACAATAATTCTCTTTAGAATCATCATGGTAAGAAGATTGAGAAAGTCCATTCTGACTGAGGATAAGAATATCTTTAACAAGACGTTATCGATTAATTATAAGAGTTCTAGATCATATCCCAACTCACTCTTCCTTTCACGCCCTAGTGTAATGGTGTGAGTGAAAAGAGGAACCACACCTTGTTGGACATGGTGAGATCAATGCTGAGTCATGCGAGTCTTCCTTTATCTATTTGGGGATATGCGTTATAAATAGTAGCACACATACTAAACTAGGTTACAACTAGATCGATAAATGGTATTCCATAAAAGTTCTTGACTGGAAAAAAATACATGTTATAAAATTTATATTTGTGGGAAAGAAATGCATTTGTTAAGGCCTATTCATGTAACAAACATGCACCCTAAGGCAGAAATTATTCATATATAGGATACCCCAAGGAAAAAGGGGGATATTACCTATACAACCCCTCCGAAAAAAGGATATAGTGGAAAGACACGTTATAATTCTTTATTTGGAGCACATATCCAAAAGAGAGAGTGGGATAGAGATAGAATTTGATGAAGTTGAGGCTCAATGTAAATAGGAGTTGGTATAGGTGATGATTCTACAAAGACCCTCAAATGAAAGAATAGTTCGAGAGACATAAGAATAGTGTAGGAGTAAAAGAGAGGTTAGAGAACCAGAAAGGTGTGGTTTTCTAGTTACTGAGGATGGTGACTCAATATTAGTTGATAATAGTGAGCCTCTAACCAACAAAGAATCCAAAAGTGGAATAAATGTTTCCATGTGGCAAGAGGCAAGGAATTATGAAATGGATTCCATGTACCAAAACCATATCTGGATTTTGGTAGATCCTCCAGTTGATGTAATGCATGTTGGTTTCAATTGGTATTCAAGAAGAAACCATACATGGATTGGAAATTAAGTACCTATAAGGCAGGAATAGTTGCAAGAGGGTTCAAACAACGTCAAGGCCTTGAATTCAATGAAACCCTATCTCCAATTGCAATACTGAAATCCATCAAAATTCTATTTTCCATTTCCCCTTACCATGATGATGAGATTTGGAAAATGGATGTCAAAACATCCTTCCTTAATGAGAACCTTTAGGAAGATGTCTATATGAAACAACATGAAGGATTTATGGCTCCAATGGATTCCTCTAAGTTATGACAGATTTATAAATACATTTATTATTTAAGGAAATAATCTAAGTCATTGAATATTCATTTTGATGATGCCATAGAAAAATATGGTTTTATCAAGAATGAATGTGAGCCATGAGTCTACAAATTGTTGAGTGGGAGTGCAGTAGTTTTCCTAATATTATATGTTGATGACATATTACTTATTGGAAACAAGAAACAAGACCTACAGTCTATTATGGAATGGATGAATAAATGGTTCTCCATGAAGGACATGGGTGAGGTAGCATATACTCATGGGATCAAGACCCATCGTGATTCATCCAAGAGATTGATAGGTCTAAGTAATAGTACATTCATTGATAAGATATTGATGACATTCAGTATGGAACTATCCAAGAGGGGATTTTTTCCAATGTCACACGGAATTAATCTTCCCAAGAAAAGGTGTCCTCCGACACATGAGGAATGAATGATGATTGAATGGTCTCTATACACACTAGTGATTGGGTCAGTCAGGTATTACATGCTATGTACTGGGATGGATGTCTCATATGCAATAATTATGGTAGGTAGATATCAAGATGACCCATGTGAAATCATTTGGAGGGAAGTTAAGACTATATTAAGGTATCTAGGGCATACAATGGATATGTTCATGGATGTTAGAGAAGATGAGAAACTACTTATTAGAGGATATGTAGATTCTAGTTTCCAGACTGATCTAGATGACATGAAGTCGCAAGAGGGATACATCTTCACTTTTAATAGAGGTGCAGTGAGATAGAAGATCTCAAAGCATAGTGTGTTTGCAGATTCTATAGTATATTCTGAGTATATCGCAGCTTCTGAGGTAGATAATGAAGCATTTTGGATGTGAAGTGTCATCTAAGAGTTGGATGTAATACCTAGTAGTAAAGATCCCATCACCCTATATTATGATAATATTGTAGTGATGGATCTCTCAGAAGAGCCAAGGTCATATCAGTGGATGAAGAACATACATTAAAAATATCATCTCTTGAGGGAATTTTTTTAGAGATGTGAAGTTGAAGTGAGTTGTATTTTGATGGAAGAAAATGTGGCAGACCCCTTGACTAAAGCCTTGACATAGCAGAAACATTATCACCATGTGAGGTCTAGAGGACACAAAGTTGTAGGCAAATTCCTCCAGTACAAGTTGGGGATTCTAAGATTTGGTATCCTAGAACCAACTTTTTGTACTTTCATTACATGGATAATTATTTTATTTAAATATTAAACATATTATTAAATATTGTTCATTGTTCTGCATGACTATGATTTAATAATGTCCTAGAGTATTTGTTTCATTGATAAGGTCATGGCAGTTTCCCGCTATGATGAGAACCTTTAAATGCTATAAAAATATTTTTAAATATAGTTATACGGTTAGAGGACCTAATTTGAAGGGACAAATAGCATGATGACCGTCAGGTGAAAGTAATCATAAGAATATGAGACTTCCTCCCATGAAGTTCTCACTTGGTAATCCCCAAGACATGAGATTATGATAATAAACCCACAAGTATAAATTCCACATGTTATGGTGTCATTGAATATTTACATCTTCGAGCACATGTGAAGATATTTATACTTTAAGATTATCTTTAATACATGTCACGACCCACACACTTTTATTTATTGATGAAAACCATCATGTATACAGTTTTCGGTATGTAGGGTACATTTGGTGCATCACGAGTGAAACGAAATTAATGGATACGTCATGGAAAAAGTTTTCCCTTCCATTTAGGGAATTTGATATCTTGGCCCTTTGATAAAAATAGAACCATCACGTGAAATTACATGGACATGGTGTAAAGATGATTTTATTTTAGGTAGAAAAAAAATGATGTATCAATCATAAATGTTTATGACATTATCATGAAACCGGCATGATGAGATATTGAGACAAATGGATTATATTACATAGTGATCGTTCATATGTGGATGTTATTGTTGCGACTTTACATTCTTTCTATTGGGTTCACTGACCCGTTTCTATACAGTACACTTAGACTTTAGGCAATCCCACCTAAGGCCAATGAGAAATAATCCTAGATGGTCACACACCAAGTGTTTTTGGTGGTCTCAGTTAAATTTTATTTGAATTTAATTAATGAAATAAATATTATTCTCAATACTGTGCAATAATTTTATTCCAGTTAAGATGATCGCATAAATTAAATTAAATATATATATTTATTTCATTGAACATTTAATAAATATTTATTTAGTTTTTTGTAAATAAAATAAATATTTAATAAATAAATAATTTATTTATTTATTCGGGTGTTCAATAAATTAAAGTGGAGTTCAATGGGACCAAGACCAGTTCGATAGTAAAATAATTATTCTTATGATGGTAAATAGTTATTAGTTGGAACAAGTTAAAATAATGATGAAGCTACTATTACTTTGTGAGGTAGAATATTATGAATAATTTCTTTTTACGCTAGTTGGTTTACCAAAATTAATGACACAGTATTATTATTATGGGTATGGGTTTTCTCTAGGTTCATGAATGTATTTAATTGTTGTTATGTAATTAAATTTTGTAACTGATGTTCCATGCATATAAATAGACAAGTACTTTTTTTTCCCTAGAGAACGCACTTTAGTCTTAGAGATTTGAGAATTGTTGAGCTAATACTGACACTAGACACTCGCTTCGCCGTGCTAGAACCCGTTGAATGAGTGGTGTTGATGAGAGGCCATCAGAGCACTTATATATCTGCACTATAGGGATTCTAGTTTGGATCCTCTAAAGTGCAACACAATAATCTAGTAGGGTCATTCCAAATGATCAACATCATAAATGATGAAAATATCGAAGATACATGTATTTATTTCATTATGAAACTTATTACATTAATTAAAAATAAGATGTGAAAGATCCCCTATAAATGATTTGGGCATATTCCTTTTTTATCTAAATTTTTTATTCTATTCCATGGATACTAGAATTCATTGTTGTATTGATACCAGAATAATCATTGATCATGGTAAAAATTAGAGTTGTATTTTAGCCCAACCGCGCTTCCATTGCGCTAGAAACGTACAGATATAAGATGATATTTATCTCAAGTCCACTACATTAAGTCTTTTTAACCTTATGTTACTTTTAAAAATTCATGGAATATTGATAGAAAATTCAACAAGATTAGGGGTGTCTATATCTCATCCCGGATATTTTCAGCTTAGAGTTCTAAAAATTCACTTATTGGATATAAATGACGAGTGAATAGATTAAACATTTCCTGATGGTTATGATGTTATAAACCCTCTCATTTTATCATTTCATGCAGTTTATTATTGTGAAATTAACATTTTTTTCAGTAGAGAGATGAACCGATAATGGAATTGATGATGAAGGTATTCTCATACTAAAATGGAACCTGCTATAAGGTTGTTGAAGTAAATAGAGTATGACCCTTTAATATTTTTTATAAAATACTATATACTCTTCACCTCTACAAAATCTTGAAGTCCCAACATTGGAATACATTGAGAAAAAAATTGTGTGAGATAATGTTTTTCATCTCTGACACCATCAATTGTTTAGAATGATGAATTGAAGAAATTGGTTGGGGTAAAATTATAATCCACCCATTGATGATATTGATTCTTCTTGGGCCTCACAAGTTTTCATTTCCCTTTTATGCCTTCCATTAAATTATCATGGGACCTAATGGAATTGGGTAGATCTGTAGGTAATGTTGTGTGGGCCATCTTATACTTATAGGGAGTGGGAAGAGCATGATGATTTGGCCTCATATTCAGAACAAGAGTATTATCAATCCACTCTCAGAGTAGATGATCACCCTTGTGGGGGGGGTGTCACCATAATGGATGGAAGTCATGATCATTTTGAACATCCTCATTTATGTAGATCTTATGCTTGAACTCTTAGTTAATATAACTATTATATTCCACTAATATTGGAAGATGTTCTCTTTTATGATGTATGGATGGAGGAATATTTGTATCATCATGAATATGACTCCCATGGATATTATTTCCCATAATTATCTCCTCATTTGGTTGTCTTATATTTTTTATAAAATTATCATAATGTCTTATGATGCTCCTCCATAAATAAAATTTGATGTTATAGGTGATGATTGTGGTATTAACACTTACTACTCTTTATCCTTGTTAGTGATCCACTGTATAGTTTCCAGCTCAATATTGGGAGGCACTGGGTTTTGGATTGTCCACTAGTTTCATATGCGTGAAACCAAACCGGTTGTTTCTAGATCTCCCTTTTGTCGAGGATTGTTTTATGCATTTTGTCCCTTAGAATTTTTCATATGGAGAAACATTATATGTTGAGTTCAATATTATGACATTGAAATTGGTGTATAAGGAAATGGTATTTTTCCCATTACACTCAATGAAATATAGTGATTATGACCTACCAGCATCATGTTCATTTTTCTAACCCTTGGACATACTAGAAATTTTTTGATTATGGCCACTATGGGGTTTGATTGAATTCACTATATGTTTATCCCATCTAAGTATGTTGTTACTGGCCCTAAGGGGGTTTTTATTCATGTTTTCAGAATGGTATCCGAGAAGAAATATTTAATATTGTGGCAAGATGAATGGATGGGTTACTGACTATCGATGTTTACCTTCCAACCTAGAGAAGCGTTGTTCTATTTATATTTACGACGATGATGAAAATACCACCAAACCAATGGTATATGGGATATTCAAGGATTCCTGTAGAATATGTTTATCTATATTTGATTATATGATGATTCTAGATGGGGATTTTATTAATCCTAGGATGTGAATTGAGATGTATATCCCTTGAACTCCTTAGGATAGGTTTGATCTGGAACAACTGTTTATTTCTCCCACAACCTATTGGCATGTGATGAAATTTTTGATGGATGTTGAGAAAAAAATAACCCCAGTCTAGTAGAATGGGTTTAGTTTTTAGCTATTATGATATGTCTTGAATCCTATTAGGGATAGATGATTCAATGGGTAAAGAAGGTGGTAAATATTAACCCATTCCAATCATCTGGGTTCTATAATAGAAAGTTTCTATATAAGATCATATTGAGACATGTTTTATTTTTAATTTTTGGGATCATTTATCAATTAGGTGCAATGAGATCCATTGATGGGGTTTATTCTTTATGGGGAGTTTTTAAGTTCACCAAAACTCCAGATTTATTTCTTAATTGGATTCTGATTGTTTTGAGGGGGGCCTTTTTAGGGATCCTTTTACATCCATCTCCCTTCATTAATGATGTCATTTAATCATTAAAGCGGTGATTTTTTGTATTGATCATCTCTCTTATGTGTTACCTTGTACCATTGTCTCAACAGAGGCTTTAACATCACCGGATTTTGTATCATTAGGGGTCTTCTATTCTAGAGACATAAAAAAGTCACATGCTCTATTTTTTCCTATCCTTGTCCACGTACATCTGATGGGGCTATATTTATTATTAAATAGTGAGTCTTTGATATTTTGAGACCATAAGAACATAATATTTATCCGTGTTCTTACATTTCGGGGTTATGAGCTATAGAAAAGGAAACCATGTGCATATGATAAAAGATTTTATTAGTGGTTTCAATGTTACCCTCATTTCCTAGATAAGGTAGGTTTCTAACCTTTAATTTCTGATCATTTTCCCTCATATTTATTCATTGGTAATGAATTCACTTCTTATCTTGCATGATAGTGATCACATAGTTAAGAGTGGTGACAGGTCAGAACATGGTTGGGTGGATGTTTCTAGTACACTATCTCCATATATCCATGGTGGATTCCACTTCATTAGACTTACGTTCCTCCACTAGGTAGGACCACATATTTCTATTAACTAGGAAATTTTTTTTCGATGATTAAGGGTCACTAGTGGTTGATAAAGAAATATATATAGTTTACCATGGTGTTTCAAGAACCTTGTTAAATTAAGAATTATGTGTTTTGAGTAAATATTTACATGTAGGTCTTTCAACAATTGAAGGATTTTCTTTTCGTATGTAGATATCACTATGAGGAGGTCTACCACAACAGATTCTAGTAGTAGAGTCCACATGATCCATCTCTACACTTCTACGTGGAGGACTATTATAGTAATGATAACCTTATTAAATAGTTTATGATTAAATTTACCATTGAGGTGTTATGGATATGTGTCATGTAGCATCAAGGAAACTAACATTGATATGGTCAGGGATATGAGACTTATTTGACATCAAGGATGGAATTTGTCTTCCTTCCTTTTAGGATTATGTTTGGATACATGAATTCAGTATGATGACTATAGGGATATATTCATAATTTTATAGTGATTATAGAATATAATCCTTGTTTTGAGAAGAGGATGGGGTATTCAATGAGTTTCTTCATTACCAGTAGTAAAATAATATTTCTTATGGGTGGTTTCCAAAATATATCATACAAAAATATCTATAAATGGGATATGATCCTAGTCCAAATGTTCATTATTAATAGGAATATTCCAATAAACCTCCTTAATTGCACATGGTATATTCTCTTCCTTCTGTATAGTCTTTTAATGTTGCAGATTCTTTCATTCATCTTCTAAAGTACCAATATGAGCCAAGCTTCTATGAGCTGCCAGAATATACCAAGTTGCTTCATTGACCAGAATATGATCCTTCTGTGGGGCATGTTCCTCTCTCACCTAGTGTTCCTTGGTTAGATAAGGGATATAATCAAGATCTTATGCCTTTATAATATGTCACAATCCTTTTTCAAGAGGTATGTGACCTTTTCATTAGTTCGGTTCCACAGTCACATGGTGAGCCCTAGTTGGGATGCAAAATTAGAGCCTAGCCTAGTGGCATTGGAGTATTACTCCTTTTCTTTTTGATATAAATATGTTCTTATCATGAGTAATTCGATATAATCAAATAGTGATATTGAGTTGGAATGGGAATACGGGCCTAATAAGGTTAACCAACCTTTATAGGAATTTTCCAATTATTCTCCTATAATGTAACCATAATGTTCCCTTTCCCCTAAGTATCCATTTGTTTATATAGATTAGTGTGTATAACCTTTCTCGATGAGGGGATAGAAATATGATAATGATCTGGTATCTTTTCAGTTTCTATAATTTTTTGGGAGAGTTATTAAGATGATTCTAGAATGTATTGTCATTTTAGAAATGTTTTCACAGTGAAATGGGCCGGCATTTTTTTGTCTCCAATATGTACTGGAATATATCATCAATTGATGTGAGAATATAATTACACTCTTATCCTCCATGTTACATTTTAATATGATGATGGGATCCATGAATGGGGGATGGAATATGTGCTTCCCCCATTTTTATTGTAGGAATATGCCCACATACATGATCCAAGTGAGCATGGATAAGAGCATGCTCGTTGGATACCACCAGAATAACCCATTGGGAATCATTACAGGAGAATAGGATATGATCCCAATACTAGTTATCCGAATATTTATTCTCTATAGCTGACTTATTTTCTTCATGTGAATTAGTGTTAGAGGTGTAAATGTGTTTGGTTGTTCTCTGAACATGTAATTGAGTGGAACTGGAAAGATAAAACCGGCGACGGTGGTTGACAATATCCCTCATCAGTGGGTCATGAATACGAATAGAAACATTATTGGCTCCTTGATCTACCATAATTAGATACATAAGGCAGTGATTTTCATGATCTAAGGATAATCTTATAATGGATTTGTGGTGGAAATAACCACCACTAGATTTATTGTAGCTTTATTTAGATGATGTATACATGTCAATTTCAGAGTCTGGGGAACCTTTTTTTTAGACACAAGGTATTTAATCATAACATGATTATGGTAATCATGGAACATTGATATTTCTATCTCACACTGATGGCTTTATGTGGGTGAGGTTGTACTGTGACTTTTGTGGGTTGTATCCATAAAAGACTTCCAAGAACAATCATTAGATGAAAACATGAACACAAGTCAGGGTGTTGTTTGTGAGAGTAGTATTTGTAGTCATTAAGAAAATATATAAAAAGTTCACTGATCAGTGAATCATCATATGGATGATTTTTTCACAACCAAATATGCATAGGTAATACAATTTTAATATCTTATGCTCCGTTTTCAATATTTATTACTCAAAATTTTCATGGGAGAATGGTATATTTTATGAGAACCTTGATTACATAGTATTACACATTAGGTGTGAGATTTTAATTTTCATTAGATGCATAAAATTAAATTTTTCAATTCATTGTCAACTGGCCATACTTACTATTTGACTTTTTTGCATTGTGTTCACATTTTTTGTTTAATAAAAAGGTTTGGATGGTTACTTGAGTTTAGGATACATGATTCCAAATTCATATAATCATTCAGTTGTTATTTAATTACATTTCTTCACATGAGGTTTACCAATTTTGTTTCCTACAAATATACATAGGGAATGATGATTGATTTTCAGGGTGAATGTGTTTCACAATCATTCACATCGAGTAAATCATTTTTTAATATTCCATAGAAACACACAATGGATACCAAATTCATAAATGAGTACTAAACTCCTTTAAAATGGTTGGTGGCCAATTAGGCTTTCATATCCAATGACACTTGAGAATAAACATATTTTGACAAGAATTGAGTTTAGGATCATAACACACTTTTGGGGTGATTGTTGCCTACCTGTGGAGTTTATTATAGATTTATGATATGTTCACAAATGACTACTTAATCCTGGTATGGGAGTGGTTATTCTAATAAAATTATCTATATTGGAATACATCCACATCTAATGTTGGTCTATTAATCATTCTATCTTGATGTATATGTGGTTCATTATCTGATTACCATTAGAGAGTAGATTCTTATATTTTGAAGAAAAATAACCGATCACTTTAGAGTTTACTTCAATCCATAATGGGGATTAAAATATCGAAAACATGATTAAAGATATAATAAGTTTCCAACATATGTAGTTTATAATTGAAATAAAAAACAACATAGTTTTTTAAACTCCTTTAGTTTAGTGTCATGCAGAAAGGATGTATATGAGGGCACTATGGAACTGGGTATTGAGAATGATCCTTTTGAAGGTTTCGTACAGATCCTTTTTACATCTAAAATCAGAGTAAAAAAATTTCAATATCACATCCGGGACCTACCTTTAGGTAGATTACCTTGAATGGGGGCATCCATATCATGCCACTAAATGGGTCTTAAACACTGAGGTTTCTCTAGCTAGGATAAATTACTGATTCTAATGACATGGTTTTTACAAGTCCCTAAGAAAAAGAGATCCATGATTAATGTGGGAAACAAGAAATAAAAAGTTATCAATCTCATTGAATATAGATGCATGAATTACGCACTAGGGAATCCCTTATCAGATAATTAATATGAGGATCTGCCCATTCCAATATATCCCCATTATGAATGAAATTAGACTCATCATAGATTAGTGGACTTTTAAATCCATTAATGGATGTGTAATAATTATAAGCCTATGGGAGATATTGGGTCTCAAGGGCTAGAATGTCAGATAAATTGAAGGAATTAAACCGAAGTGGTTTCTGATTATAGATT
This sequence comes from Viscum album, assembly GCA_963277665.1. Classification (NCBI taxonomy): domain Eukaryota; kingdom Viridiplantae; phylum Streptophyta; class Magnoliopsida; order Santalales; family Viscaceae; genus Viscum; species Viscum album. Next base: position 1,785,100,215 of record OY728150.1, read on the forward strand.
GGGCCTTAAAAAGGCACCCAATATATCCAGTTTATACTAGAATCAAAGATCTCATAGTAAAGTTGGGGGTTTTCTTAAAAATTTACATTGTAGAAGGGTATCATGTCTGAGGACATCCACATAACATGCACTGTTTGATACTTGACATATCTAGATTGTCTGTCTGATTAGCCTTGGATGTAATTATGGAACTTCGGAGGATGTCTAGAGATTTCCTAGTTTCCTAAGTGACATGTTAAAAGTCAATCACATGATTCATTTGACTATTCCAAAGGACGTTATGTAATCTAAGTGGAATGTCAAGAGGCCATTACTAGATTAAGTGTGACATGTATAGAGGGTGTCACATGACCTATTTTTCTTTTCAGAAGGACACATCAGGATATAGATGACTTTTATAGAATACATAGTAACACATATATGACATGTATAGAGGGAATATCATGATTTGGATAACTGTTCAATAGGACACTCCATGATCTATATAACTTTTCCAAATGAATCCACATGATATATTTGGCATTTTCGGAGCACATTGCGAGACATGGAAGATATTCCAAGGGCCACAATATAACATGGAAAACATGTTTGGATGAATTTGAATGATTTTTCTTTCATGCACTACGGAATTCAAAAGACTCGGGTGACATTCCCAAAGGGAAACTTACTACTTTTATCACATTTACAAGGGTAATATCAGGATCCAAATGGAATGTCAAGAGGGTGTCACATGAACTGGAAGAAATGTATTGGGGTTATCACATGATCTAGGTAAGTATTAGGAAGCATGTCAAGATCTATGTGTCAGTATTCTCATAATTATCCAGCATGTTTTATTCTTTTTTCTTCGTTTATTACCTAAATTATTGATGGTTTTTCCAGTGATTTATTATTTTAGTTTTTTCGTGAACAAATATACATGAATTATATCTTTATTAAAATCCATATGAAACAACATAATTCCATCATGTGGTCTATTGAGTGATCTTATGATTCACATATTCATGAAACTGAATATGTTAGGTAACTCCTCATAAATTATTAGGAGTAAGTCCTTTTTGATCATGTGAATGGACACTCTAATAAATAATCACATTTTATCCCATGTAGCATTCTCCCAATGTATATGTTTTCTCTATTATTGGGGTTGTACTTATAGGACATTTTCTTTAATTATACCCCTCCTTGTGCATTTCATATCATGAAAATATGGAACAGAGTAAGTGGATTGATTCTTGTATTTTGTTATTCACTTGATCAATCCATGGTTCATCCATGGCATCAAATTATGATCATTGACCGTGGTAATGTTTTACCATTTCCTTGTTTTTTGGACACTAGCTGGTGAAATGGATTTCTAATAACTATTTGGAGATTTCAAATATATCACTCTCGGATAGTTTGATATGTCTAGGAGTCTTCACAAATACTTGATTCCCATAGAAATTGTATCATGTGATTGAAGATGAATTCTATGGGTTCCTTTATTATAAAATGGTTTCCTATCAAATGGGGCTTTGTGAGATCAGTATCTTTTGTTTTGGGGCATGAGGATATCATACTGGATTATCGAGGGGGATTCTCATGATCAATGGGGATCGACTGAGGTGAATAATCTATTTTCATTTCAAGATCAATGTATCTTCCCATCATGATAAACTTAATCATTTTATATTCCCATTTCCTTAGTTATATTAAAATGATATAATATCTTACGGAAACATGCAAGCATCATTCGAGGGAATCATATTGTATTTCTGTGATTCTTCAAATTCTCAATGTTAGGCCTTACAAATTTGTGCAAGAATTTTCACAAACAAATCTTTGATGATTGTGCAACGTTGAAGGTTCATCAGAAAATTGAAATGAAATGATGAGGTATTAAACATAACTGAGGTGGCATGCCAACACACACTCACGTGAAAGGGTCGATATATTGAATGGGGATTCATGAGTTCTTGTGGATTGAAGGAGCTTGCCTCATGAATATCAATGTAAAAATCCTCCAAATTATGTTTCCATCTTTCATTGCATTTATTTTTCGAGAGGGTTTGGATGATTTTTAGTTTTCCTTTGGTTGAAACGTTTCATGATTTATAGGTAATATTCTTGCATCCCCTGCATGATAATCACCACTTTTCAAGACACTATTGTATAAACATGACGGGTTATCAAAGGGGATTCTATTGATCATAAAAATATCTTGAACTGTACATAAATTATTTTTTCCCTTCCATATGTCATGAAACTATGAGTATTTTTGAATGTTGCATGATCTAGGTGTTTCATATGCATTCCCTTCCTTTTTGTACAAAGAAAATAATACTCAGGGTTCATGTATTTATTCAATTTTATATTTTCTAATGTGCATTTTGTGAGATACAATAGAAATAAAAACCTGTTATTGGTATAGATTGTCCTACCTAAATACCATAAACTAAACTGGCCAACACTCTTTTGGATTATGGTAAGGGGAAAACAAATACTTTCCATAAGAATTTCATAGAAACTAGAAATTTTGATTTCAAAGGAAAGGTATATTTTTACAAGAAAAAATTTTGGGTCACATTATATAATTAATTACTATTTCTTGTACAATTTTTAATAAAGGTAATTACTAATAATATATTGTTTTAATATTACAAAAAATGGAAACCAAAACCATGAAACCACTATGATCATTCTTACCGGATTGAATTTATTTATTTATAAACATTAATGGATATGGTATAATTTTTTATTTGAGGAATGTGTATTTGAACATTTTTATTATCTGTTGGAATCCCCTAAGCTAGTTCTCTACCCCTGTAAGTGACTAAAGGTGAAAATTTAGCCTACCAGAGATATGTGTATGCAACTTTTTATGCCCATTGTTTTATAATATCAACTATTTATAGATATTTGATTATATAACATAATGATATGGACTCTTACGCAATAATATCTCATCATAAATTTCCTAGGAAAGATAAATAATGAATTAAAAAACATAAAACTATCATTAATCATTATTAATGTTAACTATAAAGAATAAATTCTAGCTACAAATCATGTATTCAATATAGAGGGATATATTGGTCAATTAGTGAAATTGGGTTTCAACTTGGATAAGAGAATATCCATTAATTTTATTTTATTATAATTACCCCATAAAAATCCTTATTTTTGTATAAAAAAGGAAAAAAATGGGAATTCCACTAGGGAAACATTTTTCCATACTTCACCAAGATGATAAACACAAGATTTATATTCTCTACTACTTTTAGTGCAATTGTTGGAATAGAATATTGAAGATCCCATGGATAATATAAATAAAAATTATACTTTACAGTGTCTTTCAAATGAATGAAGGATTTGAGAGAAGAGGAATTAATTTAAGGCTATTTCATTATCATTTGAAAAGCTTGTACACTTGAAAATAAAATAAAATATAATATAAAATAATGTTATTGAATGCAATAAATATATATATTCATTAGTTTTCTATTCATAATTTTTTTAAATAAAATATTTTTAGAAAATTTATTTATTTAATTACATGAAACGAACAATTATGGAATTTTCATATAGTGAAATTAAAAGGAGAAAATAAACATTGATTCCAATGATAGTAATTGGGATATCCCTACTTCTCTTTTCAAGATATGATTAATTCAATTTTGTAAGATGTGTTACAAAAACATTTTTATAGGAATAATGATACATTATTTTATTTCAGAATAAATGATTTCATGGTATATAAATACTAAACTAATGATTCAGTAAATCTTGAATCATAAATATCTAATAAAATGAATGATTAATAAAAACTATAATACTCTTACTTAATTATTACAAGATAATTCCTCAGTAAATAAAACAAAAACTAACTAAATGTATTATACCATAAAATTTGTTTTATTCCGTTATAATCTAAGATACTAGACATATATGAAGAAAAATTATAATATATAGATAAGTAGATCTTTATATATAAAGGTAAAAAATGAATACTTTAATAAGAGTTCAAATTTTTCATTTGGTATATTATAATGAAAAATATAATTTGTTATACTTCATGAGTTTCCATTTATAAATGTTAAAAATTATCTGTGATGTAAATGACTGCACAACGTGAAGATTGAATGATTTATATGATGTATTATTAGATAATAAAATATCAATATATCTAATGATCATATATCTACATAAAATATAATACTAATATCACATTTCATTAGACACATCATTTACATGATGCTCATAAAAGTAAGATCAATGTTGAATCCTACATATTATTTAAATCATACATTTTTTCTTTTAATACATGTTTCTAAAATTGAATTACAACAATTAAAAAACATTTAAAATAAATTGTATAATGTATTTAACATCTATCATGATATTTTAAAAATATATTAAGACATTAAAATAAGTGATTTTTGAAAACCCACTTGTTAAAAGATGGTTTTAGCTATACATGAACATCAAACAATATGGGGTATCTAATTTAATGATCCAATAGACCCTGATGATATTAATGTATAGTAAATATCAACTATATTTTCAAAACAAAATCCCATTCTTTGAAGATATTGGGGAAATTCCTAATTTCATTATTTACATTTATGGATATGAAATAATGGGCATAGTAACACTAAACACCATATAAATTAGTGCGGGGAGTATTTCAAGAGAAACATAATACCAATGAATTTATAAAAAATGTTTCTTATGTTCACCAATATGGGAGATTAATGTATTATTCTCTTATAATAACAATTCATACAATGCAGTAGTAAATGGGAAAATGATACGACTGAATGGTATATTAAAATTTATGTAATGGACTCCTTATATCAAAATTTACAGATTCAATATTTTTAAAGTTTCTAAGACATGATACTATGTGTGAGGTTTCAATGGAAATGTAACGTGGATGGTACAAGATGATGCTAATAAAAATGATTTATTATTTAATGATATACTCTCCGAAAAGACCAATAATCCAATCATTATCGCTCAAATACAATTTGATTTCTAATTGTCAGATCATATTTATATGACAATCATATTGGGTTATTGATTTTCAAGGCCACCCCATTTAGTGGAATCCTGATGGTACATTCATATAAGACACAACTACATGTGACCCTATATTATATATATATAAGTGATTAAATAAACGGTGAGTAATATCAATTATTTCTAATAATAGATATAGATTAAATAAAATTATTTATGAGAAATTCATGAATAGGGACCATATAATATTCATATGTAAACAAATGAGTGTCATTTTTCTATAACTAATTAGTTTGGGTTCTATGTGTTTTTAATATAAATATATTGAAAAAAAATGAAAACAATTTTTATGTTTTTCTAGATTTTTAAAGCAAATGAATGAAATTTAAAAAAGATTAACATAAAGTAAAAACTATATTATGGGGATCAAGGTCTACAAAATTGATCTTTAAACATTCTAATTCAATTAATTTTATATATAATAACATAATGTTCAAATGTAAAACATTGAAAAAATTCAAGGATGAAATGGTGTTGGAATATAATCCCTCTAGTAGAATATTGAGGGGTATAGAAAAAAATCTGGGTATTAAAATAATCTCATAAGATTAATTTCTAGAGATACATCTATCATTACATAATATTTATAGAAATTTAATACTTCCGATAAATAAATAATAATTGGTGAATATCAAAAAAATCATTATAATTTCATAGAGTTCTAGTTAAAACATTCCAATATTACATGGAAAAGTAAAACTCGTTGAGTTTCTAGTGTCTAGAGAAGTGAGAGTACTAGTAATCAATAAAATTAATCAATTGATTACACATGGTTCAAAATAGTATAGTATCATATTGAATACTACAATAATATGAATGAAAACATATTATATATAGTGATATCCATATCTAGAATATCTGACTACGTTGCGCCTTCTAATAAAGCTGTAGATGTAGTTTTTAAAAAATCATGATATCTGTTTGGGTTATAACAAAATAAATATCCCTTCCATTATTATGATAAAAATTTACTATATACTTAGACATGTTTTCCATATATTAACATTAGAAGAAAATATGTTCACCCTATTTTATCAATAGTTGATGGATTTTCTCAGGATAAGAATGTTTCCATAAATAGATTCACCACAATAACATAAGTATTTTCATAAACTATAATAGAAAACTTATATGCCCATTTTTTTCATCCATAGTCTGAAAAAGCATGTCTTTTATTTGAGGACAAACCAGTTTTTGTATGCTGGATCTAGTGAATTTGTGGGTATTTTGTTGTTGGATCCCTATAAGAAACTACATCTAACATTAGAAAATATGTATATTAAACGTTTTAAATATTAATTAATTGTCAAATTATATATTTTTCAATTTTATTAATGAATTTTATGTAATTATGTATTATGATATCTATCATTTTGATAAATAAATACCATTTCTCCACTATGATTTAAACATTGATGTACTATGATGATATTAATAAATATAGTTATTTTTTTGGATAAAATTATATAATAGAGAAAAAAATATGTATAATGTCAGCTATGAGTACTCATAATAACATGAGACTTCTTCTCATGATGTTTTCACTTGGTAATTTCACGAATGCGATATTATGAGAAAAAACTCCACCAATTATAATTCCACATGTTTTAGTGTCATTACATATTCATATATTCGAGACTATGTAATGGTCATAATACTATATGATTGAAATTGATTCATTTCATGAATCAAACAATTATATTTATTGACCAAAACCTTCACTCCATATGCTGTTAAGAAGTAGGGAATGTTGGGTGCATCGTGAATAACTTTTTATTCTCATATAAGTCATAGAAGGATATATACCTTCCAAATTATGGGATTTTCATGTTTCATACATTTTATTGGTATAGAATCATCAAAATAAATTACAATTCAATGGTGTAATAATGTTTCTATTTTATAGAGTGTAAGATAAAAATATTTACCATACAGTTTGATGACATACATGTTCAACCTTCTTGATGAAATAGTTTGAAACAAGTATTATATTACACATTGAGAATTCATATTTAGTTATCTTTGTTGTGGAATTATGTTATTTCACATGGGTACCTTGACCTGTTACTTGAAAAAAAATTTATAAATTAGTCAATCCCACCTAACACAAATAGAAAATAATACTAATAGTTCTCAAACTATGTGTTTCTATAGATCTTGGTTGAATTCAATTTGAATTTAAATAAATAAATAAATATCATTATCAAGACCGAGGACTAATTTTATTCATGATTTATTGATCTCTAATATTTTTATTATAGTAAAGAATTTATTTGAATATATAAAAATATAATAAATATTTATTCATTGGTTGGTGAATAAATTATATAATTTATTCATTGAATATTTAAAATATACAAATTTTCTATTTTTTATTGAAATATTAATTTCATTGAATAAAATATTTATTCAAGTCTTGAATATATACTAAGTTGTTCAAGTGGATCATGATTGCATTAGTGATAAATATTAATTTACAAGATGTTAAAATAATATTTTTCATTGAAAATGCTATAAAAAATAACAAAATAAATATTATATTATTATTACAACATTAAACAGGGTTTATTAAAGGATAAAATATTACTTCCAGGTTGGTATGAAATTTAATAATATTTTAATCAAAACCCATGAAATATACATATATTCTTTGGTATACGGTGTAGGGTAAATAGAAAAATGACGACAAAGTATTATTGCACACAATGTTATTCTCTCTTGAATCTTCTTCATCCATTCCTCTCAAGGAAGAGGTGATCTAGAAAAAATACATCAAGAATAAAGGATGAATGGTCATGTTTGAAAACAATCTGATTGATTCAACATGCTAGAACCTATATACCTATCAGAAATTCTCTAAGATAAATGAAGATTATGTGGATCCCCGTTAGAGGGATTTAGCACATAGATCCATATAGTGAAATAGAGGTATTTTGAAAGGTATTTCTGGAAGATCAACATCATAATAGAAAAATGTTCCCAATCCGAGGTAATAATAAATTAATATATAAATAAAATAAGTATAAATGTATCATTCAAAGGTTATTTTCTTGGGTTTTAGAAAAAACTCAATGAAAAAACTATTTCTATTCCCACCACATGGTTCTTATGATGTTCCTAAAACCATTACATAGGTGGGTATATACAAGCAGGATACACATTTCATATTCCATAACCATAAGTCATGGTTAATACATTTGGTTATGAAAATGTGAATAACATGGTATATTAAAAAGTATTAAATTTGTTTTTATGGGTTTTGATAGGCTCAAATAGGGTTCAAGTGCTACAAAATATAATATTTCATATTTTACAGAAGTTATCTGGACCATTATATTTGAGGAACCTAAAAAATATCTAGTTTTTACGTAGATTTGTAGACCTATCATTCATTGATTTACTTTATTCATGGATGAATGTTGGTCCCTAAAATCTTTTTTTTTCATATACTCCTATATTCTAATAGTTTCCTACATCATTAGATGGATGGTTTAGAATTATGTGACTCAAATTTTATCTAGGACTAATTTTATGGGGTTTCGTCTTATTTTCTAAAATATCTTTTTCATTTACAAAATTTCCAGGGGTTTATATATTTTATGGTCATATATCCTATACTAAAAATTTGTTTAATATTATGTCCATAAATCATTAAAATTAAATATTCCTAATTTTTAATTTCATAGATTATTGACCAAAATATTGGTTGCATAACTAAAAAATAAAAAGAAATAACAAACCATGAACCAAGGGTCCCAATAAAATTATAAGAGACCCTAAATGGAGTGATTCCATATACCAAATACAGGTATTAAAATCATATATATTTCAATATCATTGAACATGGGGTGATGGGTCATGTTAATTATTGGTAACATATAGAAATATGGATGTTTTGGGATGATGATATAAACAATTGGATAATTGTTAACCATTTTCCAAGGAATTGTCCATTATTGTACCATTGAAAAGACATATTAAGGATGACTAAAAACAATGATTGGATGAAGGTTTATGTGGAAATTTATTCATAGGTTTATGAGGTTAGTGGGTTATTCTATAAGGACATATTCCATCCTTAATATTTTAATTGGTAGTCAAGATATACAGTATATATTCCATCACCATATTGAAAAGGCCTCTCAATATTAGATATATTCATTTATAGTAACTTAAAAAATCATTAATTGAAATATTCATTATGAAATTTATTGTATATCAAAAATGAATATTAAAAGTTAGTGGGAATATCCATACTCAAAGATAACCAAATTAGGTTGTTGAGAAGTATAAATGATTGGTGGATGTGAATGGAAATATTTGTAATTTCCTAAGATAAGTGATATATATATATTTGTGTATATCCTATTGAAAATTAAATCATGAAAATCATAGTTTAAAATATATTATATTAACCATTAGATAATGTGTAATAATTTTAGATTTCAATGCTTGATCCTTTGAATAACTCTTTGTTTATCTGTAGATATTTTTCCTTAAGATTTGGTGTTGGGTTTTGGGAATTTTAGGGCTATGAAAATATTTTTTAAGAAATATAAATATATAATAAATCATGTTTGTGAATAATTTAAGTGAAAATTGTATTATTGTTAATAATAAGAAATATTAGAAATTCAAAGTCAATAAAGGTTTTCATAATGTGGGTTTAACCAATCCTAGACATAATATCAGTTGGAGTTAGAGATTCCTAGGATGCAATTCATAACTGGGTTCATTAAAATAAATTAACTCAATTAAATTATTCAATATATTATATATTTAACCAATTATCTATTCTTTAAAAAATTTCTCAAAAATACCCCATGGATTATCCACATGACCATAGGGGATTAAATAGAAATAGGAGGAGCCCACTTGGCATTGAAAAAATTTGGAATGTGAATCGATGATGAATGATTAAGGGATTTGTCAGATGAATGATGAATCCAAAATTATGTTGCTTTTTATCACTAGTTAATCAATTCATCACTATTAATATTTTTTTTCTCATGGTATGGGTTACTATATTTTTGATCACCTCCCTTTTTATTTTATTTTTGATCATGTATTACATATCATCATTATTTCATTGTGTTAATTATTTAAATTTGTCAGTAAATTAATTACTATTATTGAAACTAATTATCTATATTTTCTTACTACGGATTCTCCCATTTGGTCTATGTTACAATGGTTTTGGTTAGGATTACACCATCCAATGGTAATCTAAAATAGTTTTTATGCCTCTCCCATCCATGTCCTTTATGTTATTCATTTTTCTGACAATGTGGTTAGAGATTCAACATTGTTGGGCCAATTTGAGCATTACCGAACACCCAGAGTCGTATTAGATGAGAAAATGAACAATTCATAAATGGTATGAAGATGAATCGAGGATCGTTTTTTTAATTATGGTATTTTATTAATGGTTCAAAACCTCATATGGCTATGGGAGGAATGACAGATTCTACTCATGATATCAGAGTACTGATTTCCATCCACGGAAAGATATGAATTGATGACTAGGGACCTTTGAAAATGATTGTCTAAATTTCATATGACTCAAATAGTGAGATTCATGGAAGAAATGGAGGATCTAGAGGATGTGTGAAGACTAGAATGTAATATTTCACAACATATGAAAATCTAAACTATTGGCCATGTAATTTGGAGGAACACATAATGTGTATCTCATATTTTCAATGAAATAAAGGATTAAAACTAAGATAATTCTCCCATGTCATGTGGATAGGCCAAATTTTCTTATGATACTACATGTTTTGATAATGCACAATTCATATAACACATCTATAAACTAAAGTGAATACACACTTATGTCCCTTAAAAGAAACATATTTTCATTCCACATGTATAACTAAACCTTGACTAAGGAAAGACATTCCAAAGCCATCATGTGGTTTCACACACTCTATACCTAATACGACAAGTAATTTTCTTTTCCTTTAACCTTATATATTGTGTATATTCTTCTTGAGGACTTGGATTTAGGTCCACAAGTAGTCTATCTTGAATATATTTTTTTCAAATGGGATGGGATATTGGACTTCACATCTACATCAATGACACAACATGAGGTGATATGATCTGTATAAAACCTAATGTCATGATAAGAAGAAGACAGTGTTTTGGAATTTGATATTTGGAGAGGTGACGGGGTTAGTATGCCCCTATGACACCAAGTATTGGGTTCCCCCATACTCTTTATATAGTATATTCATTACTAAGTCATATTATAGAGGGAATGAGCCCCCTATTCATGATGTGATACTCTGATATCATCAAGAATTGGAGTGGATTGGTTCCACTACTCGATATAATACTCCCCAGAAGTGAAGTGAAGTAAAAAAGAGTGGTCCCTCAACTCTAATTCTTATGATGTCGCATAGGATGATTTCTTGTAGATATGGGTTCTTTAGTACTGTAAGAAGACACATTGTTCTTATCTATAAATGGAGGTTGATAATCCACTCAATTAAGACTGGAGTTTTAGTATTATATTATCTGATGTTGGGATTCATTTCCCTCTATGACTATACATTGTGCTACCTATTTTATTTCATTTATATCCTTATAGTGTTCAGATCCTCCTACAAATTATGTTTATACAAACACCAATTTGGTATTTTCCCACATGGATCATTTCTTATATAGGTGATGGTCAGATAAATAGTTATTATGGTGGAACTAGTATAAAGGGATCATAGAATTAATTTATGGTGTTGGCCGTGTTTTTTGGTCGATCTCAGAAAATGTAAGAGGAACAGTAGTTCATGCTTTCTCATTATAGTTATTAATATGTAGTGAAGTATTCTATCTCTATATTGCTGTGTGTTTTTCTAAAATAATTTTTTTATTATATTATATATAATTGATTTATATCATAGAGGTTTTCACTTTCATTGATTACTATAAGGTCCCAGCCTTAAACCTTACTTAATCTTGAGTTATTACAAGATTACACATTGATGATCTTTTCAGGTTTATATTTTTAGAGAATTAGATCATAAAACATGCATTACATCCCAGATTTATACAAAGTGGTTACAATAAAAGATAGTATTCATTTTTCCCATCAACGGAAACATATTTAAAATAAAACATGGATTCTCTCTTGACACTTACTTGACACTATCATCATATCATGTACCCTGCCCTTGACCTATGAAAAGCATTTCAAAAACGTGGGATGAGCATAAAAAGCTCAGTAAGGGATATAAAAATATGGAAAGGAAACATGAGTACATGTATACATAAGAATCAATGAAATCATACTATACTCATAAAACATAAGCACTTTAACATACCTCATCAAATCATGAATAAATCATAGAAATCATAAGACATAAAGGTAACTTGATGCATTCATAACATTCATACATAGGGAGTAACCCTCTTGGTTACGTTTGGAATAACCATCACAGTATAGTCCCTAAATCTCTTCGGAGAAACCTTAAAGTTTAACTCCTTTGCATTACCCAATACATTGGAGAGATATATCGGGCTCACCCACCCTTAGTTTATTATGGAACCACCTGTCTTCATAACAACGCCCAAAAACCATAAAATAATTGTATCACATAAAACAAGTATAAAGGAAACATAACATTTCCACATTTCAATCACAAGAAATCAATAACACATTGATATAATAAAAACGTTATCAAAACCATTTCAATACCAAAATAAAATAAAAGTAAAACATGGTATTTATTTTCTTTTAAAAAAATAAATGGCTTGTAGTGGAAGCCGAAACTCAAATAATGGTCACGGCAGTGGAGAAGTCGTTGTCGCTGCATACGTACGACAAAAACATTCCCTTTTGTCGTTTAGTAAAATGATTCATATAAAAAAGATTCCTTTTGGATAAACGTAAAAGTCAAAGGGGTTTATACACCGTATAAAAGAAAGTTGTGTATAAAACAAAATATGCCTCAATGAATGGATATTGAGACGAAGTCCCTTAAAAAGATCACTTTTTTAAATAAAGTAGATCTATTATGTGTATTCACTATATTTACACATAAAGAAAGTATAAATACAAGATAGTACACAATAATATCATGAAATAATTTGAAAGTAGGAGACTAACCCAAAGAACGGAAATTGGGTTAAGAAGTTCCCTTACCTCGGGTCCGACTTGACTCGATCGTTCTTTAACATTTTGAATAATAAACTTGAGTTAATTTCTACTTTCTTAAGAACCTTTTTCAAGCTTACTATTCCTTTTATATCAATTATTTTCATGTTATAAGCATTATGTAATCATTTATGTTAATAATGTTTGTTTTGTCGATATTTGGTTCTTATGTCGAAAGTGGACTTCTTACAATTACATGTTGTTCGAGTGGTCAAAGGTTCATTATATCCAGAATGATATTCATGATTTGGATATCATATATATCATATATATCCATAATATACATGTATTTATAATATTACATAATCATTTAGAGGTAAGAAATGAAATGCACCGTTCATGGAGACGGTAAGCAGTACGTACGCATGAACGCTACTTTCATTTCTATGTCATATTAATGGAATTAAAACTAAATAGGAGGTATGTATATTTTAATTCCAGAATTATATTAATCACATATATGTAACATACATCATATTTATCTATTATATATAGGTACTTATAATAGTACATTACATTTGGGGATAAGAAATGAAATGCACCGTTCATGGAGTCGGTAAGTCGGACATTCGCATGAAGGCTACTTTCATTTCTATATCATACTTTAATGGAAAGAAATAATAATGATATAAAGGTATATTATAATTCCAGTATAAAATCATATATAATAACTTTAAATACATCCTTTATACATCCCACATATGGCATTAACAAATCAAATCACTTTGAGGGGGCGGTAGTCTGCACTTCCTAAAATGAAGATATCGTGTATACCCATAATGGAAGCCATAAAGGTATGCCATAAATGAAAAATACATAAGATTAATGAAAACATAAACATATTTTATATCATATATAAATATAGTGACATCTTAATGGCCACCTTTGAAGGTGTTAGAAGAATATTGAACAATCATCGTTTCGTGAGGCCGAAATTCGTCATCCACAGAAATAGTATGTTCATTAACCATTAGATGTAGGTTTGTGTAAGTGTAGCTCAAATAATTCTTATACCAACATCCTAGTATATGGAAGATACTTTTTTTGTTATAAAATAAATGAATAAAAAGAGTTTAGGGGGTTGGATAAGCAAAATAAAACATAAGAACAGAAGAGAAGACACTACCTTTAAATCGGGTAACTATTTTCGATTTGAGATCAAAGGATTCCTTGGGAAGACTTATGCCCAAATTGAGGCTTATAAGAGTTAGAGAGGGATTTGGAGAGAAAAAATGGTCAGGTTTCGGCTGAGCCAAAGGCTTGAGAGGTGTGGGTAAGGTGGTAGAGGTGGGGGCCTTTTATAAGAGAAGAGGAGGGGCACTCTTGGAAAGTTATAAAAAGATACTTTGTTACAAAATGATTTTCGGATAAAAAAGGTCCCAAAATTATAAATTTCAAGGATAAGGTGATAAGGGTTCGAAATCAACCCATACAATAGGTTTTGTAAAAGTTTAGGTCTTATATTTTTCATTATATGTTCATTTTATTTAAATCGTTAAATAATGAGGTAACCGCGGCATCATCATGGTGTCATAAATAATTTAATTTATTTAAGGTCTAAAAGTTTCAAAAAAATATCATGATGTAGAAAATATTATTATCTTTCTAATTAATATTTATAGTAAAAAATATGATTTGTATAACCCCATTTAAGAATTGTTTTGGTAAAACAACTCATGTTTGTGTAATTTTTACTTTTACTTTAAATAAAAGGAAATAATGTCTTTATCTTACCCAAGTGGCTCCATGGGGTCCCAAAAATCGACCCATGGGTTGTCCTGGTCGGCCATGACACATCCAATAAGGTTAAGACATGTGTCATGTTTATTTCATATTATTAAAATATTATTCTTACCTTAAATTACACTAATTACCTCTAATCGTGATTAAAAACATAAAAGTTATTATTCAACAAAAAATTATTTTAATACCATTGAACCACATTTTAATTCATAATGACAACCATGTATGTCAGATTTTTGAAATTCAAAACATAGATGTGGTAAAATTTCATTTAAACAAAAAATCAGTTTTTTAAGTACCACTTAGTGGTTTCACTATTCATCAAAAATTGAAGTTTTTCATAAAAATACCAAGACTTCACCCTAAGATATATTTGATATTCAGAATTCAAAAATGATTTCTATTTTAAAAAATTCAAAACATATAAGTTACATTAATTAATTTAATAATTAATTCCCGCTGTCAGAGCAAATAACGTGTTTTTATGAATCAATAATTATCAAAAGATTGACACTAGTTTAAGTCCAATTTCAAGGTGAAATTAATTTCAACAACCACTATTAGATTAAATGGTAAAAATATATTCTAATTTAGCCTTAAAAACAATTCAAAAGATAATATAATCATATAAACAAATTAGATTAAAAAGAGGTTTTGAATTAAAATACAACATTTTTCACTATTCATTAAAAAAACATTATCAGAAAAAATACCAGAAATTTATCCAAAGTACATTTAAATGTCCCAAACATAAAGAATAAGTTTATTTTGACAAATATATCTTATAAAATTGTCAAATGATAAATTTAAAAATGGTTTTCCCTCAAAAGGCAGTAAAATAATCTTTAAAAAATATAAGTGTATTCCATGCTTAAGATTGGATTTATTCTCATTTTAAGCCTCTAAAACACTATCTAATTCATTAATAGACATAGATAAAAATATCTATTATTCACTAATTACTTGGGATGTTACATCCTTCCCCGCTTTTGAAAATTGTGTCCCCGCAATTTGTTTACTTATTGAATAAGTGGGGATATTTATCCCTCATTGCATTTTCAGATTCCCATGTTGCCTCTTCAATCATGTGGTTTTTTCACAAATCCTTTACCTAATGAATCACATTATTCTGTAACCCTTGCTCCCTGTGGTCAAGAATCTGAACCGGTTGTTACTCATAAGATAGGTTCTCTTCCAGCTGAACTACCTCTGGACTCAAAACATGAGATGGATCCAGCATGTACTTCCTTAACATTGAAACATGAAAAACATTGTGTACCTGAGATAAACTCGGAGCTAAAGACACTCGGTATACAACTGATCCAACTCTCTCCAGAATTTCATATGGTCCAATGAACCTTGGACTCAGATTTCCTTTCTTACCAAATCGCATCACACTTTTCCATTATGATACTTTGATAAAAACATGATCACCTACCTCAAAACAGAGGTCCTTCCTCCTGTTGTCCGCATAACTCTTCTTCCTACTCTGAGTTGTTCTCATGTGTTTCTGTATCAGCTGAACTTTTTATGCCAACTCTTCTACCAATTCTAGCCCTATCAACTTCCTTTCACCCACTTCATCCCATAAAGTTGGAGTTCGACACCACTTCCCATATAACGCCTCAAATGGTGCCATCTGTATACTGGAATGAATACTATTATTATATTAAAATTTAAACAAAGAAAGATGTTGGTCCCAACTTCCCTGATAATCCATCGAACAAGCACGTAGAATATCTTCCAAAGTCTGAATTGTTCGTTTTGACTGCCCATCTGATTGAGGATGAAAATTTGTACTAAAAATTAATTCAGTATCCAACGACTTCTGAAGGCCTTTCCAAAAGTTATAAGTGAACCTGGGATCGCAGTTAGATACAATGTAGAGAGGAACTCCATGTAACCTGACTATCTCTTTAAGATACAAACGGGAAAGTTGATCTAGGGAAAAAGTATCTCCTATAGAAAGGAAATGAGCAGATTTAGTCAAGTGATCAACAATAACACAGATTGCATTATTACCTCGAGATGTTTTCGGTAATCCCACAACAAAGTCCATGGATATATTCTCCCATTTCCACTATGGAACTGGAAAAGGCTGAAACATCCATTTCAGTAAATGCCGCTCTGCTTTAACCTGTTGACATGTCAAACACTTCACAGTAAAATCAGCAATATCCCTTTTAATTCCGTCCCACCAGTAATACTCCTGAAGATCTTTGTACATCTTAGTACTTCCTGGTTGAACTGAAAACGGAGAACTATGAGCGTCAGATAACAACTCTCTCTTCAACTGTGAATCACAAGGCACACACAATCTCTTCCCAAATCTCAAAACAAAATCATTATCAATGTTGAATTCAGGAAACTTACCCTTCTGAACCAGCTCTACCTTTTTCTACAACTCACTGTCTTGCTTCTATGCTTGCTTAATTCTATCTGATAGAGAAGATTTCACTAATACCTGAAAAAAACAGAAGGACATCCTGCACCAACAACTTCTATGCCAATTTTCATCAAATCTTTAACCAAGGGATCACGTTCCAAATGCAACATTGTTAATGAAGCATTACTCTTTCTACTCAAAGCATCATACGCTTTATTTACTTTTCCCGGATGGTAATGAATTGTACAATCATAATCCTTGATTAATTCTAGCCATCTCCTCTGTCTCATGTTCAATTATTTCTGAGTGAATATATACATTTAACTTTTGTGATCAGTATATATTTCACACTTTACTCCATACAAATGATGCCTCTAAATTTTTAAAGCGAAAACAACAGAAACTAATTCCAAATCATGTGTAGGGTAATTTACCTCATGAGTTTTCAACTATCGTGAAGCATAAGCAATTACCCGGTCATTTCGCATTTGGATGCAACCAAGTCCTTTCAATGAAGCATCAATGTAAATAACAAACTCACCATTCCTAGAAGGTAGTGCCAAAACTAGAGAATTCACCAATCTTCTTTTCAGTTCCTGAAAACAATCATCACATTCTTTTGTCCAGATAAACTTAACACCCTTCCGAGTTAGCTTAGTCATTAGACTAGATAACCGTGAAAAATTTCTAACAAACATTCGGTAATAGCCTGCCAAACCAAGGAAACTATGAATATCAGTTACATTTGTGGGTCTTGTCCATTCTTCAACAGCTTTTTTTTGTAGGATCAACAGTTATTCCATCTTTAGAAACAATATGACCAAGGAAAGAAATTTGTTGAAACCAAAACTCACACTTGCTGAATTTCCCTTACAATTTATTTTCTTTCAAGGTTTGAAAGATAACCCTTAAATGTCTTTCATGATCCTCTTTACTTTTAGAAAACACCAAAATATCATCAATAAAAACAACCAACATTTTTCAATTGAGTCAATTGAGCCATCACTACAACAAACTATTTAGTTCTGATTCTGAACATCTCAGGATACTGATTTGAAAGGTCATTTCCCCCTGTATGCCTTCCCAGAAAATCTTTTCTATTTCCTCTAGGAAAAACCATTCTTAACAAACATGTCTTAGACAAAGAAACATGGTAATCTTCAAATGCTATATTATTTCAATTTGTCCATAAAAAAAATATTTTTGGATAATCATTTAATAAAATTCTAATTTCTGAAGTTATCTAAACCGACCTCTGATACCAACTATAAGGCCCCATCCTTAAACCTTACTTAATCTTGAGTTATTACAAGATTACACATTGATGATCTTTTCAGTTTTAGATTTTTAGAGAATTAGATCATAAAACATGCATTACATCCCAGATTTAAACAAAGTGGTTACAATAAAAGATAGTATTCATTTTTCGCAACAACGGAAACATATTTAAAATAAAGCATGGATTATTTCTTGACACTTCCTTGACACTATCATCATACCATGTACCCTTCCCTTGACTTATGAAAAACATTTCAAAAACATGGGATGAGCATAAAAAGCTCAGTAAGGGATATAAAATATGGAAAGGAAACATGAGTACATGTATACATAAGAATCAATGAAATCATACTCTACTCATAAAATATAAGAACTTTAACATACCTCATCAAATCATGAATAAATCATAGAAATCATAAGACATAAAGGTAACTTGAGGCATTCATAACATTCTTATGTAGGGAGTAACCCTCTTGGTTACGATTGGAATACCCATCAAAGTATATTCCCTAAATCTCTTCGGATAAACCTTAACGTTTAACTCCTTCGTGTTACCCAATGCATTGGAGAGCTATATTGGGATCACCTACCCTTAATTTTTCATTGAACCAACTGTCTTCATAACAATGCCCAAGAATCATAACATAATCGTATCACATAAAACATGCATAAAGGAAACATAACATTTCCACATTTCAATCACAAGATATCAATAACACATTGATATAATAAAAATGTTATCAAAACCATTTTCAATACCAAAATAAAAGAAAAGTAAAATATGGTATTTATTTTTCTTTTAAAAAAAGGTATGGCTTGTAGAGGAAGCCAAAACTCAAATAATGGTCACGGCGGTGGAGAAGTCGTTGTCTCCGCATACGTACGACAAAAACATTCCCTTTTGTCGTTTAGTAAAACGCTTCGTATAAAAACGATTCCTTTTGGATAAACATAAAATTCAAAGGTGTTTATACACTGTATAAAAGAAAGTTGTGTATAAAACAAAATATGCGTCAATGAATGGAGATTGAGACGAAGTCCCTTACAAAGATCATTTTTTTAAATAAAGTAGATCTATTATGTGTATTCACTATATTTACACATAAAGAAAGTATAAATACAAGATAGTACATAATAATATAATGACATAATTTGAAAGTAGGAGATTAACCCAAAGAACGGAAATTGGGTTAAGAAGTTCCCTTACCTCGGGTCCGACTTGACTTGATCGTTCTTTACCGTCCTGAATAATAAACTTGAGTTAATTTCTACTTTTTTTAAGAACATTTTTCAATATTAATATTACTTTTATATCAATTATTTCCATGTTATAATCATTATGTAATCATTTATGTTAATAATGTTTGTTTTGTCGATATTTGGTTCTTAAGTCGAAAGTGGATTTCTTACAATTACATGTTGTTCGTGTGGTCAATGGTTCATTATATACAGAATGATATTCATGATTTGGATATCATATATATCATATATATATCCTGAATATACATGTATTTATAATATTACATATTCATTTAGAGGTAAGAAATGAAATGCACCATTCATGGAGACGGTAAGTCGTACGTACACATGAACACTACTTTCATTTCTATGTCATATTAATGGAATTAAAAATAAATGAGAGGTATGTATATTTTAATTCCAGAATTATATTAATCACTTATATGTAACATACATCATATATATCCATTATATATAGGCACTTATAATAGTATATTACATTTGGGGATAATAAATGAAATGCACCGTTCATGGAGACGGTAAGCCGTACGTTCGCATGAACGCTACTTTCATTTCTATCTCATACGTTAATGGAAAGAAATAATAATTATATAAAAGTATATTATAATTACAGTATAAAATAATATATAATAAATTTAAATCCATCCTTTATACGTCCCACATATGGCATTAACGAATCAAATCACTTTGAGGGGGCGGTAGTCCGCACTTCCTAAAATGAAGATATCACGTATACCAATAATGGAATCCATAAAGGTATGACATAAATGAATAATACAGAAGCTTAAATAAAACATAAACATATTATATATCATATATAAATATAGTGACATCTTAATGTCCACCTTTGAAGGTGTTAGAAGAATATTGAACAATCATCGTTTCGTGAGGCAGAAATTTTCCATCCACAGAAACATTATTTTCTTTAAACATTAGATGTATGTGTGTGTAAGTGTAGCTCGAATATTTCTTATAACAAAATCCTAGTATATGTAAGATACTGGTTTTGTTTCAAAAGAAATGAATAAAAAGTGTTTAGGGGGTTGGAGAAGAAAAATAAAACATAAGAACACAAGAGAAGACACAACCTTTAAATCGGATAACTCTTTTTGATTTTAGCTCAACGGCTTCCTTGGGAAGACTTATGCCCAAAGTGAGGCTTCTAAGAGTTATATAGGGATGTGGAGAGACAAAATGGGCAGGTTTTGTCCGAGCCAAAGTCTTGAGAGGTGTGGTTAAGGTGGTAGAGGTGGGGGGCCTTTTATAAGAGGAGAGGAGGGGCACTCTTGGAAAGTTATAAAAAGATACTTTGTTATAAAATAATTTTCAGATAAAAGAGGTACCAAAATTATAAATCTCGAGGATAAGGTTATAAGGTTTCTAAATCCACCCATCCAATAGGTTTTTTACAAGTGTAGGTCTTATATTTTACATTATATTTTCATTTTATTTAATTCGTTAAATAATGAGGTAATTGCTGCATCATCATGGTGTCATAAATAATTAATTTATTTAATGTATAAAAATTATAAAAAAATATCATGATGTAGAAATATTTTTATCTTTCTAATGAATATTTATTGTCAAAAATGTGACTTGTATAACACCATTTAAAAATTGTTTTGGTAAAACAACTCATGTTTGTGTCATTTTTTACTTTTACTTTAAATAAAAGGCATTAATGTCTTTATCAAACCCATGTGGCTCCATGGGGTCCCAAAAATCGACCCATGGGTTGTCATGGTCGGCCATGACACATCCAATAAGGGTAGGACATGTTTCAAGTTCATTTCATATTATTAAATCATTATTATTACCTTAAATTACACTAATTACCTCTAATCGCGATTAAAAACGTAAAAGTTACTATTCACCAAAAAATTATTTTAATCCCATTGAACAACATTTTAATTCTTAATGACAACCATTTATGTCGGATTTTTGAAATTCAAAACACAAAGGTGGTAAAATTTCATTTAACCAAAAAATTAGTTTTTTAAGTACCACTTAGTGGTTTCACTATTCATCAAAAATTGATGTTTTTCAGAAAAATACAAAAACATCACCCTAAGATATATTTGATATTCAGAATTTGAAAATGATGACTATTTTACAAAATTCAAAACATATAAGTTACATTAATTAATTTAATAATTAATTCCCGATGTCAGAGCAAATAGCGCGTTTTTATGAATAAATAAGTATCAAAAGATTGACACTAGTTTAAGTGCAATTTCAAGGTGAAATTAATTACAATGACCACTATTGGATTAAATGGTAAAAATATATTCAAATTTAATTTTAAATCCAATTCAAAAAATAATATAATCATATAAACAAATTATATTAAAAAGGGGTTTTGAATTAAAATACAACATTTTTCACTATTCATTAAAAAAGAACATTGTCAGAAAAATACCAGAAATTTATCCAAAGTAAATTTCAATGTCTCAATCATAAATAATAAGTTTATTTTGACAAATATAGCTTATAAAATTGTCAAAAGATAGATTGAAAAATGTTTTTCCATCAAAAGGTGGTAAAATAATCTTTTAAAAATATTAGTGTATTCCATGCTTAAGATTGGATTTATTCTCATTTTAACCCTCTAAAACACTATCTAATTCATTAATAGACATAGATAAAAATATCTATTATTCACTACCTAATTGGGATGTTACAATTACACTCTAGATTATTAATTTATTATTTATCTTTTCAAAATATCATCAAGATGAGTGGGTGTGTTGGTACATTTTTAAGGTATCCCATTTCATTTATATTCCTACTCATAACTAGTGAATTTCCATAAACTATAAGATTTGGTATTGGGGTGTCATTATCACCCCACTCCCAGTCTAGTCGGGGCCCTAGTGGGTTGGTATATGAAAGAGTGGTATCAAAGGATTTTTTATGTGGGTTTATATATTTATACATACCTTTAGTATTGGTTTGGGAACATTGGGAAATGATGTAAAGGAGTCCCAAGTTCATCACTTTGTCCAGGGAACCGAGTGATGGTGTAGAAGAAAATATATCTATATAGTAAGAATCAGACTACCTTTTCTCAACTTAGCATTTTGAGGCTTTTTATAGGGAAACTGATGCTACATGAACTTTTTAAGACTAGGCCTTCTGAAAATCATGCCCTACACAACTAATCTCTTCAAATATTCTCAACTAACAAATGTATGTATTGTAAATTTCAATGTTGTTTTTATATTGAAAACTATATATTATTTCCATATAGGGGTTTTGATGTTTATATTATGTGTCATGAGGCCTTAGTATATTGACTCATTCTTGAAGTGTTCTCAGTAGGATTGCATAGAGTAGTGCTTCCACCCAATATGCAAAGCATCGATCCATGACTAGAGGTCCATGAACATGATCAACTACATGCTAGGAAACTGATAGCTCTAAATGATTGGTAAAATGATGTGCATAGGATTAGTGTGCCACATGTGTTACTATGATAGAGACCATCATGATTCACGATGAGCCAAACCCTCCATAAGTGATGAATTAGATTGATGTTGTACTCAGAGTTTTCAATCTTCTGAAGAACCTATCTGATCAAATGGTTGTGCTTCAAACTAGTCTTCTTTATAGACTATTGTGACACTTCTGGGTTATGTTCATTTAGATAAATTAAGAGACAATTCTTTCATGGAAATATTTTCATTGTCGTTTCACGGTTAATATTATACTTAAACCTTTAACTCAGTACCAATGCAAGAGATTATTAATCTACAATAGAGCTTTATTTTATAAAAATAATAGTCTCAATGTTTTACCAAACATATATATTACTTTCATAATGTGTTTTTTTGTGGATACTTCTAACAAGAAAAGTTTGAGAATGTTCCCTATAAGGAAATTTGTGATAGCATTGTTTTTTTATACATTCCCACTAATTTTGGGGTACTGGGTGAGATATATTTTTAAACATACATTTTATAATAGTGTTGTTAAGAACATTGAGTTGAGAGTTGACATTTTGGGGACAAGTCATATAAAATGGATAGTAGGATTTAGTCGTCAATGTTTCAAAGATAGAGCAATCATAATTCCAATATTCTAGCATGTTTATCTATGGAATAGGGTTCACGTACAGAGTCTAGTCATACTATATAAGGATGATTCTAATATTATGATTGGTGATCAAATAGACCATGATTTCCAGACCCAACAAGCTACAGATACTGTAAATAGAATTAATTGACCTCCACTTATACGACATATTCATGATCATGGATCTCCAAGGCATGGTCCGGGAAATTCCTAGGGAGGTGGTGCTAATAAAGGGGTAAAAGATCCATGATGGGAGGATTTTTAGGAGTGTCACTATTCTATGACAAACTCCCATCACCATTATAATTTTGATAATTATACTATAAAAGGGATTGTGGTAGATGGATTTTGTCATTTTCAGATGGCATGGGATATTACCAGGATGTACATGATATGTTTTAGGCAATGACCAACATATATTCAACATTTATCCAGAATGTGCATACATAGTAAAAAGTCTTTATATATTCTCTAAATACCTTGTGAAAGAGATATATATTCCAATAGAGTCTTAGGGCCATGATATATGGTTATAGGATTCTACATGGAGAGAGTATTTTATATTGCCCGGTTTTCATCAATGGATGTCCACGCTCAGTGTATAAAGCTTCTCTTTGAACCTATTTTTCATTACAATAAAACTATATGATGTCTTTATGGCCATGGAATCATTGTTTATAGTGAATTCGATGATAGATTATCACTACAAGATAGTTATTATGTTTATATATTTATCTTAATATGTTCATCTATATGGACAACAAGGTCCATATGCTAGAGAAACTATGACTCATTGGTAGGATAATGCTACCTATAACTCATCCAATGGTTATTTTGGTCCTCGGTGTGGCAAGATAATTAGATATTTGTCTTCCAAAAATAGCGTACGGTTATATATACATCATTAGTGGTGATTTACTTGGACTACCTCCACATGGAATATTGAAATCTGTATTGACATACACTCTAGGATGACAATAATATCTTCTATAGAAAATAGCATGGACCCTAATGGTATAAGGATATGAGTGTGTAGTAAGATCGGCTTCAAGATAAGGGTTTTATTAGACTCATTGTGTCCCGTTTGGGCCCCTATTGTTGTTCATAGAAAAGGAAGAAGTGATATTGAATCTTTGTGTTTATTTCCATCACCTAAATCATTTCATAGTCAAGAAAAAGCACCACTTTACTAATACTGATAGATTTTTGATGAGTTAAAACATAAATATATTGTTCTCAAGGACGTATTTAAGTTATGGATACCAAAAAATTAAGTTTTAAGAGTTTTACTGTAAAGACCCGTAAAATTCAAGGGAATATTTTTCTTAATTTTCTTTGGAATTTTACAAGAGCGCGGTTTCTGACGGTACCTGATTCCGAGGCCTAGAGTGCCCGGAATCAATTTCCGAAGTTTGGCTCGGGTACGTTCAGTGAACGAATGAGCGGGTTTTTCTAACTTTTGATCTGGTGCTCGGAATTGAAATCCGAGGACACCGATGAACTCGCAGCGCCGTTTTTCGCTTAAGGGGACCTTTTCCGAAGTTGCGTTTATTGCGGGACGAAAGTTAGTTTTTGGGAGAATTATAAGAAGTTAAATAAAAATGTGGAACACTTTTTATTTTATTTTGTTAGTTAACTTCTCCCAAAGGGAGTTAAAGGTGGGACCCACATCCACTTAACCTCCCTTGGGAGGATTAAGTGTGGTGGGGCCCACAAGAACCCCAACTTTTCATCTTCTCTCAAAACTCCCTTTAACCCCTCTTTAAATGACTTGACAACTTGTTATTTATTTTGGAGTTATTTTATTTGAATTTCAAAGCTTTGAAATTCAATTTGTTATGTGTGTGAATAAAATACGACTCTAACTTATTTTATTTGGTTAGATTTCTCTAGCCTTCTTGAGAGGATTTTGGGTTCTCCTTCTTCTTCTTCAACCTTGACAAAGAACGCGAAGAACCTTCGAGCTCCGACGAAGAACGCCACTCCTCTCTTCTTCGTAGCCGGTTGTCTCCGAAGATCAATGACGTATTCCGTGTCAACTAAAGGGAACGCCGCTTCCTCCTCGGACTTCCTTCGTCGACTTACGAATATTCGCCAACGACGTACCTCTTCGGACGTACCTCTTCGTCAACGGATTTGACGAACGATTACCGCAACGCCCGACCTCCGCGATGTTGTCTTTCGCGGGTCGTTGACGAACATCGATCTTGAAACCAAGGTAGGGGTTGTTGTTGATTATTTATTTAGTCTCGTTCTTGGTTCTAGCTTGACAATTTTGAGGTTTATTGTTAAGTGTTATCGACTAACGAGAGGGGGGCCGGACCGCACAAACACGGCCGAATTCCCCCTCCTCTGTTCTGGAATATTATTTCCTTGAGGATGTATGAGATGGCGTGGTGTCGTCGCACCACGCGGGAATTGCAAGGCTATAATCGCGCGGCGCCGTCGCGTCGCGTCGAAGGGAATCGAAGGCGCCGCGGCCGCAGCAGGGCCGCAGCGGAGGGGCGCGGTGTCGTCGCACCGCGCCGGACGACGAACACCGCGGCCGGTTCCGGGCCGCGGCGAGACGTGAAGATCGGCGGCTCGCCGGGCCGCCGGTGCCGGAAGTCGGAAGGGGACCGGCTTTGTCGGTCCGTTGAAGAAGAACCGGCCGGCCAGGTGGGCCGGCCGGAAGGGAAAAACCAGGGGAATTTAATTCCCTTGGCCAACACAAATGCCCCCCCATTTATGAGGGGGGGGGGGGCGGTTTCCTTAAGGGGGGCAGGCGGCCCCCCGGTTTTCCTCAAAGCAGGCCCCCATGAGGGGGGGGGGGGGGGGGGGGTTCTCCAAAGGCGCGGCTAAAAGCCGCGCCGCCAACATGAAGAAGCGGGGGCCTTGCCCCCCGCGCGTGGCACCAAGCGGCGCCAGGTCGCGTCGCCGCCGGCCGCGCCGCGCCGCCGCGCCGGACCGCGCCGCCGCGCCTGGTCGGACCCAGGTCGGGTCGGCCCGGTTCGGGTCGACCCAGGGGGGGTCGGGCCGGGTCGCCCCGGGCCCGGACCCCCCATTTTCGAATCGTTTTCGGTCTTTTGGCCATAACTTGAGCCACGGACCTCCGATCGACGAACCGTCAGCGGAAATGCGATCCTTGGATCGAGACGGTCGTTCCGGTATATCGCACTCAAGGTTTCAGAATACTTTGAGTTCGGCCGGGTTGGTTCGTACACGAAACCAACTGGGCCCTCGGAGCGGAAACGCTCATATCTTGAGCTACGGACGTCTGATTGACGTGCCGTCAGCTTTGTTGTGTTTCTCTTAGTGAGAAGGATCTTTTGGCATACGCCGCCCGAGGTTTGGACGCAGGTGGAGTACGGTTGGGTTGGTTTAGCCTTAAAAACCAACCGGGCCCCTGGGATGAAAAGGCCAATAACTCTCAGACCGGGCGTCCGATCGACGCGCTGTCAGTTGCGTTGAGTTCCTGTTGACGTTACGGAACTTTTGGATACATCAACTCTGGACTTTGTGACAGTTGATGTATCAGCCTCTCGGCTCGTGGAGCGGACCCTCCCGAACGAGCTTGCTGTGTGCGGGAACCCTAGTGCTGGCTGCGACTGCGACTGTGACTGCTACTGCTACTGTGACTGCGACGACGATAGTACTGAGATCCTGTGTGGATTCGACGACAACTACAGCACTCAGCGATCCTACGTGGATCGGTGCTACAGGTCCTGTGTGGGCCCGATCCTGTGTGGGTCCTTGCGCTCAGCGGTCCTGTGTGAACCAGCGCCTACAGGTCCTATGTGGGCCCGATCCTGTGTGGGTCTTTTGCGGGGGTTAGTTACCTATCGATCCTTCGTGGGTCCGACAACTTAGATGGATCAGAGATCATCTTTATCGTCCTTTAAAGAAGTATACCTGTGTGAGCTGAATCTGGTTTCTTTCCTGTGTGGATTGAGTTGTGCTATCCTGTGTGGAATTCGTTTTTCTTTCCTGTGTGGAATACGTTTACTTTCCTGTGTGGAATGAGTTGTACTTGGGCTTGGAGGTTGGAGCGTATTGGAATTGATGACTTAGGTATATGTATGGGCATATACCTAAGCAGTATCGGTTGTTACTTCGTGATTGTATCTTCCTTTGTGGTTTATCCTTTGTGGATTTTGGGAGGCCTTCAGGGGTCTCGGGGTCCCTACTGAGTAGCTTATACTCACCCCTGTACGGGCTATGCCCGCACTTCGTTGTGTTGGTTGCAGACGACGAACAGCATTGATCTTGGCTGAGGCTTGCAAAGCAGGACGGTACCTGGAGGTGGACCACTGGGCGGGACGTGTTCGGAGCGGACGACGGGACCCGAGGAGCAGTGGAGCTATCTGTACCCACCCTTCAGGTGGGATTTCCAGTGGACAGCTTGGTGTAGTGGCTTTTACTTTACATTTGTTGTTTTCCCTTTCGATTTGTACTTTACTTTCAGTTGTGTTTGTATACTGGCCCATTTACTTTTCTGCACTTTCAGTTGTACTCTGTTTTTACTTAGTGTTTACCTTCCGCTTGCTTACTCTGTGGTGTTTGTTTACTTTACAAAGGCAATGCCTTCCCTTTTTACTGGGATTTAGGCCTTGGTGCTAGTCTCCAGCCCCTGGCCTATGGAAGGCGGGCTTGGGGTAGTCACGGCACAGACCCCGAGGGCGGGTCGTGAGAAATTGGTTTCAAAGGAGTTCGGTTCTACCGCGAACTCTGATCTTTTCTATGTGAAGCAATAATGTTTAGCATATTGAGTGTGGTTCTCAGTCCAGGGAGTCCAGTGTTGGTGCGGCGGCCGACGTATCCGTACACCAAGACCCTGACTACTGATATCCGACTTAATGCACGAAAACATTGATTGTGTGTGTGTTTCAAAGTTTTCTTTGTGATTACTTTATATCATCTCACCAGGTATACTGTTTGACCGTGGCGCACCTGATTCCTTTTCAGGATGGCCCCACGACGGCAGCCAGCTAGGGTTCTGAGAGTCGAGTGTGATGACAGCCCACCGAGCGACGAGGCCTCGATGTAGGGCCCTTTGTCAGCAGTGGCACCGGCGGTAGCTCTACCCGCCGAGCCACCGATGCTTCCAGCACCAGCCGCTGACGATGCACGTCGCCTCAGCGCACTGCATGAGTTTCAGCGCCAGCGACCACCCAGGTTTCGCGGGGAGACGGATTCCCAGGCAGCCGAGGACTGGATGGAGGCAGTGGTACGTGTGTTTTGGCTAGTGAGGACACCAGCAGACCTCATGGTGATCCTCGCTGCGAGCCTACTACACGCAGCTGCAGGACGATGGTGGAGCTAGATGCTCCAGGTGCACGATGAGATATCTCTACTTTGGACGGACTTTGAGAGCCACTTTCGCTCGGAGTTCGTCCCAGTCACCCTTCGTGTGGTGCGTATCCAGGAGCTTCTTCAGCTGCGGCATGGAAGCATGACGGTCGCTCAGTACTCGGTGAGATTTACTGATCTCTCGCGCTACTCGACTGACATGGTACGGGACCCATTCTTCCGGGCCCAGACCTTCGAGCAGGGTTTGAGACACGAGATCAGAGCATCGCTGATCTCCCTCAGCATACCGACTCAGACAAGAGTACTGGAGCAGGCCCTTTTGATCGAGAGATTCCTTACTGAGTCTACACCAGCACCGAGACCCACCGCAGGGTGGCACGTGGCAGAGTCTTCTGCGGCTGGCAGTCGACGGATGACCCAGGGGTCCAGGCAGACCAGACCTTCAGGCAGACGACCTCAGGACACTGGCTCAGCAGTGCGGGGCACACAGCGCGGAGCCAGTCTTTCGAGTGGAAGATAGTGCTATGCATGCGGCGGGCAAGGCCACATGGCTCGTGACTACCCGACCCGCCATGCAGAGGAGCAGCAGACGGTTGAGGAACCACCTAGGAAGAGGTAGAGGTTCGACCGTGGCGGTCCACAGGGAAGAGGCGGACGAGGAAGAGGAGCTGGCTGAGCAGCAGGTGGTGGGCGACGCTTTGAGGCTCTACCACCACCACCACCAGGAGGTCCACCCCGACCTCAGGGGAGAGCACAGCTTCAGGCAGCTGAAGCTTACGATCATGGAGCTCTGGAAGCAGGTGGACTAGTTCGGGACTAGCTCCAGGCATAGAGGCCTTTGCCCATAATGCCTCTAACTTCGTAGATTGTGTTGCCTTGTGTCCTTGTACTTTAAGTTGAAGTAATAAAAGATACTTGCCTTGGTGACTTTTGTTTTCTTGTCTTTTGTTTGTTTTTACTAGGAGGTGCCGGTTAAAAACTGTTGACTTGACCCTCACTTTCGAGATTCTTACTATAGGAAACCCAGTGACCACACACTGATGCCGACAGTGTGAATCAACCCTTGGAGGCGAGAGTAACGTTTGGATCTCTTGGTAGCAGCATCGAGGCCTTACGACATCATCCATTCCATGATTTAACTAATCATGACGGGATTGACTGTATTAGGCAAGGAACGTGGTTCATCCAGGGGATGAGACCAGATTTCACTTTTCGGCAAAGGAGAAATCTTTGCAGATTTGTTGTACGTTAAGGAGAAAGGGGAACGTAGTAGCCGATGCCCTCAGCAGGAGGACGGGAATTCAGCTATTTGAGGAGGCGACGGAGAATCTAGTCTCTTTGCAGATATCCTTCGTGGATAGAGATGGAGCAGCCTTCCTCCAGTCTCTCACTGTCACCCCTCCTCTACTGCAGCGGGTCAGAGGGGCACAGCGTGAGGACGCTGACTGTGAGACACGGCGTGCACAGATATCCTCGGGACAGGAACCTGATGGTTTCTCCCTTGGAGCAGAGCACGACATCCTTTTCAGAGGACGTACCATGGTACCAGTCGCCTTGCGAGAGGAAGTGCTGAGAGAGTTTCACACTTCTCCTTTGGCGATACATCCTGGAGTGGCGAAGATGTACCAGGACCTCAGATGACAGCACTAGTGGCCGGGCATAAAGAAGGCTGTAGCAGAGTTCATTTCTCGATGCCTCACCTGCCAGCAGGTGAAGGCAGAGCATCAGGTACCAGCAGGCTTGGTACGGCCCTTGGAGGTTCCGGAGTGGAAGTGGGACGGCATATCTATGGACTTTGTGACTGGACTTCCATGCACTTCTAGAGGTCACGACTCCATCTGGGTGATTGTTGACCGACTCACCGAGTCGGAACACTTCTTACCCATCAGGGAGCAGGGCTCAGTGGAGAGCTTGGGACGTCTCTATGTTCAGGAGATTGTGCGACTCCACGGTGTACCATCATCTATCGTCTCCAATCGAGATGCTCTCTTTACTTCCCGGCTTTGGAAGTGGTTACAGGAGGCGTTCGGGACACAGCTACGTCTGAGCTCAGCCTTTCACCCTCAGACGGATGGTCAGACGGAGAGGACCATTCAGACTCTCGAGGACATGCTCCGCGCATGTGTCCTCGACTTTGGTCATAGCTGGGAGGACCACCTACCCTTGGTGGAGTTTGCGTACAACAACAGCTACCACTCCACCATCGGGATGGCACCGTACGAGCCGTTGTACGGCCGACCTTGTAGATCTCCTTTGTGCTGGACAGACCCTGGGGAGTCAGCACTTGTGGGACCGGAGATGGTCCAGGCCACAACAGAGAAGGTCCAGGTCATCCAGGAGTGGATGAGGATAGCTCAGAGCCGGCAGAAGTCATACGCTGACAGGAGGCGGAGGCCACTAGAGTTCGAGGATGGCGACCACGTCTTCTTGTGGGTCTCAACTTGACGTGGTATACGGAGATTTGTCTGAGGCGGCAAGTTATCTCTGCGCTTCATCGGACCCTTCCAGGTCCTCAGCAGGATTGGCGAGGTGGCTTATCGCCTGGCTCTACAACCTCAGTTGCACCGGGTGCACGACGTCTTCCACGTGTCTCAGCTGAGGAGATACGTGCACGACCCGACGCACATCATTGACCATGGGGAGCTTGACGTTGACGATGGGGTGACTTTTACGGACGTCCCGATGGAGATAGAGGATCGATAGGAGCGGGTCCTACGTGGGCGATCGATTCCTCTTGTGCGCATCAGATGGCAACACGGGAACCTCCAGGAGAGCACATGGGAGCGGGAGGCTCAGATGCGTGCTCAGTACCCTCATTTGTTTCCCTAGTTTTTGATGTATCTTTACGGGGACGTAAAGCCCTGAGGTGGGAGTAATGTAAAGACCCGTAAAATTCAAGGGAATTTTTTTCTTAATTTTATTTGGAATTTTACAAGAGCGCGGTTTCTGACGGCACCTGATTCCGAGGTCCAGAGTGCCCGGAATCAATTTCAGAAGTTTGGCTAGGGTACGTTCAGTGAACGAACGAGCGGGTTTTTCTAACTTTTGATCTGGTGCTCGGAATTGAAATCCTAGGACACCGATGAACTCGCAGCGCCGTTTTTCGCTTAAGGGGACCTTTTCCGAAGTTGCATTTATTGCGGGACGAAAGTTAGTTTTTGGGAGAATTATAAGAAGTTAAATAAAAATGTGGAACACTTTTTATTTTATTTTGTTAGTTAACTTCTCCCAAAGGGAGTTAAAGGTGGGAACCACAACCACTTAACCTCTCTTGGGAGGATTAAGTGTGGTGGGGCCCACACGAACCCCAACTTTTCATCTTCTCTCAAAACTCCCTTAAACCCCTCTTTAAATGACATGACAACTTGTTATTTATTTGGAGTTATTTTATTTGAATTTCAAAACTTTGAAATTCAATTTGTTAAGTGTGTGAATAAAATAAGACTCTAACTTATTTTATTTGGTTAAATTTCTCTAGCCTTCTTGAGAGGATTTTGGGTTCTCCTTCTTCTTCTTCAACCTTGACGAAGAACACGAAGAACCTTCGAGCTCCGACGAAGAACGCAACTCCTCTCTTCTTCGTAGCCGGTTGTCTCCGAAGATCAACGACGTATTCCGTGTGAACGAAAGGGAACGCCGCTTCCTCCTCGGACTTCCTTCATCGGCTTACGAAGATTCTCCAACGGCATACCTCTTCGGACGTACCTCTTCATCAATGGATTTAACGAACGATTACCGCGACGCCCGACCTCCGCGACGTTGTCTTCCGCGGGTCGTTGACGAACATTGATCTTGAAACCAAGGTAGGGGTTGTTGTTGATTATTTATTTATTCTCGTTCTTGGTTCTAGCTTGACAATTTTGAGGTTTATTGTTAAGTGTTATCGACTAACGAGAGGGGGGCCGGACCGCACAAACACGGCCGAATTCCCCCTCCTCTGTTCTTGAATATTATTTCCTTGCGGATGTATGATA
This sequence comes from Viscum album, assembly GCA_963277665.1. Classification (NCBI taxonomy): domain Eukaryota; kingdom Viridiplantae; phylum Streptophyta; class Magnoliopsida; order Santalales; family Viscaceae; genus Viscum; species Viscum album. The sequence goes on from OY728150.1 coordinate 1,785,133,441, forward strand.
TGGCGTGGTGCCGTCGCACCATGCGGGAATCGCAAGGCTATAATCACGCGGCACCGTCGCACCGCGCCACGGGAATTTTATCATGAACGCGACGCCGTCGCGCCGCGTCGAAGGGAATCGAAGGCGCCGCGGCCGGAGCGGGGCCGCAGCGGAGGGGCGCGGTGCCGTCGCACCGCGCCGGACGACGAACATCGTAGCCGGTTCCGGGCCGCGGCGAGACGGGAAGACCGGCGGCTCGCCAGGCTGCCGGTGTCGGAAGCCGGAAGGGGACTGGATTTGCCTATCCGTTGAAGAACAACCGGCCGGCCAGGTGGGCCGGCCGGAAGGGAAAAACCGGGGGAATTTAATTCCCCCGGCCAACACAAATGCCCCCCCCCATTTATGAGGGGGGCGGTTTCATTAAGGGGGACAGGCGGCCCCCCAGTTTTCCTCAAAGCAGGCCCCCCACGAGGGGGGGCCGGTTCTCCAAAGGTGTGGCTAAAAGCCGCGCCGCCAACATGAAGAAGCGGGGGACTTGCCCCCCGCGCGTGGCACCAAGCAGCGCCAGGCCGCGCCGCCGCCGGACGTGCCGCGCCCCCGTGCCGGACCGCGCCGCTGCGCCGCCGCCGGCCGTGCCGCGCCACCGCGCCGGACCGCACCGCCGCGCCGCCGCGCCGGACCGCCGCTGGCCGGGCCGGGTCGGACCCGGGTCGGGTCGACCCGGTTCGGGCCGACCCAGGGGGGTCGGGCCGGGTCGCCCCGGGCCCGGACCCCCCGTTTTCGAATCGTTTTCGGTCTTTTGGCCATAACATGATCCACGGACCTCCGATCGATGAAAAGTCAGAGGAAATGCGATCCTTGGATCGAGACGGTTGTTTCGGTATATCGCACTCAAAGTTTCGGAATACGTTGAGTTCGGCCGGGTTGGTTCGTACACGAAACCAACCGGGCCCTCGGAGCGGAAACGCTCATATCTTGAGCTGCGGACGTCGGATTGATGTGTCGTCAGCTTTGTTGTGTTCCTCTTAGTGAGACGGATCTTTTGGCATACTCCGCCCGAGGTTTGGACGTAGGTGGAGTACGGTCGGGTTGGTTTAGCCTTAGAAACCAACCGGGCCCCTGGGACGAAAAAGCCAATAACTCTCAGACCCGGCGTCCAATCGACGTGCCGTCAGTTGCGTTGAGTTCTTGTTGACGTTATGGAACTTTTGGATACATCAACTATGGACTTTGTGACAGTTGATGTATCAGCCTCTCGGCTCGTGGAGCGGACCCTCCCGAACGAGCTTGCTGTGTGCGGGAACCCTAGTGCTGGCTGCGACTGCGATTGTGACTGCTAATGCTACTGTGACTGCGACGACGACAGTACCGAGATCCTGTGTGGATTCGACGACGACTACATCACTCAGCAATCCTACGTGGATCAGTGCTACAGGTCCTGTGTGGGCCCGATCCTGTGTGGGTCCGATCCTGTGTGGGTCCTTGCGCTCAGTGGTCCTGTGTGAACCAGCGCCTACAGGTCCTGTGTGGGCCCAATCCTGTGTGGGTCTTTTGCGGGGGTTAGTTACCTATCAATCCTTCGTGGGTCCGACGACTTAGATGGTTCAGAGATCATCTTTATCGTCCTTTGAAGAAGTATACTCGTGTGAGCTGAATCTTGTTGCTTTCCTGTGTGGATTGAGTTGTGCTATCCTGTGTGGAATTCGTTTTGCTTTCCTGTGTAGAATAAGTTTACTTTCCTATGTGGACTGAGTTATACTTGGGCTCAGAGGATGGAGCGTATTGGAATTGATGACAAAGGTATATGTATGGGAATATACCTAAGCAGTATCGGTTGTTACTTCGTGATTGTATCTTCCTTTATGGTTTATCCTTTGTGGATTTTGGGTGACCTTCAGGGGTCTCGGGGTCCCTACTGAGTAGCTTATACTCACCCCAGCATGGGCTATGCCCGCACTTCGCTGTGTTGGTTGCAGACGACGGACAGCGTTGATCTTGGCTGAGGATTGCAGAGCAGGACGGTACCTGGAGGTGGACCACTGGGCGGGACGTGTTTGGAGTGGACGACGGGACCCAAGGAGTAGTGGAGCTATCTGTACCCACCCTTCAGGTGGGATTTCCAGTGGACAGCTCGGTGTAGCGGCTTTTACTTTATAGTTGCTGCTTTCCCATTCGAGTTGTACTTTACTTTCAGTTGGTTTTGTATACTGGCCCATTTACTTTTCCGCACTTTCAGTTGTACTCTGTTTTTACTTAGTGTTTACTTTCCGCTTGCTTACTCTGTGGTGTTTGTTTACTTTACAAAGGCAATGCCTTCCCTTTTTACTGGGATTTACGCCTAGGTGCTAGTCGCCAGCCCTTGGCCTATGGAAGGCGGGCTTGGGGTAGTCACGAAACGGATCCCGAGGGCGGGTTGTGACATTTACAGTTTCAAGATGACATTTTAGTTTCTATATATTGATTACTAATTATGGTAGATCCCTTATTATGTGATTAAATCCCTTGTTTTGGTCATGGAACTTATTAACCAGTTCATCCAACACTACATTGACAGGATCATGGTTATATTTATTAATGAAATTCTATTTTAATTACATTTGAGAAGAAGTATAGATATTATTTTAGGATGGTACTACAATTACACAGTTATGAGCATATATATGGTAATATCTCGAAGTTCTAGTTTGTGATCTGAGAGATTAACTTCCATGGTCATGTTATCTATGAGCATGTGATAGCTATACTCCTAGTAATTAATCATGGAGTAATTTCAGGGGATCCACCCAAAAAATATACATTGAAATTAAGCTTTCTTTCTTTTTTGGGTACTATTAGAGATTTATGGAATGTTTTTCTAGGATTTCAAGCAATTGGACCAACTAGACATTGAAATGGAAACAATTTTTCATGTTTACGCACATTTTGAAGGATTTCAAGCATCTGACCTGTTCTCATATGTTGATATGACTATAAGAGGGACTATGGTGTTGTATCACTTTGAACATTGAAAGACCAGAGCATGTTCATTCTACCATTACATTGGAATAAGATATAAAGAAACTCATCCAAATTTATTGATCATATTTGTTTTATTCTTATACTAGATACATCCCCTTGTCTTACAATACATTTTAATATACAATTTAAAATATAAAATTTTAATTTATTTCGAATAACATTAATCCTTAAAGACTATACTTTTATATTATTCTCATAAATCTTCATAGAATCTTGGGGAAAGATAAACTAAATAAGGTGGAGATCAAATTCTTATAAGAGTTATGTATAGAAGAAGAAAAAGTAAATCAATGAGGATAACCAATATTGAAAGGAAAATAAGTGAGAAAATATCCATTTAATCCATAACATGATCATAATAGGGAAGTAATAAATGATGATTAAATAATTAAATATAAATTATAAAATGAGCATTAAATATATCTATGGATATTCTATTCAGTTGAATAATCACCTAGAATGTAATTATCTGAATTCATAATTATGGAATGCATAACAGTGAAAATCTAAAACATACCACTGAGTCTTTGTTACATGATATTTAATACAATCAATGATTCATTAAAATAATATTATACCATCAATGATTTATTCCATGAATTCAATAAATGGAAAGGACATAAAAAAATATCTAGTTTCACTCATAATACCTATTAATGCATCAATGGGAAATAACAGCCACTCTTGGAATATAAAAAATAAAATTCTTTCTTCATATGAAAGAGTATGAAACATAACAAACATAATTATTCATATTAAAAAATAGAATACAAAATATAAATAATTTCCCCAATCAACAAACATAACCATAAACCACCATGAGTAATATGAAAAATGGTATCAAAATATCACATACACAGTCAAACTGACCATAAACCTTCCATAATTGGAGTAAAGATGGTATTAATACAACATATATAAATTAGAGTCAGAATAATGTGTTTTTTAATTGATGAATAAGAATATTCTTAAAACCGTTTTTACAGAAAATATACTTTTATTTGTGAAAAAAATTTAAAAAAATTAATTTAAAAATTAATTTTTAAAAAATTTCTTCAAACACATCCTAAAAAAAGTAAATTAAATCTTAAAACAGATTATGGTTATGTTGGTAGGTAATTCCATATATACTGTAGAAAAAAATTCAATTATCATGGTAAACCTGATAGAAATATGCCTTATTCAGAAATCGAAAGGATGATTCCATTTTAAACAATTGTAAAAAAGAAAAGTGGCTAACAAATTATTTTAAAAAATAATTTTGAAAAGGTTAATGAAAAAACTTTTAAAAAGTTTTATAAAACATTTATTTGTAGGAAAATAGACTTCCGACAGAAGAGAGAAATGAACTAGGAAGTAATTCAAAATATTTTCTAAAATAAATTTAATGTATAAAATAGTGTAGAAATGGAAGTGTTAAATAAAAGAGCCCATGGATAACTATAAGAGAATAAAATTAATAGTTTCTTTTAAAATTGTCATATAATTTATGTTAATGGAAATTCTATAATAAACAATCTCATTTAGAATGATATTATGCAAGAAGCCCTTAAAATAATCCTAACATTGAAATGAAAATTAAACAATGAAAATATTATGTGTATGAACTATAAATCCCCATTAAATATTTGGAAATACACAAATAGATTGTCTAAAGACATTATACACAGAATCATAGAACATTAACGATAATGAGGATGTAATATATACCAATGAAAAGGAATTGAGTTAAAACATTATTTACAAAATGGTAACATTTTATTCACATCCACATAGAGGAAAAAATTCAAATTGAAACTTAAAATAACCTAAATAATGACATATTTAGGATATCACATTTCATGTGGATGTATATACACCATATAAATGTAACTAGGTGCATAAAATTAAAAAATTATTCTTTGAAATAAAATTGAGACAGAATCCCCTACTTTATATATTAGTTTGGTTGAAAATGATTCAACCTCTTGTATAATGGACTTATAATTGCTATTAAATTATTATAGAACCATATTGATTACTATTATATCATATATTTACATATTTTTTCTGTCTTGTTAATAATGAATTGTCATTTTTATCATTTTGGATAACAACTTCTTTTTTTTCCAGTATGTTTTGACTTGTTATTTTATTTTCCTATTACATAGATAATTATTTCATATTATAAATAATTTATGCCATGATATAAATATCATATATACTCATTATATATGTATTCATATTAATCCATAAAATATGGTGACTAGAATTGAAATACATTATTAATGGACATGGTAGGCTGAATGTTGGCACGATTATTGTTTCTATTTTCTTGATTTTTTGAGTGAAAGAAAATTAAATAATATATGTATTCTGTAATTAAATTTTTATTATAATTTTATATATATCGCATATTTTTATTAAAACCATCCTTAATAAATTTTATGCCAAACATGAATGGATAACATCACTTCCCAAGGAGGTAAACAGACGTACACATGAGCAACAACATCATATTCTCAAAAATAGAAAGCATGAAGGTATATGTGTTATAATAATTTAATAAGAATAATTACATAATAAATAAAACATATAAATTTTATAAATATTAAATCCATCATTTGTAAAATCCATGAATGTTGGTAAGGGGAAAGAGAATGACAACCGTTCATGAGGCGATACTCTACCATACACAGAAACTACAATTTCCAAACCCATTTGATTATATTGTGTGATGTTGTAGGTTGTTACCTTATAATAAATACATATCAGTATATGAATGATATTATTTTTCTGATATTATAATTGTATCACATGAATATTGGGATGTGTATAATGAAATAAAATAAAAAAAATTTAGAAGATCATTACGTATTCTTTGGGTATCCTTCTTAAGGATTGCACAAATTCCTTCAATAGATGGATTTATGGCCAAAATATAGTTTATAGGATTAGGGTACATAATTTTTGGATTTATTTTAGTAGGTATGTTCTAAACCAATTGTTATTGAATTTGGTAATATAGTAGATGATGTGTTGGTATTTTACATGTGGGGTGTGTGAAACCCACGTAATTTGTGAAATAGGAGAATTTAAACCATGTATTTTCGATGTAATGTGGATCCAATAATAAAAAATGTATATCATATATGTTATATTGTCTAATTTTGGGTATGAAATGGGTTTTGGAAAAATTTATAGGTCAGTTTTTCTTTATGTTTGAAGTTTAGTCCCAAAGTACACTCGTTTCTCTCTTAATTATTGTAATTAATTTTAACTACATTCACAAAATAATTTGGTAAAAAATTAATTTGAACTTATTAAATTTTATAAATTACTATGATTCCAAATATGAAATCCATTTTTCAAAATTCATTCCACAAAAGTGAAAAGATTTAATTTAAAATTAATCTTCTAGAAAGAATGAGAAAACAGGTTTTTAAAGTGGTAATGCTCAAAAGATTATGATGTTTTTATATCTACATTCAATTTAAACATTATTAAGATAACATAAATCAGATTACTATATTTATATTTGACCATATTTAAAATTAAATCAAATTTAAAATATAATTTATCAATATAAATTATTTTGATGAAAATGTATTTTTCAATATATAGATCCATCATTCTTTATTATTCATCAAAAAATTAAAATTATAATAAAAATTACAAGAATACAACATAATATATTTTTTACATTTATCTATTAAAATAAAATATTATTTTATCAAAAAAATTATAAAAATGTCAGTATTTAGTTTTAAAATATGTGCACCATTAGCTTTTTAAAAACCTACCTTTTGAAAAATATTTTTTTTGAGCGTAAAATTATATTTGTTCTTCTATTATTATTATAAAATATATTGGATGAATTTTAAAAAATATTTATTTTAAAATATATAAATTTCCTTAATATCATCTAATAATATTAATATATTTAATATATTAAGTTAAAATTCCTTTGATGCAAGAAAACAGTCCTTTATAAAATCATTTCCCTTATATTCAATTAGTTTTAATATTTATTTATAATTAATTTTTAACTAATTAATTGAACTATATATTTTCATAAGATAGATAATACTATTCATGTGCATCATTCAAATATCCATGTGATAATTATAATATTAAATAATTATATTAATATTAAATTATTATTTGGTAAAAACAGACCTTGTGTGTAACAAAATTTATCGAAGAATCTCATTATTTCATACAACACAATATTAATTAGTATTATATGTATTAAAAGTCAAAAAATATATATAGTTTCATTGAAATAGTAAATATATCAAAATTTATAAGGATATTATATTGCATTCTACAAAAGGTATTTTGTGTGACATACTCAATTGAGTATGTTGTTCATATTTTAAAATTTCATACTTATGCCTTCTTCACACCAAAAATAAATTTCATCCACTTAATTTAAACATGATATTTCTAATCTAGGGGTTGAAATTTTAAAATACTATTTTTTGGAAAACTGGCATCATAAAAGATTTAATAACATATCCTCTTAATATGAGGCAAAAGTAACTATTATTATCATGTAGAATAACACAAAACTAGGTTTTTAAATTGGATAAAATTTGAGGTATACTAATATTTTGACAAGGTGGGAACACATAAATTCTTATTTAATTTGATTGAGGTTATTGATCAAAGGATATTGAGTGATCAATGAAATTTTTATCACTAAAATATTTAAATAAATGGTGATTTAAAATACCGTCATTTCAATAAATATGATGATATTATGAAATTTTTTTTTCAAGATTATCATACCAAGAGTTGAAGAATTATTTCACTAAAAAAGAATATATGGTAATATAGTTATTTATATGTTTTTAATTCATAAGAAAAATTTATATTTTTTTATTGCATGGATCCATTTCCCATCCATCTATTAATCAAAGAAATGAATATCCAAAAATGAATTTATCTTCCTAAATAACTACAATTAACCATTAAAAGGACATATGATTTATAAAAGAGTATCAAGGTCTTCCACTTTTCATTATTAAATGAAATTATTTAGTAAAATATTTTTCTAAAAACACACGATTATCAAATTAATCTATTCTATAAATTGTTAACAAAATTTTTCATACAAAATTTTTCTCAAAAAATTTATAAGGAAGGTTACTAAATAAAAATTTTATTCCCCAAAAAACATAAAGTGTCTCTTAATCATCATACCTAACATTTGAATATCTAAATGATTTATTCTATCAAATGAAGGTAATAATGATAATTAATATAAATCATGTTGAAAACATACTTGGTTCCTCATCCCTTCTGTAGAAATAGTTTATTGGAAAAATTCATTAAATCCAAAAACGCTATAGACTCTATCAATGGTAGAAAAATACACATTCCCAATAAATCATTAATCAGTTCCATTGTATTTAGTAATATTGAATATATTTTATCCATATCAGTCATCTCTTTATATACAATTAATTTTTTAAACATGAAGAATAAATTAATAGTTATAATATTCTCAATCATGTGTTTTCTAAGAATATCAACTTTTCATTGAATAGTCTCTCTTGTTCATTGATAACATTCAACATATGATTTAAAATTATTAATATAAAGGTACTAAATTCTAATCCTTATATATTTTGTAATTATTATAACCAATACATCATTAATAATCAAATCGCATATTTCATGGATCCAAACATTACTGCATTAATGATTCCTCAATTGTTTTACTAATAGATTAAACCTGACCATGATTTGTTGGTATCTTGTAGGGTATAATCCCTTGACTCTTGGGTAATTAATTTATATTGTTCCTCATATTTAAAAAATTGAATCATTTTACATTAAAATCTTTTTTATTTCCTTTACATTAAAAAATATGGTGGCATTTACATCCACACTTTTTGAAACTCCCAGTACTATTATATAATTACCTAGTTGTTTCTTTCCCCAATTATCACATAAGGGAAAACAAATATTTCTCTTCTCCCCTCAATCCAACTTTTTTCCAATTGTCCCCTTATTTTCATTCTTCAAATAAAATCATAAACTCATTGATAACTCTTTCACTATTACGTTATCACTTGAAACTATGTCCTCGTATGATGAAAACTTTTGGGATAAATGTTCACTTTTAAATATTATTCCATTACCATAAAATATAATTTTTTTTGTCTTTTTGGACAATGTGTATTGGGGAGGTTCATATTCCATCTTCTAGGAACCATTTATAATTAATGAAATTTATAATATAAGATTATTTCTTGAGGAATAATAATAAATTATCACAAAAAAATTGAAACACCAAACATAAATTGCAAAACATTTTTTTAGCTAATATCATAACTATAAACATGATTTTTTCTGATGTTCTAATATACATATCCTCAAATTATATAAATAGTATTTATTCCCAAATATATGTTTTCCCAAATCTAGTTATAAAGGTATCTACCAAACATTCTCTAATACCAATTGTTCCACCCCAACACCCGTATGTTTGGAGATGATGCCTATAATCATTATATTGGCATATAATAAATGGAATCACATCCCAATTGACAAATCAGTTTAATAGTATTGATATACTATATATATACATGATATTTACTATACATTTTAATATAAAAATTTCAAAATAATTTTTTCCTTTTCTTTTTTTAGAAAAACATTATTTCATTTAGCATATTATATTCAACTCTATTGTTTCCTCGAGAAATAGAAAGAAAATATATGTGATATAAAATACTCAATAAGGGTTGAGTAAAGCCGAAGGAACAATGAATTAATGAGAATAATAAATATTTAATGGAAAATAACTGATACAAAATCAATTTAAATAATAACATTAGAATAGAATATATGGAATAAATGATGATTAAATAGTGTCATATTAATATTCACTTGAGTAGGAAACATATCATTGGATATGGTAACCAATTGAATAATCACATGGAATATCAATAACCAAATTCATAATGATATAATGGTTAATTATGGAAATCTAAAACATACTGTCGAAGTTTCACGCTAATAAATATAAAACTTTTGAGGATTCATTCTAGGAATATAATATCATCAAGGCTTCATTACAAGAATACAATAAATAAGAAGGCATCATAAAAACCATGTCTAGTTTTTCTCATGAAACGTACATATGCATTGAGGGGATATTGAAGTCCCTATTTATAACATCAAAAACTAAATTCCCTCTTTAAATGAATGGGGGTAAAAATAACAATCATAAAAATTTGTATTGAAACTTATAATATGAAATGGAAATTCACTTCCTAATCAATAAACATGACCACAAACAACCAAGAGTAATATTGGAAATTATATCAAAATAGAATTCCATAGACAAACTGATCATAATATATCAATATAATGAATGAGAATTGTATCATTCAAACATATACCCATATGATTTAGAATAAAGGTCTGTTGTTGTTAATGAACTAAAATATTTTTAAGAACATTATTGAGGAAAATAACATTTTCATTTTGGAGATTTTTTGGAAAATAAATTTCATTTAAAATTACATTAAAAAAATTTTATCTCAAAATATCATAATATAATTTCGAAGTAATATTCAATGAAATGATGTTCATGTTGGTGGTTAACTCCATACATTATATAATGAATATTTTTTGTTACAAAAAAAAATCAAAAAAAATCCGTATTCCAAAAGTGACAAGAAGATTTCTCTAAAAAAATTAGTGAAAATCAAAAATGGATTAAAAATTATTCTAATAATAGATTCGTACAGGTTAATTAAATATTTTTAAAAACATTTGAACAAAATAAGGTATTTTAAGATAATATATTTTAATTTTATGTGAAGAATGAAGTTGGAATATATTTAAATATATATATATATATATTTTTAAGTACCAAATAGTGGGAAAATGATATTATTTCTTGAAAAAATTCATGAATAAATAGAAGAGTATAAAGTTGAAATTTTTGTTAAAAAAATTCATATAATTTACAATAATTAATATTCAAGAATAAATAATATCGATTAAAATGAGGTAGTGAAATAAGACAGTAAAATGAACAAAATGTAGATGTGGGAATTAAAAAATGAATATATTATGTGTATCAACTATACAAATTTATTAATCATGTTTAAATAAATAAATATATATTCATAATCCATTACACATATAATCATATAACACTAATGAGAACAACAAATTAGTATATTCCAATAAAAAATAATTGATATATAAAATTAGTTACAACATTATAACATTTAATTCAAATATCCATAGTAGAAATAATTCATTTTGAGGGTTAAAATACAATTAATAATGACTTTTTAATTATATTTCATGTCATGGGGTAGTATATATAACATATGAATGTAATTATATGCATGACTTTACAATATTTCTCAATGAAATGAATTTTACATGAAATCCCTCCCCATATGATTCTTTTTGGATAAACATGAGTCAACCTTGTTTATAATGGTTTAAACAAGTTATTAATTTATTCTATATCCATATTAATATTTATTATTACATATATCAAAATATAATGACTTTTTCATTAATAATCCTTCATTTGTTCTTCCATTCTTTCTAATAACTACTTTTTTCAAGTATATTTATAATTATTATTTTTTATATCTTAATTAGATCATGATTTCAAAATATCCATAATTTAAAAATTGATATAAATATTATATAAATTTATTATATATTTATTTATCATCTTCCAAAAAATTTCATGATGGTGAATTAAATAAAACATTCATTGTGATGGTAGGTCGTATGTACATATGAACACAATTTCTATTTTTTTCATATTGATGGAAGAAATATTAAATTATTTTTATATTTTATAATTTAATTGTTATGATTATGTTATATATATTAAATATTTTCCATTAAAACCATACTTAATACATTCCATGTAAGGCATGAATTAATAACATTGTTTCATAGGCTGTAATCTGTCGTACACATGACTGGCGTTGTCATATTCCCACAAATTGGAAAGCATAAAGGCATGTGGGATTTAATAATTAAATAATAATAATAAAATAACTAATATAATATATTTCATATATAATCAATAAATTCATCCTCATTCTCATAATTGAATGGTGGTAATGGAAAAATAAACAACATCGGTTCACGATGTGGTTGTCCATCATACAAATGAATGATGCTTTTGTAACAAATTTGACGGAATAATGTAATTTTTGACATATTTTTCTTATAATAACAACCTATAAATATATTTAATATACTTTGGTTATAATAAAACCATGGTATAGTAATTATTTATTTTTTATGATAAATAAAATAAAATAAAATTGCTTATAGAAGATCATTACCTATTATTTAGGTATCCTCCATATGATAGCACTAATTCCATAAAAATATGTATTGTGCCTAAAATATAGTTATTTTGGATTAGGGGAGTGAATTTTGGGAATATTTGGGAAGTTATTTGATGAACCAATGAGGTTTGATTGTGTTCATAGAGGACAAGAGGGGATGGCCCTTATAAGTGGGTTGAGTATCACTATTATAATTTTTTAAAAGGGATAATTCAACCTTATTTTTTAAATATGAATTGGTTCTAGTAATTTTAAAATATAAATAATATAATTTATAATTTCTAAATAGTTCTATTAAATGTGTTTTGGGAATTGTTTTCAGTCATTTTACACTTATTTTAAAGGTAATCCCTTATAATACTCGTTTTTCTCTTTCATAACTATAATTAATTTTAATTTATATCACTAATAATTTTGGAAAAAAATATATTGACCATATTAGAAAATATAAATAATTCATATTCAAAATAATTAATCCATTTTTCTAAATTAATACCTCAAAAGTATATGAAATTAATTAAAAATTAATCTCACAGATGGGATGAGGAAGTGTGTTTTTAAAGTGAAAATATTAAAAATATTACTATATATATTTATTCCATAAATAAATGATTCAAATGACCCAAATTGGATTAATATATTTCTATTCTTCCTATAGTAACTTTAAAAAATTATAATTATAATTTTACATTAAAAATTATTTTGATGAAAAGTTAGTTTTCAATTAAAATCCATCATTTTTCATTATTCAACAAAAAATGAAACTTCTCAAATAAATACCAAAACCACCCAATAAGATATATATATCATTCCCATTATAAAAATAATTTTTATTTTGTAAATAAAAATTTATATAATAATAAAATATTATTTTATAAAAAAGTAAATCATTAAAAGGAGGAAAAACCACCTTTAGAAAGATATAGCTTTTATATGTAAAATATGATTTTTTTTCTTATCATATGACTATAAAATCTATTGTATTAATGTCAAAAAAAATATTGATAATTTAATATATAAATATCATAAATATCATCCAATAATATAATGAATATTAATTACTATGATAAAATGCATTTGGCGCATAAAAAGGTTTTTATAAAATCATTTCCTTTATTTTCATTTGGTTTTTACATTAATTTATAATTAATTTTTAACCAATAAATTCAACCATATGTTTTAATATGTTATATAATTATATACATACCTATAATTTCAGTACGTAGGTGATAACTATCATACTAAATAATAATATTAATAGTATATTGTTGTTTGGAAAGACCTCATCCTACATGTAATGCAAGCTATCAAAGAAAATCATTGTTGCATGTAATGTAATCAAACATAGTATTCCCTACATATAATTATATAGAATGAATTTAATTTATTTTACATATTGAATATATAATAAATTCTTATGATTTTATATTTCATTCTTTCCTCAGTATCTCATGTCACATATCCAATTGAATATTATGTTCATATTTTTTAATTTCAATGTTTTACAAGTACCTAGTGTTTTCTGATACCTCCAGTGTTGGGATTGGGTTCATGTTGATCTAAATTTAGTTATTGATCACTTATAATATTTTTTACTTCATAACCATAAGAATAATTAATTGAATTCTGATATATAATTGGTAGACAAAGTCGTCTCCCTGATTTTTCCGAGTTGTTATATTTTGGGTGAGAATTTCAATCTTAAATAAAATCACCATATTTATAAGTACATATTTTCATTGATAAAACTAAAACTAATCTTTAGGTGTTGGTTTTAATCCCTACCAAAATATTATTTTATGATATTCTACACTCTAGCTATAAGAAAATGTTGTGGAATACACTGTTTGTAAAAATTCATATTCTTGCTTGGTGGATGAGGAATAAAAGAAGTCTTCCTCGATGAAGCTGATACTGGTGGTGGATATGGGTGATACTAAACTTTCATCTATGGATATAAATCTACCACATATTTAAACAAAAAATAGAGGTTCATTTTTGTGGGGTCTACTATGATGTTGTCTGGTACCAAATTTCATTTGGAGATTAACCAAAATGATTTTCTATAGGAGGGGAGCACATAATCCATTTATAGGGATGGACGGTGGTTCTAATCATCTATGTATAAACAATTTTGGGGTGTTTCAACCCCCCCACCCCACATTTAAATATATCCAGTATTGGAAAATGTGAAAAAACAAATTTGATAGATGTTTTTGTTAATTGGTATGAACCGAAACAATTTCAAGTTTAATTCTTGATTCTATGAATGGTAATATTTTAAGCCTAAAAAATAGGTTCCAACTAGTTTGAATCATCCTCATCATATCATATTAGTAAAGTTTTATTACTAATCAATTTATTTTTTGATGTGGATTCCCTATTCATTGAGTGTACAAAATTTTCTTAGTGATTATTGAACAACATAACATCTCAACACAATTTATTACAATCTGATTGAAATGTTTAGTTGATAGTTTTTGTGTTTTTTTCATGTAATAGATCTTTTGGACTCATGAGGTACCCAAAATGGTCTTCTATGAATGTGATTCAGGATTCATGCCATTGTTGTGGAGATGTGTTATGGATGATTTTGGGATAATGTTATAAATTAAAATAACATTTAACCCCCATATAGATTTCAATACAAATAGGTCCATATATGTTTTATAGAATATGATAATAACCTATGTAGTTAACTTTATCTAGCACTGGTATGATCAATTTTCATTATTGGAGTTCACTTATAATAACACCTATCACTATAAAATTCGTATAGATCTATTAGGGGAAGTGTTTTAGAAACCCTTTAGGACACCATTATATTGGACCAAGGAGAGAAATCAATATATTATTAAACCTATGTTTGTGATATCAATGATAGTGAATGTTCATGTGATCTAAAAATTTATGAGGATGGACCAAAATTGATATAAATCTTATTTTGATCGGCATAATTGTCCATTTGAGTTTGAGTAGGGATATAATGACTTTGGTAACATCTCCCCTAATAGGGATTACTCGGATTTGGTTTCGGTAGC
Organism: Viscum album; assembly: GCA_963277665.1. Classification (NCBI taxonomy): domain Eukaryota; kingdom Viridiplantae; phylum Streptophyta; class Magnoliopsida; order Santalales; family Viscaceae; genus Viscum; species Viscum album. The sequence continues at coordinate 1,785,148,814 of OY728150.1, forward strand.
ATGTTATGCATTAGGTAAATAGGTCTATTAAAGATTCTATGGAAGGTTTATAAAGATTCATTCTTATTGGACTTACCCACATAGTTAGAACGAGTACAAGACATACACTATGTAACACTGTTGTAGTGATATGTGCATTACTAGTCACATGTTATTGATAATGATGAGTGACACATCGAAGATGAATCCCCTTTATTAGAGTACATAGTGACGATTGACAATCAGTAGGATAAGATCCTATAATATGCATCATTCCTCTATTTTGAGTTTCATGGAACCATGAGAGAATGAATGTGTGATCCTGAGAGTTTTAAAGATGGATATAGGTTCATTACCCTCAAAATTTTTGGTACTCTATTCATTTTGAGGTAAAGATCTTTAAAGGATGGAAGAATAAAACAAATATGGTTTTCGAATTTGGAACATGTGAATATTTTTAAATATATCTATTTGTTTTTGTCTATCAATGTCAGCACTATGTTTTGAGTGTCTCAGGAAAAAAATTGGTATATTAAAAATATCAATATATAAAACACGGTGTCTATATCTTTTCAGATTAAATGGGGATTCATTGATGAAAAACTTTTTTAAAATATTTCATCATGGTTGTTTCTAAAATGTGGAATTTACCATATGGGGGACATAAGTTCAGTCAGAATTAAACATTCTATGGAATGAAATCATTGGGGGTTCATTAATATAAATTTAATCAATAAAATTATTTTACATCATAAATATCTTACATGTCCCCTTCTAATAAAATAAGATAATTTATAAAAACTGATGAGTTATCTTCATAACCCTAATGTATTATTGTGGATGATGGTTGATCCCTATTGGAATTGAAAAACTATAGAACATTAATCAATGAAGAATGATCTATAGAATATTGAGATGAATAATAAAAATAGTGGAATCATCAAAATAATATATAAAAAAATTATTCATTAATAAGTATTGATCCTTTATCATCGTAAGGGTCCTTATTTTGTGTATTTATTTGTATTTTATTTTATTTTAAAGAATGGGTGTAATGTATTCATTATTTCTATATTTCAATTCATCACATGGTCTATCAAATTAATTAATGTTCTTGAATGTAATTATTCATATTTGTAAGACATGATTCACTCCATTGGTCTCTTTGACTATGATCATTAGATGGGATCACATAATCCTATTCTAATTTCACAACATTTTGTTCTTTTAAATTCCTCATCCAACACAGTATTCATCATTAGTCCATGGGGTTAGTGATTCAACATTTTTGGACTAGTTTGAGTGTAATTGAACTCCCATAATCATATCATATCTATGAATGGTATATTTTTTATAGTTTTTAGATATATTGAGGTGTATTTTTAGAACATGGTATTTTTTATCAGGGTTTTAATTCTTAAACAAAGATAAGAGGAAGATTTAATCTACTAGGGAGATCATAGATACAATTTTAGACAACCAAATTCTGAATATTTATGGTCAACGGAGATTCAGTTGAATTCTAGTGGATTTAGATGATAAATATTATGGCATTCATTTTTTAAATTTTGGATCTAGATTATCCATGAATACTATAGGAAAATCCTTCACTAACTTTAAAAATCCAAACTAAAATACATGAAATCCTAAAGAACACATATAGTTTTTTTTGGATTATCATAGTGGAAAACGTTTTTTCCCAAGCTAATCTTTAAACAATACTTAGTTGGTCCCACATGTCATTTGACACTACATATTTTTTAAGACATATTTCTGAGAACATGGATAGGTCATGAAGAAAATTAATGTGTCATAACCTGGATACACCTTTTAGTATCACATGGATTTCTATGTTATATGTATGTAAAAACTTTCCTTGATTTTGGAATGTCACAAACTGTATACCCATGAGTACTTGTCATTCACTTTTCGATGAACGTTATAACCAACATATATACTTTATTGAGAATTAAATTTTTTATTTCATGTAGACTATCCTAAGTAGTTTTCTATGTGGGATGTGAGTGTGCACTTCATTTCAGCATCATAGATATGATTTAAAGTTATATGGGAATGAATATTCACCTAGAAATGCTTAGTAGATGGTAGAGTTTAGTATTTGAAATTTATTGAGGTTCATGTGTTAGTAATCCCATTTCATTATAGGAAACAAACCCACATACTATTTATAATTTTAGATTTGGTACTCCCCCACACTATTGATGGTGAAGTCCCTCTATCTTTAGAGTGGCATTTCCCAATTATTGAGCTCTAGTGGGGAGTTTTCATTTTCCAAAAATAGTGATTTGTTGGTCATGGAGCGTATTAGTGCAGAGTGGGGCCCCAAATCTAATCCATATAAGGTTGTGTGTGGTTTATTTAATATAGATAGGACATCTTGAGTTGTAGGAAGACTCATCATACTTAGCTTGTTCTTGAGATATAGATTCCTCTCCATCTCTACTGGGGATTTATTATTGACATATCAAATAGTTATTTTCTTTTCGTTTTAAGGATTTATATTGAGCTAACTATTTTGTTCTATTGTATATAATTTTATATTAGGGAATCCTATTGACTATGTTTATACTCACCCCACATGTTATTTTCTCAAACATGTCATGTATTAGGAAGATGATAATAATATATCTGTTGATTTTTTTCGACTAAGTATTTAAAAATTATAAAAGTACATGGAGGTTCTAACCATGTTCTATTACCGAGGTAATATTATTTTATTCATTCTATCTTATTCCTTTATACTTTATATTTATTGAGTGGCTACGACACACATTATCTCTAGTTGAGCATGTATATTTCCCTGATAAATTTGTATTATTTTTCTTCAATTTAATTTTTTTCGTAGATGATTTCTCATAAATTGAATACGATATACATATTATAATTATTATATTTAAATATAATTTTTAATGGAATTGGGGGTTTCTGTGCTTTTGTATAGGTACTTTCATCTAAGGGCTTCTATTTTTGTGATATGCCTACTCAATGCGTATTTCCAACCCTTGGCTAATAAGAGGTGAAGTTTTGGTTTCACACATGACATACTACTATCCTAGGAGGGCTTGTCGAGTGTCATGTCCTAGAATAGTGTATTGAAACCAAATGAGATTTGGAAATCCAATATTAAAGGATACATGTAAGGGTGGGCTTTTATTGATATATTAGATGTTACTATTCCAAAAAATTGTACCTTTCATGTTATAACATGAATCAAAACAAACCTAGTTCAGTTTATCATATTCTAGTTACAGATATGATTGATATTCATGAGTAAATTTAATGGATTGAATGTATCCATTATTATGAGAGGAAGTGATAAATATTGACATCAATGGGATAGATTCTCTTAACCATGGTAAAAAGGTATGGGATATAAATGCATAACTTATGCTATTTATTTGATTGGTGGTATATAAATTAGTATGTATTATCTAATAATAAGAATCAATCCACGTATAGTTATTTTTTATAGGGTCTCTATATAGATCTAGATCATGTAAAGGGTAAAATATGCTACATTTTGAATGATTAAGGGATGAAAACTCATCGTCAATGTTAAATGGCCCAAACTGTAATATATAATATATACAGAAAATAAGATAATAAATTTTGTTTATCATTGTATAAATTATTATATTAAGGTTTGCATACAAATCCTATTGTGAATTTGGGGAATATATACTAAAATTTGAATGATTATTATATCTGATGGTAAACCTAGGATAGGTTATCTAGGAATCATGATGTACCATGTGAGTAATGGAATCAATCCATACATATTATTTGGGAAAGGGAAATCACTGGACACTATAGTGTACTTCCTATTTGGAAGAATTGATTTACATGTGGAGGCTATACACTAGGGAATATTATATAGATTTGGCACTTGTATACGGTGATTATAAAATATATAAAAATCTAAACAAATAAATTTAGTGCATCCAGGATATACCATTGTATTGTGTATTTTTATTATTTCATCATGTAATTAATGCAATGTTGTTTAAGGATATTAAATAAAGATTATACATAATGAGGTTTATATTTATGTTATAGGAACTTTTGTATAATGTATTTTCTAGTCATTTGAAAATGACCTTATGAATCCAACATGATGTTATGTGACTTATTTCTTGAGAAATATTATATTTCAATATGTAATTCATTGTTATGTATCTTGGGTAGTCAAATAATATGATTTGTTAGAGAAAATGTTATATAGATGCAATGTGGTTCCCATTTAGGCTTCAATTTTTGGGGCCACTAATTGGGTATCATTTTTATTCTTATCTCCCAAAATAATTATTCATTGATTATTACATAGAGGTGGATTTTCTTATTAAGCTCTAAGGACACTCGATCATAATGACTTTCAAGGTCATGCAATGCTATTACTTTTAATTTTCAATTTATTAATACTAAAATAGAATAAATTCACAATGTAAATAATTTTTCATATTATCACAAATATGTTTCTATAGTTAAAAAACAAGACATTTACAAGAAAGATTATCTTGTGTGCATATAGTATTCATAATTTGGTCACATTTATACAAGTATATGTAGTTTTATGTTATGCCCACAATGAGCTGAAGAGTATTTCAAGGACATGATTTGTATCATTACACAAATATTTTTATGCATGTTTAATAGTGACTTATTGAATACTTATATCAATCTGTTCTTAGTCATATGATAGTAAGATTAGTTAAGTGACTGAATATTATTCTACAAAAATAATTTTTTTAATTAATATCCATAAAATGAAATTCCATTTTATATCGGAATTATGGGTGGAAAAAATAAACTTTTTATGATATTTGATATTAGAAAATTTGTAAAAAAAATCCCAACCACTTATATGGGAAAAACTTCAAAACATTTAAAAAAATCATTATAAATAAAGATAAATTTAAACTATATGATAGATATTGTATGTTTTGGACCTATGAAATCTATTCACTTTATGGAAAATGAAAATGAGTATTTTGTTGTGTGTAATAACTCTCGAGATTGAGTGAGGAAGTTCGCATATATCCTGGATGAATCACATATTAAATTCCATCAAGTCGTGTATCATGGATGTATATAAACACATGATTATATTAATTTTATTAAAGAGTTTGGTTCCTATTTCATATGCACCAATGGTTCTTAAATTGAATTATTTTATAACATTGAGGGTATCCTTCACATAGTGAATCTAATTTGTTACTAATTAATGTGTCCTTTATAGAGTACATTTGTTTTGTAAATATAATTCATTTTAAGAAAATATTTCACAACATATTTGTATTTTATTTCATATATTGGATTAGTACAATTAAATATCTCTAATATGAAAGTACTCTATAATTATTGGCTCTATGTTTGTTTCTATGTCATATAATTCATTTGAAGGATCAACTTAATAATATGTTATGAAAACATCACAAAAAAATTATAATTTATGGAATGAAAACTCTTGATTGTGAAATATACATAACTCTCTCATCTTGATATAGAAAAAAATAGATATTTATGAAATATCCAATTCACATTCATAGTTGATATGAAATATTTAAATATTTGAAAATAAAGTCTCTGAGGGAAATTTTCACCTAAAATCCCATATATAATCAAGAATGTGTATCAACTCCTCCTTTTTATGGAATACTCTATGTTGATCAATTTCCTCACGTGATCTAAGTCACCTTTTCATATAATTAGATTAATGGTATATATAGATAAAATTAGAAGCCTCTAATGAGTGCTTATTTATTTTCATCATTATCAGTACATCCCTATAAATATATGAATAAGTAACCCTAGAGTGAAATTATAATAATACTTAAGATAACATTTACAATTTTTAGCTTACTATTCTTTATCAAAAAAATTAATGAAAAATAATAAGAATACATTTCCCATTTTTGAGAAGTTTCAATACTATGGAAACCCACATAATCAAGGGGTTTCATAACTAATGGTTACTCCTCTTAAAAGTCATGTTCTACCAATAATTCATTCATTGATTTCCTTTTAATTCATCCTAGGACACAAAATGAATATTGAATTACTATAGGATTATGTCCCTTCATAATTGTTTTCTATCTATCATTTTATGAATAGTTATAACTCTATGTCGATCCTCTCATGATGTTGTAGATAATGGATAACATTTGCCCCAAAAATATTCATTCAAGTTAATTTTTCAGGATATTAGTATATCTCCTCCAAGCATCTAACATTATTCTAGTGAGATTAAAAAGAACATCCTCAATTCGTGAATCATTACATTTGGTAAAGATCTAACGATGTGATTTATTTATTATATAAAAATAGAGAATGAGTGGTTTCCATCAGCTGGTGGTATAAAAAAATATTGTAAGAGGTGTTTCTAAAGACATTTAGAAGCCTTCTGATAATATTCATTCCACTTTTAGGTTTTAATTTTATGTATTCTCTTTGTTAATGGAAAAAATAGAATACCTTAAAATGAACATAAAATGTAGGCATAGAACCTTTGAATTAATCTTAACTGTTATAGGTTTCAAGGAATATTAATTTCAAGTATTTATTTTTTCATAATACAAATCTCATTATTATTATTATAATATATAAAACGTGGGATGTTCAAATAAATAACTTTGAATACACACATTAAGTGATTAATATTCAAGCGGTGAAACTATAATTTAATGAAATATACCTAAATTTTTGTAATGGTACTATAACATTGGTAGGACATGGATACTATGACAACTACATTATAATCCCTAATATTTATAAGAAACGAAATAAATATATTTTTTCATGGAATAATGTTAATTGGCCCCTTAATTATTTATGATTAATAGTATAACTATATGAAAATATATCTCATCTGGTTCCCATAAGTGAATAAATTCTAGAAAAAACCATATATAAACATGGAATGATATCCATTGTAAGGTGTTTTCATGGAACTGGGAAAATGATGCTCATGATTTTGAAATTACCATTTTAGTAAGCAACATCTACCCATGAAAATATGTTTCATTACTAACATATTTCCCCACAGTTTATGACAAAATAATTATTTCTTGGGATTGGGGATATATCCATTGTTAAGTGCTAACTATGGATCTTGGGTGTATGGGATGGTAGTTCTACCCATGGTTGGTGATCGAATGTAATTTTATGGTGATGAGGATTGGGATATTGGAATAGTCAAGCCCCAGTTGTTACTATAGTGTGGTAGGGAAAACTCTAATACCACATTCGATTCATCAATATCGCTATATGATGTTGGGGCCACACTATAGCCATGTTTTGGTCCCATCTATGGCTATAGGGGGTTTAGTTAAGTATTTTTCCATGTTTAGGTCCCAAAAATGAATATAGAGTTGTAGGGTTGGGGCAAAACCCATGTTCACTTAACAAATATGGATATATGGTGTTGGGGTGGAGCTATAAAAATGATTTATTTCGACCATGTAAGTAAGGTACACACCAAAATGATATAGTTTTTTTATTTAATAAATATAAAAAAATTAATTTTAAATATATATTAATATTATATAAATAATATGTGTTATATGTGAGTGGTAAACTATGAGTTGTTGAATGTTCAAGGAAGGGGTTTGAAACCCACTTTTATAATTTTTTTACCTATAGCCATGGCCACCATGATCCTGGATATAGTGTTCAGATATGTGGCCTGTAAAAAAATCTGGCACCACCTTTGATATCGTCATCACGGTGGATCCATATATTTTCAATCATGGTTTTTCTGGCTACAGTCTCATTCTATTCCTTATATTCATCCCAATAGTAGAAAAGGCACCATGATTATGTATATTGGTTACAGAAAAACCCATATGGCCTAATGCAGTTGGAATTCCCCTTTGATATAGGTTTTTTCCATTGTAGAGTACGATCTTCTCATCTTTAGGGTCCATCAACCTTTGATGGTATCTATATTAATTTTCATTAAAATAAAAGGATCATAAACAGACCATCAAATCAAAAATAAATTATATAATTGGAATAAGGAATATTATTTTTGAAAAAATATGGTTCATGTCCATAAAATCAATAAAAATACACTTCACCAAATTATTTTCTTAATATGAACAATATTATTACAAGATTTATGGTATTGAGACACTCTAATGAATTTTTTTCATGATAAAATTTTCTACCTTTTATACTAATGTGGAATTTTGGGTTAGATGAATCAATTTGTCTACATATTTATCACAACACCGGTTGATTAGTAACCTAAAGGATGAATTCATAAAATGTTATCTAACTTTTCCATCACTGTGTGAACTCATACGAACAAATCCTAATTTTTTTAAATAATTATGTTTTCAACTCTTTAAGATTCATAACAAAATTGATTGTTATGGAACCTGATTCCTCATCAAAACATATATCCAATTTCATTAGTTCTTCTATTGTGGTTGAAAAAACAAATCTTCAAAAGTTGATGGGGGAATCTATGAGATGCTTTAAATTTTTTTATTTTAGATTGAAAAAGGGTCTCCCATTCTGATATTCCATTAGATGTACAAGGGTATCATTATTTCTATTATTTTCATAATATTCTATTGATTATGACTGTTTCTTAGGAATGGAAAATAACATGCGGATAGACATGAAAGAACCTGTCCTCGTGTTTCTATTAGTTGTTTCATCCATAGCAACGAAATTATAATGAATTAGTTTTAGTAGATAGATATGAATCCTATATTTTGATAATGAAACACCATCTTATGTTTAATATGAAAAGAATACATTGTAATTATCTATTAAACATATATATTTTGATCAATTAATTCATTTTCATACACTAAATAATATTGTAACCCGGCTTGGGAATTCTCCCGAGTAGCTAGAATGTTCTTATGATTTCCCAAATCTATATTCACCTCATTAATAACATTGACTAGAAGAAGGAAAAATCAATTCAAACCACTTCATAGTTTGATCGGATCATCCTTAATGACATTAAGGATAATTATATGTATAATTACTTCAACTAGTTGTTTTTTCCACCTCTATTTTAGTACCATATGTCTATATATTTATCCTATTAGGAGTTTAAAGGAGAATCATCAACATAAATCATTGAAATTTATTAATTAATGTACGACTTCATATGTAACACCCCAAGATTTTAAAAGAGTAAAATCATGATTGATAGAAAATATGGAATCCCAAAACATGATTTTAAATGAATATAATATCACGAGACTTTAATATATATTTATTTTTAAATAAATTCAATCTCACTGATATCTAGTGAAGCACACAATGTCATGTTTAAAGGAAACAAGATACTATATTAGTATATTATTATGTTAACATGGCCACTATATCCAAGCTTTTATGTTTCGTGGTATTAAAATGACTATAAAAATTATGAAAATTAAAAAATTTACAAATAAATTTATTTTATATTATTTAGTTAAAAATAAATTAATATTTTGTAGAAATAAATATATATTTTCCCCCAAGAACTGTATTTTTCTAAAAAGTGGGGTTTTCACTTGTTTACACATAAATAAAAAATAAATTACCACTTTTAGGAAACAAATTTTATAAAATAATATTTATTTTTTGAATTTCTAATTCATAATTTTCTTTGTCTATTTTTTTTTATAATTTTCTAAAATGTTTAATTTTTTGTTGAATTGTGAAAAATTCCTAATTTTATTTAATACATCATTTTTTAGGAAATTATTTAAAATGTAAAAATATTATAAATTGTTTAAAATTATGTATTAGTAAAATTTATTAATAGTTTAATAATTTAATTAATTTGAATAAATGTAATTATGAATTCTTATATAAATATATTGAAATTATTTGAATGATTTATGGTCGAAAAACAACCTTTTCACCACATCTGTGAATTTATTTTTAAATAGAGTATTTCAACTTTTATAAATTGTATAATTCAAAAATTGTTAAATTTTTGGAATAATATTTATTTATATCATGTTATATGGAAAACAAAATTTTTGGTCATACTGAGTTGTAAATGTAGTAATAATTATTTACCATTTTTAAGGTAAAAAAGTCATCAATTGGTATTAAACTAAAAATATAACTATTAAAATTACCTATACATTTTAAAATTCATATTTCATGCAATTATTTTGAAAATTTAACGTCTATGGTTTTATATTGACTCATTATAGATACATTTTTAGTGAAAAAACGTTTGGTGTTAATTTTTGTTTTGAAAAATTAAAATTCTATCATCTCCACCACTTATGAAAGCCCACACCATATCCTCTCATTTTAATACACATAAAATTAATTTTTTAATTCAATACCTAACCAAATATCATCCTTACATTACTAAAGAAATCATAGTGTAAGTTATTGTTGAGAAAGTGAACAAATAATGATTTTTATACGACACTAATAAATTATTCAGAATAATAGGTAACATTCTTAAAAGATACATTTTATTTTATATCTTATTTCACTTACATAAAATCATATAAACATATGATAAAATAATAATACAATTAACACATATATACTTTTATTTTATTATGTTAATTTATTAACCTATATCTACCTCCAATTACATCAAATGTCTAATGAAACTGTTGATCGTTTGTACAAAGTACAACGGCATGAAAAATCGATGTAACTCATTTTCCAACAATACCTCTCCCAGTTTGTTGGAATAATGGATTTATAATATAAATATTATAATTTTGAAATAATTATACATATTCAATTTTTATATCACATATACCTTCTTACATTCCTTTCTATGGGGGACATAACAATGTCCCTCGGGTGTACGGTGAACTACTACCACATGAAGCGATGCGATTAATTTTTATCTTACAGTTTACATGTAATATAATAAGGATTAATTTAAATAATATATTTGATATTTATTTCATAACCCTACATCTATAATAATAATGTGACTTCCCATTTATTACCTTCCAACCCATCATAAAATAATGAAATTTCTCATGTGTATGACATACTACCTCCACCCTAACTAATGTGTTGTTTTTCCCCATTTTCCATTTCAATGAATGGTAATAAGGATATATTAAATGATAATACATGATATATTTAATATAATTTGTCCATTGGAAATATGAAATCAGATAAATCTCCTAACATTCAATTCAATGGGGGATACAATAATGTTTCTAGTGTGTCCGAAATACTAATACCTTGCAAAAAAATTGGACTTGTTTTTCAAAAATGAAATTAATGGAAGATAATTATATAAATTTAAATTAGTATATCGGATATATATGAAATAATATTATTCTCATAAATTTTGATAAATTATTTTACTTCATTTCATTCCATTATTCGAGAAAAACAGAAACAACGTTCATGTGTATCTCCATGAAAATTATAATCCATCTATAACATTTGTTGAATAATTTGAATACATATATAAGGAACATATATTATATTTAAATCATTTTTATAATTTTATTGATTAGTTATTCATGATCAATGTACGAGGGATAAAATTATCTAGCTAAACCGTAAATGAAAAAAATAAATTATAACCTAAACAGTGGTTGTGCTAAAGAATTTTTATCAACTAAATGATACAGTAATATAGGAATATAATATATGAAATGATATATATTATTATGGTACCATAATATTTTTATAATAAACATATTTTTGTTATATATCTTCTTTTGACACATATAATGGAAGTCTAACTTGATGAAAGGGGTTCTCAGTTCAATTTCACATCCAAGTGACATTTTCATTATTCACAACTTATATTTTATATAGTGTTTTTAATTATCAAATGATATGTTATATCAGGAATCCCTTTATTTTCATATTATTGAAATTTCATTTTATGTTATTATTTCTGACACTTTCATTGGGGCATACCTATGCATTATAAAATTTGCATGTTTTCTTTATGTTTCCATGTATTCCAAATTTCCAAAGGTGGGATAATTTCATCCCTATGATGGGTGATGTCTCTTCTGTATTTTAACTTAGATGATGTTATATTGGTTCATACTTACATGGATTCCTCCTCGGATCTCATTTCATAGTCTGGTATATCTCATGGATTAATTTTTGTTCATAGAACTCATTATTAGTGTTGTCTCTTTCTGAACTATGGTTAATTATGAAACTTATGTTTTGATAAAGAAGAATCCCTTGGTCTGAAATGTAGTCACATTGGGAATCACTGATCATGTTTATATAACAAAAACTTTTTCCCCCTATGAATCTATCCTGTAGGAGGGTATCTCATATAAGTCATCTTAGGCATGAAACCCATGGAATCCTTTATTGATCATAAAGTACCTAACACAGATGGCATTAGACTTCCTTGTATATTTACCTTATATTTCTAATGTTCTCCATGAGTATAGAGTTTTGGGTTAGGTAGAAAATTATATTTCTTATGCAGATGGATGGAAACACCTTGCAGAGATGGATCATATTCCGTATTTCTGTAGATCGAGGAGGTGGAACCCATAAATGAAAAACATGGGATGATTACCATCTATTGGGGTCGAATGCCTTTCAGGGAGGATATCAAGTTTACCATTTTTGGTTAAACCCCCAATGAGGTAGATCTGACAGATGCTTCTCTATGATGGAAGATATCACACCTAAATATTTTACCAATGTTTCAATTCAACTATAAAGATGAATCCTACATACAATGTTTATAATATAAGGATAAAAACACATGCAGTTTGACAATGAATTTTATGGTCAGCTGATTTTACCAATCCATGTAGTTTAATGTCATGTGGAATGGAGACTCGTGTTGTGAATGGTGCTTTTATGGGGGATGGTGTAGTGATTATTTATAAAAGTGTCCCATAGTAAGAGTATTTATCTTGGAAAAATGGGTCGGGTCTTACACATGAATTAATTTCTTCACAGGAGAATTTCTCATGGGGTAATAGTGTAGGGATTATGCATTAAAGCTACCAATCATTGGGGTTTCACCCCACATGTAGAGATAAAAATATGGGGCTTACATATTGAATTTACCCTTGGTAGGTGTCTCATCCATGGTGGGTAAGGACGATATGTCGATTATGTTATGAAGCTTCGTATGTGTTAGAGTTTCTTCCGATGGTGATGGAGAAGGTAGCAACCAATGATGATCATACATGGACAATCATGTGTTTTTCACAAATTATAAGGATAAAGTTTCACTTCTTGTACTAAAGATGTTTTCATGATATTTAATGTTATATGACTCGTATGTAGAACAAGGAAGTTTTTCATAATGCATCTCGAACATGTTGGTAATCACTCATCACCCCAAGGGCTTATGTGACCACCCTCATCCACCTATGGGTGGGAATGAAAATGGGGCCATCGTAGGGGTAGTCAATCAAGAGTTCCATTATACGGTCCATATTCAATAAAGTAAAATGAATTATAATACCTATTCATTGAAGGACAAGGAAATTTTGAGGCTCGAGATACACTTGGGGAAATGATGGATGACATAAGAAAGGATGGAACAGGACATGTAGGTATTATAGGTGTAGATGAACGAATCCAATTTTTTTTTAGGATTATCGGTACATGACATTTGCAATGTGGTGTCAACAAAAAGTATGGACCATAAAGAGACATACGATATGAGTTCCATAAAGACTACATACACTATAAGGAGTGTCTTCTATGTCTCGAGGTCCTCATAGAGGTCAAGGTCATCAAAATGGAGTGTATTTTCTTATAAATGGTGACACTACCTCAGGATGAAGTCTTGATTCATAGGGGGATTTCATTGTGAATGATGAAGGGTTCGTGAGGACTAAATAACCCTAGATTGAAATCATATTCTAATAATGGATTGAGATTTCTCTAAAGTAATATCAACATTTGGTGGAGGGTATCATGAAAATAATAGAGGTTGTTTTGTGATGATTAGATAAATGGGGTGATCTCTTTTCACTTTTGTTCATAATGGTTAGGATGTTCTTGGATAAAGATATATTTAATAATTTGAAATGTTATCATTTTTTCCAAAAATATCAAACTAGATTGTGTATTTATAAGAATTTGGTTTCTTGAAGATTTGAGGTCATATTAATGTTTTAAGAGCATCATGAATGAATGGCCTCTGCTAGTTAAAATTTCAAATTCATAATGATTATTGTCAACCAATCACACATTTTCTTAGCACTCCACAACCCCAAATGTCTCATTAATAGAAGTTACCATTATTAATTCACATGTTCATGAAGGAACTTCTCGGATATAGAGCTTCATCACCTATCAGGATTCATGAAGGTGTTAATTTTTTAGAAACAAACCCTTATTTGTATTTTAAATATTTTTTTATCTCGGATTCTCCCCAAAAGGTCCATTCCATCTTCAACCTCACTCTTGGCATGTTTATTTCGGAATTAACCCTCCCCCAGATAGAATTGGAGTTAGTTGGGAATTGGGATGTTTATTTTCTAATGGAGAATCACCAATTTTTTGAAATTCACTCCCTCACATGAAGAATATTTTTGAATCTCATTTTCAATTCCAATTTCATAAATACCATCACAAACCCAATCCCAGATGAGTTCCTATAAATAGCAGTGTATTTTCATAGAGATATAACTTTTCTTTCTAAAAGGTAAAATACCATGTTCACTTTTCAAGAATATCACACACATCACGAGTGATCTATGATTCCCATCATTACCTCTCACAAAAAAAGCATTTTCCATGATCAGTTCTTCATGATCTATGATCTATGAACTCAACCTGAATGAACCATATCTTTGAGAATAACCTATTTGAGTAAGATACCCGAACTAGGAAAATAATATTAATCTAGATTCAAGTTTCTTCTCATGGTGTCGAGGTTGCTGTAATTCTTTCATGAGGAAATGGATTTAGATTTCAGTATATTAGGGTGTTTCTAAAATGCACGATACCACGAATCACTTATTGCACTAAATAAGAGTTCAATCAGGAATTCTCACCATTCATGATGTTTCTAGTTTATGTATTTCTTCTACGGGATGATTATTTCAACTCAGTAGTGATAAGAGATGAACTGACCTTCTGGTTCAGAATAATATCAGTAAAGTACCAGTGTAATATGGATGATGGAGGCCACATCTCTAAGGACATGGTTACAATCACTAATGAAAATATCTGGAAACACAAAATTAATGTCATTGGTGATCAGATATAAAATAATGTATCCCCACTTTAGTATGAAATGATCCTGAAGGCATGTTTGGGGGATGCTCTCAAAGGAAGGAATGAAAACAGGGATATGTTCTTGGGTGTAAATATTATTGATGAAGAATCCTGGTCCTATTTTAAATGTGTGACATGAAACAAATTCAGGGTAGAGATAATGTAAGGGGGTCTCTATGAGGCATCTTGGAATTCATAGTTTATTATCAAACACCACATTGATTCCATTCTAATGTTTCTAAGGAGGTGGTCATGAGGGAAAAACACATTCTATTTACATCATGGGGAGGTTAGAATTAGCCTATGGGACATTCAACAAATCATCAATATACCAATTCACAGGGTGATGTATGATGAGTTCCTCCCTATAGAGAACATGTGGGAGGATAAGGGGGAATTCCAGCTCTTATGAGGTCATTTTTGTGTCTTGTTCAGGGTACTGGTGAAGTGTAATTTAGGATGAGGTACCTTCTATTCTAGTTATGGTTCTGGTATTTATTGAATTTTTATATGGAGGAGGATCAAATAGTGGGGAGGATCTAGTAGAGATACTTCGAGGATGGTTGTACACATATCCTTATGCACACTAGTGGGTAAAATAACATTCCTAACAGAGGATCATAGAGGTGAGCCAATGGAATCTATTGGGATACAACATTAAACCTGAATCTCCAGTGGTCAGATCGGTGGGGTTATTTACAGTATTATATATGGGTTGATGCTCCCTGTGAGGGGTGAACACATGAAGATGAGGATGAGAACCTCCCTTATGGAGGCGGTGATAGTGACACTCCAACAAGTCAATGTGGTTGTCCTTGTATATGTGAATCTATGAATGGTGCTTCACTGTATCATCGATGGGAAGACCCGTCTTCATGTGTGTTGGCTCCCTCTATTTCTTCTAAAGTTGAGTGGCTTCACATATGGGGGAAACAAATATTCAAACCCCATTTATCCTCCCAATATGAGAATTTGACTTCAAATTCTTAATATCATGGGGAGTCTCCCCCTCACACAGGAACTGATGGATGTTATTTTGGGGCTAATTCTAGTAGAGAACCATCAATTTCACTTATTCACCATTCTGATAAGTACTAAGAGTGATGATGGTGTGGATACTACTATGAAATGATCATTCTTCTAGGACTTCTGATGTGGGTTATTGGTGGAAACCATTGATTCTAAGCTAATTTCTAAACTTTACAACCCACACCAATTCAAAATGTAGTTTAGATGATTAAAATGGTTGACCATCTTGGTGTAAATGGATGTACACCATGATTATCAAGGTTTTTATTTGAGTTAGATCTGGCACAAAATCATGTATGATGAAGGAAAATTAATGGACAAGTTGTGGCCACCAGCTACTGCATATGGGCTCATCTGAGAATATGTGATGGGCTATGAGAGAGAATATACTAGGGAGATGTTGAGGTGGTAGACTACACAAAAAATGATTTAAGTCCCCAA
This sequence comes from Viscum album, assembly GCA_963277665.1. Taxonomy (NCBI): domain Eukaryota; kingdom Viridiplantae; phylum Streptophyta; class Magnoliopsida; order Santalales; family Viscaceae; genus Viscum; species Viscum album. Next base: position 1,785,165,461 of record OY728150.1, read on the forward strand.
AACAATGGGGAATGGGGATAGTGTTGGTCTATGTGCCCCATGGATAAATAACTAGATCAGTGTGAAGAGTAACCATAGAATGGAAAACAATATCTATCTTAAAACATATAGAGGGTTAAGGGAGAGGAGAAATGTTATGCCTAGATCCACTGGGTATGTACTCCCGAGAAGAAGGAGAGTCATTTTGGGAAGTTCATAGGCTATTTTATTAATGCTTAGGGAATCAGGTAGGTCACCATAATAATCTCAATGATGTCGTATTTCCTGGTGCATGGAAGGATTGGGAATCCAAAAGAACTTGACCAAGTGTTGGGTTTTTGTATGTGTCTCATCAATGATGGGATATAACTTGTCAGGTTGGGCCACACAAAGGATTGTTTCTACACTACTCGCGATGAGGTGTTCCAATATATGGGGGAGCTGAAAGATGTGGTCCACTTTTCATGTACCACACATTTTTGACTGATTGAGTGAGGAGGTAGCTAGGCATGTATTCCCTTCCCATCACCCTTTCATATCATATCAATATGCATGTGGTCTATGGATAAGGGTCAAAATAATCATATGGATGTCACACCTTTCATGTTCCAGATGGATATATAAATACTTCTATCAATTATGTAAATTCTCTAATCATTTTTTTCCTCTCAAAGATCAACCATCCCATATAAATATCACAAAGTCTCTTCATTCAACTATATTGGAATCAATTAGCAAAAAATATGGAGAGTTATTTGGGAGGCCTCATGTGGAAGGAGAGGGAACCTCATCCCTTATTGGGTTGAGTTTTGGGTCCCCCCATGAATTTATGGTTCTAGGAATCCAACCATAAACTGAAGAGGTTCATGTGGCCAAAGTGACAGGAGCTTAGTGAATTCCCTCATTATGTTGATTGTCTTTGATCATCCAGGAACTCCTCACATCAATGTAACATTCATGTAATCCACATATCCCTTTTGAAATTTGTTTCTTCTCTTTTTTTCCCTTCTAATATTTTAATTATACAATCTTGATTTATATTGCCTTTTGCATTTGGGGATTCATTTTTATTTTTTACATCATAGTCAATGGTGGTGCCTGAATTTGAGACGACAATAAAAGATATTGATTCTCAAGAAATAATGGCTAGAGAATATATTGCATTCAGTCCCACCATAAAGTTTATATTAGAATGGAAATGTCTGACTGTTCACCCAATGAATGGGGTCAAGAATGTTCCTATGATGGGGTTGATTAAAGGATCCATGTTGGAAGAACTTTTGATAGAGGCACAACAAGAGGTCACATTTAGAATTATAGTTGTGATATATAATGTTGAAATTGTGGTGTTAGTAAAGTTTTATGGGGGATTAATTATATGAACATACTCTATAAGTTACACTAGGGGAGACTGCATGTGAGGCATGAAAGATTATTCTTTAGATATGGTTGGTTGTGGAGTCTTGGATGGTTTTATCCAATTTAAATAAGACACTGGGAGAAGGAGAGGATTCTTCAACTAGTGAAGGGGCTGGTGAGGATATTTTATTTTGTATAGTTCTACACTACCTTATGCCTAAGAAACTACACTTGTATTATCTTGTCGGTGACATATTCATAGAATTACATCCTTATGAGAATGAATTCTCCAAATACTTTGAAGATTAAATTTAAAAGGTTATTGAGGAAAATATGATCATACACTGTATGGTATAGTGTTTTGTGCGTAACTTCACCACCCTCGCATAGATAGTTAAACTAAAATTGTGTGTGGGATCTCTCTTACATTTTCTAGTCGGCATGGGGACTAGTATAGTGGATTAAAACATCCTTCACACATTGTCTCTAGAGTTCCTTGTCACGTGGGTATGTGATTGATGGAATGTTCTTGAAATTCACTAGAATAAAAACAAGGTCTGGAGAACTGAAGTTCTTGTGTACATTGAAGGGTATATTTTCCACCAATAAGGGATTACACCTAAGAATGCAATGGATTCTACTACTCAGAAAATTATTATTAATATCCTAAAGAACTTTTGGGAAGAAAATGAGTCCATCAAACTAGAGTTGACATCCTTTTTGACTGATTCCCAGGCTAACTATACCAAGTACTAAATAAGAGTTGATGAATTTTGAAGATAAATAAGACATGGTAGAGCTAGAATGGATCCCAGAGTCCATTACTAGAGGCTAGCTGATCTCGAGTGCTTGGTCTTTATGGTCAACCACAAAATGATTTTGTAAAACGAGAGGCTCCAATATGTAGATGAACTTATTAAATAATTTTTTTTGTCTTAATCTTCTATATACATGAACATTATTCCTTGTTTAAATTATCACACATAGATCCAATTTATGAGAAAACCTTGGAACGATTCATTAGCATGTGTGAGTCATAATCAGTGTGACAAAAAATGGATTATTATGTGATTTTTCATCCATTTGAAAGTTTCATATAAAAATCCAACACTCAGGATAATCGTTGGATAACTAAACACAAATAGTGATTAGAAAGAGATAGTTTCTTGTTGGGGAAAATGATCTCTTGAACAAAAAACTTTCTTTTCCAATGTATACTAGTGTTGGAATGGGGTAATGCCAAGGGTGTTGAATTCTACTATAACAAAAGGAGAATGGTATGTGTAAATCACAATTACAAAAATTTTGAACACAAGGAGAGTGGAATGGAGATGTAGGATAATTTTTTACCATGTTCAAAAAATTGAAATCATATCATTGTCCTATAATGGGTAAAAACAATTGAGTCTCAACAACTAAACATTTTCGAAATAATACACCTATCTTAGAATGTCATTCAATGTCCTCTAAGGCATTGGAGGCAGATGGTAGGTGAGACATTTTTTACCTTTCATCAAGACATTATGGGGTCCCTTTGAATGTGTTAGGGGTTGACGATCTAGAAAAATGTTAGGTAATGCTTTGAGGTAATGTGATGGAACGTTAGGATATATTAAAACACTCCCAAAATTACTAAACTATGTCTTAGAGAACGTTGTTATGGGTGTATCAGTCTGATTGATGGTTGAAATTGTCTTTTAGGGGAATTTTCATCTCAAATATTGAATGAAGATTATATAATTTGAAAGATTCGGTAGGTGACTGACAAAGATAAAGAGAGATTCTGAGATGAAATCCTAAGATGATTTGTAATTTTATGTTGTGAAATGTGGATTATAGCCACTCATTTTAATGTCATATAGTGAGGATGTTATATTGATTAGAATAATATCATGTAATTTGGACATAAATATAAGAATCATGATATCTTTCTTTCCAAACATGTGAACTGGTGTGAATAATTTTCACCTAATAAAATAACTGGAGGTGTGGTTGGGTAGCTTAGTCATTGTGCTCCCTGTAAAGTCCAATAAGAAAAACAGAAAACATTGATGTATCCTCATGGAGCTTGAACAGCGGGAACCCATGGGCGTTTTACATGGATATAAGGATATATAACCTGATTTGGAATGAGTTTGGAGGTCTTGTGACAATCAAAAAAAGGGGGAATGTTTCAAATATATTAAGGTAATTATTATTAGATCATGATATCATAGTTTAATGTTATAGAGTTCCGAACATGGGAACCACAGTGTTTCTAACATGGCCTAATAAAGATATAACCAAACATGGATTAAGAAAAAAATGCCACGTTCCATGAAAAACATATGGATAATGATGAAAATAATTTAAGTTCATGAATCTTGGGCCATGATTTCTTAGTTTATCATTAGAGATATTGGACCATGGAGGCCCTAGTGTGATTGATTCATTATAAATGACAGATAACATGACATGCATTGATCTAGGAGGCATTGTTCCACATGAAAAATAAGTGGAATGTGGCAGATAGTTTAAGGTCATGATTCATTGATCTTGAGCTATTAGTTTATAGAAATAGAGTTCAAAACATGGGTACCCTAGGGTGTCAGATACAACAAGAAATATGGATATCACAGAGGAGAATGAGCTAGGGGTTTGTGACAAGAAATACATAATGGGTAAGTTTCAAATATTTTACGTTCATGATACTTAGACCCGTGGGAGGACATGTGAGTCTGCAAAGAGTCTTGGGTGGTATAAAGAGTGAAAACAGGAGCTGAATAGAGGGTAAAAGTGACCCACTTCCAAAAAAATCATAAAAAATTGTACCATGGGACTATATCATGACATTGGTTAAGGAAAGACACATGTCAAGTCGAAGAAAGGGGATTAGCCCTGGATATGATATCTGGGCATCACTACATATCTCATTAGTAAGGGAATCATGCCATATGTATTTCAAGAACACGGTGTAGTAAGAGACCACAGTCGAAATGGGGCTTGCATCTCAAATGAGTATATGGAATCTTCTCAAATGAGACTATCAGTCATTCCAAATCTATAGAGGGAAATTGTACATTTAAATGGTGTTTTGTGAGGATGTTTTTTGATATCATATTTTTTATATGAAGCATCACAACATGATAGAGGGTAAAATCATCTCTTATTAAGAGGAGTCCCATTCTTGTGTGGGATAAGTTCATGGTTTAAGTTCATTAACTAAGGAAGTTTACATTATTTTTAGAGACCCAAAGCTTGATGTTCATGGAAATTACCTTACATTCACATAATACTTAATACATACCAAAGACAAATTCCCAAAGACCATATTAGTTTAGTGCCTTTGGAAAATTGGAACATAATCTTCTAATAATGGGGAATGAACTTCAACATCTCCAAAAAAGATCTTCACTTTTTTTCCTACCGAAAACCATTCTTTATATGCTAGGGAAAAAAACACAGAAAGAGTGAGCTCAAATACTCATTAAGGGTGAACATGGAGAAAATAAAACAAATCATGTAAATTTGAACTTATAATCATGAACATAAAGTTTAAACATCAAAATCTTGAGTCGGGAAATAAATCTCGGTAGTACGTAAGGCATAGAACATAAAGTAACATTAATCAAAATAAAATATCATTCGAATAAAACATGGATTTGTGGTAAACCATAAATAACATAACATGATTTCCATAGTAGCTAAGGCATTGTTGCGAAGACTATCATAGCGGTTGAAGACCATCACTGAACCGTGTTTACTTGTTGTTCCAGCCTTTTATTACTGAACCTGATTTACTTGTTGTTCTAACGATGTCTATATCATGAGATATAAATCGTTAACTAATGCGTTGGAGGGAGATATTGGTCCCACCAATCTCATAATGAAATTATTCTTACGTGTGCCACAAAATAAACATAAATCATTCACCATAACCTAAAGAATAAAATGGGTTTTATAGACATCATCCCTTCATAACAAAATCCATATAAAACTAATGGATATCATTTCATCATAAGAAAAATAAAACCTTGTGAATAATAGATACATTATACTTGAAACATAAAGTTATTAAATAATGACATCTTAAATGGGAAATAGTTTTTATAAAACACTTGAAATGAATTCTTGAGGAAAATATCATTTTTTCATGAAAATCTTTTTTTTCAAAATGAAATGAAATTATAAATGAAATAAATGTTATTGAAAATAATCATGAATTCTTGTAGATTAATCTTCATGGAAATAAGTAGTTATGAAACCATAAAAATATGTTCATTCCATATTAGTTAAAAAATCATTATTCTCGTACTTTTGTTGGAAAAGTAAAAAATACCTCGTATGTTAAACAAAAGAAAGATTCCTTACATACCATGTCGTGAAAGTCAAAAAAGGGTAAAAATGAATTTAAAAATAAAAGGAATAATATTAAACATTTTATTAAAATATTTGGGAAAACATGGATATGGATGATAAACATAACCCCAGTAAATACATACGAATAAAAAATCTCGGGTAAGAATGAGATTGGAATAATTATCACATACTATTTATGATTAGTGGAATCATACGTGTCATAAAATAAAGTAAATTACATGCATATGTAAATATCATATCCTACATAATAAACATCATAAAACATTCATGGGAAGCATAAACACCATACAAAAGAAATAGATGGGTATTAACGTATATGTCTCACAGAAATAAAAGTGAGATGAAATAATCCCTTACCTGATTTCCAATTTCTTCCATATGTGACCAATACTCCTATATATTGAGTTTAAACATATT